>CM069143.1:46030256-46630256 GCA_035221665.1 Okamejei kenojei
ATGAGGTCATTTACGCATGTGAGCTATCACAGAATTTCCAAGTTCTCAAAAAGATATATCTCATAAAACACACAGTCTTTTGATTAAATAGTTTTTTATTGTTGAAGAAAAACAGCAGGATTTTCATCACCTTTTCGTTGGACTCGTACACGTGAATCTTTCGTCAAACTTCTACATGTCACTTAGAACGTTAGAAAAACTTATGTATCAGCATAGCTCCACATGGCTCCGCATGTGGCTTCTTTAGTTGAAAGCTCGATGTCGAAAGGATATTACTTCGGGAATGCTCTGCCGAACTAAAACAAAACAAATTAAACAGCTTCGAAATTATCAAAAACCCAGCAGCAAATCACGCCACTGACTACGCTTATAAATCCCACCCACATAATTAAAGGCTGGCAATATTTAATGGCAAATGCCATAATAATAGCAAAATGGCCACAACAGACAATATTCAGGCTGGAGGTTTAGGTTAGTGTAGTTATGGCCAGGTTCTATGCTGGGACTTCCATTGGTTTGTGATTATATATATAAATAACTTTGGATGTAAAAGTTGATTGGTTGGATAGTATGTTTGCAGATGACACAAGACGAGATGGAGTTGCTGATCATGAGGAAGGCTGTCAAAGTATACAGCCGGAATATTGATCAATACTTAGATCTTTTAGCCTTTAATTCCGTGATTGAAACATTTCTGTTGTCCACAGGTAATGTAGTTTCTGGAGTAAAGTCTGATACGTGGGGTTTGATCATAAATCACCATGATCCTCATTAATTCTGGTTTCAACTCTAGGGGCTAAGTAGCTAATTTCTTGTCCTATGTTCTAATGGGAAAAAGTCCTCCATATAACTAATGACAAAGAATAAACAAATTGTTAATTGTTGGTCAGATATCAGAGTGAATAAATATATTTTAAAATTACAACTTTTTTCTGACTCCTGGGGATGAATGCCTGGGATTCATTTTTATTCTATTTCTTATCACGGAATGGTATCCTTTTTTAACCATGGATCTTTACTGCATTGGTTGCCTAATAGAAAACACAGGAACACCTATGTTACGAAATCCCATCAAGTGTGCGGCCTATTAAATGATGTTAACAACAAGATTTGTGCCCGCAGTGAAGTAATTTGTTTTGATTGGAGATGTCCTGCTTTGATACCCATCTTGACTGAGTCAGGCAAAATCTGGCAGAAGAGATCAGAGTGTGCCATATTCACCTTTCTCTTGATATTGCCACAGCAACCGGAAATCTGGCTCAAGAATACAGTTCAAATTCAAAGTATTTGGTGAAGAATGAATCCGAGTCTTGGTAAATGGAAGCTTATAAAAATTCATATACGTGTCTGAAAGGACTTTGAAATATGTTTTGATCAATTAGATTATTCCTAATTAATGTTCTCACATTGTAAAGAAGGGCAAACATTTGATTACCATGGTGTCATCGGGATAGTGACGGTGGCCTTTTCCTAGAATAATGAAGACGTTTCGCTGGATGAAATTCCTCGAGGTGATAGATAGGGAATTCCAAGTAGTGACCTGGATAAAGAAGTTTACCATTCTCGTATGATTGTGTCGCTTGGAGAAAGCTGAAAGGCGCATTCATAGATGATTGTTGATCTTATCCATCCTTGTTGATCTCAGAGTGGAAGTGTGGGCAGAGAGCTGTCGACACAGAGGTGGGCTGCTTTTGTTCATTGTTCATATCAGTGGGAAATAACCCTTCTTTACTGATAAGTTTCTATGAATAAAAGTTTCTTAAAAGTGATGATTTTTTGTGTTTTTAATTTCTATTTGCTACCTGATGAGTGATAATCTGTTTAATTTGATATGTTGTCATTAAGAAATCTAGGTCAGTCAGGTCTACAATGTACCAGTCAGGGTACTTGGGTTGTGATAACATGTCTTACAGTTAAATTTGCCTTGTTAAGTAACAAAGTAACATGAACAGAGGTCCTGGGGAGTGTTTATGGCACAGACACTTGATGGAATAGAATGATCTTATTCAGTTGAAGACTCAAACTCAGATTACATCCAGTGTTTTAATGATGGTTTGCATTCGTAACAACAAATCTGGTCAATGGAGTGCTGCTGTGTGAAAACAGTGCATAACAGAGATGAGCTTTATTTCTTCAATGGCAGTGGATCTTCTGTGGAAGAGGTTCTTTGTGCCACTCATTACTTCTTCTTAGATTCAGGCTATATCTCAGTACTCAATAACTCCTTAAATATTAATGTAGATGTTGAAATGCCGAGACTCATAAGGTCTCATCTCAATGTGAGGTAGGGTAGGGTGGTTTGTGCCATGATTTATTGCCATAAGGCTTTGCTGGTGTGAAGTAAAAACAATTATTTAATAAATCAGGATTTTAAAATATCTCCCATTTGATAACATAACTAATGCCTTTGACCAAAACACATCAACATTCCTTGCACCAGAAGGTTCCATAGTGTAGTGGTTATCTCATCTGCTTACACGCAGAAGGTCCTGGGTCGACCCCAGTGGAACCATGTAATTTTTGGGCAACACTGTGGCACAATGGTGTTGTTTTTTGGCATTACCGCAGCAAAATACACTCCTGACTTTGATCCTGACTGTAGATGCAGTCTGTACGGAGTTTTTATACTTTGACGAGACGAGACAGTTGAGTGAAAATGAATCCTTTAGTTTAGAACGAAATAACAAAGCGTTTCTTCTCATCTGTGTTTGAATCAGCCAAATACAACTAAGCTCCATTCTACCGTGTAGCTCCACTCCAGGGTCGCAGATGACGGCTAAAAATTGCCAGCAGCTGCCAGCGGCCCTCAATAAGCAGCTCGAGTACCTCTCCTGACAGCCGTATCAGAGGCGTCCTCTAAGGGCGGTCGGAACATCAGCCCGCGGGTGTTTGCACAAGCATGGTGGCCTTGGCCAATGCCTCCTTCCAGCCGTTGAATGCAGCTACGGCCTCGTCAGTCCACACACAAGCCTCCTGTGGCTTACCGCCAACGAATAGAAGCAAAGGCCACCCACGGGCTTTCAGAGCGCCGTACAATTTCCATATCCTCCATTTGGCGTAACTACTCCTTCACGATCTGCAGCTTGTCAGGCGGGAGCCTACGCGCCTGCGCATGCAGTGGGGGGCTTTTTCGCAGTGGGATGTGGTGTAACCACCCATGCTTAAGGGCTCTGTTTGATCGAAAACGGGGGGTCAGGAAATCGGCGGGCATGGAGGTATACAGGCCGTCCCCATCAAGCACTGCTCCCAGCTGCGGATCGGGAGGGTCTGCGGACAGTGGGGTCACGGGCCTGGGGAACTCTGGAGGGACAAGGCGCCGGCCCCGCACGTTCACCAGTAACGAAAAGGCACAAAGGAAATCGGCCGTACATCAGCAGCTGGAAACATCCACGATGGTGAGAGTCTATGAATGTGGGCAGGAGTCAAAAATGAGGGTGAGAGTCTGCGTGCCATACATGCGGATGGGCCTACTGTTAACGGCAGCCAGGATGGAGCCTCGCTTACCGGCACGGGTGTCCCATCCAACGGGGGGCGGATGCTCACACGGCCCTGGAAGCACGAGGAAGCAAAGTCCCGAACAGCGATCCCGAAAGTAGAGGCAGTGATTCTGGCTGATCGCGGTAGCCTCTACAGATGATCGGCCAAGGCATTTCCCGCAAACGAACAGGAGGCGCGGCATCGGCGGGCATTGGTGGTAGTAGCACCACTGACACTTTACCACAGTCCCCACGCGGACGGCTGCGGCGTCTAGGCGACGGCAGCGGAGGGTTTGGACGTCTCTGCAAAGGATGTTGGTGCGTGGGTGCGGACACCCGGTTGATGGACCCGCCGTCCTGCTATTTGGCGAGCCACAGTTCATCGGCCCATTCGGCGAGCTGCAGGGGATCGGTGAAGTCCGAACCCGCGAGGAGCAGGCGGATGTCGTTCGGCATCTGCTCCAAGAAGGCCTGCTCGAACAGCTGGCGATGGCGTAACATACGTGCCCCCTGGGACCATATAGGTTTTATTCTGTGTCCTGCTCAGGTTTCCTCCGACATACGAATGAACCTGTAGGTTTATAGAGTTCATTGACGTCTGTAAAATTGTCCCCAAGGAGTAGTATAGTTCTAGTGTATGGGTGATCATTGTTCAGCGTGGATTTTGTGGAGAACAGGGCCTGTTTCCACACTGTATCTTTAAGACTATAACTAAATTAAATTATTTGATTGCAAATGATAGGATTTAGTTATGAGTATCAATATTATATTAACTCTGTCTGATTTCATAATAATTTGAAGAATTCATTAAATTTCAATACCAACATTTATTCTTACGAAACATTAGAGATTTCGCTATTCAATCTTTCCCAAAGAGCAAACCGAAACATTGCAGAAATTCATCTGCTGAATCTTCCTTGCATTCACTTTATGAATGTATGACCTCTTTTAGGTAAGGAGACCAACATTGCACACAATACCGCAAGCCCAGGTTCGCCATGGTTCCTGTGTGTTATGTATTCATGCATATTCATGTATATGTTAATGAGTTGGTGTTCAATAAAAGCAGGGAATGTTGGGTGATAAATCTCTCTCTCATGATCCAGGCAACCAGCGTGTAAGTTGCCATTCATTCTGCCATCCGGAATATAACAACTCTGCTCTTCTTTTTTTAAGCATTAATCTAAGTAGTTAGTTACAGTTTTGGTGTTGTGATACTTGATTTAAACCAGTATTTATGAAATCTTAAATGATAAACATCATATATTTTTTATTTTTCATATTACACATTATCATTTTACTTATACAGTGAGTTACTTAACTTACAAACCTAATCTGACTACTGGTTTAAGGATCCTGCCTGATCGTCTAACAGAAACAGGTGTAACCTGGCTCTGTTTTAGTACCCTGACTTTGACCAGAGGAATCTGTTTCTTTGTCTGTAGTAACTGAACTTTGCGTTTCAATCACAGTGGTCTCTTCCAACTCACTTTCAGATTAAAAAACTCTAGGATTAGGACTTCATGCTCAGTTTTGGTTTATCTTTGGCTGGAATTCATTTGATCAACATGAACACTTTTGATCCTATCTCCAACTAAGTATCTTTTTGTTCTACACACTTCCACTATTTTCCCAACATCTGATTTGTCTCGACTGGGCTTGTTGGGTAGGACTGAGAACACGAACCTGCTCATCTGGCTTGAAGTACTCCTTTTTGTGGGAGTCAAAATGGCATTTTTGAATTAACTGTTTTTTGCTCAACTCTCAAGGCCAAATTGGGTTGAACTAGACTTAGACCTATTCTTAGCCTACTCTTCATCAACAGTTCTGCAGGTGAGTCATCCGTTGTGGTGTGTTGTGTGGTTCTGTACTTCAGCAAGAAACTAGTCAAACGATGTTTCATGCACACTGAGCTGGAAATACCCTGCAAAACCGGTTTCTTGAGAGTATCTTTGACAACTCTAACAGACTTTCCGCTGCGCCGTTGGGGGCTGGATGGTACGGGGGAAAAGTGTATGTTTTACATCATTCGCTGCATGAACTCTTTGAACCGTTCTGAACGAAACTGAACGTAAAATTCATTATTGCTTCCAATTTCGCATTCACAGGGCGAAGACCGTTGGCATCTACTTTGAGTCCAAGGTAGACCACCTCTGATGCGCAAATGCTCATTTACTTTGTCGCAGTTTGACATTGTGGCAGTTCAGTTGTGTGAGAAATTGCTCAAGGATTTCCAGATGTTCTACCATGCCCTTGTGAATACAGTAGGTCATTCCTGGTTGCACACACCAGTGTGGAATGCCCTGTAACATTTTGTCCATGACATCCCGGGAATTAACTTTGGAAACCTATTGCTGCATTCCCTCAATAGCAAGAATGTCATTCCTCAAATTAGTGGACTAAACTGCACATAATACTCCAGGTGTGGTCTCACTAGGGCTCTGTACAACTGCAGAAGGGACTCTTTGCTCTTATATTCGTTTCCTCTTGTTATAAAGGCCAGCATGCCATTCGCTTTCTTCACTGCCTGCTGTATCTGCATGCTTACTTTCTAGACTGATGTACAGGACCCAGATCCCATTGTACTTCCCCTTTTCCCAACTTGACGCCATTTAGATAGTAATCTGCCTTCCTGTTTTCGCTACCAAAGTGGATAACTTACATTTATCCGCATTAAAACTTCATCTGCCATGCATCTGTCTACTCCCCCAACCTGTCCAAGTCACCTGCATTCTCATAGCATCCTCCTCACAGTTCACACTGCCACCCAGCTTTGTGTCATCTACAAATTTGCTAATGTTACTTTGAATCCCTTCATCCAAATCATTGATATATATTGTAAATAGCTGCGGTCCCAGCCACCGAGCCTTGCAGTACCCCACTAGTCACTGCCTGTTAATCCCTAATCTTTGTTTCCTGTCTGCCAACCACTTCTCTATCCATGTCAGCACTCTACCCCCAATACCAAGTGCCCAAATTTTGTCCACAATCTCCAATGTGGGACCTTATCAAATGCTTTCTGAAAGCCAGGTACACTGCATCCACTGGCTCTTCCTTGTCCATTTTCCTAGTTACATCTTCAAAACATTCCAGAGGTTAGTCAAGCATGATTTCCCCTTCGTAAATCCATGCTGACTCGGACCGATCCTGTTACTGCTATACAAATGTGTGGTTACCTCATCTTTTATAATTGACTCCAGCATCTTCCCCACCACCGATGTCAGGCTAACTGGTCTATAATTCCCCGTTTTCTCTCTTCCCGCCTTCTTAAAAAGTGGGATAACATTAAGCTGCCCTCCAATCCACAGGAACTGACCCTGAATCTATAGAACATTGGAAAATTATCACCAATGATCCATGATTTCTAGAGCCACTTCCTTAAGTACCCTGGGATGCAGACTATCAGGCCCAGGGGATTTATCAGCCTTCAGTCCCATTGGTCTATCCAACACCATTTCCTGCCTAATGTGGATTTCCTTCAGTTCCTCTCTCACCTCAGATCCTCTGGCCACTTCTATATAAGGAAGATTGTTTGTGTCCTCCTTAGTGAAGCCAGATCCAAAGTGCCTGGTCAACATCTGCCATTTCCTTGTTCCCCATAGTAAATTCACCCTTTTGGGTCTTCAAGGGTCCAACTTTGGTCTTAACTAATTTTTTTCCTCTTCACATACCTAAAGAAGCTTTTACTGTCCTGCTTTATATTCTTGGCTAGCTTACCTACGTACCTCATCTTTCTCCCCATATTGTCTTTTTGGTTATCTTCTGTTGTTCTTTCAACATTACCCAATCCTCTTGGCTTCTCGCTCATCTTTGCTATGTTGTACTTTGCTTTTTTTCTACTTTTGTATTTATTGCTTTTATGTATACACAATAAAAACACAAATATAACAACAAAACATACAACAATATAGTTAAATGTACAACAGTGCAGCGGGGGTTCAGTTTACAATTAATGATGCAATATACAGAACTATTTTCCTTATTAAAACATTTTCCAATAACTTACATTGTTGTCAATAAAATTATACAGTGTTGATGTCTTTATTTCTATACCTAATCCATGTACTTCTTCGCTTGTCAGCCATCGTCCTAGTCAGCCATGGTCGTCCCTTTCTCCCCCTTGGAATCTTTCTTCTTCCTAGGAATGAACTGATCTGCACCTTCTGTATTATTCCTAGAAAACACCAGCCATTTTTGTTCCACTGTCATCCTGCTAGTGTCTCTTTCCAGTCAACTTTGGCCAGCTCCTCCCTCATGGCCCCATAGTCCCCTTTATTCAACTGCAACACTGGCACCTCCGATTCTACTCTTCTCCCTCTCCAATTGTAGATTAAACTGATCATGTTACGGTTACTGCCTTCTAATGGCTCATTAACCTCGAGGTCCTTTATCAAATCAAATACAAGCTCTTATGTGTTTGATAGTCAAGTAGCGCTGACTTCCCTTGTCGACATTGAGTTGGGCGTAAAGCGAGAGACAAACCCAGTTTAGCGAAAGACTCTTGCTCCGCTAAGTTCTGCATACAGATCTTTGAGGTTGGTAACGGATATTGTTCATCATCAACTTGTAGTCACCACATAGTCGAACAGTTTTGTCGGCCATGGGTATGGCCACAATTGGCGTTGCCCAGTTACTCTGGTCTGTCTTCACGAGTACTCCATTCCGCTCTAACCTGTCGAGTTCTTCCTCCACTTGTTGCTTTAGTGCATATTGGTACAGGTCTTAGTCGACAATACACAGGCTTCACATCTTGCTTAAGTCGAATGTGTGCAGAGTACCCTGTTATTCCCGTGTAACTGTCAGCAAAAATGTTTGCATGTTTTTGCTTATGACGTTTTCAAGACGTGATTTGGACAAATGAACGCTGAAAATGTTCTTCCAGTCTAACTCTATTCTACTCAGCCAATCCTTTCCAAAGGAGGCTTGGTTTTATTTCTGTAGCTGGCCATTATGATGGGCTGTGTACTGACTGACCATTATACTGAACTTTACAGCTAATTTGTCCACATGTCTCCAAAACTTTGCCTGAGAAGGTTCTCAGCTTGACCTTACACTCAAACAAAGGTTCTGTGGGAACTTTGTTTCGTACAGGTCTTTGCTCATGACCGAACAATCTGCTGCCGTGTCAATAAACATATCGATTAAACAGTTCATTTATCATTAGTTTTGTTCGAAAGTCCTTGCCTTGGCTGGTTGTAGGCTTATCGATGTAGGTTGTATAAACGGTGTACAACACAAGTTCATTTCCATCTGGGTTCACCAAGTTGTGAACTCCTCTCTGGCATTATCGCTTGTTTCCTGCAGATACTTGGTTTCCTGTTTTAAGCTTGGCCCGACATGCTGAAGCGATATGGCCTTTCTTCTGGCAGTTATAGCACGGCCATTTTGAACTGACAAAATTGGGATGAGTGATTACCGTTGCAGCGATTAACAACTGCTGAACTCGGCTCCGCGCCATACTTTGGTTTTGGTTTTGCACCCCTTGGTTTGGCCGTAGGCACTGCCTTGTGACTGTAAATGGCCACTGCAGTCTGTGATGGATGAAACTCGCGGGCATTCTTTGATGCCCTCTCCATTGTGGTAACAATCTTGAATGCTTTCTCAAATGTAAGATCATGTAATAGTGTTCACAAGTTTGGACTGAATTCGTTCATCCACTAGACCACAAACAAATCTGTTGAGTAGTGCGCGTCCGAGAATGGTTCCAAAGTTACAGTGCAAACTTAAGTTTTCAAGGCAACAATGTACTCATTGATTGTCTCATTCTGCTTCTGGTTTCTAGTGCCAAGTGAAAAGCTTTCTCCTATTTCCAGAGGCTTGGGGTTGAAGTGCTCCTCCAACTTCTTCATAATGTCGTTGAATGGCACGTCCTTTGCCTTTATTGGGCACAAAGTGATTCATGAGTGTGCCGTACACTTCAGGACCGATCTCCGTGAGCAGAATCATTTTCATTCCTTCGCAAATGGCCTTATTTGTTTCAGTTACAATCTCTCCTTCACCACTAATCTCCATTATGTTCTTTGCCATGAAAAACATGTTTGCTCTCTCCATATAGGAGCTGCACGGCTCTCTAACTCTTGTCAAAAGTGCCAAGGTTTCCAATGTAGCCCATGAACACAACCATCGTGCCATTCTCTATTTTTTTAAAGTCCCATTCAAAAACCCCTGATCTGGTGTAACAACTCACCGTAAAACTTAGCTGTACAAAGGCTATTCAGCTTGAGGAACTAGACAAAAAAAAATCTTATACAATCTCAAGGACGGCATCTTGCCACGTAGACACAACATAGAGATAGCCTGACAATCTCTTGCTGATTTGTCCAGCTGCTGTTTTAAACTACAGTCCCCTGCATAGACGGATCTGCGGCCTATCGCAAAGAACTGTGACACAACTCCGTATTTACTGTTGAAAATGTTAAACAATACTGCGTGTTGCAAAACAGTCCTGCACTGTATTTAAAGGATGAGTTCACAAACTCTATCCCATCCTCGTCGCCAATTTTGTTATATTCCGGACGGCAGAATGAATATAAGTTAGCTCTTTCTTCCCAAAAACCCTTTATGGCTTAAGTCCTCCCTCCACCACCTTTAAATTCCATTTGGAATATTTTGGAGGACCAAGAAATCAAGAACCAAGAACAACTTACACACTGGTTGCCGGGATCACGAGAGAGAGATTTATTACCCAACATTCCCTGCTTATATTGAACACCAACTCATTAACATTTACATAAATATGCATGAATACATTACATTGTAAATGCAGTAAGAGATTTTTACTTACTGGTAAATCCTCTCCTAATAAAGGGCAACGCAACATTTTGCTTCCTAGTTGCTTACTAAACGTGCATGTTAACCGTCAGTGAATTGTGCACAAGGACACCAAGATCCCTTTGAACACCCATATTTCCCATCTGTCACATTAAAAATACTCCCCTTTTCTGTTCTTTGCATGAAAGTGGTTGACTTCCCATTTTCCCACTTTATTTTCCATCTTCTATGTTCTCACCTACGTATTCAGCTTGTTTATATCCACCTGCTGCTCTGCCTCCATCCCTCCCTGATCTAAATGCTACCTAGTATTGAATTATTAGCAAACCTCAAAAGATAGCGAGTGGTCAAGTGTTGTAATAAACAAGAAAAACACATTTAGTATCATCAGCCAAATTGACATACAGTTGATAGTGTGTGCCTTGGCATTCAATGAATCAATTTGTGTGCCAAACCCATATTACAACATACCAACCTGAGAAAGACCCATGTACTCCACACTTTACTTTATATTTGCTAATCAATTTTTAATCCATGTCAATGTTGTACCCTTAATTCCATGCACTCTTTTAACTACAGTTAGTCTTGTATAAGGCCTTGTTAAAAGCCTTCTGAATAAAATAAATATACCATTTCCGTAAGTTATTGAACAATTATACTAATCATATTCTCATATGTTCCAATAAACCTGTAAATATAAGTTCCTTCATATAATACACACTAATAATTAAACATATAACAATTACAGCACGGAAAACAGGCCCTCTCGGCCCTTCCAGTCCGTGCCGACATATAAATACACAGATACATATTATCTGTGTATTTTAATTCACACTAATATTATCTGTGTATTTATATTCACATAAATATATGATGAGGAGTAAATTTATAGGATTCAAATTTATCGGGATGCAAGTCAAATACTATATTAATGTTATGGTATTCTACACATAAACATACTAAAATCTACAGGTCCTACCCAGTTTACGAAGCCCCGACATATGTACAGACCATCTATATGAACAAGCGTTTGGGAGACCAAGATGATAGAAAGAAACATAGAAAAATAAGTGCAGGAGTAGGCCATTCGGCCCTTCGAGCCAACACTGCCATTCATTATGATCATGGCTGATCCTAAAATCAGTGTTTTTTCCCCATATCCCTCGATATCCCAAAGAGCTAAATCTAACTGATGGTTGGTGGTGCAATGGATTTGCCAGCTGCTGCAATGTTGGAGGCAACTTCTACCCTGTGGGAACTCAGGTCTTTTTTTTGTTTGTTTTTTTTTGTTTGAAGTAAGTACAATAGTGTGGTACTTGAGTACCTAATACATAAATACATATTTCCATTCTTGTACAACATCGTATTTTTAATTTAATAATAAAATAAACAGTGAGAGAAAAAATAAATAAAGATTGTTGGAATAGACAGACAAGCGAGTAGAAACAGATAGCAAAAGAAATAAAGGACAGAGATGAGAAGCTAAAAAGATTGAAAAAAAAGGAGAAAGGAAAGTAGAGAAAAGAGAGATTAGGAGAGATCTACCTATTTCGTATTTTTGCCCATCCGTCACCCGGTTGTAAACCATTTAATTTCTAAGGTTATGTTATGTTGCACCCATCTACTTGTAAAAAGTTGATAAAAGGAGACCAAGTCTTTAAGAATTGGTCTACTTTGCCTAGTAGGAGGAATCTCATTTCTTCAAGATGTAGCGTTTCCGACATATTTGAAATCCACATTTTGAACGTTGGCGTGGTTGTGTTTTTCCAAAATTTGAGTATAAGTTTTGTTGCTGTTATTAAACCGTCATTAAGAAAAGCTTCTTGGAATATAGTTAGTTTACTTCCCTCTTCCATTGATCCAAAGATAATCAGTTCTGTATTGGGGTTTAATTTTGTGTTAAGTAGTTTTGTAAAAATTCCAAAAATTTCATTCCAAAATTTATGCAGTTTTGTACAAGAGACAAAGGAATGTGCTATAGTGGCATTTTGAGTTAGACATTTATCACAGATGGGGGAAAAATTTGGAAATATTTTATTCAGTCTAGTTTTCGAATAGTATAATCTATGTCAAATTTTAAATTGAATTAGGTTATGTCTTACATTAATTGAACATTTATTTACATATAATAGATTTTTTCCCATCTATCGTTCGGAATTTTTATCAATACCTCTTGTTCCCAGTCCCATCTAATTGCCTCTGTCATTGGTGTTTCTATATTTGGAATTGTATTATATAAGTAAGATATTAAATTGCTTGATTCTGCCTTTCTATTCATTCCTTCCTCTAATAAATCTGGGGTTAAAGTTTGATATCCTTGTATATATTTTTTCAAATAATCTTGAATTTGAAGATATTTGAAATATTGGTTACTTTTCAAATTATATTTTAGTTGTAATTGTTGGAATGATAAAAGTTTCCAATTTCATACATGTCTCCCATCACTTTAATTCCTATTCTTTCCCATTGATTAAACGTTTTATCAATAATAGATGGTTTGAATGAGGGATTATTAGTTATTGGAGAAAGAAACGATAGTTTTCTTGATTTTAAAGTTAATTTTATTTGTTTCCAAATTCGTATTATACTGTGAATAATTGGATTTTTCTTATATATTATATTGTTCAGTTTCATCGGGGAAAGAAGGATTGCTCCTATGTTATAAGGGGAACAATCCTCTTTCTCCATTCTTATCCAATCTACCTGTTGGGCAGAACTGTCCAACCAATAGATTATATTTTCAATATTCACTGCCCATTAGTAATACAATAAGTTAGGGAGTGTCAGTCCCCCTGATTCTTTATATTTACACAAGTGTTTTCTTTGAATTCTGTGTGATTTATAATCCCATATGAAGTTTATAATATCAGAATCTAGTTTTTTATAGATTTTTTTTGGTAAATATATTGGTATTGATTGAAATAGGTACAGTATTTGTGGTAAGAAGATCATTTTTATCGCATTTATTCTGCCTATTAAGGACATTGGCAGTGTTTTCCAAAATTTAATCAACCCCTTTAATTTAGTTAATAAAGGCATATAGTTTGCGTTAAGTAGTGATTTATATTTCCTAGTAATTTGGATGCCCAAATACTTAAATTTTTCTGCTGCAATTCTAAAAGGGAATTTCAACAGATGTGTCGGCTCTTGAGGTTTTATCGTCATAATTTCGCTTTTGTTCCAGTTTATTCTATATCCTGAAAAAGAACCAAATTCCTCTATTAAATTTAGTATAATTGGTATGCTAATTGGTGAATTTGTAATATATAATAATATATCGTCTGCATATAAATGAGATTTTATTATTTGAGTGTTTGGTATTATATCCATGAATATTCGGATGACTTCTTATACACCACTGCCTATTGCCCCTTGCTAATTGGAATTTAGGGGATAATATATTATTAGTCAGTATTCTAGTCATTGGCTTATCGTATAATAATTTTACCCATGAGATAAAGTTATCTCCCATGTTAAATTTTTGCAATACTTTGAATAAATATTGCCATGCTACTTGATCAAAAGCTTTTTCTGCATCCAATTAAATAATTGTTAGGTCTTCTTCAGTATTATGTGAGTACATTGTATTATACAGCCGTCTCAAATTGTTAAATGAGTATCTCTTTGGTATAAACCCTGTTTGGTCCGGGTTTATTAGTTTGATAACATATTTACTCAATCTTCTCGCTAGGGTCTTTGTTAATATTTTTTTATCTGTATTTAAAAGCGCTATGGCTCTATATGAGCCTGGGTCTTTTAAATCTTTATCCTTTTTAGGTATAAGTGTAATTGTTGGCTCAGTTAGTGCTTCAGGCAATTTATTTTCTTTAAAAGTGTGTATATAAAATCTTGCAGGCGTGGAGAAATTATCTTGTAGAATCTTTTATAGAATTCATTACTAAAGCCATCTGGTCCTGGCATTTTGCCATTCTTCAACAAATTTATTGTTTCTTCTATTTCCTGAAGTGTAATCTGCGCTCCTAATCCCTCTTGTTCCACCATATTTAATTTTTGAAGATTACAATTGTCTAAATAATTTGTAATTTGAGTATTATTTGCAGAGGTTTTTGATGTATATAAATTTTGATAAAATTGAGCAAATCTTTTATTAATATCTTTAGGTAGTGTTAGTAATTCCCCTTTGTCTGATTTAATTTTAGTAATTGTATTTTCTGTTTCCCATTTTTTCAGTTGGCGTGCTAAGAGTTTATGTAGTTTATCACCAAATTCGAAATTTTCTTGTTTTGATATTTGATGAATATTTTTTATTAGTTGTAAATACATATTAATAGAAAATACTTCTTACATACATTCGTAATATTATTAATATTAACATTTAAGACTTTATATTTCTATACATTTGTTTTAATAAGTAAGGAAAGATAGAGAAAAATAATATTGTGATATATTATAAAAATATATAATATAAAAATCAAAAATAAGGAAGTGAATGGAGTATTAAAAAGTTATCCATCGTTGGAGATATGTCCATGATTTGTTATACGTAATTCTTCATCTATTCCATTATTCAGGTTTCAGTCAGGCTCTCGCACCGAGCCATTTTGACCCTTTAGATATTCAATGTATGGAGACCATATTCCTCTGAAAAGATCCAACCTGTCCATTAGGACGAGCCTCAATCTTTCCAGATGGAGTGTCTCCGACATTTCTGTATTCCACATTTTGATTGTGGGGAATGTAGGACCTTTCCAGAATTTTAATATTATTTTTTTCCCAATTATTAAACTATAATCAATAAAAATTATTTGATTCGTTGTTATTAATTGATCTGTTTCCAGTATCCCCAGTATTAGAAACTTTGAGTCAGGAGTCAGGTTCATATTAACATTTGAAATTATCCTAAATATTTCTATCCAAAATTTTGTGATTTTTACACAATTTGTAAATGAGTGTGGCAAGTTAGCTTCTAAGTGCTGACATTTATCACATATGGCAGATACATTTGAAAAAATGTTATGTAGTTTGGATTTTGAGTAATGTAGTCTATGTAATATTTTAAATTGGATAAGAGAGTGTCTAGCATTTAATGAACAGTGGTGTATGTGTTGTAAACTTTCATCCCATACTTCTGGTCTAATAATTTGACCTAATTCGTTTTCCCACGATTGTCTATATATTTCTGTTAATGGGACATCATTTTCCAATAGGATATTATAAATATATGATATCAATTTTTCTGTGTTCGGATGTTTATTTAGACATTCATCTAAAATTTCTGTCTTTCTATTTCTAATTTCCTGTGTGTTTGATTTTACATAGTCCCTAATTTGTAAGTATCTAAAGTAATCTTTTGAATGTAATCCATAAATTTGTTGTAATTCTTGAAATGAAAGGAAAGTATTTTCCCTGTAGAGATCTCCCGTCTTATTAATTCCCTTGTATTTCCATTGTAAAAAGCCTTTACCCATCATTGAAGGTATAAATGTAACATTATTTACAATGGTAAGGGCTAGTGGTATAGATTCCAATTTTAATGTTTTCTTTATTTGTTTCCAGATACGTATTCCACTTTCTATTATAGGGTTTTCACTATAGGTTTTCTTATCTAAATTAATATTGGCAAATATTATCGAACTAATTTCAAAAGGAGAACAATCTTCTTTTTCCATTTTTAACCAAATTGGTTGTTTATCCATCTCTACTAACCAAAAATTCATATTTTTAATATTAACTGCCCAGTAATAAAACATAAAGTTTGGTAGTGCTAAACCTCGGTTTATTTTTGATTTACATAAATGTTTTTTATTTATTCTGTGGCTCTTATAATCCCAAATAAAGTGGGTAACTAAAGAGTCCACCTTCCTAAAGAAATTTTTAGGAAGATATATCGGAATTAATTGGAAAAGGTATAGTAATTGCGGAAGAAAAATCATTTTTATTACATTAGTTTTACCTAGCATTGAGATGGGTAGAGTTTTCCAATATAAAATGTTCATATTTAATTTATTCAATAAGAGTGGGAAGTTGGATTTAAATAAAGAATCAAATCTTTTTGTTACATTAATTCCAAGATATTTGATTTTTTCGTTTGTTATCTTAAAAGGAAATTGTTGTAATATATGTAAGTTATTTACCATTATTGGCATGAGTTCACTTTTATTCCAATTAATACTATATCCTGAAAAAGATCCAAATTCAGTTATTAATTTTAATACATTTTGGATACTAATTTCCGGTTTTGTAATATAAAGTAATACATCATCCGCATATAAGGAGATTTTATTTTCAGTATCTCTGGTATCATACCCATATATTTCAGGATGTGATCTCACACGTTGAGCTAATGGTTCTATTGCAAGTGCAAATAGTAGTGGGGATAAAGGGCAACCTTGTCTACAGCCTCGAGATAGACTGAATTTAGTTGATAGCGTTTGATTTGTTATTATTCTGGCTGTTGGGTTAGTGTATAATCATTTCACCCAAGTAATAAACTTCTCTCCCAATTTAAAAGTTTCCATAACCGAAAACAAATAAGACCATTCCACCAGGTCGAAGGCTTTCTCCGCATCTAACAAAATAACTACTAGATCTTTTTTAATACCTCTTTTCGAGTATATAATATTGAATAAACGTCTCAGGTTATATGACGAATATCGTTTTGGTATAAATCCTGTTTGATCGGGATGAATTAATTCATTAATAACTGTACTTAGCCTTTGTGCTAATATTTTAGTTAAAATCTTTTGATCAGTATTTAAAAGAGCTATAGCTCTAAATGATCCTGGGTCATCCAGATCTTTGTCCATTTTAGGTATAAGTGTTATAATAGATTCATTTAACGTTTCTGGTAGTTTCTGTTGTGTATAAATATATTCATATAGTGTCTTCAAGCGTGGTGCAATCAGATAATAAAATGTTTTATAAAATTCTGAGCCAATACCATCTGGTCCTGGTGTTTTACCATTTTTTAATGATCTGATAGATTCTTGGATTTCTTTTACTGAAATGTCAGCATTTAATGATTCTCTATTTTGTGAATCCAACCCATTCAGATTACTTTTTTTTTTTAAATGCTTCTATTCCTATCCTGTTTTCTGTCGTTTTAGCAGAGTGTAAGTTATAATATTGCAAAAATCTCTCATTAATATCTTTAGGTTGTATTAAAAGTTCGCCATTATGTGATTTAATCCTATGGATTATTTTTTCTCCCTCCATCTTCCTTAATTAGCGAGGTTTATCTCCAAATTCAAACTGTAATTGTTTAGTCTATTGATAAAGTTTTACAACTTGATCTGAATATATTTTATTTAATTTATATTTCAGTGCTGCAATTTTATTATGTATTGTTATGGATGGATTAGCTGCATTCTCTGTATCTAATTGTTTAATCTCCTTTTCCAGTTCCTGTTGATCCCTCCGATTCCTTTTATTATAAAATGCTTGAGAGGAAATCATAATTCCACGGAGATATGCTTTAAAAGTTTCCCATAATAAGGAAGAAGATATTTCCTGTTTATCATTTATTTTAAAGAAAATCTTGATCTGTTCTGTAATATATTCCTGAGTTATTTTGTTTTTTAAAATTTGTGGATTAAATCTCCATTGTCCCCGTTTTTCCATTTTACCATTTATTTTAATCTTAAATGTTAAAGGTGCATGATCTGAGATTATAATATTATGGTATTTAGAATTATAAGTGAGTGAGGTAGGTTTGGCATCGACCAAAAAGTAATAGTAAGATTAAACGAGAACTCACCTGTTCGAAGTTTGATCGTTATTTTACGAGGAGTTACGATGAGGGATTACGTGAAGAAGAGCCCGCCTCACGCTGGTAACGGCATACTTCAAAGCAACGGCATGAAAAACACAGAACACCAAAGCCGGAGTAACATAGTAAGGCTCATAAAAAGACTTAGAACCACCATTTGATCATTTATTTTACGAGGGTGGGAGTGGAGGGCACGTAATCCCTCATCGTAACTCCTCGTAAAAATAACGATCAAACTTCGAACAGGTGAGTTCTCGTTTAATCTTACTATTTTACTTCGGAGTCACGTGAGTGGACTACGTGAAGAGTTTTAAAGCTTTCTGTGTTTTTTTATGTCGTAGAATTAATCCGTACGACAGTCCGGCTAAGTAAACACATACATGAGAAAGCACACAAATGTTAGATCTTTTCACAATTAAGTTTTTTAATGGCTGAAAGACCATATAATACCCTCCTTATATTTGAGGGAAAAATGATTATAAGTGACAAAAGATATCAGTGACTACACAACTGATTATAGCAATTAATAGCAAACAAAGCAGGTGATTATAGTGCTCCCAACACCGCGTGTCCAAAGCTTGTCATAGTGTGAACAGGTTTGTTGTAGAACTTTGAAAAAGTTTCTTCTTTACTCCACCCTGCGATTTTTTAAAAATATGCTCGAGAGGTACGTCCCGCCCTTCGCCGCGGACGTAGCTGCCGCCCTGGTGGAGTGAGATTTGAAGACATCAGTGTCTACTCCCGCTAAAACCAACACCTGTTTCAACCATTTTGAGATAGTTTGAACTGAAGCTTTTGTGTGTGGCTTTTTGTGCGTAAGCAGCAATGTCTTTTCGTTTCCCTCGAAAAGTGTTCGTTACTTTAATACATTGGTTCAAATGTCTAACCACACACAAAGCAAGCTCAATATGAAAAGCTTGAAAGGTTACCTTTGTTCCAGATCTCCCTGGTCTACTTTGTTTTGATCAGATCGTAAACATAGAATACAACGTTATCTGTAGTCCACATGCATACAGTCTAAACGCAACATTTGTAAAGTTTGCACTCTTTGGGCTGAGACCAGTGACATTAACATGACCAATTTCAATGTTAACCTATCCAATGACAACCCTTCAATTGGCGTCCATTCTCTAAGTAGAGCAAGTACTATGCTCATATCCCAAATCTCTGTATATCTAGGTTTTGGCGGATTCATGTGAAAAATTCCTTTCATGAATCGTGATATTAATGGATGCGACCCAATTGATTTCTCACCAGTCATAAGTCCTAAAATAGGACGACAAGACACTGCGTGCATGTGTTAATGGCACTGTAACTTAAATGTTGGCCAAAGCGCAAATTGGCAAGGAATTCCAAAACATGAGTAACATTCACATAATCATCAGAAATATTTTGACTGTGTGCAAAATTCTTCCTATTTCTTAATATGTGTCATATATTGTTTCTGTGTGCTATCTCGCCATGATGTGCCAATAACTGTCAAGTTTGGTCCGACAATCCCAGTTCCTGTAGTGGTCTGGTCAAAACCTGCAGATAACAAATTCATATATGCATATAATGGATAATCTTCATTTGTTACTGGATTAGTCAAGATATCACTACAGTTAAGAATCTGCATATACGGTTCTTTAATCATATTCAGCATAACTGGGAACCAAGGTTGAGTTGGCCAATTTGGCCCTACCAACAATCCGGAAGCTGAATCTTGCTCTATTTTCTTCAAGCATCTCTGGATCAGAGCAAATGGTGGAAAAGCATAAAAGAACATTTTTCCCCAGTATAATAAAAATGCATCTACTGCAACTGCGTCCGGATCGTGTTCCCAAGACACATAATGAGGCAAGTGATGATTAAGCCTGGATGCAAACAAATCAATTTCTGGCAACCCAAATCGTCGAACAATATCTTAAATATTGGTGGCTTAAACATCCATTTCGTATTATCTTTAAAAATCCTGGACCTTTCATCTGCTACCACATTGTCTTTACCTGGAGTATAGCTTACTGCAATCCATATCTGCCGACCAATACACCATTGCCATATCTCATTGACCAGACAATCACATGATACTGATCCAACTCTCCCCATGTGATTAATGTAAACCACAGCTGTTTTATTGTGTAATTGTATTAACACATGCAGACCTTGTTTTAGCACAACAATATGCTTTAAGCCCATAAAAGGCCCCCAATAACTCCAAATAGTTAATACCATACTCTTGGAGAAACACTTGTTCTTCATTTTCCATCTACCTCCACAACTGGAGGATAAATCTGTGGCCCCCCCATCCGAGAGCACTAGCATCTGTATGTAAAACCATTTCAGGCTGTTTAATCATAATATTTATTAGCAGCTTGTGGGACATTTTCCTTTTTTTAACCCACCATTGTAAATTCCAATACAGCTTCTTTTGTTAATTACATAGGCCTGTCAAATGGCCTGCCTTCTCTTTGAGAGCTTGTATCTTGTACCTTCGAAGATATCAATAAATGTAATGAACCAAATTCTACTGCAGGAAAATGCTGCTAGCAGTTCACCAATGGTTGTCACCATTTCTCGGATGGAAGGATAAGGTTTTGAATGAGATAATGACAGTTACCAAAATATCATCGACTTTAACTGTTGGTAAAGGTATTAACATAGTCAATGAGTTAATTACAAACCCCAAAAGTAAATTGTTTTGTTGCTGGCTGCAGCTGGGGCTTAATTAGATGAATTAAGAACCTTAGCTTACCACAAAGCTTTAGTAACTGAAACTGAGTCCTCAGCTGACTCCTGATAATCACTAATGACCAGAATGTCATTGAGATAAGCCATAATGATGTGCATTTTGTGCTCTAATTGGGCTAAACTGGTTTCAACAGTTTCGTAAAGAGTAAAAAGCTGAACTCAGTCCATTTGGCAAAGCTTAACTGCCATAATTGTCACAACCAATTAAAATTTAAGTACTAACCGAAACCTGATGCATAGGTACAGAATAATAGGCGTCTTTTCATCAATCTTAGCCATATAACAACCTGCTGAATTAAATATTTTGCAGTATTCAATGACTCCATTTGAACATGTTTGTATTCTACAAACTTATTTAGACCTGTAAGGTCCAAATACTTCTGCAACCATCATCTGTAATGCCTTCTAACATTAAAGACAAATTTATGCTTGTGTTCAAAATCTTTTCCATTACCTCTTTTCCGGATAATTAGGCAATGTGAACATAAATCTCTGCTTTTTCAATTGCAGAAAAACACGAAACATAAGCAGGTTTATTCTGTACAGGAGGATTAACCTCTTTTTTTTTTTTTTTTTTTTTTTTAAAAGTAATAGTAGTTAATGAAACTGCTCGTAATATACTGATCAAAAATAATAGTAAGCCAGTCTTAATAAACTTTTTGTAATCTCCCTCTAACTGGAGATTAATCCGCAGTTTCTTTAAGCAGGAACAAGTCTTTAATTCCTCTGCATATGAGCGTGGTGGTCTCCTTATCCCCTGAATTCGGGTAAGTATTTGGTTGTGCAATACAATAAAACTTCCTTGACATATTTCTGCCTCTATTTCCAATATCAAATCCCCTTCTGGGCGAAATACCTTTTCGTCCAAAGACGAAGGTTTCATGCAGCTAAAATATTTAGCTTTTCATCCAATTTCAATAAGTTAGGCAGATTATTCCAAACAGATAACCATGAGCTTAAACACCACTTGCTCGACACAGGTATGCAACCTTGGGTGAAAAATGGGCCAAATAGCCATTTATATTATATAAAATTTCATAGAAAGAATTGCACAATAGCGTCTTTATTTTATGTTTTCCTTTCATCTGCCCAAAAGCCATAATAGCAGCAGAATAATTTGTGAGGATTTTTAAACCTCACTATTTGACGCTCTCATATTTGGAGTCATGGATGCCCATATTAACGGATAAACCGTAGGCTCTTCCAATGAGGCACAATTTCCTGTGCTGTGCAATTTTAATATTTCAATCATCACAAAATCATGAAGTTGGTGAGATACC
Source organism: Okamejei kenojei (assembly GCA_035221665.1). NCBI lineage: Eukaryota > Metazoa > Chordata > Chondrichthyes > Rajiformes > Rajidae > Okamejei > Okamejei kenojei. The sequence continues at coordinate 46,052,243 of CM069143.1, forward strand.
ATATATATATGTTGGCAGCTAGGATTTCTTCCATAGCCTCACCACTTCCTTCATATATAGCAAAACCTTTTTGCTATTCCAGGCATCTTTGCCTCTTTTCATATTTTTTCATTTTATTTTTATTTTTATTTTGTGGTGTGCTTTCAAAATGCAAATCACCATCAACAGGGTCTGCCTTCTGCAGCCCTAAATCAATTGGGATTTCATCCCATGAGACTTCTTCCGGCCCAAATCCTGGTCCGGAGTTCCAACTTCCAATTAGGCCCATGGCCATATTCAGAATAATTAAACCCCTCAGGGCTAATTTTAGGAACCTTCAGGGTACTTTGACCCTAGTCTCATAATTATTTGGAGAACTTTCTCCATATGCTCCATAATCAGTTCCACATAGTTTACTTATCTGGAGGACTTTTCAATGTCAGAGTCATCAGAACCACGGGCCTCTCAGATTTTTTATTTTATTTTATTTTCCATTTTTCATATTCGGGAGCATTTCTCTCCGTGGTTATCATTTTGTAAACTAATTCGCTAACGGGTATATCTGCGGCCACCGGTATCGGAACCGGTTCCGCACTAGCTTTCCCGTATATTTATTTTTCACCCCAGGAAGCATTTAACCCCGCGAATATAAGTTTACTTCATCATCTGTGCTTAACCAGCACTAATATGACTCTGACCTGATTTAATATATTTCCTATACTGCTGGACCTACCCAGCGCCCGCTAAGAAATCCCAACTTTACTGTTCTTACCTGCGGGCCGTTCCGACCGCTGCGAGGAGCTGCTCCTTACTGCAGCTCCACCTTCTGCCGTCAGCGTCGACGTCATGCCGTTACCAGCGTGAGGCGGGCTCTTCTTCACGTAGTCACTCACGTGACTCCGAAGTAAAATCTATTCTTGAGTAAGTTTTATATACCGGTGAATAAAAGGAGTATTCTCGTCCAGTTGGATTTTCTACTCTCCAAACATCTTTAATATTAGTAGTTTCCATATATGCTTTAATAAGTCACTGGAATGGGATTTAATTTTCCTTTGTCTTGTAGATCTGTCTAAGTAAGGATGTAATGTACAATTTAAATCTCCTCCAATTATTAAGTTATCTTGTGTTATTTCCAGGATGTTGTTAAATATTTTCTTGAAAAACAATGGACTATCAAAGTTTGGTCCATATACATTAACAAAAATCTTTTTTTGTGCATTTAATTCCCCTATTACAATAATGTATCTGCCATCATTATCAGTTATAGTTGATGTATGTTTGAATAAAATGCCTTTACGAAATAATATTGCTACACCTATTGATTTGTGTGTAAAAGAAGAATGATACATTTTATCTATCCATTTAGCTTTCAGCCTATGCTCAGCATCTTTTTTTAAATGAGTTTCTTGAATGAAAATTACATCAGCTTTAATTGCTTTTAAATGTGCTAATACTTTACCTCTCTTAATTGGTTCATTAATACCTTTAACATTCCAGCTGCAAAATGTTATTCCTTCATTCCCCGTATTCATTTTTAAGTCTTGCATCGTTTCTCTATGGGGGTCTGTAATAGAGCCAATGGTTCAGTTCGACAGACCCGACCTTACACCCGAACACCAAATAGATGAATTTTAAGTCCCTTGAATGCCTCTCACGTGTATATCTCCTTTGATCCAATATATAACTCCATTCAAACTGAAAATAACAATAATAGTTTATAATAGAAAAGAAGAGAGGATAGATTAAGAAGTTAGTGTAGTGCGCAAAGGAGAAAAAAACTACATATAGTATTGGTGTAGTTAGTGCTAGCCATACTAGCATGGCTAACCATCTACCGACTTCCGTAGTTGATGTTACTAACTTAACCAGCTCCCTGTTTTTTTTGGAATTATTATTCCATAATGGTATTTTACCGGGGATATTAAATTTAAAATATTCGGGTTATAATAGTCGAAAATGTGAGAATACATATATTTAAAACTTATTTGAAAATCTAATTATAAAAAAACACACGAAAAGAAAGGAAAATAAAAATTAAAAATAAAAATTACTGGTACAAAAGAAAAGTTTCCAAAGGGGACAAATGAAGTCAGACTCTATATTTGACTCTAATCATTCCAATATAAATAAACATTAGTCATTAGTAATAATGATTAATTCTGATTAGTAAAAATATCACGGTATAATTTTAGTATTTATTAGTTGTTTGTATTAGTAGTGTAGTTATACTAATTATTAGTATCCATGGGAGGGTTTCCGATCCACATCTTACTCCAGCTTCCATCCAGCACTACCCAGTTCCATCCAGTCCTGCAAAGTCCTGCAAAGTCCTGCAAAGTCAGTGTATTCAATGATGAGGCCTTCTCAAGTCTTAATCTTCCGGGCAAAGTCTAGCGCTTCCACAGGGTTGGAGAAGAAATATTCCTTCTTGTTAAAAGAAACTCTTATAGCAGCTGGATAATTCAGGCCATATTTCAAGTTTTCCACCCCCCCCCCCCCCCCCCCCCCCCCCCCCCCCTCAGGAGACTTTTAGCCTCATTAAACGCTTTTTGTTTCCTAGAGACTTCTGCTGGATAATCTCGATAGATGCTAATCTTGTGCCCTTCAAATGCAAGGTTTCTGTTTCTTGATGTTTTTGCATTATCTCCTCCAAAATGTGGTCGTATTGTACTTTTATTATCATTTGTCTTGGGGGAGCATTTGGTCTTGTCTGACGTCTCATCACTCTGTGTGCTCGGGCTAGCAAAGGCTTTTGTTCCAGAGATAAAACATTTTTGCAGTAAATTTGCAGTAAATTCTCGGGGATCTTCATCTTTCTCTCCCCCTTCAGGAATACACACAATTCTTAGGTTTTGTCTTCTCTGGCGACCTTCTAGTTCAGTACATTTCTCGGTTATTTTGGTCAATAAATCCGTTAGTCGTCCATTTTCTGTGATAAGCTTTGCTGTAGTCTGAGCACGTGTTTCGGCTAGTTCTTCAAAGCTTTTTATGCCAGCCGTCTGTTGGTCCAGTGCCTTCTCCACAGGATTCAGCCTTTCTTCAAAATCAGTTTTCACATTTTTAATCTTATCATTCATCTCCTTGGACATTTCAATCATCATTTCTGGATTTCTGTTTCTGTGTAGGAATTAATTTCCATAACAAGTCGCGCGCCTGATGACGTCACACAGCAATCGGTGCAGAGAGGCAGGCAGCAGGCAGCAGGCAGCAGGTAGGTCCATTAATCCCCGATTTTTTCCCGTTTTGTACGAGTAGCTGGCTGGCGTTAACCTCTAGCCCTCCATAGCGCCACCGGAAGTGGTGATATTTGAAATAATCTTATTATTCTGGCAGATAAAATATTATTTAATTTATATTTTAGTATTGTTATCTTATTATGTTTATCTATAGTTGGTTCTTTGGCATTTTCTAAATCTAATTGTCCAATTTCTTGTTCTAACTGCAATTGTTCAGTGTTATTCTTTTTATTTTGGAAAGCTTGATATGAACTTATAGTTCCCCTAATAAATGCCTTAAAAGTTTCCCATAGTAAGGAAGGTGGAGTGTCTGGTGTATCATTTGTCTCAAAGAAGAATATCATCTGCTCTTTTAAATGTGTGCAACCTTGAGGGTTATTTAAGATTTGGGGGTTAAACCTCCAGAACAATTTTTTATCAGGCATTCCTCCTAATTTTAAAGAAAAAGTTAACGGGGAATGATCAGAAATAATACTATTATGATATTTAGAATTATATGTATGTGGGGACTTCCGGTGGCGCTAATGGTGGAGTAGGGTGTGCCAACTAGCTCCATGTGAAAAAATACGGAAAAAAACAGGAACTAAATATAGAACTGACCTGCAGAAATCGCTCCGGCAGCCTGTGTGACATCATCAGACCGCGACTGGAGTCCTAATGTCGGTAGCACGCTCCCCCACAAAGGAACCGACTAGAAAAACTACAAGAGAAAAACAAACGAAGGAGGAAGTAGGCCGGTCTGAAGCCTCAGGCTCAGTTTTAACATCGTCCCAGGAGGACGTTTCAGTGGCCCAGAAGATATACATAAAGAAAAGAGAAATGGATGAACTTCACAACAGCATTATAATGGAAATTACAACAGCATTATAATGGAAAGTAAAAAGAATTGATAAGTTTTAAAAACAAATTGAATATTAAAGAAATTTTGAAAAGTCTTAAAACAGAGATTAAAGTAGATTTCTTAGAGTTTGAAAATAAAATGACTAATCTTGTGCTTACAAAAATGACTAACATGAAGGAGGAAATGTCAGCAAATTTCGACTTACAAATTAATGAAGTATACGAGAAAATTAAGTCGAATGAAACCAACACTAATGATAATCTGGAAGCAACCTTCACTACAATGCAGCAACAAATGGAGAAACAGGCTGACGCCATAACTCATCTGGAAGTAACAACAGAGACACTCCTTGCCGAGAACAAGCGTTTATCAGATTTACTGCTTAAAGTAACTGAAAAATGCATTGACTTGGAGGGCCGTCAGAGAAGACAGAATCTGAGAATCGTGGCCGTTCATGAGGGTAAAGAAGGAAATAAAGATCTCCGTGACTGTTCTTGGACGTCGCTCGGACCCGAACTCCCCCCCCCCCCCCCAGGCAGCTGATAATGAAGGTCCAATATGATCACGTGTTGGAGGATATCATGAAAAAAATTGCTGGCACAAGAAATCTTACGTTTGATGGAGTCAAAATAAGCATATTTCGCGATTACCCTGCAGAGGTGGTCAGAAGAAGAGCGTTATTCGACGAGACAAGAGGGATTCTAAAGAAGATAGACAACTTGAAATATGGATTGCTGTACCCCGCAAGACTGCGAGTCACTTATCTGAAGAAGGAACATTTTTTCACTGATCACAAGAAAGTACTGGTGTATGCCCAGAAGATTGTGGGTTCGAGAGAGGATTGAATAATTTACATATAATACCGTCATCTTGCTGAGAACAAATGGAACTTTAATTCGTTATATTCAAGGACTATTGAAAGCTGATAACGACAATCGTGCTGTCCCTCCTGTTAGGGACATATTATTTTTTAAATATTTAGTACTAATTTTTACTAACAATTACTAATCATCAAAAACACTTGTTATTATTATTGGAACAATTTGTTAAAAACATGATATGTTAAATATAAAAAACCAACAAATAAAAAGTTATAATTTAGATATCTTATTAATTGGAATTTGTGATGTTCACCCTTTATCTACATTAGACTAACACTTGATTAATAACGAACTAAGAGAGTAATAGTCTCTCACTATATGATTACCAATACTCTGGTCCAAAATAGTTTTAATATAGTTCCGTAAATTACTCATATTCAAATTTTTCTTGTAAGCATGGAGCTAGGAATAATTTTTTTTTTTTTTAAATCTACGGAAGTCTTTAGATGGACAGCCACGTTAGTGTGGCTAGCACTAACTACACTAAATTTAGATGTAGTTTCTTCTTTCTTTTCACGTTTTATTAATCTTCTATTTTTTTACTTTTTGTATTTTTTACCTAATTATTATATTAATCTTGAATTTATTTACAAATATTATTTGTGGAGAAGTGTCCGTGAGGAGGGTTTATATGAATTAGATTTACAACTCGTCTGTCCAGTGTTCCGGTGGAAGATCGGGTCTACGGTGCTGACCAATCTACTCTTTTATAGACCACCCTAAATAGAGAAAACGGGGGTCAAGGAATTACGTTTTGTAGTTGGAGTGTCAAGGGAGTTAATGAGCCAATCAAGAGAGGTAAGGTATTAGCACACTTAAAATCACTCAAAGCAGGCATAACGTTCCTTCAAGAGACTCACCTTAAAAAAGACGCACAACATAGATTGAAAGCAAAATGGATCGCTGAAACATACCACTCTTCATTTTCCCATAAGGCCAGAGGTGTCGCAATTTTAATTCGTAAAGGTATATCTTGTAAACACATATCAACTATAGCGGACATCAATGGTAGATATATTATACTAGTGGGTGAATTATGTAAAAAAAAGTGATTTTTCTCAATGTTTATGGACCAAATTTTGATAATCCAATGTATTTAAGAATATACTTAATACTATTCCGGAGCTCACACATCATAATTTGATAATTGTTGGAGATTTAAATTGTACATTAGATTCCTATCTCGATAGATCAACAAGACAAAGAAAAGCAAAATCCAAATCAAGTGAATTATTAAACTCATATATTAATACCGCCAATATCAAGGATGTTTGGAGAATTGAAAATCCATCCGGAAGGGAATACTGATTTTACTCTTCAGTACATAAAACTTATTCAAGAGTAGACTACTTTTTAGTAGATTCTAAACTCATCCCATTTACTTATAATTCAAAATATCATAATATTATAATTTTGGATCATGCTCCTTTAACATTCATGATCAAACTAAGTGGTATGACTGACAAGCAGACACAATGGAGACTTAATCCTCAAATTTTAAATGATAAAGCATGCTATGAATATCTTATTAAACAGATAAATATGTTTTTTGAGACAAATGACTGCCCTGAAATTTCTGCCTCCCTTCTTTGGGAAACATTTAAAGCATTTATGCGAGGAGCGTTAATCACTGCACAAGCCTTTCTTAATAAAGAGAACCGCGCCAAAAAACTGGTATTGGAAATGGAAATAAGGCAATTAGATATGAAAAATACAATCGCACCTTCTATAATAATACATAATAAAATTGCTGTACTCAAATATAAGTTAAACCAAATATACTCAGACCAATTCATAAAATTTTATCAAAAGATTAAACAGTTACACTTTTAATTTGGAGATAAACCACAAAAATTACAGCACGCCAACTCCGGAAACAGTAAGGGGAAAAAACAATAGAAAATTAAATCAGATACGGGAGAATTATTAACACTACCCAAGGATATTAATGATAGATTCTCTCAATACTATCAAACACTTTATTCAACCAAAATGGCAGGGGGTTCTGTAGGAATGGAATTATTCTTACAGAATTGTAACCTTACTGGTTTAGATTTGAAAGAGAGGGAAGTATTAGGGGCCGAAATATCAGTAAAAGATATTGAGGAATCTATTAATTCTTTAAAAAAAAAGGAAAGTCCGCTGGACTAGATGGTTTAAATAGTGAATTTTATAAAAAATGTCATGACTTGATCTCGCCACGCCTACAGACATTATATACTCAAGCATTCATGCAACAGAAACACTTTAAATGAATCAACTATAATACTTATTCCAAAAACGGATAATGACCTTGAAGATCCAGGTTCATATAGAGCAATTGCTCTATTAAACATCGATCAGAAAATTTTAACCAAAATTTTAGCACACAGATTAAGCTTAGTCATTTATAAATTAATACACCCCGATCAAACTGGCTTTATTCCAAAACGTTATTCATATTATAATCTGAGACGATTATTCAACATTATATACTCAAATCGAATAGCTAATGAAGACTTAGCAGTCATCTCGCTAAATGCTGAGAAAACATTTGATCAAATTGAATGGCCCTATTTATTTTCGGTGATGGAAAAATTTCAATTAGGTGAGAAGTTTTGTACATGGGTTAAGCTTTTATATACCAATCCAACAGCCAGAATAATGACAAATCAAATGTTATCAAAAAAAATTGATTTATCTAAAGGTTGTAGACAAGGATGCCCGTTATCACCGTTACTATTCGCCCTTGTTATAGAACCACTAGCAGAAAGAATTCGAGCTCATCCAGAAATATATGGGTATAATATTAAAAATACAGTTAATAAAATTTCTCTATATGCATACTATATATTACAAATCCAGAAATTAGTATCCCTAACCTGTTAAATCTTATAACTCAATTTGGTTTATTCTCGGGATATAGAATCAACTGGAAGAAGAGTGAGATTGTGCCAATAATGGAACCTAATTTATATATATTGCAACAATCACCTTTTAAAATAATGAATGAAAAATTTAAACACTTAGGAATCTATGTGACCAAGAAATATACTTCTTTATTTAAATCAAATTTCGTGCCTTTACTTAATAAATTGCATAATATCCAATATTGGAAAACGCTTCCTATTTCAATGCTCGGTAAAATTAATGCAATTAAAATGATTTTCCTTCCTCAACTTCTATACCTCTTCCAATCAATTCCAATATACCTCCCTAAAAATGTCTTTCCAAAAATTGACTCTATTGTAACAAGTTTTATTTGGAATTATAAGAATCACAGAATAAGTAAAAAACACTTATGTAAATCTAAGACGAATGGAGGATTAGTCTTACCAAATTTCTTATTTTATTTCTGGGCAGTCAATGTCAAAAACTTAAATTTCTAGTTGGAAGATATGGATCAACAACCAGACTGGTTAAAGATGGAAAAGGAGGATTGTCTGCCATTTGAAATTGGTCCGATTTTCCTATCCCTACAAAATTGAATAAAAAGATCTATAGTGAAAATCCAATAATACATAGCGGTATTCGAATTTGGAAACAAATAAAAAAGACACTAAAATTGGATAATTTATCACTTTCGCTCCCTATTGCAAATAACCCTTCATTTAAGCCTTCGGTATTGGATAAAGGCTTTACACAATGGAAAAAACTATGGAATTAAAAAGATGGGACATCTTTATTGAAAAGGTGTGTTCTTCTTGTTTCTGGAGGTACAACAGAATTATGGATTACATTCAAATATTTTTTTTAGATATTTACAATTGAAAGATTATGTTAAATCACATACACAAGAATACAGAATTAGAGAGCCAGAGATTCTAGATGAATGTTTGAATAAACATCCCAACACAGTCAAATTAATATCATATATTTATAATATTCTGTTAGATAGCGAGAATCTGTCGACGGTATCACATAGACAAGCATGGGAAAATGAATTTGTTCAACCCATAACGATAGATATTTGGGATGAAAGTCTACAACATATACATCAATGTCCGTTAAACGCCAGACATTCTTTAATACAATTTAAAATATTACACAGATTGCATTATTCTAAAACAAAATTAAATAGAATTTTTCCTAATATCTCTCCTATCTGCGATAAATGTCAATACTCTGAGGCTAATTTAACCCATACCTGTAAATTTCATAAAAATTAAAACATTTTGGGTGGATAATTATTTTTAAATTATTTCCGTAGTGGTTAATATTCAACTGGATCCCGCTCCTAAATTAATAATATTGGGCATATCTGAACAATACCTAAAACTGACAATAAACCAAAGAAATTTCCTGGATTTTAGTATAATAACTGGGAAAAAAACTAATATTAAAATTTTGGAAAAACCCTGCATCCCCTACAATTAAAATGTGGATTATGGAGATGTCGGAGACCTTAAGTCTGGAAAAAAATTAGATTTGTCTTAATTGACAAACCTGAATTATTTATTAGAATATGGTCGCCGTTCATAGATTATTTGAAGGGGTAGAATGGGCAGCACATTTTTTATTATTATTTTTATATTATGTATTTCATTTCATATTATATACTATATGGATTTAAGTATGATTGGTGTTATATAGTTAGTTCAAGGAGACGTGTGTATAAGACAATGTCACAGATATTAAATTTCATCAATCTGATGTTTGGGTTTAGGATTGGGTTAGATGAGCTGAGACATCTACTCCATTATAAACCACCTTAATAATAAAATGTATGACATAAACACTAGGATTGGGGTGATGGAATCACCTTCTGTAGTTGGAATGTTAAGGGAATTAACGAACCAATTAAAAGAGGTAAGGTTTTAGCTCAATTAAATAGATTGAAATCTGATATTATTTTTCTCCAAGAGACACTCCTTTTTTTTTTTTTATTTTTTTTTTTTTTTTTTAATTATAGAAACAATATATACAGAGTTACACTCTTATACGGCATTAAAGATTGATACTGTTTGTGTTATTTGTAATGTTATCCATTATACATTTCCTGGTTATATTGGGAGTGATGTAGTATATTCCTAAAATAAGCAATATACATATTTCAAATTATTATATAGCATAAATGAGATAGAAAGATAGAGATAGAAAGTAGAAAATAGACTAAATAATCCACTTGGAGATACATTCATGATTTATTATATGCTTCATCCATTCAGCAGCCTCAGTCCCCGTTGTATGGAGACCAAATCCCTTTGAGTGAAGTGTCTCCGACATTTCTGTATTCCACATTTTAATTGTTGGGGATGCAGGGCCTGTATTAATTAATTATTAGAAAATAGTCGATAAAAGTTCGATTCCTTGTAATTATTTGTTCCGTTTCCGGTATTCCAAGTATTATTAACTTTGGATCAGGAATCATAGTAATATTAACAACATTCGAGATTATCTTAAATATTTCGTTCCAAGTACAATTAGTGAATGAATGTGACAAATTTGCTTCTAAGAGGCGATAATTTTGGAAATATATTATGTAATTTAGATTTAGAGTAATGTAATCTCTGTATAAGGTTTAGCATTTATAATATGTGTTGTAAGCTATATTTCTGGGCTTATTATTTGACTTAATTCATTTTCCCAAAGCTATGATGGAATATCACTTTCCAACAAAATATTGTAAATATATGATATCATTTTTTCTGTATTTGGATATTTATTCAAGCATTCATCTAAAATTTCACTCTTTCTATTTCTGAATTCTTGTGTAAGAGATATAGTTTCTGATTTGTAAATATCTAAAATATTCATTATTATTGAAGCCCGTAAGCTTGTTGTAACTCTTGAAATGAAAGAAAAATTTTCCTTATAAAGATCCCCTATGTTTAAAATTCCTTTATTTTTCCATTGTATAAAAGCCTTATCCATCGTTGAGGGTTTAAACGTAAAATTGTTGGAATAGACCTTTATTTGTTTCCAAATACGGATTCCGCTTTCTATTATCGAGTTTTCACTATAAATTTTCTTAGGTACATTAATATTAGCAAATATTATAGAGCTAATTTCAAATGGAAAACAATTTTTATCCAGTTTGGTTTATTATTTCTTCTAACCAGAAGTTCATATTTTTAATATTAACTGCCCAATAATAAAACATAAAATTTGGTAATGCTAAACCCCCGTTTATTTTAGCTTTACATAAGTGTTTTTTATTTATTCTATGGTTCTTGATAAAGTTAGTGACTATAGAGTCTACTTTTTTTAAAAAAATTTTAGGGAGATATATCGGGATTGATTGAAATAAATATAATAATTGTGGGAGAAAATCATTTTTATTGCGTTTATTTTACCTAACATTGAAATAGGTAAACTTTTCCAGTATAAAATATTTTTATTTAATTTATTCAGTAATAACGGGAAATTAGACTTAAATAGAGAGTCAAATCTTTTTGTAACAAAAATACCAAGATATTTAATATTTTCATTTGTTATCTTAAAAGGAAATTGTTGTAATATCTGTAAGTTATTCATTGGCTTTTATTCCAATTGATACTGTATCCTGAAATTAAACCAAATTCCGTTATTAGTTTTAACAAATTACGGATACTTATTTCCGGTTTAGTGATATAAAGTAATACATCGTCCGCATATAACGAGATTTTATTCTTAGTATCTTTAGTATCATATCCATATATTTCCGGTGCAATCTTACACAAGAGACACACCTTAAAAAAGACGCGCAGTATAGATTAACAGCAAAATGGATTTCCAAAGTATATCACTCTTCATTTGCACATAAGTCTAGAGGGGTAGCAATAATTATTCGTAAAGGTATACCTTTTAAACAAAGCTCAATTATAGAAGATGTTGAGGGTAGATATATAAAATTACAGGTGGAATTATATTCTAAAAAAGTAATCTCCTCATGTCCTTAACCCATCTGGTCGAGAATATTCATTCTTTTCCCCTGTATTTGGAACCTACTCAATGATAGACTATTTTTTAATAGATTCAAAACTAATCCCATTTACATATGACACAAAATATCATAATATTATTATCTCGGATCACGCTCCATTAACATTTAAGATAAAATTAAAAGACATAAATATTAAAACCTCTAAATGGAGACTCAACCCCCAAATATTAATAGAATATTGACTGGCCTTGAGGGGGATACGACATATATTGCCTGAAGTAGATTCATATTGCCCGAGTCGAAGACGAGGGCAATATGGATCTAGTGAGGGCAATATATGTCGTATCTCCCGAAAGAGGACAGTCAATATTGTTATTATTACCCATATCAGACATCTAGAGGAAAATCTGAACATCTCAGCTCGGCGGACTTCCACGTAAAATTTAACCAAAATGGACGCGGCAGTCTTCCTGTCTGCCGTTTGAATATTCTAAATTTCCCACGCAGCGTCACGTTGCCGTCACGTTGCCAAGTTCCCGGATGTGAGACCAGGGGAATATAAGACTATATTCCCCGCTGTTTTAACAGGTAAAGTCCATAGGCGTTCGCAAGAAAGGGGAATACAAGAAAATATTCCCCTGTTACCCCTGCTGGCAGTAAAAACGAAGGGAATACAATTTTGTAAAAGCATACCTCAGATGTGTGATTTGGGTAATAATAAATGATAGGGCTTGTTATGTTTACTTGGTAAAACAGATTAAATTATTTTTTGAAACTAATGACAAACCTGGAATTTCACCATCACTGCTTTGGGATACATTTAAAGCATTTATGCGTGGTGCGATAATATCAGCACATGCATACTTTAATAAGGAAAATCGAAAGACTCAACAAAAGTTGGAAAATGAAATAAAGCAATTAGATATTGAAAATGCAATATCCCCTTCTAAGGGGCTAAGTAATAAAATTGCATCATTAAAATATAAGCTAAATAAAATATACTCAAATCAGATTATTAAACTTTTTCAACAGACTAAACAAGTACACTTTGAATTTGGGGATAAACCACAAAGATTACTGGCATGCCAGCTTAGAAAATTAGATGAGGAGAAAATGATACATAAAATTAGATCTGAACAAGGAGAAATATTGACTTTACCAAAAGATATCAATGATACATTTTTACAATATTATCAAAATCTTTACTCATCTAAACTAGCAGGACAATCAAATGGAATGGAAACATTCCTACAAGAATGTCATATTAACAGTTTGGATCAGGAAGGTAGAGACTTGTTAAATGCTGATATATCAGTAAAAGATATTGAAGAATCAATTGGATCATTAAATAACGGAAAGGTGCAGGCCCTGATGGCTTAAGTGTTGAATTTTATAAGAAGTTTTATGATCTGATCTCTCCACGCTTATATACAATTTATAAATATGCTTATGAACAAGGAGAGTTACCAGAATCATTAAATGAATCTACAATTACACTTATCCCTAAAGCTGATAAAGATTTGGAAGACCCTGGATTATACAGAGCAATAGCTCTTTTAAATACTGATAAAAAAATACTAACTAATTTTATCTCGGAGGCTAAGTTTAGTGATTAATAACTTAATACATCATGACCAAACAGGTTTTATCCCAAAACGCCATTCATCCTATAATCTGAGACGTCTATTCAATGTCATGTACTCAAAAAGAGTGAATGATATTGAACTAGCTGTCATATCCTTAGATGCTGAAAAAGCATTTGACCAGGTTGATTGGCCATATTTATTTAAAATAATGCAGAAATTTCAACTGGGGGATAGATTTTCCAAATGGGTAAAAATCATATACTCGAATCCAACTGCAAGAATATTAACAAATCAAACGTTATCAGCAAAATTTAATCTCTTTAGGGGTTGTAGACAAGGATGCCCATTATCACCATTACTATTTGCTCTGGTAAGAGAACCATCAGCCAAAATGATTAGATCAGAACCAGAAATATATGGATATAATACCAAAGCTACAACGAATAAAACATCTCTATACGCAGATGACATCTTAATTTATATCACAAAACCGGAGATTAGTATTCCCAATCTATTTAATGTTATAATTAAGTTTAGTACATTTTCTGGGTATAGAATTAATTGGAATAAAAGTGAAATTATGCCTATAACTAGAATAAAATTAAATGTATTATAACAATTCCCACTTAAAATAGTCAAGGACAAACTCAAATATCTAGGAATTAATGTATCTAAGTCGTATAACTGTCTATTTAAATATAATTACCCTCAATTATTAACTAAACTAAAAAAAATATTTTATATTGGAAAACACTACCTATATCAATGATCGGTAGAATAAATGCTATAAAAATGTTTTTTTTGCCACAATTGTTATATTTATTTCAAGCCATCCCTTTATCTCTCCCTAAAATGTTTTAAAAAAAATAGATACTTTGGTTAATAGTTTTATTTGGGACTATAAAAATCATCGAATAAGTATAAAACATCTATGTAAATCTAAAATAAATGGTGGACTAGCACTACCAAATTTCTTATATTATTTCTGGGCAGTTCAGATTAAGAATATGAATTTTTGGTTGGTAAATTTAGATCATGAACCAAGCTGGCTAAAGATGGAAAAGGAAGACTGTCTGCCTTTTGATGCAGGTTCGATTCTTTTTGCACCAAGGGAAGTACAAAAAAAAACGTATGGTGACAACCCTATAATTCATAGCAATAGACGTATTTGGAAACAAATAGTTAAGACCCTACATATGGATAATTTGTCACTTTCTTTGCCATTGAAATGATTTAGGAATTAAAAGGAGAGAACACCTTTACAAGAAAGAAAAATTTCTTTCATTTCAAGAGTTACAGGATATCTATGGATTGCAGTCAAATAACATATTTAGGTATTTACAAATTATAAACTATATTAAGTCAAATACGCAAGACTATAAAAATAGAAAACCAGGATTATTAGATGAATTGTTTAATAAACACCCAAATACAGAAAAATTAATAGCGTATATATACAATACTATGTTGGATAGGGAAATCCCAACTTCGGAAATATATCAACAAACATGGGAAAATGAAATAGGTTTATCTATAACGAAGGAAATTTGGGAAGAAAGCCTACAACGTATACATCGTTGCTCACTAAATGCTAGACATATATTGATACAATTTAATGTATTACATGGATTACATTATTCAAAAACGAAATAGAATTTATCCTAACATTTCCCCTATTTGTAATAAATGTCAGAACTTGGAAGCTAATTTAACGCATAGTTTTGTAACATGTATAAAACTCAATTATTATTGGACAGAAATCTTTAGAGTTATCTCTGAAGTTCTTAAAATTAAACTGGACCCAGATCCAAAATTAATAATATTAGCAGTTCCGGATTCAAATTTAATATTAACAGTAAACCAAAAAAATTTCTTGGATTGCTGTTTGATAATAGGGAAAAAATTAATATTGAAATTTTGGAAGGGAACATTATCCCCCACAATTAAAATGTGGACAGTGGAAATGTTGGAGACGTTGCATTTGGAAAGAATCAGATTAGTCCTAATGGACAAATACGAACTCTTTGAACAGATATGGTCTCCATATACAGAATATTTGAAGGGGTAGCTGTTCTTGGCATCACAACTCAATGGGTACCCGGCAGGATTAGATGAAAATAACTCTCTGTTTTTTTTTTATTTGTATACATGTCTCTATTGATATTGCTCTTTGAAATTGTGTTATTCACTATTAAGATGTATACTATAATCTCTTTTTTTAATATATATATATAATACTTTGTTTTAATTAAATATATATAACAAGAATATATACATATATATTTTTTCTCTCTTCTCTTTCTCTCTCTATATAATCAAAATTATTATTTAATCACTATTCTTATTGATTAAAATCTATTCTTTTCTTTTTCTACTTTCTAAAAAAATAGAAGTTTATAAGAATTATTCGTAACATTCGTATACTTATTGAAATAAGTTGGTTGTGTATTTGAAAAGTTGTTATACCGTTGTTATGATGGATTACTTCTAATAAAAATATTATTACTAAATTACCACACAGCCATACGAAATCAAAAACAGTTTTCTTCACTATAGGTGTTCATTGTAACTATCTGATGTTATTTATTTTACCCTCAAGCTAAATATAAATATTTCAGAAGGCAATATGTTTAGAGAGCGTTTACATATCCTCTTTTCATAGGTGGCTCCCAGGATCGCGATTACTTGATTCTTGTCCACTTCTGTGGATCCTGGGCTTACTGGAGGCCAATAAATGTTGCCACAAGATGAAACATGAGGTAATTGGCAAGGCATGTGGGTGGATTTTTTTGGGAAGAGGTACATTATTTCTGTCCTTTACACTGGGTTTCTGTGTTCTCCTGATGCATGGCTTTAATGTCCTCATTGCCATCCTCAACCTTTTCTTCTCTTTAAATATTCATGGGGCAGTGATTCTCAGGAATCATGGAGACTGTGAGAACACCTTTCAAAGGAATAGTATCTGTTACAGCAGCCAGGTATCAGGTGTGTAAACAAGGCCTGCCCATTGGGCTTAACGTATGGCAATCAGATTTCAGTGCTGGGGATGTTAGCATGGATGTGGATTTTGGTTTGTTTATCAGGACAATGCATTTAGAATGTTTTGTGGAAGCAGCGTTAGTATCTTCCCAGTGTATTGAAGTGCCTGCTGCAAGTAGTCCAAATCTAAGAAGCATATAAATGGGCAGGGATCACTGCCTGATAACACTGTGAGTTTAGAACTGGGTTTGATGTCTTGATCTTTAAACACCCTTTCCATCAGACAGCAACATTGCAGTCAAGAGTGAATGTCTTCAACATTGTCTGCCTTCACTGAGCAGAGGGTTTGGATCAGTTGATTGATTGATGCTTTATTGTCACGTGTACTTGGTACAGTGAGATTCTTTGTCTGCATACAGTACAAGTATGCAAGAGTCGCCACGTGATGGGGGCCGACAAAGCTACAAAAGTATTCTCTCTTTGTCCTCGGCGCCCTCCCCCCCCCCCATGCCTGGTCCCTCTTTGTTATTGGCAGCCCCCCCCCCCCCACGCCGGATCCCTCTGATCTCAGCAGGGCATCCTCCACCAACCAGCGGGACTTGAGACATGGCAAGCGGTCCATGTAATCACCGTTCTCTTCACATGGACCTCATTGTCAGATGAGAATGTTGTACAGAAGGAGCTGATTGAAAGAGGACCTTCCTTTTGCTGACGTTGAGTCTCAAGTCCCGTTCTCTTATCTGCTCAGTGAACAAACGGACAACAAATTAATGCCCAAGATTATTGTAGAAAGAGATGGGAATGGGTGACTATTTCCAGGGGGAGACAGGAATGAGTAGTCATGGGTAGAATAAATACTGGAACTGTAGAAACTGTTCACAAATACTTAAGCTTTGATATAAGGCTCATGTTTCATCTAGACTTGCACAATTGTTGATCAAAATAAAATTAAATTCAATAATCTCAGGTGATCAATAAATATTCATGGTCATTTGAAAGATTATTATATAATAGGCACTGATTGATACATTGGCTGTGAAATGCTAGATTGAGGAGGTTGTTTTGACCTATATAATGTTAAACTTCTGAAGTAATGTTGAAAGTTTGTTTGCTTGAGCAGTGGGAAATATTCCATCTTGCTAACAGTGTTCCCATAAACAGATTCAGCTGCAGGACATAGATCAGTGGGGATGATTATCTTTCATGTTGGTTTACTCACCATCTGCCACAGACTCAGTCTGGCAGTTATATCCTTCAGGACTTGGCTAGTTCAGTAAATTATGGCTCTACCCAGCCATCATTCATGATGGATGTTGAATTGTCCAATCTAGAGCAAATTCTGTGTCATTATTAAGTTCAATGTTGTTCCAACTGTTGTTTAACATGGTGTTTCAGATATTCATTAATCATGGTAGGTAATAAATAAGAGAAAATATGCATGCCCATATTTATCATAATGTAGTTTAGTAGTTTAGTTTAGTTTATTGTTACGTGTACCGAGATACAATTAAAAGTTTTTTTATTGTATGCTATCCAGTCAGCAGAAAGACTGCATAATTACAATCAAGCCATCCACAGTGTACATATATTGCTACTAGAGTTTTAAACATAGAACATAGAAAATAGGTGCAGAAATAGGCCATTCGGCCCTTTGAGCCAGGATTGCCATTCAATATGATCATGGCTAATCATCCAGAATTAGTACCCTGTTCTTGCTTTCTCCCCATATCCCTTGATTCAGTTAGCCCTGAGAGCTACAGTATATCCAACGCTCTCTTGAATACATCCATTGAATTGGCCTCCACCGCCTTCTGTGGCAGAGAATACCACAGGTTCACAAATCTCTGGGTGAAAAGGGTTTCCCTCATCTCAGTCCTAAATGGCCTACCCCTTATTTTTAAACTGTGACCCCTGGTTCCGGTCTCCCCCAACACTGGGAACATTGTTTTATGCATCTAGCCTCTCCAATCCTTTAAGAATTTTATACATTTCTATAAGAGCCTCTCATCCTTCCAAATTCCAGAGAATACTGTATAAGCCTAGTCGATCCATTCTTTCATCATATGTCAGTCCCGCCATCCCGGGAATTAACCTGGTGAACCTACACTGCACTCCCTCAATAGCAAGGATGCCCTTCCTCAAACCAGAAGACCAAAACTGCACACAATACTCCAGGTGCGGTCTCACCAAGGGTCCTATACAACTGCAGTAGGACCTCCTTGCTCCTATATTCAAATCCTGTCGCTGTGAAGGCCAACATACCATTAGCTTTCTTTACTGCCTGCTGTACCTGCATGCTCACTTTCAGTGACTGATGTACATGGACACCTAGGTCTTGTTGCACCTCCCCTATTCCTAATCTGACGTCATTCAGATAATAATAATAACAATAATAATAATAATAATAATAATAATAATAATTACTTTATTACGGACTCAAGGTCCAGGCAAGGGGCAACATTACATTAAAAATGCATTGCATATCAAATATCATAAATATATATAAAATCATGGTAAATCACATTAAAAAACATCATAATTTATATATTAAAAAAAACCCCACAATACTTAAGTTAAAAATCCAGAGCAAAAAATGATCAATGTCGTACAACACAACAATGATACCAATGTCTCTACAGCTGGATTTGTAGCGTGTAGTGCTAACCCTTATGTTTGTCAAGGCCACAATAAGCACATTTTTAGTCATTTATCCTGCAAATAAATTTATACATGTGGTGTCTTAGAATAGCTTCTAAAGTACTGACTCCTGCAGCCACAAACATATTACTGGCATTACACCATCTTAGTTGCCTTAGCAGTATTCTCATGGCATCGTTATATGCAACCTTTAGTCTCTGCATACTTGTCTTTAAATAGTTCGACCACAGGTGCGCAGTGTAGAGGGGTGTGCAGTATGCTCTAAATAGCGACATCTTCACCACATCTGCACACGCACCAAATTTACGCAAGAGGATATTCGCCTGTATATATATACAGCATGCGTCGTTGCCTATAAATATCCTCATCATCTGTCATTTGTTCTGTAATAATATGCCCTAGATATTTTATCTTATTACAGACACTAAGATTGTTGTCAGACAATTTAAAATCAGGATATTTTAGGCTTTTATCCTCTTTGGTCCTACAGGCCATAACAGCGCTCTTACTAGCATTATATTTAATGTCAAGTTCCACGCCATACACGGAACATGTAGTAAGGAGCTGCTGGAGACCAGAGCTAGATGGACTCAAGACCACAACATCATCTGCATACATAATATGGTTCACTAAAATATTACCAATCATGCACCCAGTGTTACAGGCTTTCAATTGTTTAGACAGATCATCAATATATAGATTAAAAAGGACTGGGGACAAAATTCCCCCTTGTCTAACACCATTGCTAACCCCAAATGGGGCTGAGACCCTATAGCCCCATTTTATTTGCATAGTCTGGTGGGCATACCAGTAGGCCAGTATTCTCACAATGTATTTATACACCCCTCTTTGACACATTTTACCAAAGAGCTTTATGTGATTAACACGGTCAAAGGCTTTGGAAGCATCAATAAAGCACATAAGGATTGAAGAGTTTTTGCCCCTATATTTTTTTGCAATCTCCTTTAGGGCATATATGCATAAGTCAGTGCCATGTTTAGCTTTAAAGCCAAACTGGTTATCTGTGGAGTTAACAAACTCATGTATTCTATCCAGCAGAACCCTTTCTAAGACTTTTGACAATATGCTGGCTAAAGCTATGGGCCTGTAATTATTTAGACTGCCTACTTTACCAGCTTTGTCCTTAATTACCGGCACTAACAGGACAGACAACATTGAGTCTGGTAACAAGCCATGAATCATAAAGCCAGTAAAACAAATAGCTAGAAGAGGAGCTATCCTCATACTCGCATACTTAAGATGTTGAGCAGATTAATAATCTGCCTTCTTATTCTTATGTAGTCTGGTGCCAATTTTGAGCATACCTAGGATGACATCTTCTATCCTCTTTACTACTGCATTTCCATCTCAGGTTGGTCGTCCAGACAGTGGGACAGGACGTACCCAAGGATTGTCACTGAGAAACTGTTTGTAAGGCTTGATTCCGAGTCAGGTTTCGTGCCAGAATATGTGGATATTCTCCAATTCAGTCACGTGTTTTTTTTTGTGAGAAGGACTTTGCAAGACTAAATGGTTTTCCACATTCAGTACCTAGGTTGTTGCCAGCATGTCCATTCAGTTTTATTCATTTTCTCTCCAGTTAAGTTCGACCACATTACTGCAGATCTGAAGTCACACGTTGTTCCTTTCGGGTAAGGATGATACATTTCCTCTCTTGAAGGACATCTGCAAACCAGATGGATTTATATGATAATCCATCAGGAAACATCACTCCCTGATGTGCTCAATGCGTTTTACGCACACTTTGATAGGGAGAACATCGATGTGCCTTCCCGAGCCCCCATTCGCTGTGATGGTATTTCAGTCTCAGTCACAGAGGCCGATGTCAGGAAATCCTTCAGAGGGGTGAACCCTCGAAAAGCGCCTGGACCTGATGGTATACCTGGTCGTGTTTTAAAAACCTGTGCGGACCAACTGGCTGGAGTTTTTACGGACATTTTCAACATGTCACTTCTGAGGTCTGAGGTTTCCACCTGCTTCAAAAGTGCATAAATTATACCAGTGCCCAAGAAGAGCAAGGTGACGTGCCTCAATGACTATCGACCTGTGGCACTAACGCCTGTGGTGATGAAGTGCTTCGAGAAGTTGATCATGGCGCAAATCAATTCCTACCTCGACAAAAACCTGGACCCACTGCAGTTCGCTTACCGCCACAACAGATCAATGGTGTATGCGATCTCGCTGGCTCTCCACTCCACTCTGGACCACTTGGACAACAAAAACTCATATGTCAGGCTGTTATTCATCGATTACAGCTCGGCATTTAATACTATCATCCCCTCCAAGCTGGTTACCAAACTCGCAGAACTGGGTCTCTGCGCATCCCTCTGCAATTGGATCCTCGACTTCCTCATTCACAGACCACAGTCTGTTCGTATTGGTGGAAATGTGTCAGACTCGATAACAATCAGCACGGGAGCACCTGAAGGCTGCGTGCTCAGCCCCCTGCTGTACTCTCCCTATACTCATGACTGCGTAGCCGGTCACAGTGCGAACTCCATCATCAAGTTCGCTGACGACACCACTGTTGTGGGACGTATCACTGATGGGGATGAGTCGGAGTACAGAAGAGAGATCGAGCAACTGTCCATATGGTGCCAGCACAATATCCTGGCCCTCAACACCAGCAAAACCAAGGAACTGATTGTGGACTTTGGAAGGAGTAGGATGGGGACCCACAGTGCCCTTTATATCAACGGGTCGATGGTTGAAAGGGTCAAGAACTTCAAATTCCTGGGCGTGCACATCTCTGAAGATCTTTCCTGGTCCGAGAACACTGATGCAATTATCAAGAAAGCTCATTAGTGCCTCTACTTCCTGAGAAGATTACGGAGAGTCGGTTTGTCAAGGAGGACTCTCTCTAACTTCTACAGGTGCACCGTAGAGAGCTTGCTGACCAGTTGCATCGTGGCTTGGTTCGGCAACTTGAGCGCCCTGTAGAGGAAAAGGCTATAAAAAGTAGTAAACACTGCCCAGTCCATCATCGACTCTGACCTTCCTTCCATCGAGGGGATTTACCGCAGTCGCTGCCTCAAAAAGGCTGGCAGCATCATCAAGGACCCACACCATCCTGGCCACACACTCAGCTCCCTGCTACCTTCAGGTAGAAGGTACAGGAGCCTGAAGACCGCAACGACCAGGTTCAGGAGTAGCTACTTCCCCACAGCCATCAAGCTATTAAACCTGGCTCGGACAAAACTCTGAACATTAATAACCCATTATCTGTTATTTGCACTTGATCAGTTTATTTATTCAAGTGTGTATATATTTATATAATGGCATATGGACACAATGATCTGTTTTTGTAGTCAATGCCTACTATGTTCTGTTGTGCTGAAGCAAAGCAAGAATTTCATTGTCCTATCAGGGACACATGACAATAAACTCACTTGAACTTGAATTTGAACTTGTTTCGTGGGTATCATTACTAAGACCACTTACAGGTAATTTTAAATGTATACATCACGGTCCAGATATTGCATGAGTAGCTAATCTTCCCTTTGATCTTAAAGAAAGCCGCCCATAAGCACGAAGAGCCCTCCATCTTTAATTTCACCTTCATTCTGATTAAACTTACAGCAAATAAAAACAGAAAACAGAAATTATTTAAAACACTCAGGTAGCATCTGTGGAAAGAGAAACAGATTTAATGTCTTAGGTCAAAGAATTTCGGAAATTATGATTTAGCATGCAAACAAAAATCAAGTTATATGTCATTTAACAGGCCCAGATATTTGCAGTGTATTTTATAAGAATAGCTCAGAAATATGGTTCAATAGTTCAATGGTTCTTTATTATTATTATCACATGTACCAAAGTACAGTGAAATTCTTTTTTTGGTATACAGTTCAGAAAATTATTACTATACATAAACTTAATCCCAGATTAAGTACAAAGTGTATAGACATAGCCCACTGTGACATTATACAAGAATCGCTAGCTTTTGGCACCATTTTAAAAGTCCAAGCTGCAGCTGGCCATAGAGGCCCATTGTCCTGGCAGCATTGCAGGATTGATCTAGAGGCAAAGTTGTAGGTGTCCTCCATCGTGCTGTGCCGCTGCAGGCCGCGTCCGATTTGCGCGCCCGATCCAGTCGAGCCCCAGGCTGCTGAAGGCCCTCCAGCCATCGTTAAATAGTTAAAGTGTTAAAGAAGGAACTGCAGATGCTGGAGAATCGAGGGTACACAAAAGGCTGTTGTTAAATAGTTAAACTTTTTTACTGAAGATCAGTAATTCATAACGGATCCCGTTTGTTATGGGTGCTGTAATGCACCCGTCGGAGAGTAGAATATCAGAGTGCAAATGTTGAAATTTACCAATCTGCACAAGCACAGATGTCAAACATTGCTCACAGTATAATGATGCAATAATGACAGGTCCCCCATCATCACAATTGTCAAATTTGTGCCTAATAAACAATTTGACATTTGTCACTTTTTGAGTTGAATCATTGTTCAATTTGTCTGTGAATACCAGTGTAGCAAATAATTTAATCCAGATTGTCAACAAACCCTTCATTTGATTTCATTTGCTACAACAGTGTTTGAATTTAACTTTGAAATGTCTGCAAAACAGGCAGTAATTGATGAACTCCCCATTCTGCCGGTTCATTTACATTAATGAGAAAGATTTCAGGCAAAAGGGGCCAGAATTGTTAGTACCCATTCTGTGTCACCATAAACAAGAATGAGTTGTATTAAATGGATTGATGAACAGCTTCAAATAATTCCCTAATTTTTTTTCAAGCAAACCTCAGTATTGTTCTTGATAGCTTTGAAATAAGATCAACTGGATTTGTAGCCTATTTTAAAAACGTTTAAGTTGCTGCCCCAGGTTATGGTTGCCAGTGAGTGAAGACACGTAGAATTTCAGTGGAAATAATGTCAACGACGGAAGAAACCATGGGGAATAAGCCATTTGTGTAAACTAACATGTGCAATGTTAGATGCCACAATCTGTTTGCATTCGATGCTTTGAACACAATGGTTATGGGATATCATGCCAAATATCTGACAACAGCAACACTCAAACAATAAAATATTTTAGTTTCAAACAGCAGACAGGCAGATGGAGTTTGTTTCCTGCATATCAAACCTCTGTTGAAACCTTGAACAATCATTCAGTGGGCAATGAGATGCTGAAGATTTGATGTGTCTCCTTGATAACTTCCTTGTTTATTGGAGTTTATCTTTCCAGGATCTTCAAGTCGGCGGGTGGAACAGTAACAATAGATGGGCCTCAAATTTATAACCCTTTCTTGCTTAGTTTATTAAAAAACTACACATGAAAAAAAATCACCAACTTGATTAGGAATCATTTTGAATTTGTTATCACTGGGTGAAATGTTTGTCAAAAGCATAATAGTTGTAATTGCAGATAGTTATTTGAAAGTACAGAAATGCATGTTGACAGGCTCTAGTCAGTTCATTTTCATGCTTTTTGATTCCTGTAAGTTAATAGCTTTAATAGTTCCAATGGCACAATGAGCAGTTTATTGTTTTAATTTGTCTTTAAATTATTCTACAATAGGTTTGTCAAGTGTTCTTACACAGATCAAAGAAGTAAGACAAGCTTGGGTAGAGGTTTGATCGACAACTGAAGGGCCTGTCCCACTTGGGTGACATTTGGGTGATTGTGGAGCGTCAGTGAAAGCCTGTAAAACCGTCAAGTTGCACGACATACACACGCTGACATATGCTGTCATGCGGGTGATGCCCGGTTAGGGTTGAGGCTGTAAAATATTCAATGCATGGATTTTAAACATTACTATATTAAAATTAATACAATAAAATCAATTGTGGAAATGAAAAGATGTCTGTCGTCCAGATTTATTTATGGATGTATTGGTCTGCTTCCAGATCCGTTCACCGTCTCTATAACTTTTCACAGGGATGGATTCAGTGAGTGTAGATTTGTTAATACTGGCCAAATTAAAGACACCATAAAATGGAGGATCCCTGCACTTGTTAGAATTGCTTAACCCTTGACAGCTGAAATTTACAGGCTTTGGATGGCGCCAACCAGTCTAGGCTCAGACTGGTATGCAGGATGGTGAGGGGTCCAGGTGTTCTCCTTGTTTCTCCTAAATTGATAAAAAATGTATAGCAGTTTTGCAAACTAACCCTAAATTCATCATTTCGATTGGATCGCTGCAAGGACATTGTATATAGTATAAATAATGTTGCGAGATGGTCATCCTGTTGGTTGATGATTGGTCGAACTGTTGAGCCTTGGAAAAACTGTTTGAATCTCAGGGGACATGTTTCAATGTTTATTCTTGTTTGCTTCCTTCTAGAACTTTTTTTCAAATACATTGTATTAGTTATTGTATTATTGGGTTAGGGAAATGTCTATCAAGTACTGTGTTAATCGATATCTGTTATTGGACTGTAAAGAGACCATCCCATATGGTTCAGCTCCTCAAGGTTCGGGGACCTATAAAAGGTCGCTCCCACGAGGTCCTGTGTCGATCTTCTGGAAGAATGCTTGGGACTGCGTGACCTCTTGGAGTGTCTCTGCTTGCACGAGGCTAGACCGGCTTGGCCAAGCAGATACAAGGATCGAACGGTGGTTAGGTAGAGTAGTGGGGAACTGTTATTGTGTTTTTCCAAGGTTTAGATGCACAAGTGCTTGACTCAATATTTTATTGAAACTAGACTGGGGGGAAGCTTAGAACGAGCTATTTACAGACTGAACTCCCCTCATCCCCGCTCCCACCCCATCCCTCCTTCTCCACTTCCCCTACCCTTCTCGCATCCCCCCTCCCCCCATCTACCCTTCTCCCTGCTCCACTCTTTTCCCCCTTCTCCCCTCACATCCCCTTCTCCCTCTCTCCATCCCTTCTCCCATTCTCCACACCCCCCCCCCCCCCCCACTTTCCCCGAAGCCCCCCCATTTGTGGACCCAACCTGCAACCAGCAATCCCCCGCACACTATCCCACACACGCTAGGGACAATTTATACAAACCTGGGTAGGCTTGGTACAAGTATAAATTGTCCCTAGCATGTGTGGGATAGTGTGCTGGGGATCGCTGGTCGGTGCGGACTCAGTGGGCAGAAGGGCACTGTATCTCTGAACTAAATGTGACACAGGGGCCCCAGGAATTGATCCCCCCCCCCCCCCCCCCCCCCGCCAATGTTCTGCCTGCTCCTAATGGGAACTAAACTATTGGCCACGAGTTGTCCCAAAGGCACATCTCTCTTCCAATAGTCTCTCCAAACTCCCAGAGGCAGCGGGCTTTTCAACTGGGTACAGGCAATGTTGTCAATGTACCAGTGCCACCCACCTGCTCCAGCCATTGAGTCTAAATACCCACCACCCATTTTGAAGCAAGGTGACGGGGCGTGGGGGGGGGGGGGGGGGGGGGGGGGGGGGGGGGGGGGGAGGTGAGAGGGTGTTGTTCCCAAAGTCTGCATTTATCCCATAGTCAACGTTACTTAAACAGTTGATGTGGCCTTTGTGCAGTACTATTAGTGGGATTAGCTGTCACAGGGTGAGTCCATTTGTGGACCCAGCCTGTGACAGCTACATCCCACTAACAACTCATGGCCAACAATTTAGTTCCCATGAGGAGCAGGCAGAGGCAAGGGTTAGGGTTAGGGTTAGGGTTAGGGTTAGGGTTAGGGTTAGGGGTAGAGTTAGGGTTTCCTCCCGCACTCCAGAGGTGCACAGGTTTGTATAAATTGTCCCTAGCATGTGTGGGATAGTGTGCGGGGGATCGCTGGTCGCAGGCTGGGTCCACAAATGGGGTTCATCGGGGAAAGTGGGGTTGGGGGGGTGGAGAATGGGAGAAGGTAGGGAGAGGGGGAGAAGGGGATTGAGTGGAAGGGGTAGTGGATAAGGGGGAGAAGAGTGGAGCGGGGAGAAGGGAGGAAGAGGGGGAAGGGAAGAAGGGGGGGAGGTGGGAGGGAGATGGGAGGTGAGAAAGGTAGGGGGGAGTGGAGAAGGAGGGATGGGGTGGGAGGGGGGAAGAGGGGAGAGGGGAGCTCAGTCTACACTCACACAATCCATCCCTGTGAAAAGTTATAATGACGGTGATCGGATCCGGAAGCAGACCAATAATCTATAAATAAAATGGACCGATCTTTTCTTTTTCACAATTGATTTTATTGTATTTATTTTAATATATTAATGTTTAAAATCCATGCATTAAAGGAAGAATATTTTACAGCCCATCTGGGGTCCCTAACCCCAACCCTAACCCTAACCGGGCGACACCCGCAGGACAGCATACATCAGCGTGTGACAGGGCGCACGACATGATGAGACACCCAAATGTCGCCCCAGGGTTTTAAACATCCCAAAATCCTGGGCTACAGGGAAGAACCGCACCTTACCAGGCGTCACTGCGTGCGTCACCACGCCTCACCACGCATCACGCCCGTGTCACACCACGGCAACCTCTTTTTAGGCCGTCGCCTAAATGTCGCCCAAGTGGGGCAGGCCCTTTAGTCAAAGCCCCATGAGAAAGATGGCAGAGGGGCTCTCTATTCGGAGCCGAGAAGGTGGGGTAATCAGTAGATAGCAATAATCAAGTAAATAATGGTAAGTATTCTCTATTCAATCATGAATACTGCAGTGTTTGCCTCAATATTGGGCAAATGGAAGTCTGCACAATTGACTGATAATGAGCAAACAACAAAAATTACAAAAGTTAACTTCTAATGCACAAATAAGAATGTTTCTAAAATCCCATTCATTAAAAATCCTATTGCTTTTCATTTCTTTTCTACTTAACTCATTCTGTCTGATATTTGAAATAATATTGATGAATAGCATTTTATTATTGAGGAAGTATCAGGACTTTACGTTTTGGCCAAGATTATGAGAAGCTTGGCTTATGGAATTATCATTTACAATCAAGTTTTGAACATAGAAAGATGGGTCTAAGGAGGACAGCGAGATAGATAGAGTTGTTTTCCGCACTGGCTGGTAAATAGATTTTACTTTCAGAGTGGAATGAGCTAACCAAGGCACAATGTGTCATGGAAAAGTTTTGTGTTATTTAAGGGTGATTCAATAGTGCCCACTGTTTTGGCTGCGGGTGAACTGAATTTCAGGGCATAAGGTCATAAGTGATAGGAGTAGAATTAGGCTACTCTTCCATTCAATCATGGCTGATCTATCTCTCCCTCTTAACCCCATTCCCCTGCCTTTTCCCCATAACATCTGACACCTGTACTAATCAAGATTCTATCTTTCTCTGCCTTAAAAACATCCACTTATTTTTTAGGAGGCTTGACCTAAACAACCAAAGGTCCCTCACAACAGTGGTGAGTTCGGACTTGGTGGGCCGAAGGGCCTGTTTCCGCACTGTATCTCCAATCTAAACTAAACAGGTGATGAATAAAAGCACTTTCTAGGCTATTTTATTTCTTTTGCATAGGGCTGAAAAGTGGAATGTATCATCTTTGCTACCCACCTGCAAAGCAATGGCCATCTCCAATAAGAAAGATTCTACCCACTTGATACTCAACAATATTATTAGCACCAAATTCCCCACCATAAATATCTTGAGGTTACCTTTGACCATAAGTGAAACTGGACCAGCCACATAAATATTGTAACTACTAGAAAAATTCTGAGGCTGGGTATCCTGTGACAAGTTAATCGCTTTTGACTCCCTCCCTCGTATAACTAATAAACCAGAAGTCAGGAGTGTGATGAAGAACTTTCCACTTGCCTGAATTAGTCCAGCTGCATCAACATACAAGAAGTTTGACAGCATCCAGTACAAAGCAGCCAGTAATTGGCATCCATTACCCATCCATAACGTTTGCTCCCTGCTCATCAGCATATTCTGGCTGCACTGTGAACTATCCATTAAATGCACTGAAACAATCTCCAAGGCTTCTTTGCACGGTACCTCCCAAACCTAGGAGTGCCGAGAAGGTCAAAAAACACTGACAAGTGGGAATGGAAAATCTCAGCAAGCGATTTGAAACTCACTCGTATTACTTTATGGCCAACGGGTCAGAATTCAAAAATTCTCTGAACTATGGAACTCCACTACACATATCACTTCTTCTGTTGTGTGGCGTGCACAGCCTAAAGTTGTAGGACAACTTGTTCTATTTGATCTTCTGTTTGTGCACGTCAAGTTGATTGCATTAGTCAAAACAGGGCGGGCCACGTGAAGGTTGCAATCTTCCACACCACACATATCACAATAGTTCAACACAGCCAGCTGTTCAAGAGCCATTTAAAACTGGTCCAAAATGGTCTTGCAATTAATCCCATTCAGGAATATAAAAGGTCAATTTAATTTGTCCAATATACAGATTTCACCTAATTTGGCCTACTAACAAATTCTAAAACTTCCCAACTACTACATTTTCATTGTTTCAAATCAGCATGCCCTGTCTGTGGCCTCTCAGTTTAGTGATTAGTAATAAAACATCTGATTAATATACTGTACATCAAACAGACCTTTATGTGAATCTAAACTAACGCCATCTGAAAAGATTTCAACAAACTTAAAATCTCTGCTTTAAACTTTAAATTCTTCTTTATGAATTTTATTTTAATTAATTAAAATTG
The DNA here is from genome assembly GCA_035221665.1 of Okamejei kenojei. Taxonomy (NCBI): domain Eukaryota; kingdom Metazoa; phylum Chordata; class Chondrichthyes; order Rajiformes; family Rajidae; genus Okamejei; species Okamejei kenojei. The sequence continues at coordinate 46,081,808 of CM069143.1, forward strand.
ATTTGCATTGTATATTTTATTCAAATAACATTAAAGTAGTTGGCTTGATAAAGTAAACTCTGCCTGTGATATTTTAAGCAACAACCGCAATAATTGAAAGATTTGCACAAACAGAAATTTGCAGCTGCACATCCATGTACACTTTGAAAACACCTGTATTTATTTTATGCGTCAGCAGGAGAGTTAAAAATTGTGTGTCACTGCCAGCTTAAGTGATAAGGATCTGTTATGCTGGCGCTGGTGTGGATCATGTATTAGTCGTACGCACTTCCATCTTTGACTCTATTAGAGAAATTCTTACCAAGTGGACCTCAGGGAGAAGTTTATTTGGGAGCTGATCGAGGTCAGACATGATATGATCTAACCCAGTCCCTTAGATCATAAATGTATATATCTTTTTTACAGACTGAATTCCTAATAGCTGCTATTCTTGGCAAGAGGTCTTTCTACTTTTGATTGCAAAAGACATCTGCTGATTCTGGCTCAATGTTGAGTTGTTTATATAAAATGCTAAAGCCGCTCTTAATTTCAACTTCTTGTGGAGTTCCAGATAAAATCCCATTTCAGGTGTGAAATTATTTCACACAGCATCTTCTGATATCGAGAATGGATATTTTTACAGACGCCCGATCATCAAACAGAAGATTATAACCTGACTGTTAAGGAGAATTTCTGGCTTCGTACTGCTGTTCCGCATTTTCTGATAACAGGTTTAATGCATTTGGAAGTGATTACTGAAAAATGGGCTCAAGCTTCAATTTAGCCAATTTTTAAAAAGAAGGTAATTCATTCAACAAATGATGGGGTTTGATCTTGGAAACAGAGTAAACAAACCATTTTTTTTGCAAACTAACTTAAAGCAGTACTCTCGACGCCAGATTTTAAATGTCAAAATCTTCAAAATAAAGTTTTTGTAGCTTTGAATCTGGCTTTCAGATTAGTTCAGTGCTAATAGCATGATTTCACGGAAGTCAGAACCAACAGAGAGGGAATTTCTGGACATATCACCTCCTTTATACTTAATATATCCAAGAACTACATCCATTCTTGCAGTTCTTGGATAGATTGAGTGTTAATAATGCCCAAATCTTTAGAAAATAAAATATTAGATATCAGCAAGTGGATTTAATAGGGTAGCGATGACAGAATAACTGAAAACTGGATTTACAAAAGGCTGGTCTGTGCATTTAATATTTTGGGATATAAGATATTTGAGAAGGAGAAGGTTAAATCGGAAGTGGCAGTGATGCAGTTGAACAAAGGGGACTATGAAGGCATGAGAGAGGAGCTAGCCAAGGTAGACTGGAAAGGGATCCTAGCAGGAATGCCAGTGGAACAGCAATGGCAGGAATTTCTGGGCATAATCCGGAAGATGCAGGAACATTTCATTCCAAAAAGGAAGAAGGATTCTAAGGGAAGTAGGAGGCAACCGTGGCTGACAAGCGAAGTTAGGGATAGAATAAAACCAAAAGAAAAGATGTATAACATAGCAAAGAGTAGCCGGAAGCCAAAGGATTGGGAAACTTTCATAGGACAACAGAAGGAAACAAAATGGGCAATGCAGGCTGAAAAGATGAAGTACGAAGGGAAGCTGGCCAGGAATATAAAGAAGGACAGTAAAAGACACGGATTATTGATTGGGGACGATCAGCCATGATCACAATGAATGGCGGCGCTAGCTTGAAGGGCCGAATGGCATCCTCCTGCACCTATTTTATATGTCTAAAAAGATAAGATCTAAAAAATCCTCTGCTCATGTACAGTACATATCCCAGCAGCATTGTCATTAACTTAACAATTATTTTTCTGGTGTAATGATCCTCCAGATGAAGGTAGTGTTAGTGCTATATTCTAAATGTATTGCCAGTATAATTTTCAGGTTGAAGCTCTGCAGTCCTACCACATCCAGTCATGAAGGGTGGTGAAGGTAAACAGCTAACATAGAGGAGGAGAATCCATGAACATTCCTATCCTCGAAGATGGGGGCTATATGTGAATGCAAAGAATTAGGCTGTTTACTTAAGTTTGAACTGATTGTATCTATATAAGGTCAACTCTAAACCCTCTAAACCTATCCTATTCATGTACCTGTCTAAATGTTTCTTAAACGTTGCGATAGTACCTGCCTCAACTACCTCCTCCGGCAGCTCGTGCCATTCACCCACCACCCTTTGTGTAAAAGAGTAACCCCTCAGGTTTCTATTAAATCTTTCCACACTCACCTTAAGCCTATGTCTTCTGGATCACCATTCCTCTACTCTGGGCAAGAGACTCTGTGTGTTTACCCGAACAATTCCTCTCATGATTTTGTATGGTATATCAGATGTGTTTGGATACTATGCAGGTTTTTCTCTATACCTCGGTGCATGTGACAATAGTAAACCTGAACCTAAACCCAAAGAGCATTTGCAGCAATATTCAACCAGATATGTCAAATGGATAATCTATTTTGGCTTCTTCCTGAGATCTCCAGATTCATAAAAAGCAGTCCAGATGATTTCATTTTCTCCATCGACATCATAAATAGCTAGAGCACTAAACACAAGGATTGAGAGACTGAAAACTAGTATAATAGACTTGCCCTCCCAAAGAGGCCATACCTCCAGCCAAGCAGATCTTGGACGAGCATCAACCTGATAACATGGAAAATTGCCCAAGTACAATATGTTCTGTTTACCAAAAGCAGACGGAATCTAATAAGATTAGATTATTACCACTACTTTCAGTCATCAACAAAGTGAAGGATGGTATCACTAACAAGCTTCACTTACTCACAAACAATCTGCTCACTGAGTTTGGATTTTGTCAAAACCACACAGCTTGTCATAGCCTTGAATTGAATTCCAAATGAAGGGTAAAAATGGTTGCCAGTGATATCAGGGCTATATTTGATCAAGTGCGGAACCCTGGTAAATCTAAAGTTAATGTACATCAGGGCGAAACAACTGTTGGTTGTGGATATTGCAGGTCGATCTATCCACTCTCAGGACATCAATTCAAGAGTTAATCAGGCAATGCCCAACCATCTTCAGCTGCTTCATTAATGAGCATCCTTCCATCATGATGTTTGAAGTGGGGATGTTTGCTACATAAACTCCACAGATAATGAGATGAGACTTCATTTACATTTCCTTCAGCCCCTAGGTACAGATAGAGGGAAAAGGTAGTTGCTAAGTTTATAAGCTTTTCCACAGTGCAGGTGCGCATGTAATATTACTCCCTGCAGAGATCTCCCTGGCAACTCCGGGGAGCATTGACTGCTTGATCAAGTCCTTCTGTCCAGGTCCATCTAACCCCCACTATCACCATTACCATCCCCACCCCTCCCATGCCCACTCCGTCTCCCTCAGAGGGTGGTACGGTGGCACCGTGGTAGAGCTGCTGCCTTACAGCACCAGACACCCGGGTTCGATCCTGACTATTGGGTGCTGCCTGTACAAATTTGTACATTCTCCCCGTGTCCGTGTGAGTTTTCTACAGGTGCTCCGGTTTCCTTCCACGTTTCAAAGACGGACAGGTTTGTAGGTTAATTGGCTTGGGTAAAAATTGTAAAATTGTCCCATGTGTGTAGGATAGTGCTAGTGTAGATATATTGCTGGTCAGCATGGACTTGCTGGGCCAAATATCTCTAAACTAAACTAAACTAGATAGAGCTTGTCCATTGCTTCTCCAATTGTTACAGCAACCATTTTATAAGCAGCAACATTCAGCAACAGCATGTGAGTTGCTGCTTATTCTGTACAAATGCTCTTTTAATGTTGGCAGCTGAGACACAGCTGGGAAGTTAAGTGCCAAAAGATGCAATGAACTTCTAATAGATCAACGCCCAAAAGCTGACACAGCCCAGCTACTCGGAGAAACCCTACAATGTTATTTTGCAAAGAAGCAATGGAATACTGCGATGTGTTATGTATCAGTGTTTGGGAGACATGGGCAGCTGTTTTAGCACTACGAAAGTGCTGGAAAACTCATTCAAGGTCAGGGTAGGTAAAACAGAAGCAGGCTGCATATAGCAGTGATTATGGAAGATGTAGTGTTGCAAAGAGAGACTATCCTGTAATGGCAGGGCCAGAATCTATTTGGTTGGAGTAAAATAAGCAGGAATGATACGACCACAGAGATTGTATTTCATTATACATTATGAATGGATTGTGGAATATTTTCCCTTTGCTTCCATGCAATAGTAAGAGTCCATTCTGATCATCTCCATTTATGCTAGGAAAGTGGTGGTGAGCCATCTGTCCACACCTCTGCAGCAATGCCAGCATTGAAGCTTTGCAACCTCTATCCTATCGTATGGTATCAATGCAACTGTGGAGTGTTACCACTGCAAGCATGTTTTCCACTAAACGGTGTTGCGACCAATTTCACTCACCATGCTAATAACATTCTTAAGCATCACTAAAATTAAAGTCTTGTTACCATAAAGGTTCTAAAATTATTTCTTCAGCGAGTGTGCCAGGTTTGCCATTTTCCAATCCTCTGGTACCTCCTTATATCTGGGAGAGATAGAAAAATTATGGCAAGACGCATTTCCTGAGCAATCTAGGGATATCCAGCCTTGGCAACTTATCAGCTTCTGTAACATCTTGCCTATACATTTTTACCCCTTCATTACTTTCACTATCTCCACTTCTACTGATATGTTGTCAACATCCTCTAGCTTGGCAAACATTTTGGGCAGCACAGTGGTGCAGCTGGTAGAGCTGCTGCTGCGCAGAGCCAGGGCCATCTCCTATACCTTCACTGGCACCTGGTACTGAGCGTAATCCAGAGATTACTATCTTCAGGATCCTATTTTCTGATTTCCTCCCTGGCTCTACGATGTCTATAGGACATCAATACCTGCCCTCTCTCTACATAATCCTGAACGTTTAAGGTTGTCGAGGTGCTTTTCTTCACTCCTCGTATAAGGATCAGATACTGTGCATATAACCAAAATAACATGAATAAAATCCTTTTTGAAGACATGATCATAAAGTTATTTTCATTATGATCATACAAACAAATCTCCTCATTGTGATTTAATAGATCAAGTACAAACTAGTAAACCAATAGTCAATTTATTTCTCACAACATAAATATATGTTTCCAAACATTGCTGAGAAGGGTGAGAAAGATGGTCCATGTTCCCTACGTTCCAGGCTTGCAATAAGAGGCAAAATAAGCTCAAGAACAACATTGTTGCCGATCCAAGAGATGTCCACTTGGTGCCGTGTGATTCAACAGTTGCTAGTCAATGCGTGATGGTTATAATACAATCTCCTGGCTCTGATGAGTGCACTAACTGCTCGGAAGTCTGAGATTGTACTAACGACTTGCTATGTGCTCCAAGGCAACTGTTAGTCTATATTTAACTTTAATGATCAATGATACCTGACCTACATTTTTATTGCTGCAGGGATTGAGTGAAGTTCAAATTTGGTTTAATATGAAATCCATGCCAGAATCAATCTTGAAAAAAATGCCCCAGGGAATACTGTTAATAGACTGTGTGAACAGAAACAGAATCAGGAAAACAAATTATTGTTTAGAGATTAAGATATAGCTATACATTTTAAGATCTTAAAGTTTGGATGTCAAGGTTGCAAAATTCTAGCTTTTAAAGTAACTGTCTTGTAGATGTTGCTGTATTATGAAGCAACAGGAGTTCCAAACACTGACTAATGATTTAATTCCCTTGGGCATAAAAGGTCCTTTTTTAAGAGGCAATATATTAAAAGATTTGCACAGCTTAAAGAACATTTTTCTTTTAAAATCTCACTCTTGTCTTCTTCAGTGGGGCTCTTGCTCGATTTTTATCTCCTGTGGAAATATTTTGACAATGGTTAAAGGGTTTTGCTTGATTGTAAGGCAGTAATATAGATGAGGCTCCACATCACTCCCCAGAGCCCTACCATTCACTGTGAAGGTCCAAAAATATAACACCTCTCACTTATCGGTATTAAACCTTATTAACCATTCCTCAGCCCAACTGATCAAGATCTTGCTGCAATTTTTGATAATCATTTTTGCTTACTACGATCCCACCCACTTTAGTGTCATCCTCAAACTTACTAATTATACCTTTTCCATTCTCATCCAAATAATGCTCTATCAAATTGTCACGCCTCAAATCTGTGCATTTCTAGTTCTAGTCTTCCCAGCCCTGGGAAAACGACTTTAACTATCCTATCCCTTCCCTTGTAATTTTACAAACCTATATGAGGTCATCCCTTAGACTCCTCCATTCCAATGTGAATACATCCACCCTTATCCACCCTTTTCTTGTAACACAATCCTTCAAGGATTATACTTCCTTAAACATTCATATATGCACCTTCATCAACAGCCCTACACACTCCCACACACATCCACATACACATTCATGATCTCCCACATAGCCCACAAATGCTTCCACACATGTATAAATATGCATATACACAATGCATATGTCGGCATGCACTCATTCCCCCACACACATGTTCACACACTCCCACCCCGATACACACACACTAATACACGCACACACACACGCACACACACGCACGCGCACACACACACACACATACAAATCCTCGTCTAACCGTTATATGGTGCCTTAATCTATATGGTGCAGACACTGTTCCCTGGGGGGGGGGGGGGTTACCAATTGTTTACTGCTTTTTATTGCTTTAATAACCTTACTGTGCACCTTGATTCGTATCACCATGAATCCCTTGTTCATTTGGCAAATAAAGGTTTGGGGCAAGAGTTCATGAGTGGGTCTGTTTGGATGTCCGTTTCAAAGGGCTGGCAGTATCTCTGTGGGCTGAATGGCCTAGTACTGTGCTGCATATTTGAAACAGTCTGACAAGTGCATTCCATTTCCCCAGGCTGCTGATCTTTACTGGGAATAAATGGCAAACCTTGTGAGCCTCTGGTGCCTGATATAAGCAAAGCTTTGTGTTAATGAGCTGACAGCAATGGGTGAATGACTGGCAACATAATACAGCAACATCTACAACATGTACACTCCTGCTTGGATTCCCACAGTTATACATGTGGGGGCCATACCACCACAGCAGCATGGAAATATTTATCAACCATAACGTTTCAGTTTAGTTTGTTGTCACGTGTACCGAGGTACAGTGAAAAGCTTATTCCAACAACAAATGTTTGATATGTAGCAATAAGAAGTGGTTTCTGCCATTCATTTGCATACTAGTGGCAAGTTACAGTGACCAATTTCAATTGACCTACCAACCTGCACATTTTTGGGATGTGGGTGGAAACCTGAGCACCTGGAGGAAACCTGAACGGTCATCAGGAGAATGTGTAAGCTCTTCACAGATAACAACGGAGATCTACATCACTGATATTCTGAGACAGCAGCTCTGCTAACCGCGCCATTGCCTCTTGTTCTTCCTCCACAGCCAGCACAGGCTGCTGTTTTAAGGTATCCAAAATACAAAGTAACTTCTGTTGATCATACGCCTGTAGGTATATACTCTTAATATTTGATCAGCACTTTTGCCAAATGGCTTGCTTTTGTAAAGCCAGTAGTAACGTTATATATATATTTTACAAAGAGATAGGCTTAGTCTCATTGAGTTTTGTTGGAAGAACTATTCATGCCATGCAACAATAATTGCTGCAGTCTGCAATTATCCAATGCTACTGTTTACAACATGGTGAATGATGGAGTAACTGTCGTCAAGAGAAAGTTTCAGATTTAATGGCAAACAATTAATTTTGTTGAGAGAGGGCTGACAGATATATAATGCTTAGGTTGTCAGACTGGAAGTAAAGTTAGAGAGCAGTGCAATTATAGCACCAAGAGTGTTTATTCAATGTGTATAGAGCAAAGAATGTGAATGGAATGTTGTGGAAACAGTAAAATCAAATCCCTCTGAATTATGATGCAGCAAAAAAAATAATTGGGAACTTTTGCTGTTGTGAAATAAAGACTCCAGTAATGAAACGTGATCTTCGGCCTACAAATACAATTCAGTGTTCTAATTTTACGATATGTCATTGTATCAGGTTCCCAAGCTGGAGAGCATTAGGCTTGGCAGTAATTAATACGGAGTCTTGGTTGATCCAGTCCAGAGTTTATGAAGTGCTTCCTTATAGAAATATCTGTAACATAAAAAATAAGGTTGTAGTGAGGGTGAAGAGGGTTTGCACCAAAAATGAATCCTGTCCTGACCCACATGCTCATAAAGATGCTAAAAAAGACTGGTTATGAAATTGTTTGTGACTGACAAAGCATATTATGTGATATTTGAGCAATTATGGGCCCCATATCTGAGGAAGTATGTGCTGGAGATGGTCTAGAGAACATATGATGGCCTTGATTCGCTGGAGTTTAGACGGATGAGGGGGGATCTCATTGAAACTAACTGAATGATGAAAGGCTTGGATAGAGTGGATGTGGAGAGGATGTTTCCACTAGTGGGTGAGTCCAGGACCCAAGGTAATTGCCCAGAATTAAAGGATGCTCCTTTAGGAAGGAGATGAGGAGGAATTTCTTCACTCAGTGGGTGGTGAATCTGTGGAATTCATTGCCACAGAAGGCTGTGGAGGCTAAGTCAGTGGATATATTTAAGGCAGAGATAGATTCTTGATTTGTATGGGGAGAAGGCAGGAAATTGGGTTCAGAAAGAAAGATAGATCAGCCATGATTAAATGGCAGAATAGACTTGATGGGCCGAATGGCATCATTCAGTTCCTATCTCTTAAGAACATGAATTTAATGATTGCCACGTTTGTGAAATTATTCTGTCAGTTTCAATAATTTCTATCAGTCAGTTTAATACTTTCTCGAATTGGAGGTTAACCGATACATCAGTCTGAAGAAGGGTCTCGACCCGAAACGTCACCTATTCCTTCGCTCCATAGATTCTGCCTCACCCGCTGTTTCTCTAGCATTTTTGTCTACCACAGGTATAATTAGATAGGTAGTAATCCTCTCCATGGGAAAATAGATAGGGCTTTGTATGCTGATTAGGTCTTATTTGGGAGAGTAACAGTAATTAAATATTGTAACATGGAATAAAAGCTTCATTGTACAATGCAATGAAAATAGATGAAGCTTCAGAAAATGAAACACAATCCAAAACATTTCTGTAGATTTTTTGGTAGTGGGAAATACAGACTTTGAACAACAGTAAGTGATAAGAACTAGAACACACCTATGTGAAAACACCTAGAAAACTCATTGTCCTGGTCCATTAATAGTGATACCTTAATGAGTTATATTTTGAACAATAGACTTTTATGAAAATATTAAGATGTTGACTTCAGAATGGGTTATTAATAAATGACAAACTGTTATTGATGAATTGCATATTGAATTCTAAACAATTTTCTGTGAATTATATTACTAGTTACTGGATACCGTTTAAGTATATGAACTCCTGATGAATATACATCTAATATTGAGACCATCACATTATGATGTGGCAGAAATGGAGAACACCACATAATTTGCTGTAAAACAAATTAAAATAATGGTAGTTATTCAAAACTATTTTATATTATCTAAAGAATGAGCTCCATGGACTTCATTATATTCCACACAGCAATAAGCCTCCCTCAGAATACAATGAAATATCTTCAGCAAAGAGAGAATACCATCAATTATTTACCTTTATAAGTTTAACTGTGAATGTTCAAAACCTAAGCTCCCAGAGTACTTGGAGGCCAAAAATGTTTCTAGATCAGCAGTGAGTGCAGACAAGCACTGATCAGTCACACGACACTCGCTGGAAGATTCTTGAGGTTGTTGAAGTTGTACATTTTCTGCATTTACATTGCCAGCATATTTCTACCCTTGAGAAATCTCTTCCTAAGACTGATCCCGATGCTACTTTATGTTTCAGCTTATGAAATCTCTTTACATGCACAAATCTCCCTCTTTGACCATGCTCATTCCTTCTGTCATTTCCTGACCAAGGCTTGATTGCTTCTTCCTGTAAAATGCCTAGGGATGTTTTGGTAGATGAGACAAATTATGCAAAAGGAAGTGTGCTTATTGTATCTTGCATTTCAGATGCCAGTTATGCAGATTTTAGGCTCTCAGGCCTTGACGCAACCTAATTTGTTTAATTAAGTTACTACCTGATATGCAAGATACTCAGTATTTTTAATTATCTTTCAGAATAAGCTGTATTTAAAGTTGTTCTTTTTAACTACATGTTATTTCTGCAGCTGATTTGTTCTTGGCTCCACATTTCAAAATTTATTTGAAGATACAGCAAATGAGTCTATGTCGAATTAGAAGTAACAAAGACATAACATTGAATGGAATTTATAGGCAAGAAAGTTGCTTGAAATGTTCTGTTTGGATAAAAAAATAAATTCAAAATGAGTGCTGGAGGATGAGAGGTGATCTTACAGAAGTGTATAAAATCATGAGAGGAATAGATTAGGCTACCGCACAGAGTCTCTTGCCCAGAGTAGGGGAATCGAGAACCAGATGACATAGGTTTAAGGTGAGGCAGGAAAGATTTAATGGGAGTTGAGGGGTCACTTTTTTACACAAAGGGTGGTGGGCATATGGAACGAACTGCTGGAGGTACTATCACAACATTTAAGAAACATTTAGACAGGTACATGGATATGATAGATTTAGAGGGATATGGGCCAAACACAGGCAGGTGGGACATGTTGGTCAGTGTGGGCAAGTTGGACAAAAGTGTAGATCAGTCAGTGTTGACCTGATCCACGTCATGTTTTACTACATGCCGCTGTGTGCTCAAACAGTCATCTGGTTGAATGTCTCATATTATCTAATCTGTTAGTCCAACCTCTAGTTAGATTCGTTGCTGAGCTTGAGTTTACAACACCTATGTATTTGAGCTCTGTGTGATTACTATAATAAACAACTTCTACTTATGTACGGATCCTGAGTTATTACACTTGTTTATACGAAGGGCCTGATTCCAGGCTGTATGACTATGACTCTATGAATGTTGTTTTAAAGTTAAGATTGACAAACACGTAGAATGGACTCCTGTATTTGAACTCCATACATCTTTTCAGAATAAATATATTAGGGTAGGCTCAAAAGCCTCCATCCATTTGCTATGGTTTTATAATCTAGAACAGAGGTAAGTCCAATCACGTGTACTTCTTAAATCCGTTTTCCCAATTCTTTCTTTCATAATTAAAGTCACTCATCTTTGCACAAATATATTTTACAATCATTGCCATCACTTCCATTGTGAACATGCTTGATATCAACTGTACAACATGTCTACTGAATTACATGGCCTTTATTCCATAGCTCATTCATCCTATAAATCACATAGCTGCTAAGGCAACTGGTTTGCATTAACATTATTAAAGTAACACCAAACTCCTGGTAAGCTGCAGTGTTGTTGAGAAGTTGTTCTGAGGCATAAATAGTGCATATTGATAGAATTATTAATTTGCAAAACTGTATAATTTTAATGAGAGTCATGCAATGAGGTCTCATATTTCTCACACACTCCATTAAGAAGCTGCACTTAATTATTCATCCTTTGTTTAACAATTCCCCAATCTAGCAACCAGATGAAATTGAGGATACGTTGGAAGAACTTCACAGCTAATATAGTTCATTAGGCTGCTTCACTCATGCCTCTGCTGTCACAAAGGCCCAGCTGTAATTTCAATAAAAGGTTTATTTCTTTGAAGGTGTTGTTACCTTTGTGTTATAATTCTCTTATTCATGCATATTTTAAAAATCATAACGAATAATAACAAAATGATGAAAATGCACAATAGCTCTGAGTGTATTGACACAAACCATAAAATTATGCCTATGCTGATAGGCCCCATGAACTAGCTTCAATCACGGTGGCGCAGCGGTAGAGTTGCTTCCTTACACCGCTTGCCGTGCCGGAGACCCAGGTTCGAACCCGACTATGGGTGCTGTCTGTACGGAGTTTGTATGTTCTCCCTGTGACCGCGTGAGTTTTCTCAGAGACCTTCGCTTTCCTCCCACACTCCAAAGATGTACAGGTTTGTAAGTTGATTGGCTTGGTGTATGTGTAAAATTGTCCCTAGTGTGTGTAGGATAGCGTTAATGTGTGGGGATTGCTGGTCGGTGGGGACTCGATGGGCCGAAGGGCCTGTTTCCACGCTGTATCTCTATTCTAAACTAAACTACACATTTATAAGATTCAAACAAATATTTTTACTGACCAACAATTCAAGGAACATTCATGGCTCCAGTTCTCAAAACCGCCCGCTTCGACAAGATATAAAAATGACATTCCAGGCTATGTTTGGGTCACACCATGGTATACAGATGAACCTGGAAATCATTGGAGATCACACAGAAGGTTCCCTATTAGCCGGACTCATACCTGGCTCAAAGGTAAATGGTTGTTGTTAATGAAGGCTTGTATATTGCTGCAGGATGTTCTCAGACTGGTGTCTAATGCCCGAATATAGGCAGTTGCTTTCTGAGTGATCGCCTTGATAATGTCAGAAGTGGGGGATGCTCATTGATAAATGCACAATGTTTAGGTTAATTAGTTGAACTTTTAGCCAAGCTATTCATGTAAGCTATGACCACAACATTTTCCTCATCATCCACATGTGTGCTCTTCCAGTTCTTATTGATTACTTCTTTTTCCGATTTTTGTTTTATACTCCTCTGAAAATAACTGAGTTTATCACCTAAAATACTTTTTTTGTTTGCTGTGGCAGATCTTACAGCTGACTTTAATATGCTAAAATTAGCATTACAGAGTAACACATTCAATCAATTTAATATGCCCACCTGTTACAACTACCAAATCAAGATCCTATGATACATACGGTACACCAGTGGGGAATGTTGCATTAAACAATCTAACTGCCTTTCAAAATAATGTTGTTAGATGCATCAAAAATAGCCTCAAGACTTGATAGATCGATTGCAGTTGCAGCAAGGAACAGGCCCTTCAGCCTACCGAGTCCATGCCAATCATCAATTCCTTGTTCACACAAATTTTATTTTGGAGTCACGTGAGTAACTTTGTGAAGAACCCTGATCGCCCACAGTGCGCGTCATTACGATGCACGCATTTGCGAAGCACCAGTCTGGCAGGCACGTCGCTCCTGCCAGCGGAAAGTTTAAACTCCAGGTAAGTATTTCTTACCTGTTTTTTGATGTCCTGCAGGAACCCCCTTTTTCCACAGAGGTTCCTGCCGGGTGCTTCACTGGGTGCCGACAAGGAACCAGTTGTGGGCTGTGGGGAAACCCTGGTCCTACTGCGGAAGCAGGTAGCTGGGGAATGTCGGGCTCGCCAAGTTCAGTCACTACCGTCAGTAACTTCTGAAGGCTGGCTTCCCAGGGAGGGGAACTGCAGCAGAAGACCGCAGTGGCCCACGATATGGGGTTGAAAGCTGACCAGAACGGTCAGCCCGGGTGCTGTGGAGGGGGGGGGGGGGGGGGGGTTCCCCTTGGTAAGGCACACAGACGTTAGATTCCCCGGGGAGGGGAAACCCAGCAACAATGCGGTGTCCAGACCGCAGTAGTTTAGAATGGGGGGGGGAGGAACCGACCAACATGGTCAGTCCTGATGCTGGAAGGGTTCCCCTCCAGGTAATGTAAAAAATTTAGGTTGACCAGGATGAGCCCTCGTGGCGAGGAGGCTCCATCTAGATACACTCCAACTACATGAGTTGTGACAGTGCCGGGCATATGGGTGAGCCTGAGCCAGCAGCACCTTTTTTGCACAGGGCTGCTTTAGGGGATGTCGATTCTATAATGATGGGTATATAGGTAAGCCTGAGCCAGCAGCACCTATTCCACAGGGCTGCTATATGGGATGCCGAATCTATGGCAATGCCAGGCATATGGGTGAGCCCGTGTCATCAGCACCTATTGCACCGGGCTGCTTGATGGGATGCCAAGTTTATGCCAATACCGGGCATACGTCAGCAGCATTTATTGCACAGGGCTGCTTAACAGGAAGCCGGGCATAAGGATGAGCCCGAGCCAGCAGCATCTATTCCACAGGGCTGCTTTATGAGATACCGAGTCGATGGACCGCCGGCCTATGGGAGAGGCCACACCAGCAGCACCATATAACAGGTCTGTTTTATGTTGAGGCCAAGGCTATGGCAGCACAGGCATATGGGAGAGCCACGCTAGCAGCACCTTGTAGCAGGGCTGCATAATGTAGGCAGCAACATCTGTAGAAGGGCTGTATAATGTTTCCCTCATGGGAGAGGTGAGCTTCCCGGGGCAGTTTGTTCTTACAGTAAAGGTCTACAGCAAGGGACCATTTACAAGTGGATAAGATTTGCACTTGGTTGAACAATGCAAATGATCAAGACATCTTCATCGATTTAGAGGCATCTAACCATGCACAATTGGACAATACTAGCATTCTAAGCAGGCTGGAAATGGGCCAGAATTGTGTTGAGGTAGGCGCAGTACTTTGACCAGGGTTGCCTTTAAGATAGGTTCAAAAATATGGGCAAGGTTCATTATTATTTGTCAGGTTGTCTTACAAGACAGACTCGGGGATTGGGCCAGCGTTGCTGTTCAAGGCAGACGCGAAGGATGACAGGCGTGGCCTGTTCATTATGAAATATGGCATATTATTACCCATATCAGCCATCTGAGGTATGGTTTTACCAAATTATATTCCCTTCCTTTTTACTGCCAGCAGGGCTAACAGGGGAATATTTTCTTATATTCCCCTTTCTAGCCAACCCCTATGGAGTTTACCTGTTTAAACAGCGGGGAATATAACCTTATATTCCCCTGGTCTCACATCCGGGAACGTGACGCTGCGTGACGGCAACGTCACGCTGCGTGGGAAATTTAAAATTTATTCTCAAAAAAAAAAAATGGCTGCCGGTTGCGAGAAAAGGTTCCCGTTTTAAAACTTCGACCTTCACATTGTCACATAAATGAATGACATAAATTACATAAATGAAACATAAATGTTACATTGTTTTAGTACCCTTATTTACAATGTTGCAATGGTTTTAGTACCCTTCTTTACAATGTTGCAATGCATATTGCAAAATGTATAGATACATTCATATCATATGAGATGTTCAGATTTTCCTCTAGATGTCTGATAATGGGTAATAATAACAATATTGACTGTCCTCTTTCGGGAGATACGACATATATTGCCCTCACTAGATCCATATTGCCCTCGTCTTCGACTCGGGCAATATGAATCTACTTCAGGCAATATATGTCGTATCCCCCTCAAGGCCAGTCAATATTCTATTATTATTACCCATATCAGCCATCTGAGGTATGGTTTTACCAAATTATATTCCCTTCCTTTTTACTGCCAGCAGGGCTAACAGGGGAATATTTTCTTATATTCCCCTTTCTAGCCAACCCCTATGGAGTTTACCTGTTTAAACAGCGGGGAATATAACCTTATATTCCCCTGGTCTCACATCCGTGAAAGTGACGCTGCGTGACGACAACGTGACGCTGCGTGCGAAATTTAAAATTTATTCTCAAAAAAAAAAAATGGCTGCCGGTTGCGAGAAAAGGTTCCCGTTTTAAAACTTCGACCTTCACATTGTCACATAAATGAATGACATAAATTACATAAATGAAACATAAATGTTACATTGTTTTAGTACCCTTATTTACAATGTTGCAATGGTTTTAGTACCCTTATTTACAATGTTGCAATGCATATTGCAAAATGTATAGATACATTCATATCATATGAGATGTTCAGATTTTCCTCTAGATGTCTGATAATGGGTAATAATAACAATATTGACTGTCCTCTTTCGGGAGATACGACATATATTGCCCTCACTAGATCCATATTGCCCTCGTCTTCGACTCGGGCAATATGAATCTACTTCAGGCAATATATGTCGTATCCCCCTCAAGGCCAGTCAATATTCTATTATTAACAACTGGGTTCATAGGGTGTGCCCATTTACAGTATCATTGGAGATATTTGGAGGAGGCATTGCTGTGATGAGGCAATATAATAGTATAATGACAATAAAGTCTGGATGATAATTTTAACGCTGTATTTTGATAAAATCCACTGTTTCAGTCTCAAACCATGTTTGAGAAATTGGGCTCCTCTATTCAATTAAAATTAAGTTGTTATCAAATAGACTTATTGGAGGTGTTGCAGAGCAGCATACCCCAACACATGAAAGCCAACGGTATTAATCTGAGACGCCGGGTCCATGGCAGTGTCGGCCAATTTGAGAGGCCACACCAGCAGCGCCTTGTAGTAGGGCTGTTTAATGGCTTCCTCATGAAGGATGAGAGCATACCGAGTCTGATGGTATAGCCGTGAACATACCCAAAGGGATGACGGTCACGTGTCAGAGATCATTACTGACGGTAAGATTTGCCATCACAACACATATGCAGTGAACACCGCTATCAGGGGGACATTAGACCCAGCCGCCGAATCTGTTCGTCAGGTAAGCCCTATTCAACAGGCAAATCCTGCAGGATGAAGGTAAGCGGTTCACTGAAGCTGGTAGCAGCATGAAAGCTGGCCAAAGGATCCATGACTCTATGAGGTCATTACAATTTATCAATTGGCTTATGATGCCATCTGAGATAACAGATTGGAGTCAATAGAAACCTGTTACAGCTTTGTTGTTATAAAGCAGCAGTCTATTCATTAAGACTAATTGGCAATATAATAGATGTGGTTCAGCTGTGCAAGTGGGAGAATTGAAATCATCCTATGGAGAACTCCAAAGTGCCATGTAGGTCATGGTCGACACATTTTGCTATTAGTCGCAATGATGGATAGACATTGTTCAGCATTGTTCCAGTAGGTTAATCAGTAAATATCTCATTATATTGCAAAATGATGCTAATTGCCTAAGAATGGGAAATTGCAAATATCATCTCTGGTCTACAGCTGGAGGAGATTTGCATGAGTTGCCAATTCTTCATTTATTGGTGTCAAATATCTATAGACCCTACGGGCATTTGTGGGTTAAGAATAATTGAGCGGATATGCATATCTGCATGCTCAACTTCATGTTGACAGGTTATGATGGTGGCATATGTTAGTACACGTGGGTGCAATCAAGTAAAGAATCCTGTTATGGTTACATAATCTCTTTGCCACTGGAGTAACATCAGGTATAGGTCAATGACAACACAGAATGGGTGTTGAATCACACTATATTTATGAAATTCTGGTTCAATGGAACACCGAATATACATACAGTGGCTTGCAAAAGTTTTCATACCCCTTGAACTTTTCCACATTTTGTCACCACATTTTGTTACAACCACAAACGTAAATGTATTTTATTAGGATTTTATGTGATAGACCAACACAAAGTGGCGTATAATTGTGAGTGGAAGGAAAATGATACATGGTTTTCAAATTTTTTTACAAATAAAAAAACTGAAAAGTGTGGCGTGCAAAAGTATTCAGCCCCCTTTACTCTGAAACCCCTAAATAAAATCCAGTGCAACCAATTGCCTTCAGAAGTCACCTAGTTAGTAAATAGAGTCCACTTGTGTGTAATCTAATCTCAGTATAAATACAGCTGTTCTGTGAAGGCCTCAGAGGTTTGTTAGAGAACATTAGTGAACAAACAGCATCACGAAGCCCAAGGAACACACCAGACAGGTCAGGGATAAAGTTGTGGAGAAGTTTAAAGCAGGGTTAGGTTATAAAAAAAATCCCAAGCTTTGAACATCTCACTGAGCACTGTTCAATCCATCATCCGAAAATGGAAAGAGTATGGCACAACTGCAAACCTACCAAGACATGACCATCCACCTAAACTGACAGGCCGGGCAAGGAGAGCATTGATCAGAGAAGCAGCCAAGCATGGTAACTCTGGAGGAGCTGCAGAGATCCACAGCTCAGGTGGGAGAATCTGTCCACAGGACAACTATTAGTCGTGCACTCCACAAATCGTGCCTTTATGGAAGAGTGGCAAGAAGAAAGCTATTGTTGAAACAAAGCCATAAGAAGTCCCATTTGCAGTTTGCCACAAGCCATGTGAGGGATACAGCAAACATGTGGAGGAAGGTGCTCTGGTCTGATGAGACCAAAATTGAAGTTTTTGGCTTAAATGCAAAACGCTATGTGTGGCAGAAAACTAACACTGCACATCACCCTGAACACACCATCCCCACTGTGAAACATGGTGGTGGCAGCATCATGCTGTGGGGATTCTTTTCTTCAGCAGGGACAGGGAAGCTGGTCAGAGTTCTTGGGAAGATGGATGGAGCCAAATACTGGGCTATCTTGGAAGAAAACCTGTTAAAGTCTGCAAAAGACTTGAGACTGGGGCGGAGGTTCACCTTCCAGCAGGACAACAACCCTAAACATACAGCCAGAACTACAATGGAATAGTTTAGATCAAAGCATATTCATGTGTTAGAATGGCCCAGTCAAAGTCCAGACCTAAATCCAATTGAGAATCTCTGGCAAGACTTGAAAATTGCTGTTCACAGACGCTCTCCATCCAATCTGACTGAGCTTGAGTTATTTTGCAAAGAAGAATGGACAGAAATTTCAGTCTCTAGATGTGCAAAGCTGGTAGAGACATACCCCAAAAGACTTGCAGCTGTAATTGCAGCGAAAGGTGGTTCTACAAAGTATTGACTCAGGGGGGCAGAATACTTTTGCATGCCACACTTTTCAGCTTTTTATTTGTAATAAAATTTGGAAACCATGTATCATTTTCCTTCCACTTCACAATTATGCACCACTTTGTGTTGGTCTATCACATCAAATCCCAAGAACATAGCCTAGAAAATGGAGGGTATTATGACCTATGCTTTGTTGAAATGGTGGAAGGCTTTGAGATGTTATGAGATGAGTCAGGAGCCACTGGATTTCAGCCATTGTCTATATGGCTGGAGATCTGATAATGGCATTATCATGCAAATGAGTGGCTAGATTTTCCTCATTGGATATATGAAAAATAACTATGCACAAAAATGATATTGATCTGCGAGTCAGCGTCCATCTAGAAAATATATGTCCTATCTGACCAGGAAAGTTGAAGCATTGTGGATATTATTGGTGAGTATCTATGGTTGAAATTTTATATTGTGTTTCATGGTTACTATAAACTGTTGCTAGCCTTTAAATTCTCGATTTTTAATTTAATTGTGTGAGTTTATACTGTGCACCTGTCATTATGGGCTTTGAACTCATCTCAGATTCATTACCCCAGGCTGTAGACTGCAAATCCATTTCCTGAAACACCATGCAACATGCCTTCAGGCTGTGTTATTTCATATTTTTCTATTAACTTCCCTCTGCAGTCCATAGCAGTCGATCATGTTTTTTTTTGAAGATTTGCAAAACAATTTCATAAATGAATTTATTTCCCATTTTAAAATCAAGAAACAGTACAATGAAAGTAACAAAGATGTCACCCATTGAAGACAAAGATGATAGATATCTTTGGAACTTTCTTCCTCAAAGAGCAGTAGAAATGGAGACTTTGAATTTAGTTTAGCTTAGTTTAGTTTAGAGATACAGCGCAGAAGCAGGCCCTTCGGCACACCGAGTCCGCACAAACCAGTGATCCCTGCACAATAACACTTTCCTACACACACTAGGGACATTTACACATACATAAAGCCAATTAAGCTACATACCTGTACGTGTTTGAAGTGTGGGAGGAAACCGAATATCTCAGAGAAAACCCATGCGGTCATGGGGAGAACGTACAAACTCCGTACAGACAGCACCCGTAGTCAGGATCGAACCCGGGTCTCCGGTGCTGTAAGGCAGCAGTTCTACCGCTGCCCCACCATGGCCATAATATTTTTTACGACAGAGGTAGATAGATTCTCAATAAGGTTGCAGAGAAGATTTACCAGGAAGTCGCCTGGTTTGGAGTTTCAGAGTTCAACGGAGAGACTGGCCGTGTTTTGGAGTGAAGGAGGCGGAGGGGTGACCTGATAGACCTATGTAAAATTATGAGGGGAATACATAGGTTAGATAGTTAAAATACTTTCCCCACAGTGGGATATCTAAAACAGAAAGGCAAAGGTATGAAGTGAAAGGTAGGAGATGTCGAGGGGAATCTAAGATGGAATTTGTGGTTGGAATCTGGAACAAGGAGCTGGTGGAGGCAGATCCTCTCATGACATTTAAGAAACCTGGAATAATAATATATCGGCCAAGGCATAGAAGGCATGGACCGAATGTGATAATAAGTACAATCTTGGTACATGGAAAAAATAGACTGAAGGGCCTGTTTCTGTGCTGTATGACTCTTTAGAAAAACCCCAAAAAACTATCATTTGATGCAGCTTTACTGATGTTTACTGCTTGGGTTTAAATGGATATCGTTCAGACTGTTTTTCTTAAATAGTAGAAAATATTTTTTTATCATCTCCTTGGGCTGGAAATTGCTCCACACCATTTCATTTGGTTTAGAAATGGTTATCCCAATGCTGTTTATCAAAGTTGCTGAAAAAGCAAGAACTTAAGATCTGAGAAAAGCATTGTTAGCTTTCCACAAGCTGGAACTGCAACTACTGGTTATTAATGTGTTGCAAGTTCTTGCATCAGTCGGTATTTTCAATTTTTGCAATCATAGAACAATGCTACAGGAAAGTATTGCTACTGATTGAGTGGATGATGCAATGGTGGTAGGAGGGTTGGAGAATGCAAGTACCCAAATGGCTGGTGAAGGATAATGCTCACAGGTAACACGTTCTTTGAGTAAAGGACTCACAGAGATCCTCCTACGTTAGAGTTCCTGACAAGACGCTGCCAGGGAAGTGTTAATAAGTATGTGAGCATGCTTGAATGCCTGTTCCCTTGGAAAGTCAGCAATGTAGAAGAATGAGAGATGACTTTATTGGGGCATGCATAAACCTGAGGAGATACAACGGGGTCATTGTTGAGATGGTTTCACTCGTGGAAGAGTTTTGAATGAGAGGCCATAGTTTCAGGAGGTAAAACTGAGGTACTTCAAAAAAATTATTTTTGCAGAGGCAGGTGAATCTCTGCAAGTTTCTACCCCAGAAGGCTTTTGAAGGCAATGGAAGCATTTAAAGTGGGTGGATGAATTCTTGAATGATCAGGCAGTTGAGGTCTGTGGGGATTTAGGCCAGAATACATCAGCCATGATCATATTGAAAGGTAGGGCAGGCTTGAGAGGCCGGAGTAAATAGGAAATGTCATTTTGCAGGCCATATAGATTAAAAATTAAGGTCAAATTTAGTGTGTTGCACACTGTTGAGGTTATTTGTGGGAGCTTTGTGCTGGATAAAAAAGTGTCTAGGGAGATTGAAAAACCATTGAGAAATTATGAGATTTATTTCCTAACAAGCAGTAAGACACCCAAAAAGTTATACATTTTAGGAGTTTCTTGAAAAATATTTCAGGTATTTTGTCCTTGGTTGAACCCGATTGCAAATTATTACAGGAGCCTCTGATTGAATTATCAATGTAACTGGTGATTTTATCAGATGATGTCTATGTATAGAATTAAGTAGATTAATACTAGCGGAACAAACATCATGGCATCAACACAATTTGACTTGTATGGCACAAGAAAATTAGATATAATTTTTGAGAGAGTTCATGATGTTCACATAAAAACTATTTTGGTCTATTCTCTTTTAATGAACGTATGATTTACACAGTGATGAGTTCAAAGAGAATGAGCGAAAATAAGCACAACATTGAGAAAAAATACATCAGGGAAGGAGTGATATGTAAAGGATTAAGGGACCCGATCTTTCTCAATCTTGACTGCTGCCCCCAAATGTTGTGCAAGTGCTTTGCTGATAAACTGGCTAATGTTCACTAAAGTCATTTTTATAAACGTGCCTCTCCATGGGGTATTACTGATGATCAGACACAATTAAAGATATGCCATTAAAACACTATCATATATAAGATCATCCCTGTGGAGGAATGAGTGATGCATTCAGTTACAACTGCGTGATAATGAATCTGGTTTGAATCTGGTCTGTTGTTAGCACAAAAGCTAACTGTGACAAACTTCAGCAGAGGAGATTTAAAAGTCTCCTACTAACTATTCTTCCAGTGATATGTGAGATGTTGATGTTCCACACAAAGGAATTGTGATTAAATTCTGATTAAATTATTTCTGTGCCCTTGGTGCACATTTTCATGGAGGCTGCCAGACATGTTCTATAACACCCGACAGCATGCAACTCACCCACTGAGAACATCTAAGTAGGAGTGCAGAGGTCTTTTCATGCATTAGTTGAAGGAGGCAGGCATCATTTGTTTTGCTGCAAAATCAGAGATGTCAATATTGTGATAGGTAACTTTGCTCCAGTATTTTGTTTCATGTTCATTCCCACCAATGTCTTGTTTGCTGATTGATACCACAGCCTCTGATTTGCACGTCCAAGAATTCTCTGCCCTGCCCCTGTTGCCTGTTGGACCCATGACGCCCGTCCCAGTATCCCCACTAACTCAAGACTCAGTGGTAGAACTGATAGCAGGAAAGACCGTTGTGTGCATTTTCCTTTGCATGGCTGACTCTGTTATACAGGCTTTATGGCATGGTAGAATGTAACTGTCATGGGACATGTACACACAACTAGCATAGGTCTTCTATGTAACTCCACATTAATGTGCCATTTTAAAGACTGTAGTTGTTATAATTCTTAATGTGCGAGTCCAAGGTGTGAACAAAATCATAAATGTTAGTGTTAAAGGGTTTACGGAGATGGCTATGGTCGAAATTGAAATTGAACAGTTAGAGAAAGGTTTGCATACATCATAGAGCCATACTCCACATTGGTCCATCAGGTTTGCCTCATACATCTTGCACCTAGCCACACAAATTCTATTTTGTTCTCACTACATTGGCACCAAGACCCTAAGAATAACTGGACAGCACAATGACACAGTGGTAGAGATGCTGCCTCACAGCACCAGAGACCCAGGTTTGATCCTGACTATGGGTGTTGTCTGTGTGAAGTTTGTACATTCTCCCTGTGGCTGTGGATTTTCTTTCGGTACTCTAGTTTATATTTAGACAGGTACATGGATAGGAGCAAAAGCATAGGCCAAACACAGACAAACTGAGGGTACACAAAAAGCTGGAGAAACTCAGCGGGGGCAAGTTTCTCCAGCTTTTTGTGTACCCTCGATTCTCCAGCATCTGCAGTTCCTTCTTTAAAACAGACAAACTGAGACTAGCTTAGCTATAAAACCTGCTTTTCATGGACACGTTGGGCCAAAGGGCCCGTTTCTGTGCTGTATTACTGGATAACATTTACAGTTGCCTATTTACTTATCAACATGCATGTCTTTGGGATGTGAGAAGAAAGTAGAACAGCAAGTGGAAATCAATAGACAATCGACAATAGGTGCAGAAGTAGGCCATTTGGCCCTTCGAGCCAGCACCGCCATTCAATGTGATCATGGCTGATAAGTACCCCGTTCCTGCCTTCTCCCCATATCCCCTGACTCCGCTATTTTTAAGAGCCCTATCTGGATCTCTCTTGAAAGCATCCAGAGAACCTGCCTCCACCGCCCTCTGAGGCAGAGAATTCCACAGACTGACTGGGGCAATGTGTAAACTCCTCACAGACAGCAATGAAAATCAGGGATAAACTCAGGTCACCAAAATCAAGGAGTGAAACTATAAAGTGGCAACTGCATTAACTGCTTCCCTAAGATTTGAGGCTGGTTTACAATGCTGGGAATTTAATTGTGATGTACATTTGGCTTTGGCAGGGCAGAAGTCAGTTCACTGAGGCAAAAGCTGGGTTGTGGAAGCCCAAGGGCTTCTTACAAGATCTGGGATAATATTTCCACTAGGACTTTGCGAAAATAACTTCTCAAAACTTAACTTAGACTCTTCTGCTCTTGCAAAAGAGGTTTTCAATATCAGTACAGCTGTCCATTTCCTTATTAAAAATTGCTAGAGGATTCATAAACCCATAATGCTTGAATTTAAATCTGTCATTTCTTTTGACATAAAATGCACATCTAGAAAGCTTTATAGATTTCCAGACAGAGCTCAGCAAGGGACATGTGCTAAATGCTTCTAAAGTTACTCAGTGTGGTTCCTTACTTAATCTTCCTGCATAGGGAGCAATGGAGGATAGTATCAAAGGGTCAGCACAAGCTTGGTGAAAATAAAATTAGATTATTAAGAATCCCATTTCCTTTGCTTCTGCTGCCAGAACTCCAGCCCATCGATCATTTCTGCACTATTGCAGCCATGTACTCTTGCACGGGCTAGTTATTGCTATTTCTAGTGCAGATGTTCTGGGGTTTTTTTCTCTAATGAAATATTCAGAACCATTTTTTTCAAGGAGATTTTGCTTTCCTGCCTCTAGGTTCTTAAACAGGAAGGCCGTGTTTTACAAGATGAAGCAGAGAACGACAGAAGGTAATGTTAATAAGCATTTTTTTTTGTTTGTTTGCACAGATTAACAAAGTTCTTCCAGGCAGGGATACATGCACACCATGGTATTTCTGGAGCCACTGGTGGCCGCACACAGGCACGTGAAAACGCAGTTAGTTCCTGGAGATTTATTTTCCCTTGCTCTCGGCATCATTTTGTCACTGATGGATTGAGTTCCACTGAGCATTTATTCAGTCAATTCTGCTCTGAGCAATGACATATTTAGTAAGGATCCATATTATGATAAAGGAATTGGAAGTAAGGAATGGGGATTCTGTTTCAACATTCCACTGTTTTCCATAGAGCTTCAATTTTTTAATCTCAGATGGGTAAAGTACTTTTGATATTGCAGCTATTTCTCAGCACTATCTTGAGATCCCATCTAATACATTCAGTTCTCTGGGACCATTATCCTAGAACCTGATTTCAATCATTTTAGGTACAAATGTGTGTTGCCACAAAGCCAAGCCTGATATCTTTCAATCCAGTCCACTGAGTATTTTCTACCTTAAAACCTTTAGATGATTTTGAACTAATGCCAATTGATCTCTCATCGCACATGCATTCATTTCATTAAATTAAGAGCATAAGGACTGGAAGAACTTAAGTAGATTATTAAAACTAATCCAGTCTTGAACTTTCCAGATGATAGATGGCTGACAGTATGATTATGTGCGGCGGTGTTGATAGGGTGTACTGGGAATACCCATTAACTGATGGGGAAAAAAAAATTCTGGTAATAGCACAGTTATTGTAGAAAACGGAGAACATGAATGGTTAACTGATTTACCTGGTGGCCAAAGCATCAGGGCTTTCATATGAGAACATGAAGATTTTCAAGAAGTTGAAAAGGATAATAGGCATAAAAGAACCTCTCCCCAGATGATCTTCATCTTCACACCATTTTGCTCATTTCTATCACAGTCTGCCTGTCTCTCTGCCTCTTTCTATTTTCTGAACTAAGTTCTGTCAATGAGCATCATTGTTCATTTATTTCACACAGCCCTCAGGGTGAAAAAAGCATTCCCGACTACACTTACTTGTAATGTCATGTCTTTAATTGTGAAAACTAGTACTCAAATAACACCTTTGATCAGGTTGGAGGAGGCATTTTTCCTGTGTGCTGAAATATTCGTCACAATGCCGATGAAGGGAGACTATTCAGCCCTAATTTCCAAGGCTGTTTCACATATTTGGTAGAACATGATTTTTTGCAGAACAACTATGCTGTGTTGTATCAAAATTTGGAGTTGGACGAGCTCAACTATTCCTTTATAGCATTGATTTTATTTGATATTAAAAATGTAACTGCATATAAATTACATTTCATCACACTGTTTTACTTTTATCTTCATACAATTAGTTTTTTTCCCCCAGATTGAAATGCAACAACAAACATTTCGGGGTCATTTCAGGTTGCGCTTTGAATTAGCTGCGACATTTGCAGGTGTGAGTGAGTCACGGAGAATTTAAGCATCTCTCTCTCTCTCTCTCTCTCTCTCTCTCTCTCTCTCTCTCTCTCGCTTTCTCTCTCTCTCTCTCTCTCTCTCTCTCTCTCTCTTTCTCTCTTCCCTTACCATCTCCCCCTTCCTCCCATTCTCCTCTTTCCCGCTTAACAAAATCCCTTAATGAAACAGATGAAAATCTAACAGTGTCAGGCCAGCTAGACTTTCTTGAGAACATGCAAAGCCATGTTAGCCACATGATAGAGTTCATAAAGCAGTACCAACCAATCTTACATTTGTTGGAGTAACTCAGCGGGAATTGCAGCATCTCTGGATAGAATTAATGGGTGACTTTTTGGGTCTCGACTAGGAATAGGAATAGGAATACTTTATTGTCACATGTGATTAGGCACAGTGAAATTCTTTGCTTGCATACCCAATGTATACAAATAGCGACCACCTACGGCGCTAACTGAGAGTCAGGATAGAGGGAGACACAGACATATGGAAGGTTAAGGTGTGAAAATGAGACATCAAAGGGGACGAAGTTCAAGGAAAATGTAGAATAGATCATTGTTAGTTAGGGGAATTAGACAACGTAACATACAAGGATAAAATTTAATCAGGAGGACAGTCAGAATGGTCAGAGAACTAGGATGGGGAGGGAAGGAGAGAGGGAAAACAACGGTTACTTGAAATTAGAGAAGCCAATATTCATACTGCTAGGTTATAAGCTACAGTTCCTTTGTACAGCTTACATTTGTGACAGGTTGCATATTAATTTATAGAATGGGTGGTTTGAATGCTTCAATGTGAATAACTTCATAGCTTTTAAAGCAAAAGTACAGACGAGCCCTTGGTAATAAACAAGTTTCATTTTTACAGATGTCCATAAGTCAATTTTGTCTATGAGGGCAGCACATGGGCGTAGCGGTAGAGGTACTGCCTTAAAGCACCAGAGGCCTGGGTTTGATCCTGACTGCAGGTGCTTGTCTGTACAGAGTTTGTACGTTCTCCTCGTGAACTACATGGGTTTACTCCGAGAATTTTCAGTTTCCTCCCACACTCCAAAGACATACAGGTTTGTAGGTTAAATGGCTTGGTATACATGTAAAATGTAAAAAAAAGATTCTCAGTGTGTGTAGAGTAGTGTTATTGTGTGGGGGTTGCTGGTCGGTGCGGACCCGGTGGGCCGAAGGGCCTGTTTCTGCGCTGTATCTCTAAACTAAACTGAAAGGTCATAAAATGCACAAAACCAAGGGTTTAATGATTCTATGCACCAGGAATGGAACAATGAAATTCTTACTTGCTACAACTTTACAGGCATATTAGCACATCAACACAACAAATAAATATACAATAAAAATCAATGAAATAAATTATCAGTTATACTGGGCAACCATAGCATAAAAATGCAAACAAATTGTGCACACCCAAGAATTTGAAACTGCTGATTCTCTCCACTGTCATCATGCTGATAAAGCAGGTGCATGATCCCTCTCGTTTCCTGAAGTCGACATTCAGCTCTTGGTCTTGCTAATGCTGAGAGCAAGTTTGTTCAGGCGCCACTCAGCCAAATTTCATAAGGTGAAGCAGCGGACTGAGGTGGCCCAATGCTGATGATCAGTGAGGAGGAAGTGTTCTTGATAGTAAAGTATCCTTTATTGTCATTCAGACCTTTCGGTCTGAACGAAATTCTGTTGCCTTGCAGTCATACATTTAATAAAATAAGAAAACACACAATAAACACAAATTAACATCAACCACAGTGAGTTCACCAGGCACCTCCTCACTGTGGTGGAAGGCAAAAGTCTTACGTCTTTGGCTCTTCCCCCCTTGCTCTCCCTCTGTGCTGAGGCGATCCAGGCCTCTGATGTTGTGACCCTGCCGGGTGTTGGTAAGTCAGTCCCACGGCTGAATCCGAACTCCGTGAACGGGCCGGTTCAAACTCCGTGGCCTGGGGTGGTTGAAGCTGCCGAAACTGCCGCCCTCCAGTCCAGCGGACGAAGCTGTTGCTGCGGGAGCTCCGGTAAAACAGGTCACCAACTTATGACCTGCGAGCTCCAGACGATGTCGTCTGCTGGGCCCGCGGCCGAACCTCCGAGGTCGTACCGCCGGGACACCTCCTCAGCCCCGAGTCGGGCCATCACCGCCGGGACACCTCCTCAGCCCCGAGTCGGGCCATCACCGCCGGGACACCTCCTCAGCCCCGAGTCGGGCCATCACCGCCGGGACACCTCAGCCCCGAGTCGGGCCATCACCGCCGGGACACCTCCTCAGCCCCGAGTCGGGCCATCACCGCCGGGACACCTCCTCAGCCCCGAGTCGGGCCATCACCGCCGGGACACCTCCTCAGCCCCGAGTCAGGCCGCCGCCGCCGCCACCGGAACCCGCCACAGCCCCGAAGTCGGCCAGCCTCGCGCTGGTAAGTCCTGGCTGGCTCTGCCTCCGGAGCCTCGGGTCGCAGTTGGAGGCCGCCAGCTTCGCCATTAGGCCTCAGCGCAGACGGAGACAGGGGATACGACCAAAAGAAAAAAAAAAAATTTTTTTAATCAGTTCGTACTGATTGAGGTCTGTTGATGAGAAAGTCGAGCGGGCAGTTGTATAGGGATGAGAAGAGACCCAGTTCCTCCAGTTTAATGACGTTTAAAGGGGATGTAAGTTGCAGTCGATGATAGCCTGTCTGATACACGTGTTCTTGTTTTCCAAATGGTCAAAGGCAGAGTGGAGAACCATATCATCGATATGGTAACCATTCCTCTGCAGTAGTGTAGTAAAGGCATCAGAAGCAGATAAAGACTGATATGAAATAACAAGAAAGAACAATTATGAAAAGTGGAGACAGGGCAGAAACTAGTTCTGCTGCTCATAGGAATGAACATATGTATGTATGTCAAAATTTGAATTTAATAATATTTGGGGAGCTTGGTCATGTGTAACGATGTCCATATGTTGGGGATTTGTAACCAGTAATTAAATTATGGTACTGCTACTTATTCTGTTTTTATTGTAAAAGTGCCAACAATTATACATTTCCACCAATTGGGTTAAATTACAAACATTTTATCATCAGAACTCATTTCTTTCCAGTCCTTGGTTATAACAGCATTAGTAATTAAGATAAAGATGTATTTTTACTTATGCTGATAGGCTCCATTAACTTTAGCTTCAATTACACATTTCTTAGATTTAAACAAATATTTTCACTGACCAACAAATGAACGAACATTCTCGGCTCCAGTTCTCAAAACTAAGGTAAAAAAAAATGACATTCTATGTTTGGGGTCACACCATGGAATCCAGATGAACCTGGAAATCATTGGAATCATACAGAAGTTATGTTGTTCCCCATTAGCCGGACTCAAAAGTAAATGGCTATTGTTAGTGAAGGTCAGGATATTACTGCATGAGGGCCTCAGAATGGTGACGGAGAGCAAATATCTGCAATTGCTTTATGCATGATCCCCTTGATAATGTCAGGAGTGGGGGGGGATGTTCTTTGATGAATGCACAATATTTAGTTTAATTAGTTGAACTTTTAGCCAAGCTATTCATATAAGGTACCAACACTCCAATAACCCAGCAACGTGGAAAACTGCCCGGGTCTGACATGTTCAAAGGAAGCAGGATAAATCCACTTTTGTCAGATAAAACTGCCCAAGCAGTCCATTCTCGATCATAACAAAGTGGTGGAAGGTGTCTTTTTCATTGCAATCACCCGGCACTGACTCAGTAATAACTAATTCACTGATTCACATTCTGGCTCTCACTGGGACTATGCATCCTCCTCACCTCATCACAACATTGCTGCAAACATGGACCTAAGAATTTAAACACAAGCATAAGGTGACACTGTTACTGACATCAAGGCAGCATTTGACCAAATAAGGCATCAAGGAGCCCCTGTAATACCAAGATCAATAAGTGTTGAAGAGAAAATATTCCGCAGGTTGGATTAATACCCTGCACACAGGAATATTGTTGTAGTTGTTGGGGGTCAATTCACCCAGCATCGAGGCATCACTGCAGGATTTTCTCAGGCCAGTGCCCAAGGCCCAACCATCTACATTGATTCGTGATTTTCCATCAAAAATAAAGTCAGAAATGGGTATTATTGCTGATAATTGCACCATGTTTAATTTCAATCTACGCCTCAGCAAGTGAAACAGTCCATATTAGCACGCAGCAAGAGGTATAGACTGATAAATAAGTGGAATGGAGCACTCGTACTACAAAACTGCCAGGTAATAATCATATCCAACAAGAGGGCCTGACCGCGTCCCTTTAACATTCAATCACATTTGTGTCACTGAGACCCCAGTCATTAATATCGGATTGTGGGCGTCATTTTATTAATAATCCCTTGAAGGTTCCAAAAATAATTACAAATGTCAAATTTAGCACGTCTCCAATTTGACAGCACTTTCCATCCAAATGATTGATTCAAATGGTAAACTAAACTAGTTGTTTTTTCTGAAGAACAGGAAGTTGTGTTCACAGATAAACAAATAAGGGTATTCTTGTTTGGAGAGTAAATTCCAACATGAACACCGTAAAATTCTAAAGGGGCTGTCTCACTTGGGCGACCTAATTGGTGAGTTTAACAGAGTTTGAAAAAATGACATGTTGAAGACCTTCTTCGACTATGCAGAAGATCTCCTTCAACCTCCTTCGACTGTTGAAGACCAGCTTCGACTAGCTACGACTGACTTCGGGAAAATTGGACATCTAACAGTGGAAAGTGAAGACGACCTCCTTCGATCTCCTTCGACCTCCCTTCGACCTCCGTTTGACTAAGATGAAGACTATCTACGACTACCTTTGACTATACTCAATTACCTATGACTAACATGACGACTTACCACAACGTACTACGACTAAACCCACGAGTAAAAAAAGTGTCGATTTTTTCCATGGCGACCTTTTTTTACATTGCGGGCATTTTTTAACATATTGAAAAAGGAAGCCGCGACCTAGATGAGGCCTCGAGTACGCGGAGACCACTCTCGAGCATGAAAGAGAGTTACGAAGACCTCCTACAACCTCGTGTCGACCATGTTGCAAGTATGAGTCGACGGTAAACTCGCCAGAACTCGCGGATTAGGTCGCCCAAATGGTACAGGTCCTTGGGTTGAAAATACCAATAAAATTGGAAAAGATAATGACAACATTTTGTTGTAATTAAGGTGTGCTGCAGAACTAGTCATATTGTCTTATATTTACAGTTTATTTACATAAAATTATAAAATTATCACAATTATGCTGGAAAGCGTAAAATAAAAAATCTAAATAATGTGCAAATCACGTTTTAAAACTTTTGGGGTTCCTTTTGTTTATAAGTTTTACTTAATTACAAGCTAAACGTCAATTAGATAATAAGTCTTTCATCAATGTTCTTGTTAATAAAATAACAGCACAGCACAAATCAGCTAATGAAATGTTAGGAATTAGATTTGGCCACTGTGGAATATATCTGCACCTGATATAGATGTATAGTCAAGATCCAAACTTAAAGTAAATCCTATGGAAATTTTATATTCCCAATTGGTCCATATGACTGTAATGTCTGCAGGTTTTTATTTAATGTATTGCTGTATGCCTGAGCAAATAACAGAGGTACTGCAGTCTACAATAAAGCTACCTTTATTGAAAGCCAGAACTCTCAACAAACAGCAGTATCTGATGCAGAAATGTATCGAAAGTCACACCATATAGTACACACAGTATTTAAAAATATACTTACATTTAATCCACAACACTGCTTCCACCCCTAAAATCTCTACTAACTTTTCACTAGAAGTGGTATATTCAAGCAAGCACTGGTAACCCAGAGTATTACTTATCCTAATATGCTTCACTATACATATCATTTCACATTCTCTCTCTGAATGTTACTTCAACATAAATGACTTCATAACTATAAATACCCTTGAACTACATGGACTTAAGTGACTCCTTCCAATTGTCACCTGGACATATACAGGACTAGTAACTTACCAACTGTAGCATTTACAATTATACATTGAATTAGGTATTTTACTGGATATCATAAACTGTCACAACATGTATCCTTACCTCTCATTTCACACAGTTTGCAATCAAACTCTCACTCAAACTTCCCCTTGACACCAGAATTTTCATTTTCATTCTTTCCCTTTTGAAGATTGGAAGTGATCTTGTTTACCTTCCCCATCTGGATTGTCTCCAAGCTTCTCAGTTTTACATTCTGAGACCAGGTAGCTCCCATAAAATCAGTGTCAAGGCCCCACACTTTCTGCATCCACGTGAGTTGCAGTCTTTTCAACCTTTGCACTCACATGACCTGCTGATTCCCTCTGAACCTCTGTGAAGTGCCCACGTGATGATGTAAAATAGATTTCACTGCCTTTACCGTCTCTGTCGACTTGTGCCCTGCTTGCACCTCAGAATCTTGTCCTGAATGAATCCTCCTCATATATTTGAACATGGCTTCCATGCTGATGGCTATTCTACATGCTCCCTTGAATGCTAAGGCACCCGGACCAAATAGTTTCACCTTCATTCTCTTATTTGCTAGTCTGCACACAATGCCCATCCAAAAAGGTCTGGAAATTGCATTTCTTTGTCAACATCGTCATTCTGACCATGTATTCACCAATTGAAACTTATCGAATAGTGAATGGCTTGGATAGGGTGGATGTGGGGAAGATATTTCCACTAGTGGGAGAGTCTAGGACAAGAGGTCCTAGCCTCAGAATTAGAGGATGTTCCTTTAAGGAGGAGATAAGGAGGAATTTCTTCAGTCAGCGGGTGGTGAATCTGTGGAATTCTTTGCCACAGAAGGTTATGGAGGCCACCAATGGATATTTTTAAGGCATAGATAGATTCTTGGTTAATACAGGTGTCAGGGGTTATGAGAAAGCAGGATAATGGGGTGAGGAGGGAGAGATAGATCAGCCATGATTGAATGGAAGTAGACTTGATGGGCCAAATGGCCTAATTCTGCCCCTATCACTTATAACCTTATGACCTAATTGTTTCATCCAATTTCAGCTTGCACATGTCAAACCTGCAGCTCTCAAAAACTTCTTGCATTGATTTAAAATTTATCTGCAAGGTTTTTATAATAGGAAGTGACCTTCCCTAGTTCAAGTCACTATGAGACTCATCATTGCATATCTATGCTCCTCTACAGCAACAATAATTGCCTTCCTGTTCTAGGGTTGTTGTATTTGTCTGTTCAGCATCCTCTCCCAGGACACCATTGTTCAACCTCAGGAGCATTTCCACTTGTTCCAGATACACACAAATACTTGTATATCTCAAGCTCATCAACATATCTGGCATGGACACTGCATATCATCAATACAACTGTACACGGAGAACCCTGAACTCTATTTTCAACAAATAGCATCACAGTTTGAACATTTAAACTGTTTCAAATGGGGCAGCAAAGTATGATAGCTCATAGAGCTACTTCGTCACAACATCTGATACCATAAACAGTGCTGGAATTTCAATTTAGTTAATCATTTTGAATTAAAAATAAACTTATAGTTAATAATGTTGACCAAAAAAGTACTGGGTTGCGGTGTTTAAGAAAAAAAGATCATCTGGAAGGAAATCTTCCATCTTTACTTGTTTAACTTTAGAGCTATCAGTGTGGTTTTCTCTGAAGTGGCCTAGCAAGCTACTCAGTTGTATCATAGCTGTTAGGTGTGAATCTAGAAACTAAATTATTCCGTCAGAATGTCAGAAGTGGGAATGCACAATGTTAAATTCCATTCACAATTTCTTGGTAAATGAAGCAATCTAAATCTCCACATGGCAAGCCCTAGACAATATGCAAGCTTTGATTGTTGTGACAAGTAACGTTGGTGCCACAAAAGTGCAGTTACTAGTCATTTCCAGCAAGAGAGGTTCAACTGCCAACCTGATGGCATTCAATATTGCAGCACCATTATTGACAATTTGGGACCGGCGAGTGGAGAAACAAACTTGAATTGTTAACTCTGTTTCGCTTCCCACAGATAGAGCCTGACATGCTGGGTATTTCCAGCGGTTTCTGTTTATATTTTAGCTATCTAGTATCTGCAGGTTTTCTTTTCATTTTCAGCATCATAAATATCTTGGCTACAAGGGCAGGTCAGAGGCGAAGTATCCTGTGGTGAATGACTCCACACGTGGCCTGATAGAGTACAGGTCAGGAGCATGATGAGACTCTCCACTAGCCTGGACGAATGCATTTGGAACAACACACAAGGAGGTTGACACCATCCAGACAAAACAGCCCGATTGTGAGATATTCCATGCCCCACTTTAATTATTCAGGCCCTTCATCACTAACGTTGGCCACAGTATGTGCCATCTACAAATTGCACTGCATTTATTCATTGTGCTACCTAGCAGCATCTCCCAAAACTGCTACATCTAACATCAAGAACTTCAGATCAGAGGCTCCTTTCCAAAATGCTCACCATCCTGACGTCAAAATATTTCAGCATTCCTTCATTGCTGTTACATCTAAATCATGTAACGCCCAACCCAATAGCACTAAGGGCGCACTTTCACTACAAGATGGCAGCACTTCAACTTGGTGGGTCATTATCTGGTGCACAGTAAATGCTGTCCGCCAAAAATCCTCAATGAAATAATATAGGAGAGCTATCAACAAAACATTTCTTATTGAAGGCAATAAGTCTTAAGTAATGGCTGTGTTCATTAGAACAATTTGCCAAAACTCATTGTGCAAACCGTCCTTACTTAAGACTTAATGCACAATAGTATTAATACACCCTTTATCTCCATCAAAGCCTGTTTTGTTTAGAGTTACAACGCGGCAACAGGCCTTTCGGCACACTGAGTCTGCAATGACCAGCGATCCCCGTTACACTAGCACACGCTAGGAACAATTTACAATTTATTTTTACCAAAGTCAATTAAGCTACAAAGCTGTGCATCTTTGGAGTGTGGAAGGAAACTGGAGCACCCATGGAAAACCCATGTGGTCACGGGGAGAACATATAAACTCCTCACAGACAGCAACTGTAGTCAGGATCGAACCCAGGTTTCTGGAGCTGTAAGGTAGACAAAAGTGCTGGAGAAACTCAGCGGGTGCAGCAGCATCTATGGAGCGAAGGAAATAGGCAACGTTTCGGGCAGAAACCCTTCTTCAGACTGGAGCTGTAAGGCAGCAAATCTATCGCTGCACCACCTTGCTGCCCCATTATCACTTATTATCACTTAACACACATTTATGAAAATAGAATAGACACACAATGCAAAGTTTTGATGGCATTTTGTTAATTGGGAGTATTAAAGTATATGGCAAAGGTGAGTACATGGATCAATCATGATCTCACTTAGTGACAGAATATGCTAAAATAATTTTCTCCTGTTCTTTCATTGGGAGTTGACCATGGCAGTCAATGGGCTCTTTATAATTTCAAGAACAGATGAATGCCCTGTAAGTTAGATACAAAATGCAGAAGAAACTCAGTGGGTTAGGCAGCACCTCTGGAGAAAAGGAATAGATGATGTTTCGGGTCGAGACCCTTTATCAGACTGAGAGTCAGACTGAATGCCTTGTAAGGTGTGCTATTCCACCAGCTAGATTCCTATCCCAGAGGATACATTTAAATCTACCCTAAAAATATCATATCAGGGTGGGTAAATGTATGCATTTTGTGTCCCTTTGCATCATTATTTCAGCAGACAGCTTTGTGACTTTAGGCTGTATCACACATTTTGTAATACAGTACCTGCAAACTCCAAAATAAAATGGATCTTAGATTACCTGAGGCTACAGGATGAATTACAGTGTGAGACCATTGAATCTTTAATGGGCTGGCTGAAACACAGCAACAAAGAATCAGTAATTTATTCTCAGGAGTGGATTTTTGCATTATTGCAAGATTATAATAATTAATTATTATTTATTTACCATACAATGAATTCAGGGATAACATGCCTGTGTGCACTTATACCTCTTTTGACAGCATTGGATGGATCATGAATAATTCCAGCTTTTGAAGTCCGTGCCGCTCTGATCTTCATCACCGGCAGACAGGCCAGGAGAGGCCAAACCTCAACACCATTGAGCTGAGGACACAGCTAAATAAGTATTGCCGTGTGTAATTAATTTATATTGGATTGGCCTACCTCAGCCTATTCCTTATAAACTGGGGTGTTCCAGCAAGAGGGGGAGAGACTCATGAAGATTTTTCAACATGTTGAAAAATGCCTCGAGAGCCCCGAGTACCTATGAGCAGCTATTACCGTAATGGGGCTTTCCCACTGTACAACTAATTCAAGAGTTCTCCCGGGTTTCCCCTGATTCGAACTCTGAGAATTACGGTAATAGCCGCTCGTAGGTACTCAGGGCTCTCATGGACATTTCTCAACATGTTGAAAAATCTTCACGAGTCTTCCCGAGCTTACCACGTTTCCCGAGTACCTGCCGTTAGCGTTACGAGCCGCTAAGAGACGTCCCTTGCTCCGACGTATGCGCAACGTACATTCTACGTGCTTACCACGAGTTTGATTTTTTTTTAAACTCGGGAGAGCTCTTGAATTAGCTCGTACAGTGGGACAGCCCCATTAGACAGCCAGTTTGAGTGGACTGATCAAGCCTGAGATCACCAGTGCCTCGTACCTGTCCACAGAAAATGAGGGACTGCGCCCACTTATAGAAGCAAAGATTGAGCCACCAGGATAAGCCTGGGACCACCAGTGCCTCCTCTTCAAACCGAAAGCTGAGCTGCCAGGACAAGCATGAAACTGGCAGCACCTCCTCTCGAGGACCTGAGATCTCTGTGCCTCCTCCTTCAAGACCATAATAACTGCCGTGACAAGCCCGAGATTGCCAGCACCTCGCAACCTGCACACTGATGATGAGGGATAGCGCCCCTACACACGCCGGGACCTTTCTGTCACTATAAGTAAACCATATCATGCAAGTTCACCTTACTGTGAGTGTTGGTGTCGTTTTTTGTAGCATCTTCCCCGATATTCCACAATATCTTTGATATTTTTGTGCAGTCTGTACCTGGGTTATGAAGACCTGATTATGGACACCCCTGTGTACAAACAAATTCCCAAATATTATTAAATTCAATAAAGTCCAATGTAAGTACATGCATTCATTCCTACAAATGGAGAAATAGTTTCCTGTCTTACACCACTGTTCATATTTGTTCTTTCTTATCAGTGTTATGTGCTTTTGATGCCATTCATTACAATACTGGTTACGATATTGAGTGATGTCCTGGTGTATTTTTTAACTTATGGACAAACTCAACTTTTGGACATCTTAGATGGAACCCATTCGTTCAGAGACCAACTGTCCCAGGGACAGTTTGCATCTTGGTTTAAATTATCAGGCATTTTATTAATTTATTCAATGCCAGAACACAATAGTTTGTAGTTTTTGTCAACATTCTGCAATTCCATGTTAGTTGCAATGTAGCTAATGCAGTGAAAGGCTCTCAACATGACACCCAACTAATATCTCTCAATCCCACATTATTTCTTACTTCTTATTGAACTGCATGTTGACTCCAAGTAAAGTGTTCAAGTTCAAGTTTGAATTTATTGTCACAAGTACCAATTAAGGTACAATGATATTTGAGTTACCATACAGCCATACTAAGTGGAATCCACATTCCTCACTGTGATGGAAGGTAATAAATTTCAATCATCTTCCTCTTTGTTCTTTGTTCACCAGTGGTCAGGGCTGTTGAACCCTCCGCAGTCACCACTGCCGACGGTCCGATGTCCGAAGTCCTTGCGTCGGGATGATCGAAACTCCGACGTCGGGATGGATGGGAACACTCCGCGGCATGGAGCTCCCGAGTCGGCCTCTTCTTACTGGAGACCGCGGGCTTCACGGTATTAAAGTCCACAGGCCCCGCGGTTGGAGCTCTTCACGGTCGATCTTCGGCAAAGGATCGCAGGCTCCGCAATGTTAGAGTATGCACGCCTGCAGCTTGAAGCACCGGGCTGGTCTTCAGGAAAGGACGCACCACTCCACGTTGTTAGGCCGCAGGGGGGACGGAGATACGATAAGGAGAAAATTGCAGCTCCGTCGAGGTAAGTGATTGAAAAAAAAAGTAAACCAAGAAACACTAAAACATACTTTATCTTCAGCATAGGATAGTTACTTTTTAAACCAATTATTTTTGTGGGAAGCAGAGAGCGTAAAATGAAAAAGCAAGATCTGTACTCCAATTTAGTATTGTAAAGTAAAGCTTCCATTTTATCCTTTCAACCAGCGCTTCAAAGGGATATTGTTAAAATATTTACTTCAAGATTTCCCAGGCATAAAGAGTTCTCTCTAAAGGGTCAAAATCCACCAGGCAGGTTTTAGCCTTTTACAAGCCTCCAGAACAGTAAACTGAAAAAGCTGAATTCCAGTTCGGCTGGAATCAGTTTAATACATGGAATTAATAGGGGTTTCAGGCCTGGCCAAAGAAGCTTATGGACCACTTTGGCTCACAGGCTTGTTTTGAACATTTTTGGCATTTGTGACTGTATCTAATATTGACAGACAACAAAAAAGGCTTTTCTGACAAACACATAATAATGGCAAATGTGTGTGTGATACTGATTACCAGCTTTGGCAGCAGGAAGGCTAAACTTTTCTTTTCAAATAGTTTGTATTGAGAATGGAGCTAATTAACATAATATAGCCTTGCAATAGTGATTTTGTATAATTTGAGTTGAAGACTATGCCAAGTGAAGGGATGGGGCTGGATATGAATGAGAGTTAGTCAAAAGTAGAGTCTAGCCCTCATTCCCCTTTTAACTTCAGGAGATGTAAAAAAATTCTGGTTTGTCTCCTGCAAAGCCTCCTGTAAAACATAAACATTGTGGAGAAGAAAAGATCATTCAACCCATTGAAGGCTTTGCTCGCCCACATTGACTTTACAATCACTGCATCTAATTGTAATTTAAATAACTCAAAAGCTTTATTAATTCTACATTGTTTTCTTTAGTACGTTATGTTTACTCTTTTATTACTCTTCACGCTAAAATAAGTTTTTATTTCTGCCACTTGCTTCAAAATTCTGTCCCTTAATTTTGTTCACATCATTGGTTCTGACTCTTACATAGAAACATAGAAAATAGGTGCAGGAGTAGGCCATTCGGCCCTTCGAGCCTGCACCGCCATTCAATATGATCATGGCTGATCATCCAACTCAGTATCCTGTACCTGCCTAATACCTCCACACCCCCTGATCCCTTTAGCCACAAGGGCCATATCTATCTCTTAAATTAGCCAATGAACTGGCCTCAACTACCTTCTGTGACAGAGAATTCCACAGATTCACCACTCTCTGTGTGAAAAATGTTTTTCTCATCCTGGTCCTAAAAGACTTCCCCTTTATCCTTAAACTATGACCCCTTGTTCTGGACTTCCCCAACATCGGGAACAATCTTCCTGCATCTAGCCTGTCCAATCCCTTAAGAATTTTGTAAGTTTCTATAAGATCCCCCCTCAATCTTCTAAATTCTAGCGAGTACAAGCCGAGTCTATCCAGTCTTTCTTCATATGAAAGTCCTGACATCCCAGGAATCAGTCTGGTGAACCTTCTCTGTACTCCCTCTATGGCAAGAATGTCTTTCCTTAGATTAGGAGACCAAAACTGTACTCAATACTCCAGATGTGGTCTCACCAAAACAGTGTACAACTGCAGTAGAACCTCCGTGCTCCTATACGCAAATCCTTTTGCTGTGAATGCTAACAGACCATTCGCTTTCTTCACTGCCTGCTGCACCTGCATGCCTACTTTCAATGAGTGGTGTACCATGACACCCTGAGGATTGTACCATGACACCCAGGTCTCGTTACATCTCCCCTTTTCCTAATCGGCCACCATTCAGATAATAGTCTACTTTCCTGTTTTTGCCACCAAAGTGGATAACCTCACATTTATCCGCATTATACTGCATCTGCCATGCATTTGCCCACTCACCCAACCTATCCAAGTCGCATCCTCCTAACATCCCCCTCACAGCTGACACTAGTTGCCTGCCTGCCAACATGACACCCTTGTCAATTATCTTGACGCGATAATTCTGATATACCATAGCTATAATAAAATTATAAAATAAATATGACAGAATATTCTTGATATATTTACTAGTCCTGCAGATAATCAAAGTGATGCAGTACATACACATCAATGCCAAGATATAGGGTTGATTAATCCAGTTTTTCTGCACAAATAATACATAACAAGTAAGTTTGCTCAAGTTAACGATCATTCGTTTGGATAAAATTGCACTGGACCATTTACATCAAAGCATCAAATATTTTCCGATATCATCTGCATAATATCAACAACAGTTCTGCCTGTGAGCACCAATTTATGATCAGTTACAAACAAGTGCAGAGTCATGTTTTTTCCCATTGATGGGTCTCCATTATGACTGACATATTGACCTAAACATCTGCCTGGCTCATACTCCACTTGTCAAAATATCTCCCAAATCTTTCATTAGAGCAGCATCGTAATGTTTTGGATTTCCAATTTCACTCACCAACACTGTCTGAGTTCCTTTCCCACTCCTACTGATCCACCAAGGAGTGCCCTTGTCCAGCTTTCTTCTCCACTACCCCTCCCCCCCAACACTCAGTCTGAAGAAAGGTCTTGACCCAAAACCTTACCTATCCATGTTCTCCAGAGATGCCGCCTGACCAACTGAGTTACTCCAGCATTTTGTGTCCATCTAGGCTTTATTTACCCTTTTGGTTCTTTGCTAACAGAACATACACACCTGATTATTGAAATTTGTTATCTTAATCATCCAATCTGCCCATCACCCATACACCTGTACAACTGGGTTTCTTCTTCCTTGGTTTATCCTTGCTATCCCCTCCCTCATATGGTTCCACCTGCTCATTATCCCTCCTTTAACCATATAACCATATAAACCATATAACAATTACAGCACGGAAACAGGCCCTCTCGGCCCTTCCAGTCCGTGCCGACCATTTGTTTTCCCCTAGTCCCATCTACCTGCACTCAGCCCATACCCCTCCATTCCCTTCACGTCCATATACCTATCCACTTTACTCTTAAATGTTAAAATCGATCCTGCCTCCACCACTTCTGCTGGAAGCTGATTCCACACAGCCACCACCCTCTGAGTAAAGAAGTTCCCCCTCACGTTACCCCGAAAACTTCTGTCCCTTAATTCTCATGTCATGCCCTCTTGTTTGAATCTTCCCTACCCTCAATGGGAAAAACGTATCCACGTCAACTCTGTCTATCCCTTTCATCATTTTAAAGACCTCAATCAAGTCCCCCCTTAACCTTCTGCGCTCCAAAGAATAAAGACCTAACTTGTTCAACCTTTCTCTGTAACATAGTTGCTGGAACCCTGGCAACATTCTAGTAAATCTCCTCTGTACTCTTTCTATTTTGTTGACATCCTTCCTATAACTAGGCGACCAAAATTGTACACCATACTCCAGAATTGGTCTTACCAATGCCTTGTACAATTTTAACATTACTTCCCTACTCCTATATTCAATGCTCTGATTTATAAAGGCCAGCACACCAAAGGCTTTCTTTACCACCCTATCTACATGCGATTCCACCTTCAGGGAACTATGCACAGTTATTCCTAGATCCCTCTGTTCCACAGCATTCCTCAATTCCCTACCATTTACCATGTACTTCCTATTTTGATTTGTCCTGCCAAGATGTAGCACTTCACACTTAACAACATTAAACTCCATCTGCCATCTTTCAGCCCACTTTTCCAAATGGCCCAAATCTCTCTGTAGACTTTGAAAATCTACTTCATTATCCACAACACCACCTATCTTAGTATCATCTGCATACTTACTTATCCAATTTTCCACCCCATCATCCAGATCATTGATGTACATGACAAACAACAGTGGACCCAACACAGATCCCTGAGGCACCCCACTGGTCACCGGCTTCCAACCTGACAAACAGCCATCCACCATTACTCTCTGACATCTCCCATTCAGCCACCGTTGAATCCATCTTGCTACTCCGCCATTAACACCCAAAGATTAAACCTTCTTAACCAACCTTCCATGGGGAACCTTGTCAAAGGCCTTACTGAAATCCATATAGACAACATCCACTGCTTTACCCTCATCAATTTCCCTAGTTACCGCTTCAAAAAATTCAAGAAGCTTTCCCTGGCTCCACTTATCA
Organism: Okamejei kenojei; assembly: GCA_035221665.1. Lineage (NCBI taxonomy): Eukaryota > Metazoa > Chordata > Chondrichthyes > Rajiformes > Rajidae > Okamejei > Okamejei kenojei. The sequence goes on from CM069143.1 coordinate 46,123,743, forward strand.
CTGTTCCTTTTCCCCTTCCTTTCTCATATTTATATTGGTTCTCTTCCCTCTGTTCTTAGTCTTGATGCAGGGTCACAATTGATCGGTGGGGGCATTCCAAGCTGGCAGCCCTGCCAGCAGCGTGTTTGTTTTTTCAACTTTTTTTGTTTTTTTTAATGTGTTTTAATGTATGTTTTTAATGTTTCTCGGTGTGTCTTGTGTGGGGGGGTAAGGGGGAAACTGTTTTGGTCGCCTCCGCCACGTAGAGGCGACTTTTTCCATGTCGCCTCCCCCGTGGCCTAACAGCAAGGATCGGTGCGGCCTTTCCCGGAGACGCGCGCAGGGCTTCGGCTGTGGGCGCAGCACGGACTCTCGTCGCGGAGCGGGCGAGCCCTCGCCGGGGGTCGCTGGAGGGGGGCGCTCCGTTCGCTGGCCCGCGGCAGCCTGAAGCCGCAGTCTGTGGAGCTCCAGTTGGCGCAGCGTCCGCAGCCTGGGATCCCTCGTTGGGGACCCCGGAGGAGAAGAGCTCCGACCGCCGGTCGGCGGCCAACTTCTAACCGCAGGCGCGGCGGGGACTTACCATCCGGAGTGGGGTCCCTTGCCGGGAATCCCTGGAGAGGAGCTCCGACTGCCGTCCCTGCAGTCTGCAGTGCTTCTGGCTGTGGCATGGCGGGTACTTTAAATCTTCGACGCAGAATCAGGGTGTTAAAGGTTTGCGTTTGTGGAACTTTCTTCTTGACAAAAAAAATTGCTGTGCTCTGTACCTTACAAAATATGATTCACTGGTTCTGAAGCTCTGTTCATGAGAAATGGCACATAAATGCAAGTTATTACTATTGAGAGAAGTCAAAGTGCAATTGTAAGCATCATGCACTGGTTTCCAGCTCCTGATGATGATACCACCTCTCTTTTCAGCTTCCTCCCCATTCTAACATCTTGAAAACTAGCACTGAAAAATTGTCAATGATGCTAGCGTTAAATGGACATTATAGTTTTAATGCCTATTATATCCCCCTTCTCAGTTCCATTGAAAGCAATATGAAAGAAAGATGAGTGCAGAGGACTGTTGATAGCGACCAATGTCAAATTCCTACTCCCTTTGACTTGAGTGGTTAGATTTTGGCACCTATGTCTCCCAACATGTAGGGATTCCTTTAGTACATAAATATGCAATATTATCCTTGATTCACCATTTATTTTTTCCCTTGGTAAATGCTGAGCTTCACAAAGGGTTGCTCAGAAATGGCAGCCAAATCCAACAGCTGAAGAAAGGAATGGGTTTTCCCTTTGAACAATAATTCAAAAATAATGGGAATCATGTTTTTATGTAATTATTATGATCATAGCAGAACTAAGCAAATAACGGAGCCTGGGAAGATGTTATAGGCTCAATCTTCCCCACAGCAAGCAGTTCAAAGTGCAGGTACTAATGAGTAAATGATAAAAACTGAAACAATACTTCAAAGACAAAGAAATTGCTGACTCTGGGTTTTGTTTAAGTTTAATTTTCACAAATTTGCATGTTGACTTACTGAAGGACCATGTCAAAAACATATATAAAGATTAATACCATAAAGTAATTTGACACAAAAGAAATTATCTGTTTGACAGATGTCATTTGTTGAGAAGGGAATTCCAATCGTGGCAGGATCAACATGGGGTCGAAGGGAAAATGAAAGGGGAGTTAACCTTGGTACTGTGCTGCATGTTCTGGTGTCTGGTTACAGAGCAGATTAGCACAAGCTGATGTGTGACATGGGCAGAGGGGAAGAGAGAGAGAGGTAAAAGCCAACAACTGTGCTGTGGAAAAATTAAAGCTGTATCATGAAGTGGCCTGTAAAGCACATTTTCTAAAAGCTGTAACTGAAGTTGAGGCCTGATGTTCACACTCCAGTAAGCAGCCTATTTTAAGCTGGAAGACCCGAGTTCAAATCGTGATGTTGACTCGCATTTGCAATTAGGTTTCCTGAAGAGAACTACATTGAGTGGTCCCAGTGTGATATCTGCACAAGCCTAAACCAGTAAAGGGCCTGTCCCACTTGGGCGACTTAATCCGCGAGTTCTGGCGAGTTTGACCTCGACTCATACTCGCAGTATAGTCGACACGATGTCGTAGGAGGTCTTCGTAACTCTCCTTCATGCTCGAGAGTGGTCTCCGCATACTCGAGGCCTCAGCTAGGTTGCGGCGTTTTTTTCAATATGTTAAAAAATATAACCTTATAACAATTACAGCACGGAAACAGGCCCTCTCGGCCCTTCCAGTCCGTGCCGACCATTTGTTTTCCCCTAGTCCCATCTACCTGCACTCAGACCATACCCCACCAGTCCCTTCACGTCCATATACCTATCCACTTTACTCTTAAATGTTAAAATCGATCCTGCCTCCACCACTTCTGCTGGAAGCTGATTCCACACAGCCACCACCCTCTGAGTAAAGAAGTTCCCCCTCACGTTACCCCGAAACCTCTGTCCCTTAATTCTCATGTCATGCCCTCTTGTTTGAATCTTCCCTACCCTCAATGGGAAAAACGTATCCACGTCAACTCTGTCTATCCCTTTCATCATTTTAAAGACCTCAATCAAGCCCCCCCTTAACCTTCTGCGCTCCAAAGAATAAAGACCTAACTTGTTCAACCTTTCTCTGTAACATAGTTGCTGGAACCCTGGCAACATTCTAGTAAATCTCCTCTGTACTCTCTCTATTTTGTTGACATCCTTCCTATAACTAGGCGACCAAAATTGTACACCATACTCCAGAATTGGTCTTACCAATGCCTTGTACAATTTTAACATTACTTCCCTACTCCTATATTCAATGCTCTGATTTATAAAGGCCAGCACACCAAAGGCTTTCTTTACCACCCTATCTACATACGATTCCACCTTCAGGGAACTATGCACTGTTGAATCCATCTTGCTACTCCGCCATTAACACCCAAAGATTGAACCTTCTTAACCGACCTTCCATGGGGAACCTTGTCAAAGGCCTTACTGAAATCCATATAGACAACATCCACTGCTTTACCCTCATCAATTTCCCTAGTTACCGCTTCAAAAAATTCAAGAAGGTTTGTCAAACATGACCTTCCAGGCACAAATCCATGTTGACTGTTCCTGATCAGACCCTGTTTATCCAGATGCTTATATATATTATCTCTAAGTATCCTTTGCATTAATTTGCCCACCACTGACGTCAAACTAATAGGTCTATAATTGCTAGGTTTATTCTTTGAACCCTTTTTAAACAATGGAACAACATGCGCAGTACGCCAATCCTCCGGCACTATTCCCGTTTCTAATGACATTTGAAATATTTCTGTCATAGCTCCTGCTATTTCTACACTAACTTCCCTCAATGTCCTAGGGAATATCCTGTCAGGACCTGGAGACTTATCCACTTTTATATTTTTCAAAAGTGTCAGTACTTCCTCCTCTTTGAATCTCATAGTTTCCATAGCTACTCTACTTTTTCCCCTTAACTCACCGAGTTCAATATCCTTCTCCTTGGTGAATACCGAAGAAAAGAAATTGTTCAATATCTCCCCCATCTCTTTTGGCTCTGCAGATAGCTGTCCATTCTGGTTCTCTAATGGTCCAATTTTATCCCTCGTTATCCTTTTGCTATTAATATAGCTGTAGAAACCCTTTGGGTTTACTTTCACCTTTCTTGCCAAAGCAACCTCATATCTTCTTTTAGCCTTCCTAATTTCTTTCTTAAGATTCTTTTTACATTCTTTATGCTCCTCTAGCACCTCATTTACTCCATGCCTCCTATAATGCCCGCGAGTAATAAAAGGTTGCCTTGCCATGGAAAAATCGATACTTTTTTACTCGTAGGTTTAGTCGTAGTAGGTCGGCATGTTAGTCGTAGGTAATCGAGGGTAGTCAAAGGTAGTCGAAGGTAGTCGAAGGTAGTCTTCATCATAGTTGAAGGAAGGTCGAAGTGCGGCCGAAGGAGATCGAAGGAGGTCGTCTTCACTCTCCACTATTCGGTCCAATTTTGCCGAAGCTAGTCGTGGCTAGTCGTGGGCAGTCATAGCTAGTCGAAGCTGGTCTTCAAACTAGTCGAATGAGGTTGAAGGAGGTCTTCTACATAGTCGAAGGAGGTCTTCAACATGTCATTTTTTCAAACTCTTCTAAACTCACCAATTAGGTCGCCCAAGTGGGACAGCCCCTTAAGGGACTTCCATCATTTTCCATTTGAAATGCCTCCAGACTGGTTGATCTGATAGGAGTGAAAATGATTGCAGCAAAATTTTTATTCTCAAACATGGAATGTAACAATCTTATATCAATACATATCTTCAGTTTCCTCCCACATTCCAAAGACGTACAAAGATGGCTTAATTAATTGGCTTGATAAATGTGAAAATTGTCCAGTATAAAATTGTCCAACTTCCAGTATTGTCCCTGGTGGACATAGTGCTGAGTGATGCTCTACCTAGAGCTTTTCAGCATACTACATCCAGATCCAGTATACCCAACTTGCAATGCTAAGAATTTTGGACCTGAAATATGAGCAAAACTTTAGTAGGTCCCAACTGTACAGGATGCTGATGATTTTAAGTTAGGAACTGCAGCAATGGAGTAAATTCATTGATGACGTCTGGGTCTTTTTAAATGAAAGGAATCGTTTTCAAGTGATAGTTAGATTTAGCTCTAGGGCTAAGGGAATCAAGGGATATGGGGGGAAAAGCCGGAACGGGGTACTGATTTTGGATGATCTGCCGTGATCATATTGAATGGCGGTGTTGGCTCGAAGGGCCGAATGGCCTACTCCTGCACCTATTTTCTATTTTTCTACGTTTCTATTTCCAATGCTGTTGTATCGCTTCCCCGAGTGCAGAAATTCTGCTGCAATCCCAAAATTCCCCAGACAGCGGAGCCACCCCGATTCTTGTGAAAACTCTGCAGTCTCATGTCGAAGCTGTTGCAGTCAGAGTCACTTCATTTAAGGGATGCTTTCCAAAAGATTCAGCGTTGTCAGTGCTGTCAATTCTTATCTGTAGATTACTGTCAAGGTGTCATTGTTTTATTGCTGAACTAAATGTTTTTACAAGTCAACTGACTTGTTTGTAAATGACCGACATTTCAGTTTCACACCTATCATGCGTTTAGCCGGTCTCTTCCTTGCAACATCTCACTCTCCAGTTTACTTTCATTTAACGTTTACAATTGCTAAATCGTTGGCACACTGCTCTTTGCAAAGGGAGAGGAGAAATGTATTCAATGCATTTTTTCTTTCTGCAAACATTTTTTTTTATTTGTGGAAGTGTGACTGGAAATGTAACCACATTTTATTTCAATATTCGAGCAGCAAGATTTTATCATTCCCATTTCTATAACCCTGCGTTTGGTTGTGCCCCATCCCTACAACACGCTGAACAGTTTATTTGATAGGCAAACGATAAAAGAATGGCACTTAGATGTATTCAAAATACTTGATACTTAAATTGAGCCACAATAAGGTGACAACATGGATTTTCCAATGGAACTCAGGGCATAGAAAACAAAAAGATAAGATAGCTTAAATTCTTTATTCAATCTGATATAATTTGAGCGTCCTCACTCGCTTTATTGTTCAGGTATTGAATTGAATATCAAAATATAGCTCGGCGATGCAAAAAATGCTCCCTCCTAAAACCTTTACAGTCCATATGCTGTTACCTCAGCAGCATTATATTAACCCAATTATGTACGAACCTGTAACCTGTGTTATTGAAAGCACAGCAGATTAGTAAGGGGAGCGGGCAGGTCAGTGATTTCTATTGAAATCCTTTATTTCATTAGAAAACTGATCAGAACCATTCAACTGTATCAATTTTCTCTTCTGGGTTTTGGAGAAAAGCTATGCATTTTCAGCATTTCTTGCTCATATTTGAAATATCCCGAATTCACAACATTTCGGACTTCACCACGGTACTTATTTTTTCTGAAGGTAGCCTTGAATCTAAGCTGATAAGAGGCAGCCCGGTGTCACGTCGGGCTTTCATCGGAAAGTATCCAGGGGAAAAAAACCTCCCAAAGAAAATAAAAAAAATCCAAGATTATATTTGGTGTAAAGCAGCTGCGCAGGAAACCAAACAAACGCACTAGTTAATGACTTCCCACAAACATGCAGGAAATCCGGCACTACGAGGGTTAATGACTTCCACTCAAACTTGGCAGGGTCCTAGGCTGAGAGCGTTTGTTTGACTGTATAGTTATAATAACCTTTGGATTGTCCTAGAGGACAGGCCGGCGGTTTCCTAGTGGGGTGGAGCAGAGAGAAGCTGGCCCCTCCCGCACGGCCTACGGAGTGCTGAGGTATGAGACGTGAGCCACATGATCGGTTGAGCTCCTATGCATTTAAGACACAGCTTCCCACAAAGACTCCCAGCTACTGAGACCCGAACAGCCATTCAGCAAGCACTGGAGCACACACACGCCTCCTCTCGCAGCGACTGATCACTCTACAGCAATCGCAAGTTCACACTGTAGACACAGCAGAAAGAATATGAACGTCAAGTTCCACACACTCGCCCTCTTGGTCCTCTTTGTGACTCTGACCCTTGTATCTGGAGGTAAGTCGCTTATTTGAACTTTTTCCTATTAAATCTTTCCGGGAAGAAACTGATGTGAAGTTGATCAGTTGACATTGTCTATAAACTCAATTTATTGTAGAAACACCTGTTAGTGATTATAAGAGGATGAAAATTACAATTATTAAACAGTCAATGACAATAGAGATTGTAGATATAACGGGATTCAGCCAATAATGCATAACTTTTAAATCAACATTGTCTTCGATACACAGAAAGTCTAGGTGCAATTCCTTAACTAAGCTTACCTTAGAAATGCGTGCAAAAGAAAGGAAATGATGCTGTGTATATACCTGTTATTGGGCCACAGTGACGTTTCAGAGAATATAAACTCATCGTACACACACCATGTTGATTGATGGCGTGATACTTAAATCATAGACTTCGTTGAGCTGTTTATCTGCTTCTTGCCCCAACAGAGAGGCCACTGTTCAATTTAATTTTTTTTAAAAAAAATGAATTATTATTTTAAATGTCCACAAATCAGAAAATATTCATTTAAACCAATTCCAACTAATACCATATTATAATATTCTCCTTTGTCATTGCCTTGTTTTTTATGTTAAGCCTAATGTTTTTTTATATGAAAAAGAAGCCATGTTTATCCTGTGAAGAAAAAAAACTTGCTTTTTTTAAATCCATTCAGAAGACCCTGACATCCTCTGGCTGTGAAATGGAACACCACGTGAGATTGCATCTGCATGAAATGTCAACATTTTACATTTGCTCTCACTGTAATAGAATTTTGAAAAAAAATACTCAAAGCCACAAAAGCAATTTTTATGTCAGTGTTTTGTATCGAGACAAAAGCAAAATATAATTTTAATCAGTGTGTTTATTCATTAGAGTTTTATAAAACAAGGCAACAGCTTGAGAGTAGACAGCTTATAATATCAATACTAACATAAACGGCACAAATACCTTATTTGGTGCTGAAGTATCTATGATTCTGTATGGTTCTATATCAGAATACTCAATGCCATTCAGAGAGGGTATTAATGCCAAACCCAGGCACGACCTACACTTGGTTGACCAGCCTTCATGGGTATGCAGTTTTTTGCATTTGGTCTGTCAGCTGATATATTTTCAATGGCATTGATAAATGCCAACAGCTCCAAATGGAATCACAACATTTGCTTGTTTAAACAACAGTAAGTCCAGGACGTCTTCTGCAAGTGAAGGAAGAGGGATGGCACTGCAGTTGTCAATATGTTCTGTGACCGGAGTTGGGTGGCAGAAAATATGAGTTTAGCAGAAGGGGAATTGCCTCTCGGAACCTGTGGTATAATCGAAGAAATGGATTTCAATTGGGATTGTAAAAGTGTAGGTAGAAATCAGAAACATAGATCATGGAAACGGGGCCCTCAACTCTAGTCGCCCATATTAACCAAGATGCCCATCGGTGGCAGCTTGTAGGCTGGTGGTGGAGCCTTGGCAGCTGTCAAAATGTCTGACAGAATGACCTTGGTGTCCTGGTGGAGGCCTTGTCACTACAAAGGCTGCTGTGCTGGAGATTGGGATGCTTCGCGTCAGCACGAAAGGCTCTCTACAACTGGTCCAGGTAAGGATGGGTGTGGGTAGACAATGATGCTGATCTGAATGGTGTGCGTCGGCCGCAAGAGCCATGCCCAAACTAAAACAAGCTTCTTGTTGGGGTTGTTGAGCTTTGGTGCGCTCACTGAATGTTGAGTGTATGCAGACAATGTTTCATTCCTAGGATGGATCATATAGGGCAATTTGGATTCTGGTCTCTAGCTTCTGAGCTTTATGGAATATTTTCCCTCAGTTATTCATGAGGATCAGAATAATGGTCCAAAGTCAAACGTGGCCAATTCAAAAAATGACCATAGATCCAGGTACCCCAATGCAGTTTAGTTTGGACACATTCATGCTCCTCATGAATGATTGGATTGTAAGTCAATTCCTAGCTGTACCCTAACCAAACTGAACCCTGATTCTGGAAATCTGAAATAAAAACAGGAAATGTTGGAATGTGATTGGGCTGCATTTATGGAGAGAGAAAACGAGTTAATGCTCTAGATTGAGGACAGTTTAGTAACATGATGCATGAACTCTGTTTCTCTTTCCACGGATGGTACACAACCTGCTAACTACATCCAGTGTTCTGTTTTAGCTCTAGTTATCCTTCTGTGTTGCATCCTTAGCAATTTGGTGATAACAGGTTGACCCTTTCTATTCTAAACTTGAGTGATATGAAATAATGCTCCTTGCTTTTATTGTGTAAGTTGATCCATGTCATGTACTTTAAAAGCGAAACTCAAGACAATTGGATAGGACTTGATAGTTGAAATATGTGCTCACTCAAGCAACATCTATTGTTTATCAGGAGTGCTATGGTCAGAGTACTCTGATCTAAACCATTAAGACTTTGTGCCCCTCCCACCGGTACTGAATGCACCTGTGGCTTTTCAACAGATTGTGCAATAATGCTTGAAACAGTTTTCATATTTTTTTTGTGTCCCCATTTTTCTCCTCTCTCCTCCATTGCTAACTCTACGCTTACCGGCTGTCCTCCTACTCGATATCACAGAAGTGGCAATTAAAATACCAGCCCAACTGACCATTTCAGCAGCTCGTTCAAGCTTTGAGGCAGAGCTCGCTCATTTTCATGAAATAAATCTGTACATGCTCGTTTTCCAGCAGGAGTCACTGAAGGGCAATTGAAATTCATGTGTAATCTCCCGTCCTATATCTTGTGGAGGTACCAAAGCCAATTACATCAACAACTTCCAATTCATAAGAAATTAGCAGAAACCTACAACCTTCTTGGCTCGAGAAGCAAGAACCATGTTAGGTTGTTAATTTCATTGCTTAATCCACATGCAAGCTATAACGTTTGCAATTTATGATCACAATTAGAACATAGAACAATGCACCACAGGGATGGGCCCTTTGGCCCACAATGTTTATGCCAAATATGTTGCCAGGTTAAACTGACATTTGCCCTTACGTGATCCATATCCCCCTATTCTTTGCACTTCCATGTATTTATCTTATTGCCTCTTAATACCTGCATTGTATCTGCTTCCACGACCACTCCCGGCAATGCATTCCAGGCCCCGCCAACTCTGTCACACTCTGTGTGACAAAAAAACTTTTCCTGCACATCTCCATTAAACTATCCCCCCTCTCACCTTGTAGCTATGCCCTTTAGTGTTAGGCATTTCCACCCTGGGAAAAAGGTTCTGACTGTCTATCCAATCTGTGCCTCTCATAATCTTACAAACGTCTATAAAGTCTCTCATTAACCTTTGATATTCCAGAGAAAATAATCCAAGTTTATCCAACCGCTCCTTGTACCTGAAACCCTCAAATTCAGGCAGCATTCTGGTAAAAAAATGATCTTTGTTTAAATTAAAATTATTTGTGTCTTTATTCTTTGATTTCACTATATAAAGGAAACAAGCTCATCCAATCACTGATTTGGGGAAACAAAATCCAGAATGTTTTTTTAAGGCTACCAGGTGAAAATAAGAGACCATTGGTAAGGGACAGCAGGTTGGATTGTTTGAACTGATCAGTATGGAAATGTTATTATTATGATGGAGCAGACACATGTTAACAAAGCTTCAAAGTATAGTGAGCATCCCAGTCTGTTTAAATGGCTGGGCCCTCGTAAATATTCACTATTCAGCCTATTATGCTACATGGTGAAATTCGAGCGGGTTTTTGCATCCAGATATTGAACCTAATGCCTAGATCTACATGGCCAAAGTTTCCCATAACTGGGTCCAAACATGCATTCCCTTTCCTCCTGGCTGTGGAATATTTGTACCTATCTTTGGGACCCACCACTGCTGTTCCAGCAGATATTGTTGTTGGAAAGAATACTCCAAACACAAAATGGTTAAATCATTTCAGGATTCCAATTGGGATAGAAATGTGATTCGTAAATGCTGAAGGTACATTGGCATTAAAAGGTTTGAGGATCGTCCTTGAGGGCATTGTACATTACTTGCTTTCAAATTCTTTTCCACTCAATTCCAGACATAATTACGCACACCTTTTCTTTGTTTTGTTTTGGATTGACAATTTGATAACCAGGAAGTGATTGAGCCTGTAAATAAACATTACAGCTGCTGGCATCCGATTATGTCGATATAACTCAACTGCTGTAATAAAATCAAGAAACATCACGGTCCTTGGAACCCATAAATTGTTCATACAATCAACTGAGGCGCACTCCCGAGTATCAAGAAAACCATAATGATTGTTTATGTGGAATTTTTGGAATAGATTTATGCATCCTGCAAGTTAAATCATTCCTACTTGTCTATTGTAGATTATCTGATTAATCATAAACTCTTAATGCAATTTACAGTTGATTTACAGTTTAACTCCTTACACTTAATGCAGAAGTGCAAATGACATGGCATTGAATTCACAATGCACCCCTCCAGTTGTAATATTGTTTGTTCTCTGGCCCTGTGTTCCAGATATTTATGGATATGCTTACATTTCAATTCTTAACAATGATGATGATCTGCAGAAGACTACATTTCAAGGAATATTGAACAATTCTCTGAATTCTAGCAATATCATATATTTTTCACTAGTAATCAGCGAGGATTAGCTGGTCTATACTTAGATTTTTGTTTCACTAATATGTGGCATATTTTGACTCCTAATTTCCTCGGAGGATATTGCTTGTATTATTCGTATCCTTTACAAGGATTCACTAATTATAAGAAGCGGTTCATTAGGTCTAAACATTGAACCAGTGGGTGTGGTTTGTTACCAAAGTTGTAGAGTGAGGATCATTCATTTATTTCTATATTATTTTTGTCATTACATTTAAACAAGGGGTGCATGCAGTTCATGCAGTCAATGATTGGTTAACAAAAGATATAACCTTTGTGGTTGTATTTATTTTATCAGGCCTTATCACACTGGTACCAGCCAAATAAAACACTAGAATTTATTGATCAAAGCGTGGATGTCAGAAGCATTATATATGGAAATTAAACCAGCTCAGTGGCATGTCCCCATGGCTCAATATGTTTGTACAGGGAGTAACTCAGCTGTCTAGTTCAAGATCTTTAGGTCAGCTTGCTGAATGTTGTTAAAGTTAACAAATGAAACCAGCTTCAGAACGAGTGAAAATCAACCATTCCCATTTCTTGCTCAGTCTGAGGAAGGGTCTCGATCTGAAACTTGAACTATTACTTTTCTCCACAGATGCTGCCTGACCTACTGAGTTACTCTGGCTTTTTGTGTCCATCTTCTGATGGTGTCTTTATGGACATCATTTAAGAATGGGATTGGTCCATAACTATGGCCTTTAAAATTAAATGCCCTGCAAAAATTGTACAGGGTATAAATGAGATAGGATGTACCATCAGAATCTATTGTTTAAATGCATGTAGTCAATGCATTGACAATTGTATTTGAGATAACTCTGTTCCCAAAGCCCAAATAAAAAGTGTAGTGGTATAACAATTCTTGAAGGAAGTTTACCAAGTAAACTCCTAAATGGTTAGATCCTGCATTATTGGCTCTTTATATCAGGCCAAAGATCATCAGCATTTCTTTAAATCACGAGAAGAGGACTTGCAAAGGACCTTGTATTTAGGGGGTTGTGGAACAGGTGTGTCCTAAACCTTTCTTGTGGCGTCCTGATGACTACACCTGGAGCTCCTGGAATTTCGAGGGAGGTAGAATAAACATACTGTTTGTTTTTTGTCATTCTTTTATTTGCATCTGGTAGGAATAGGACAAGAGGTTCTTATCTCGGGTCATTAGCTAAAGTATCAGCCAGTGTTTGATGCATGATTGAATGCTACATCATCAAAGAACCCTTTACGTGACCATTTTATCCACATTCCTCCAAAAAAAGTAAAATAGAAGACATTAAGGACAGAAAGCGATGAGTGGTTTATGCATCGGGTCAATTTGAAGTCTCTAACTGGCTTGTTTCTGCTTAGTGCTTGAGGGTAAAATTTCTGGGTCAGGAGAGGTGGGAGACTGGCTGGGAAGGCTATTGCCTGTTCAGATGGGGTAAGGGCTTTCAAAAAAATCATGAACATGACTGAGTTCATGCAACGCAGGTTCATTTAAAAATTTACAGTGTTTCTCTTTCAGATACCAGATAAAAAGATTTTTCCTTCATGGATAGACACAAGATGCTGGAGTAACTCAGCGGGACAGGCAGCATCTCTGGATAGAAGGAATGGGTGACGTTTTGGGTCGAGACCCTTCTTCAGACCTTCCCTTCATGGAATTTGATTACCAATTGAGTAATCTTCCTTTCACAATGAAGCTCTCTGCTTCAAAACTGGAGTAGTGGTTATATTAAACAGTGCTGCCCAGGGGGATCTGTCGGGGAGCTTAGTTCAGTTTAGCGATACAGAATGGAACTAGGCCATTCTGCCCATCGAGTCCACGCCGACCAATGTACACTAATTCTATCCTACACTCTACAATTTACAGAAGCTAATTAACCTACAAACCTGCATGTCTTTGGAATGTAGGAGGAAACCGGAGCACCTGGAGGCAACCCACGCAGTCACAGGGAGAATGTGGAAACTGTGTACAAACAGCCCCCATGGTCAGGATCGAAGCCGGGTCTCTGGCACTGTCAGGCAGCAACTCTAGTGCTGTGCCACTGTACCACCCAGCTGTGAGCTAAGGAGGTGGGAGATGGGGAGAGAGGGATGTTGCAGCTTCTCTATAAAGATGTTATAGATTGGGACTCCAGAATCAATAGATACATACAGTACTAGCACGCTCTACTGGGTAGCTCGTCCTGACGTAGGAAATGTGTTTAATGAGAAAGGCACAGTGCCGCTGCTCTTTCAGAAACAGTTTGTCAGGTAGCAACAAAGCAGCAAATGTCCCATGTTTTATTAATGAATATTCTGACTTACAATTAGAGAAATGAATAGAACTGAAATAGCTATAAATAATTATTAATTTATAATCTCATTCTTATGCAGACATGTTGCTGCAATCCACCAAGAATTATGCACATACTTGAAGCATTTACCCTGCAGAAGTAGTTCACTCTATTTTCAGTATTTTTTTTCAAAATGTGCAGTTGATGGATTAACAATGCTCATGATTTGAATTAAGTGCAGTTATTTTCTGCCTGTCTAGAAAAGGCTGAATTCAGTGTTATTTTTACACGACTGATGAATAAGCAGGTCTTTGCTCGGGTAAGGGAGAGCATTGTTTTTCGAAGGAACTGGCCAATTTTACCACGGAACTGAGCAGGTGAGACTAGTGTAGATGGGGCATCTTGGTCTACATGGGCAAGTTGGGCCGAAGGGCCTGTTTCCGTGCTGTACGACTTTTGAGCCTGTAAAGAGGTTCTACATTGTACTCTTAATGTTGTTGTCACGGAGATCATGGTAGTAGTTAAGGACATTGGAGAGTCTTAGCATCATTGAAAAATTTACAACACAGAGGGAGACCATTTGATCCATCCTGTCCATTCTGGTCAAGAAAGAACTGCACAGCCCAACCCCACCTTCTAGCACAGTCCACAGGCATCCAAGTCACGATTCTTTTGGTATATATATCCGGGAATTATTTGTGCTTACTGAGGGTGTCTGCCTCTGCCATCTTTCAGACCTTAACTTTCTTTGAGGTGAACCATTTTTCCTTGTGCTTCCTCTAATCATTCCACTGTTACTTTAAATCTTGTTCCTTAATCCCTGACCCTTCTGGTAAAGGCATTGTTTCCTTTCTATTTATTATAGCTAGGCCCCTCATAATTTCAGACCTTTTTAATTAAGTTGTCCCTCCACCTCCTCTGTTCTAAAGAGGACAATATCTACATATGCAATCTTTCAGCATAGCTTCAGATTCCAGACTGGGCAATGCTGGAGAAGAGATTTTTTTTACCAGCAGTTGTTTTGTTTAACAGAACGGTCACAGTCAATATTAAAATAGGAAGGAACAATGAAAAGTCAAAGGGTTTTGGAGCAATGTTCAGTTGAGATAAGCGATCTGGCCTCAATCGCAAGGGCCGAAGAGGTAGTAAACAGATCAATGAACTGATACTGGGAAATCTTCAAATACAGATTAAATATTTCTGCAAGGGAAAATATTAGTAGCATTGAAGATTTCCTTGGATGACTGAACGGAAAACTAAAGAGTAAGATTTAGTAAACATTTTTAAAAAAGTAAAGTGGCTGTATGTATGAGCATTATATCAGATTTGGGATCTACGTTTCCTGTCATGAGCTCTCAAACAATATTTCTCCTGGGGTGCACCAATTACCATATTGGATGTTGATGTTGGTGTGCAGACACTGAAACTGGTGTTGGGTCTTTCCCCTTTACCCCATACTTCCTTTCCCCCCCCCCCCCCCCCCCCCCCCCACACCTCTTCAGGCCAACACCTCAATTTAAAGTAGTTTGCACATGTGTAGAACCAGTGATTCTACACATTTAGAATTTAACTTGTGAAATCATAAATATACTGATGTTGCTCAAAAAAGCAATAAAGCGATTTAATAGTTTTATATCTGGAGCGTGTATCGACGACATTGAGTTGAAAGCAAGATGGGACATGAAGAGCATATGGAATGATACAGGAAATTGTGTGACAAATGGAGTCGGCTTAGAAAATGAAATCATTTCAAAGAAAAGAGAAGGGGAAGGAGTACAATTGAATCAAGAAAGTTTTTTCCTTTTTCTTCTTCTTTTACAAGATGTAGGTGAGACCACACTTGAACTATTGTGTTCGGTTTGGTCTCACGGCTGCAGGGAAGTTGCCATTAAGCTGGAAAGAGTGCAGAAAATATTAACACGGATGTTGCCAGGATATGAGGATCTGAGTTTAAGGAGAGGTTGGGATGTTTTGGACTTTATTCCTTGGAGCAGAGGAGACGGTGGTGATTGTGTAGAGGTGTATAAAGTTATGAGGGGAATGCACCCAGTATTTTTTCCCCACGGCAGGGGGAATGAACTAGATAGCATAGGTTTAGAGTGAGAGGGGAAAGATTTTACAAACCTGAGGGGTACATTTTCACACAGAGGGTAATACGGTTTGGAACGAGCTGCCAGAGGAAGTGTGTATAATAAAATCACAATGTCCATTTGGACAGGTTCAGGAGAATATGGGCCAAACAGCCTGGTGCACACTGGGGCGATAGGGACAGTGCTCGGGGCGTGTATTACTTTAAATTGGAGAATTCAATGTTGATACCATTGTGTTGTAGGCTCCCCATGCAGAATACAAGATGCCGTTCTTCCATATGGTGTGTGGCCTCACTCTGACAGTCGAGGAGACCAAGGGCAGATACTTTGTATGGGAATGCGAAAGGGAGCTAAAATGGTTTGCAACCAAGAGCTCCAACAGAGAGTGCAAGTCTTGGGTGAAACAGTTGGCTAGTCTGTGCTTGCTTTTGCCGATGCAAAGGAACCATATCAGAGGCACCAAGTGCAATTGATGAAGTTGGAAAGGGTTTACATTAACCTCTGTCACACCTGGCAGTGCTCATAGGATCCCTGATTGGAAGAGGTGGTGTAGAGATTACATCTCCTGTGGTTATTGGGAAAAGTGCCTGAATCGGGGGCAAGTGATGTCCTGGAGTGCAATGCTTCATCTTGGAGATTGAGAAATGGAGTGTAAAGGGATGTCTTCAATACAGGAGGTAAGGTGGGAGAATGTGTAGTCAAGATAGCTGTATAATTCAGTGGGTTTGGAATAGACACAGTCCAGATTTTATACATTTAAAGTAAAACACACACTTAGATGCCAAGTATATTAAATGCGCCAGAGGTAGGCGTGACATCAAAATGATGCAAAGTGCTTTTTAATATGGAGAAAGAAAGATAGTGAGCTAAAAACAAGTACACTATGAATGTGTTATCTGGGCAGGTGTTGACCTGAAATTAACATATGATCATTCCTGACTGAGCAAGACATTCATTTTTAGATGTTGTTTATAAAAATCAGCAAGCAAACTGCAAGTTTTAATATCTTAGCAAGAATATTAATGTTTAATAGGGAGCAGGCAGACAGCTGTAGCAAAGAACATTACTTGATGGAAAATAAATATTTAATGTCAACTGGGAAATTAACACCTAATCAAAAGTTTACTGCTATTGTATGATTTGAGGAGCCAAATATTATTTTTACATGGAAAACAAACTTTGTGCTTCATTCAAAAAATACATATTTTAAAACAAGTCTAATTTCAACTAAATATGGTTCATTATATCTGAACATTCACTTTACTCTCAGCACTAATGAGACAGACCTTCCAATGTGAAATGTGAATGATTTAGCTGGAGGCTGCTGGCATTTGAAAATGCTGATTTCCAGTCACTGTTCACTACTTGTTTTTTTTGGAGAATCATTATTACTCCTTGAATGCAGCCAGACTGTGGTTAAAAAGCGTGCGGTTTTGCGAGATTGTGGTTTACTACTTAAAAATACGGTTCTACCATATGCCTCCAGTGTGGTAAAAATTAGTTAATAATCTATTTTCAATTGCTGGTTGGATTCATTTGTTTTGCTGCATGTATGTTTGGATGGAATAAACAGCAGTATTGCCTCACTATGACCTCCATTAACCAGTCTTTATTCCAAACTTATTCTGGCTGTTAGTTTGCATTGGAATATATTGTGATCTTCCACACTCACATTTTGCCATAAATTTATCCTCATCCTTGACTAATCTTGCTTATTCCATCCCCAGGGCCCATTGCCATCCTGTCAGAAGGGTCAGCACTGGATGAGAGCAGCATCAGGATGTATGTACAAAAAGAAGGCAGAAGGTCCAACCAAAGGCAAGTTCCACTGAAGAAATACAGGAGACTGAGACCCCGACTTTCCCACAAAGGACCCATGCCCTTCTGAGTCAGGTGAGGAAAATTGCAAGAGTTGCATTTATTGATTGAAATGAAATTCGGGACGGCACAGTGGCACAGCGGGTAGAGCTGCTACCTCACAGTGCCAGATATCCAGGTTCAATCCTAACATGTACTGTCTGTGAGGAGTTTGCATGTTCTCACAGTAGATGCGTGGCTTTCCTGCAGGTGCTTTGGTTTATTCCCACATCCCAAGGACGTGCGGGTTTGTAGGTTAATTTACTTCTGTAAAATTGCCCTCGGGTGTAGGGAGTTGGATAAATGGGATAATATAGGACTAACGGACGATCAGTAGTCTGCATGACCCGATGGGCCTGTTTCCATGTGTAGGTGGGAACTGCAGACGCTGGTTTACAGACACAAACTGCTGGAGTACCTCAGCCGGTCGGGCAGCATCTCTGGAGAAAAGGAATAGGTGACATTTAGCGTTGAAGTCCTTTCTCAGTCTCAGACTATTTCCTTGCTGTACAATATCTCTAAGCTAAACAATTAATTCATTAATTTATTGCAAAACTTTGCAAATGGTTGTATTATTTAAATCCCTTGTCACAGGTCCTCTGTATCTTGGAGTATTATTTTTAGTGGCCACACTGCTTTCTTGCATGGCTGCAGTGCATTAAATGCCTTGAGGTGTGGGTGGTCCTTTGCACAGTGCAGTCCTTTACCTCCCCAGGCTAAAACGTCTAGCATGCTGTTTTACAAATGTGGTTGTTTAAACTTTGAACTCGCCCACAATAGTGTTGAAATAATTAAAAACAAATTTTCTCCACATTAATTGGAATGCATTATACGAGAGCCAACTCTTGTGTCTATTATTATGAAATGAATCTAACAGTAACTGTCTAAAAGGTTGCATTCAATGTCTAAAGCCACTGCCCCATTGAGCACATTGCATAGGAATTGAATGACTAAAACACTGAATCAAATTTTCTGTACCCAATCTTATACTATCCTTCTTTCAAGTATAACGCTGAAAAATATTGCGGCAGTCTCTGGAATACTTAATAATTGATGTAATGTTTCACAGACAAACATGAAGACAGCTAAATCCTTAATTGAACTAATCCAATTTCCAATATGAAGTGTTTATCACTGGTGGTGAGTTAGCATGGCCTGCCATGCATCAAGGCTACTAAAGATTTAGCTGCAATGTCTCACATTCCATCCCCTGATAATCTCAAAAGGCTGATGTTATTCTAAACCTTTAGCCCTGTCCGAGGAAAGTGCTTTTTGTGGAAAAAATTTAAATAAGTGATTTTTCTTTCTCCCCAGTAAGTAGGCTTAGTGTGTTTCCTTTTGTTAATTGAAAAGACACACAGACTTGCAATTATTTAGTGCCTTACATAACTTGGAACATTCCACTGGTTTATAGGCATTGAATACTGTTGTATTGTAGGAAATGCGAAAATCAATTTGTGCGTTGCAGTGCAATCATGACCAAATCATTATTTCTAGGTGTTGGTTGAGGAATAAACATTGGCTAGAACAATAAAGATAATTCCTATGTTTTTCTTTCAAATAGTGCCAGGGGATCTGTGACTCAATAAAGCAGTCTTGAGCTGTAGTTTAATGCCTCATTCATAGGTAGCACGCGTGTCAGTGCAGAACACTCTGTAGTAGACTGAGACATCGGCATATATTTTTGGTTTTACATTTAATCCAGACAATTGTGAGGAAATGCATTTTGGGAAGTCCAACATAAAGGCCAAATTGTAAATGGCTATGAACTCAGCAGAGTTCAGGTACCGAGCAACCTTGGGGGCAAATTAATTGCACCAGTGTGCAATTCATTGCTTTCATTGGTGTCACAGGTGGATAGGGTAGCAAAGAAGACATTCTCCATGCTTGCCTTCACAGGGGGTTGGGGGAAGAGGGCCGGGGGGGGGGGGGGGGAGAGGAGGTGGCAGCGGCCCAAAGAAAGCTCTGTCCCCAGAGGCCAAACATGAGCTCAACAACAGCTGTGTCACCGGTACGTGGGGCGGGTGAAGAAGGGCTTGCAGGTACACTTTGCGAGTCGGGAGTGGGGTCAGAAGCCCTAAACGGCGAGAGACGGTTGGAGCCGGGAATGGGTCGACAGGTCATTCGATTCACATTCAGTTTACATTTTATATTTATTTTATTTTAGTTTCTGGCGCTCCATGTGCTTTGGAGATACTAAATTGTCATTTCATTATTACGTGATCTCTGTTAGTCTGTAAATCTGGATAATCCAGAAAGGCTCTGGATCCGAGGGCGCTGGAAAATCAGTGTATAACCTGTATTCCTGTTGCAGGCTATATGTATCTTAGAGACTAGGAAAATATTATTGTGCAACCTAATAAGATTTCTTTAAACATGTTAGTTCAATTCATTTCATTTGAAAAGATAGTGCCAGATCTAATCTATTAAGTCAATATGTTACAGGTGTTATCTGACTGTCAAAGTGAAGTAGCCAATATGTTAAGATATCAATAGAAGGTAAAAGTTAGTCCTTTAGTTGTTAATGTATTAAGCTCATTGTGTCTAACTTAGTTATCTCAAAGTGGCACAGATGTTTGTTTGTTAAACTAACATAATGATTTCCATGATACTGAGCTTGAATTAATTCTAATCCAAAAAATATTGGAGATGAACTACTCAAAGGTAACCAGATTTATCACTACTTAATCCCCACAACTGCGCCTTTTAGAATTAACTAGACCAAGTGGGACCCGTTGGGTCCCTGTCTTTGACAGGGAGGTCTGGTCCCCCAACGCAACACGTTCCTCAACACAATATTCCACCACTAGCCCATAGACCCCACGGGAGGCCTGGTCCTCCAACGCAACCCGTTCCCCTTTCTCCAACACAACCCTTTCCCCCAACACAATATTCCAGCACTCACCCATAGCCGACAACTGCGCAGGGGCTGCTCATTTCGCCTTATTCAGCCTCCCTCATTTTTAAACTTTAAAAAAATAATCATTTTGCACTTGGTAGCTAGCTGAACTCAGTGTACTTCGATAGCATCAATGTTGCGAGCAGGGCTAAGCACAGGTTAATAAGAGAAACACAGGTCTTTTTTCCAAGTTTTAAGAGATTTTTGAACATTTTCATAAATAACTCAAGAAATAATGCATGAAAATTTCAGATAAGGCGACTTTTGACTTCACAGCGTAAATCTCTATTGGAATATGTAAAAAGTCACCGTTAGCAGGTCGTGTTTTCAAGGAGATGTGAAATACACTTGAACTTCACACAAATGAATACACATCCAAGATCGTAGTTTTATGTATATAGATGTAGACTCATAGGGATTTTTTTTTTGAATAAGTAATTCAAATTTAATTTTGAAATATTGAAAATTAATACCAAGTAGAATAACTCAACTTTCCTTGATATTCAATGACTTCAAAGAATAGTGAACCATGCAGTTCTATTGGTTGGATTTAATGTACATTTAATATAAAACAACTCATGGTTCCATCCAGAATTTTGCTCACTGATGCTTTCTCTTGCAATATCATCCTTTAATTTTATTATCTCTTGCAAGTGTGAACTCCTGTAACACAAGCTTGTAGTTTAGTTTAAAGATACAGCAAGGAAATAGGCCCTTTGGCCCACCAAGTCAGCACTGACCTGCGATCCCCGAACATTAACACTACCCTATACACACTAGAGAAAATTATATATTTATATCAAGCCAATTAACCTAAAAACCTGTACGTCTTTGGAGTGTGGGAGGAAACTGAAGATCTCGGAGAAAACCCACGCAGGTCACAGGGAGAACATACAAACATCCAGATAAATGAATAGATAAGAGGCCCACAGGAGCCGTTGGAAGAGAAGGAGGGGGAGGAGCGACACCCGACCGGTAAGCTTTAAAATCAAGCGCGGGGCTTGTTTTTTCAGAGGCCCACAGGAGCCGTTGGAAGAGAAGGAGGGGGAGGAGTGACATCCGACCGGTAAGCTTTAAAATCAAGCGCGTGCCTTGCCTAAATCCATAATGTTTCATTTGGAGAAGTGGGTTTTTTTGAGGAAGCCGCTGATTGGTGGGAAGTGGACTAGGGTAAGCAGCTGATTGGTGGGAAGTGGACCAGGGTAAACAGCTGATTTACAGTCAGATTTCAGCAGTTTGTTGTTTGCTTTGTATTGTGTTGATATTGTATCCTGTGTAAGGGGGGAGTATGAAGGCCAGGGCAGTGTACTGTTCTAGATGTCAGATGTGGGAGGTCAGGGAATCTGATAGCCCTCCAGACGTCCACATCTGCGCCAGGTGTGTCGAGATGGGGCTCCTAAAGGACTGTGTTAGGGACCTGGAGCAGCAGCTCGATGACCTCCGTCTGGTCAGGGAGAGTGAGGAGGTCATAGAGAGGAGCTACAGGGAGGTAGTCACTCCCAGACCACAGGAGGCAGACAAGTGGGTCACGGTTAAGAAGGGCAAGGGGCAGAGGCAGGGGCCAGAGAGTACCCCTGTGACCGTACACCTGGAAAATAGTTACTCGGGTTTGAGTACGATTGGAGGGGACAGCCTAGCTGGGGGCAGCAACAGCGGCCGGGCCTCCGGCACAGAGACCGGCCCTGATGCTCAGAAGGGTAGCAAAAAGAGGAGGGCAATTGTAATAGGGGACTCTATAGTTAGGGGGTCGGATAGGCGATTCTGTGGACGCAGTCGGGAGACCCGGATGGTAGTTTGCCTCCCTGGTGCCAGGGTCTCGCATGTGTCAGAACGTGTCCAAAAGATTCTGATAAGGGAGGGAGAGGAGCCTGATGTTGTGGTACACATAGGTACCAATGACATAGGCAGAAAAAGTGACGAGGTCCTGAAGGGAGAATTTAGGGAGTTGGGGGGGAAAGTTAAGGAGAAGGACCAAAAGGGTAACGATTTCAGGATTACTGCCTGTGCCGCGTGACAGTGAGAGTAGGAATGAAATGAAAAAGATAATAGACAGAGAATAAGGGATGGTGGGTTTCTAAAATGTGTATATTTTAATGCTAGGAGCATTGTAAGTAAGGTGGATGAACATAGAGCCTGGATTGACACCTGGAAATATGATGTTGTGGCAATCAGTGAAACATGGTTGCAGGAGGGCGGTGATTGGAAACTAAATATTCCAGGATTTCGTTGCTTCAGGTGTGATAGAATTGGAGGGACCAGAGGGGGAGGTGTTGCATTGCTTGTCAGAGAAGATATTACAGCAGTGCTTTGGCAGGATAGAGGGCTCGTCTAGGGAGGCTATTTGGGTGGAACTGAGAAGTGGGAACGGTGTAGCAACACTTTTAGGGGTGTACTATAGACCGCCAAATGGGGAGCGAGAATTGGAAGAGCAAATATGTAAGGAGATAGCAGATATTAGTAGTAAGCACAAGGTAGTGATTGTGGGAGATTTCAATTTTCCAAAAATAGACTGGGAAACACATTCTGTAAATGGGCTGGATGGTTTGGAGTTTGTAAAATGTGTGCAGGATAGTTTTTTGCAGCAGTACATAGAGGTATCGACCAGAGAAGGGGCAGTGCTGGACCTCCTGTTAGGAAATGA
This sequence comes from Okamejei kenojei, assembly GCA_035221665.1. Classification (NCBI taxonomy): domain Eukaryota; kingdom Metazoa; phylum Chordata; class Chondrichthyes; order Rajiformes; family Rajidae; genus Okamejei; species Okamejei kenojei. The sequence continues at coordinate 46,146,646 of CM069143.1, forward strand.
GTCAGGTCAGGTGACGGAGGTATGCGTTGGTGAGCACTTCGGGACCAGTGATCAAAATACCATTAGTTTCAATATAATTATGGAGAGAGTCAGAACTGGACCTAGGGTGGAGATTTTTGATTGGAGAAAGGCCAACTTTGAGGGAATGCGTAAGGATTTTAAAGGAGTGAATTGGGACACTTTGTTTCATGGGAAGGATGTAGAAGAGAAATGGAGGACATTTAAAGGGGAAATTGTAAGAGTACAGAATCTTTATGTCCCTGTTAGGTTGAAAGGAAATAGTAAAAATTGGAAAGAGCCATGGTTTTCAAGGGAAATTAGGACACTTGTTTCGAAAAAAGAGAGATATCTACAATAATTATAGGAGGCATGGAGTAAATGAGGTGCTAGAGGAGTATAAAGAATGTAAAAAGAATCTTAAGAAAGAAATTAGGAAGGCTAAAAGAAGATATGAGGTTGCTTTGGCAAGAAAGGTGAAAGTAAATCCAAAGGGTTTCTACAGCTATATTAATAGCAAAAGGATAACGAGGGATAAAATTGGATCATTAGAGAACCAGAATGGACAGCTATCTGCAGAGCCAAAAGAGATGGGGGAGATATTGAACAATTTCTTTTCTTTGGTATTCACCAAGGAGAAGGATATTGAACTCTGTGAGGTAAGGGGAAAAAGTAGAGTAGCTATGGAGACTATGAGATTCAAAGAGGAGGAAGTACTGACACTTTTGAAAAATATAAAAGTCCTGACAGGATATTCCCTAGGACATTGAGGGAAGTTAGTGTAGAAATAGTAGGAGCTATGACAGAAATATTTCAAATGTCATTAGAAACGGGAATAGTGCCGGAGGATTGGCGTACTGCGCATGTTGTTCCATTGTTTAAAAAGGGTTCAAAGAATAAACCTAGCAATTATAGACCTATTAGTTTGACGTCAGTGGTGGGCAAATTAATGCAAAGGATACTTAGAGATAATATATATAAGCATCTGGATAAACAGGGTCTGATCAGGAACAGTCAACATGGATTTGTGCCTGGAAGGTCATGTTTGACAAACCTTCTTGAGTTTTTTGATGCGGTAACTAGGGAAATTGATGAGGGTAAAGCAGTGGATGTTGTCTATATGGATTTCAGTAAGACCTTTGACAAGGTTCCCCATGGAAGGTTGGTTAAGAAGGTTCAGTCTTTGGGTGTTAATGGCGGAGTAGCAAGATGGATTCAACAGTGGCTGAATGGGAGATGTCAGAGAGTAATGTTGGATGGCTGTTTGTCAGGTTGGAAACCGGTGACCAGTGGGGTGCCTCAGGGATCTGTGTTGGGTCCACTGTTGTTTGTCATGTACATCAATGATCTGGATGATGGGGTGGAAAATTGGATAAGTAAGTATGCAGATGATACTAAGATAGGTTGTGTTATGGATAATGAAGTAGATTTTCAAAGTCTACAGAGATTTCGGCCATTTGGAAAAGCGGGCTGAAAGATGGCAGATGGAGTTTAATGCTGTTAAGTGTGAAGTGCTACATCTTGGCAGGACAAATCAAAATAGGATGTACATGGTAAATGGTAGGGAATTGAGGAATGCTGTGGAACAGAGGGATCTAGGAATAACTGTGCATAGTTCCCTGAAGGTGAAATCGCATGTAGATAGGGTGGTAAAGAAAGCCTTTGGTGTGCTGGCCTTTATAAATCAGAGCATTGAATATAGGAGTAGGGAAGTAATGTTAAAATTGTACAAGGCATTGGTAAGACCAATTCTGGAGTATGGTGTACAATTTTGGTCGCCTAATTATAGGAAGGATGTCAACAAAATAGAGAGAGTACAGAGGAGATTTACTAGAATGTTGCCAGGGTTCCAGCAACTATGTTACAGAGAAAGGTTGAACAAGTTAGGTCTTTATTCTTTGGAGCGCAGAAGGTTAAGGGGGGACTTGATTGAGGTCTTTAAAATGATGAAAGGGATAGACAGAGTTGACGTGGATAAGCTTTTCCCATTAAGGGTAAGGAAGATTCAAACAAGAGGGCATGACATGAGAATTAAGGGACAGAAGTTTAGGGGTAACGTGAGGGGGAACTTCTTTACTCAGGTGGCTGTGTGGAATGAGCTTCCAGCAGAAGTGGTGGAGGCAGGATCGATTTTAACATTTAAAAGTAAAGTGGATAGGTATATGGACGTGAACGGAATGGAGGGGTATGGTCTGAGTGCAGGTAGATGGGACTAGGGGAAAACAAATGGTCGGCATGGACTGGAAGGGCCGAGAGGGCCTGTTTCCGTGCTGTAATTGTTATATGGTTATATGGTTATATGGTTATAAGCACCTGTTGTCACTATCGAACCCGGTCTCTGGCACTGTAAGGCAGTAGCTCTACTCCTTCACCACTCCAGCTCTGGAAGAAATAAGCAAATCCTTAGTTTTGTGGATTAAATTTTAGTGTATTTTTTTTCTTCTAAAATCCAGTGAGTGAAGGCCCAGGGGTGTCAAAAGCTCTTCATATGTTAACCCACTTTTTCCTTGGATCATTCCTGTACACCTTGTCTAGACCATCTCCAGACCCAGCACATCCTTCCTCAGATATGGTGCTCAAAATTGTTTACAATACTCCAAATGCGGCCTGATCAGCTGCTTATAGAGCCTCAGCAGTACATCTCTGTTTTTGTTTTCTAGCCCTCTTAAAATAAATGCATTGCGTTTGCTTTCTTTACTACTGATTTGACTTGCAGATTAACTTTTTGGGAATCCTGTAACAGTCCTCCCAAGTCCTTTTGCACCTCTGATTTTTTGATTCTCTCCCCATTTAGAAAACACATTTATTCCTAAGAAAATAGTCTACGCCTTTATTCCTATGTCTTCCGTTTCACCTTAAAATTCATACTACTTATTAGTTTCCCACAGACCCAAGTTGTTCACGTTTTGTTTAAATTGTCGCCAGACTTCTGACTGCCCTGTGAACTCTATTCCTGGAAACTGCTATCATTTCAAATTCTCCTTATCCCACAGAAGGCCAAAGAGTAATTTGTATCATATGAAACAATATGCAATGAAGTAAGCCTTCGTGTGAGCAAGCTTTGATTTAGCAGATATTCTGAAATATTTGAAAGGATAAAAGATATTAAAGCATAAAAAATATCTCCAAGTGAGTCCTTTTAGTCTTCAAAAGTTTCATCCAGGGAAACATCACTCGTGCAGGACATAATGTGACTTGTTTTGACTCCATTCCATTAGTGCTCTTTGTCTCTATAATGGCATCAATCTGCCTGTTTCGAGTTAAATACTAGATACCACCCTTAAATACTAGAGTTGAAATCAACTGTTGCAGATCTTTGCAATACCCACATTTATTAGTTGGTTAGGAAAGCCTGAAATGATATAATACCGCAATGGCTAGTTGGAAAAAAAAATGCTTTCTGTGTGTTCTAGATGCACCCCCTCCAGGAAATTAAATCCTGGAAAGTAAATCCAATCCATGAAGTCTGAAATGTTACAGATAATTGTTCTGCGTTTTTATGTTCTATTTTTATTCTACCCCAGGTGCACCAGTCTACCTCCCCCCAAAACACAAGGTTATTAAAGTACATGTTTGACATTATCTAATCATTACTGCCTCATTTAGCACCTCCTTATTCTTAGATCTTTGCTGTTGGCTATTCACCAAACCTGTCAATAATGGCAATAGGGAGATGTCCAGAAAGGAAATTGAACACCTGTTGAGAATGCCACCTGGAATGGCGGTACAGCTCGGCCAGAGTTTAATTTAGTTCATTGCTATCTAACTGTTCAGATATTTTGAATATTTCTCTTCCATCACAAGTTCCAACATAACTCGCATTTAGCATTTTGACTTCCCAGTAAATTGTCGTTTTTCAATACAAAGATTTCCTGATACGCAGCCAATAACTTTAGGCACTGGGAACATTCTGCAATTAATCTCTTCTTTCAAGCTGGTTATGCTGTATCGTGTGCTGTTTTCTGGAAGATGTTCTTTGGATTTAGTTTTACGGACTAAAAGATTTGGCCGATGCTCTGCTTAGCAAGACGGGCATTGATCTTCATGTTAAAACATCATTCACACCACCGTCCCTCTACCTCAAATGGGGGGATTAAATGTCCGATCAAGGTCACCACCCTACCCCTCGTGTATTTGTAGCACAGTGCAGTGGAGAGCCATTTGTGAGAGAGAGATAAGAGAGGCAGAGTACAAAACTTGGAGTGCCCACTGTACAGTTGGGAAACAAACAAAATTCACTGCTGCTTTGGTTGTCCAGATGTGTAGCAGTGGTATTGAAAATAAAACAGTCACAAAAACACACAGTGAATTATGTTTAAGCGCCAACAACTGTTGTGGGGAAAACATATAATCTGTTTGGCACTAACAAGCAGCAGCAAGATGAATGAGTGATTGTTCATGTTATTTTTTACTTGAGTAAGAGATATTGCCTAGAAGAAATGGTATACTTTTTTTGTGTAGCGCAGTGTGATTATTCACATTCACTTGAACAAGCCTCCTTTTTTCAGTACACTCTACATATTTAGAACATTGGATGTAGCCATTTAAAAAAAAAAGGTTTAATATTCCAATATTTATCAATACATTATGACAAACAGATTTGTTAATATCTCTGCTTCTGTTTTGTACCACTACAGCCCAGAACTACACTACATTATTAAGACCTATAACTTCAAATTCCATTCAGATATTGCATTAATTCGGGACGCATTATGTGAGTTTGCAATAGATATTAAAATGACGAACATGTAAATAAGATGTACATATTATGGAAGTAAGGACTTTGTGAGACCACGAGTGGAATATGTATCTGCACATGTGCCTGCAATTGAGAATGATAGGGACAATATCTCACGTACACAGATTAATTTCAATTAACTATACATATAAAAATAAAACCTGAATGTCAAAGAGCCTGGACTTTGTCAGCAATCCAAGTGAGATACTTCAGTTTTTTTCCGATAGTCATTTTGGCACAAGATACAATGCGTCTCTGACAAGTCTCAACCCATTTCAAATTTATAGAAAGTGAGCCTGCCGAATACTTGCTGTGTGACAGGTAACTGCCCATTGTTAGATCAACAGCAGGCCCACTCTGAATTGGTCCGATTCCAGCTTGCTTTGCTGCAGTAACGATGATATCAGGTTAATTATTATCTGCATGTTAACAAAATGAAGAAACTTAAACTAATGGGACTTTTTACTCAGTTGCCAGGAGCCTGTATATCTTTGTGGGATAATGCAAAATCAAACTCAAATGAGAATGACATGCTTTCCACACTGGTGGAAAATATTTCCAGATCTGTGGCTACGCGGGATATGCTTCAAACAACACGTCTTCAACACTGGCAACTTGTTAACAGAATAATTCACAAACAGCTGTTCCGTCCATCATTCTTTCTTTTCTACAAGGGCATTTTGAAAAGGCTGAACTGTTCTGTGCAACAGAAGCCTGTGAATGCTGTAACGTTATTCATGTCTAGCTCTCTTGCATACACACACTCACACTGGCATAAACACCGCCAGCATGGTTGGAGCCCAGTTGGTTCAAGTCATTTAAGGTTGTTTTATTGGCAGAATATTCTTTTAAGAACGTGCCCTTTTAAAAAAAATATTTCAAACCATCCTGACAATCTGTCCAAATAGATATTACATTGTGCTGCTTCAGGTTTTAGTCTTAGCTTTAGAGATACAGCATGGAAACAGGCCCTTTGCCACACTGAGTCCGTGTCGACCAGCGGTCCCCCGCACATTAACACTATCCTACACACAGGACGGACAATTTACAATCTTTACCAAAGCCAATTGACCTACAAACCTGTACATCTTTGGACTATGGGAGGAACCCAGAGCTCCCGGGTTAAACCCACCCAGGTCACAAGGAGAACGTACAAACTCCGTACAGGCAGCATCCATAGTCAGGATTGAACCTGGGTCTCTGGCGCTGTAAGGCAGCAACTCTACTGATGGGCCACCGTGCTGCCCTGTGCCACCGACATGAGCCAACATCTATTAACTTTTGCTTCTACGGTAAAGATAGAGGGAAAGAACATAACCAGGAATCTTATTTTTGATTTCTATTCAGGAACTAAAACAGATTTAGGCAGGGGCACAATTTAAGCTTGTCAAGTGACCTGCTGACACTTATTTTCTGTGCTCACATGTGAAGAATGGGCCTTTGGATGAAAGTTGAGGGTAACCAGCACCAGTGAAACGGATTCCATGTGGGAGACAGGATTCTCATGAAAGGATGGTGAATATTGAGAAATATTGGAAAGGGAACTAAGATGGGAAAACATTTCATAAAATTACGCAGCATGGAAACAGGCACTTTGTCCACTATGACTATATCAACATTTTTGCCAATCTATGCTAATCTTGTTTGTCTGCATTGGTACCAAATCCTTGTGTTTCTTAGATGGTTGTTGTTGGAAATGCTTAATGGAGGCACTGTGGATGCCTAACTGCTGAGAACATTTGAGGCCCAATTGATTGGTTGTTTGGTCATGAAGGGAAATGGAGGGTTCAGGAATTGAATGTTAAACTGAATGTCCAGCATGGGTTCTATTGAAAACCTGTGGAAGGGCAGAGTGGCCTCAAATGGTATTTTCCTACTTCTGCTTTTTTATATATTCTGGAAAGCATATTTAAGCCATAATTGCAGACTCAGACACCCAAATACAGTCGTCGAAAAAGCTTGAATATAGTTCAAATGAAAGAAACATTTTTTGCATGCTGATGAAATCTTAAAGAAAAAAAACATTAATCTTCCCATATTTTGGTACAATTTCGTATCTACTTCATTATATATTAATTCTTTAATGTGTATCAGTTGATCTATTTTTGTACTTGTAATTCATAGTCAAAACACAAGTCTTATGTCGGTTACTGTCACTCACTAATATTTCAACAATATGGCAATAAATTACTTTATAATTAAGACTACCAAGTAGTATTAAATGACTCAAATATGACTTGAGAAAGAGGAGGCTAATTACATTGTGGTACAGTGGTAGAGACGAGTGGATGGGCTGCTGTATCCAAACAAGCACTGCTGAAACACAGTCACATCTGCACTTACAATTTTCAATTGCTAATCTAACAAACTCAAATTATGTGTGGAGCATTTCAGTTTCATAATGGTGTAATTAAAATTGATTATTATGAAATTTGAAAGCAACGGGTTATTTCTGTTGAGCATTTTGGAAGCCAGCAAATTCATTAATGACTTGAAAATATTAGCTTTGTGCATGGTTTGAACAGGCATTTTTTACATAACTACATCCCTACAGCTATTTCATTTGATGCCCACATAGTATTTGGATTCTCTTTTCCAAAAGCTCATGGGTGGCACGGTGGTGCAGCGGTAGGGTTGCTGCCTTACAGCGCGAAAGACCCGGGTTCGATCCTGACTATGGGTGCTATCTGTACAGAAGGTATTTGTTCGCCACGTGACCACTTGGGTTTTCTCCGGGTGCTCTGGTTTTCTCTCACACTCCAAAGATGTATCAGTTTGTAGGTTAATTGGCTTCAGCAAGATGGTCAGCATGGACTCGGTGGGCTGAATGGCCTGGTTCCACGCTGTGTCTCTAAAGTTGAAAGTTTCTGCTTTCACATTCAATGCAACAAATCTGCCGAGAATGGACCGGATCTGCTGGCAGATAAGTCCGTATCTGGGCTATTACAAAGTGTCGGCTGAAGTGCAGCTTTCCACTCAATGGGCAGGTTTCCCAGCCTGCTGTGGGACACCTGCTCTCAGGCTGGGAAATCTGCCCACTGGGCCTGCACAGGATTAAACCTCATGCAAGTACAGAAGTCCCATTAAAACGAATGGGAAAAATTGGCAGCTGCTGACAGATAGGTAAGTAGACGTTTTTAGCAGTCAGGAACATGGACCTGTGTTGTTTAATAGCTGGAGTTGCTACCAACTCTACTCCCCATGCACAAGGATGGCCATCCCTTGTGGCTTGGACAGTGATTAAACACGAGGATGTCAATGCCAGCAATCACAACATTTCCAGAACTAAAACAAATTGCCCAAATCAAAGATCAACTACTGCCATCTGCCAATTTGGCACGATTTATAAATGACTGGCACGTTAAATGAAAGTCTGATGGTATTTATTCGATAGATCCTGAGATTCATTCCAACTTAAAAAAAGGACGTAAAAATTATATTATGATTCATTTCTTTTTGCATCAGAAATTGCTCACAACTTTCATGATATCTATTCTGTTTGTATATTAACCAGTGGTTAAAATCGGTTATACAATGAGGAATCCCAAATGTGGATCAGGATCAGTCATGAGAGATAATAGAGTATCTATCCTTGAATCATGACAAATCTTAAAGCGAATAGTCCAGTATGTTTTTTTCTTCCCAGAACTTATTAACATTGAGAAGTTGAAGGCAGAGGAAACTGTAACATATTATTGCTCTTTCAAATAAAATACTGTGGTTCAAATAAAACTTGGGTAGATTCATGAAAGTCTCTTCTGATATAAGATTGGGACCATTGTAATTTCACCCATGTAAACCTAATTAATAATGGAGATAAAATTCTGTTCTTCGTGAGCTCCTAATAGTTTATAATGCAAGTTGTAATGTGTGATAATGTAATAACTTTGGAGGATAAGCTCCACTTTCATACAAGCTACTGCATACAAATATTAACTGCAGACCACTATTGAAAAAAACATTGCAAATATTTTCCAGGTTACTTAATCACCAACATTCAAATAAAATTTGGATTTAGTTTCTCATCTTTAAAACAGTCGTTGAAGTAAATGAGAAGTGTGATGTAGCAAATAGGTCTAGGGACTCTTTCCTTCAGCAATTGAACTAATTGCTTGAAGGAAACCAAACAACAGAATTGGATTAATGATCTTTTTGCCCACCTCTTATGATATTTTGCAAAACACCAGTTATTATTCTGTCTGTTTCCTGTTTTTGTCCCTCCATTGTTACATAGAACATAGAATAGTACACTAGTCGCACTAGCTTCTCATTTTCACACCACAGACAGCTTACAATGGCTTGTTCCCTTTATCATCGATACTTTTTTGCATATCTTTCATTCATTGTTCTTTATCTCTCCACATCGTCTATATCTCTCGTTTCCCTGATCCCTGACCAGTCTGAAGAAGGGTCTCGACCCGAAACGTCGCCTATCTCCTTCGCTCCTTAGATGCTGCTGCACCCGCTGAGTTTCTCCAGCTTTTTGTGTAACCATAGAATAGTACAACACAGGAACAGGCCCTTCGGCCTACAATGTTTGTGGCGAACATGATGCCAAGATAAACTGATCTCATCTCCCTGTACATGAACCATATCCCTCTACACCTTGTACTTGCACATGCCTATCTAAAAGCCTCTTAAACGGCACTTTCGTATACCACCACCATTACTAGTGGCAATGCGTTCCAGGCCCCCATCATTCTCTGTGTGTAAAAAAACTTGTCCCGCATATCTCCATTAAACTTTCCACCTCTCCCCTTCCTGTTATGCTCTAGTGTTGGACATTTCCACCCTGGGAAAAAAGTTCTGACTATATACCTTATCTATGCCTCTCATAATTTTACATACTTCTACCAAGTCTCCCCTCAATGTCCAACATTGGCATAATCATTACTCTCAGCCGTTACTCAAATTAATTGATGATCTTTGATCAGGTAAAAGGCCCGTTCCAAAATGTCAGACAATCTTAATTCATAACTGCAGCACCTTACCTGGCAAGCAGATTGAGAGCTAGTTAAATTTAGTAAGACGGACTGGGCAGGATTATCACAGGCAGGCTTGAGACTTCAACATCAGCTGTTTGAATGAGAATCAAGATTCTGACTACATGAGTTGCCAGATCAAAGACTGATTTTATTTAATGTGAATCAATCCTAATCTGTTAACAGCTCTTTCCCTTTCATTTTAGCTTTCTTTTCGCATCAGAATTTGCTCACAACTTTCATGATATCTATTCTGTTTATATATTGCCAGTGGTTAAAAACAGTTATACAATGAGGAATTCCTTACCCAAATGTGGATCAGGATCAGTCATGGGAGATGATGGACTATCTATACTTGAAAATACTTTTAAAATGACTGTCTATGCTTTTTGCTTGGCTAGTAATTAAGGCACATTATGGTAGGTTTTCTAAGCAATCAACTGATAAAGTTGAATGTTCTTCAAACTAATCAATTAAGGTCAATGGGATAAAATCAGGCAAATTCTATGCAGGGTGGGAAATCCACTGCCTCCATGGTGCAAATCAAAATCTGCCTCAACCTTTATTGTCAAAAAGAAGTTATAATCAAAACTTTAAACCTTCCATTTGTCCCTTATTAGGGACTTCAACAGCAGAACATACATACTATCTCTATGCTTGGACCTGAGGATATGCATTCTTTTTATCAGAGATTTAAAATTTATATTCATCGGAAAGATGCTCTACGGCTTTATGGGACTCTGACAATGGGGAATGGTGTGTTGGTTTTCCATGTAGTTACACCCACAACTCCATACCTTAGTGTTGGTTGGGTAAAGCTACACAGCCGCTGAATGGTGGCATACGGAATGGTTTATAGCCTGCAATGTGGCTGAAAGCAACACAAAGCCCAAGATATTCCTTTGTATAGTGGAACACTTTGAGAAAGACTGCCATCAGAAATGAAATTACTAATCTGTTATAGTACTTTTATGAGAGCGATGTTAGAATCTTGAAGTGGACTTGCCTGCAAGTGTGTTCATGTACCAAACTCTATGGTCACAGTATTATTGCCCCTAATTGAATTACTTAAAGCCTACCTCATTTTTGAACAAGAGAATTTCAAATTGCACTTAATGCCCCAATACATATCTGGGAGCCTTTATGTGTAAATATAAGTTGGAGCGTCAAAAGGCATTTGAAATTCTCTTGCTTGAGTAAATTTGAGGGGCTGATTTACCTGGTCTGTGGTTATCGAGTTTTGTATATGAACATTCTTGCAGGCAAGTCCACTTTAAGGTTCGAACATTGCTCACATTGACATCATTTCCTTCCTGGAGTCACATTTCTTTCCTCACTGCAGATCTCCTTCTGTCCCTCATCACCACATCCTAGCTGATTGTGTCTGTGACCATTCAATCCAGCAACATATTGTGACCTCAATCACCTCTTCCAGCGAAGTATGAAGCTCCTCCCCCGATACTCAACTCTATTCTTGCAGTTTCTCTGTGATCTCCTTCCACTATAATTTCCCCTCACCCCCTTGAATTCTAGTACTAATGCAACAATGGCTTTGCGTGCATGCCATTTGCCAGGTTGATATTGTTTGCAAGTTTTTTTGCCGTATGCGCAATAAAGTATTGTGGCTGGGTGCCCAGACATAAATCACACTGTCCCATTGCACATTGCTAGTTTTATGTGTCTTTTGAGGCACAGAACAATTTCGCGCCCCAGATATTTGACAAGTCGGCTGGTGTGCAAGAGGAGCAGCAGCAGCATGGTTAGCTTTGGCATCATGACAGCCAGCTGTGTGAAAGCATTGCATTAAAAACCATGAAAGAGCAATGTCTTTAGTCATAGTGGTTAGAAGCTGGAACACACCATCTGGAGTCTTCCCAAGTTTAATCTGAAGACTTGGGTAACTCTGAGCTTGTATAACTCTAAGCATTTCAGTTCAGTTCTTTCAAGAAAGTTGGAGTCACAACTCAAATGCCTCACTAGTAAAGTTCCTGGTGCTACCACATGCAATGGTCGAGTGCACCAACACAAACCACTTCTTAAAAGTACTTTACACATCTACGCTACGGTAGTGGAATAAGGTTTAATTCAAGTGAAAATGTCAATGTACACTTGTCAAACTGAATGGTTTTTATGCTGCTAAATTCCATGTGAGTCTGTGTAGATTTGCAAAAGAAAGGGTAACTGGATAGTTGAGGAGCCCTCGAGGGACAATGGGAGGCCGGACATCGTGTCAGATAGAAAATGCAACCGAGCATGAGGAAACCAGAAATAAAAGGCGGAAATAATTTTCAATGGGGAACTGCAGTTTTATTCTCTTCGTGCATGAGATGGTATTGGCTAGAAGAAAGGATGGCTTTCATTATTCAAATCTTCTTTGCAATCTCAGGACAAAGTTTATACATTTGTGTTCATAACATTCGAGCCAAAAACACAATTTGTAAAATTTACCCCAAGGTCACAAAATAAAAATAGATAATGAAGACCATTTGGTTCACCTTAATTCACAATGAATTGAAAAGCATATGGGGCCTACTGACCTCTTCATTCACATTCCCAACATATGCTCCAAGCAAACAAAGCTGTGCACTCAGAATCCTAACATTTATCCTGTTGTTTTAATGAACAGACTTTCTCTATCATATAAGATACACATTTACTTAATGTAACAAAATCAATCTTGAGAAAACTAAATCTCCGCATTCTTACAAATTGAAAAAATCTTCAAAGGTTTTATTTAGTATGAAGAGGTCTGATTATAATGGAAAGTCAATTAGCTATTGTAAAAAAGCTCCTGATTAGGTGAGTGGCAGGGAAAGTGGTGGATATTGATTGGCTTGAGAGAGAGAATGGTTTACAGGAAAATAAAGTGGGTAAATAGGACTGAATGGAATTCTCTTGACAGCATAAACCTGATGGGCCAATTGGCCTCTTCCCATGTGTATCAAATTATTATTGGAAAAGTTGTCACATTCAGCATATATAAAATTAAGGGAAAATTGAAATAACCCATGTAGTTTTGTGTAGTTTTTTGTAACTGCAATGAAATTGGTATCCTTCAACACGTTTAACATTTTTTTACCTTCTCTCTCTTTTTTTTTACAGGAATCCCCTAAATTCTCTTTCCTTTGAATCTCATCACTACCTTTTGAAACCTCCATGGAACCCAGGCCATCCCTAGAAGTGGAGCACCCAAGCCTCACCATAGAAACGTGTCCATTTACGAGCATCTTAGTGTCGGCAATCAAAGGCAACGGAAGAGGCCCTCATTCACATCGCTGACCTGTGACCCTGTCAGGCATTTTGCACTGTGCAACATCTGATTTGAGGGTCTGTTCACGTCGGTTTTATCTTAACAGAACACAACTGTCTCCTTTGCGAGAACTCAACTATCTCAGGGTGTTTAACATTAAAAAACATGCAAAAATTAGTGCTGATTCTTATTTATTAAATTTGGAAAATGTATTATTGTTCTGTAGGGCCAAGGAAGATTCTAATTCTTCATAAGATATTCTGTAAATACTTTAATTTTTTGTTACTAAATTATAAATATATGCTTAGCTCTTTGGAGCACTGCTTTTCTTCTGTAGCTTGAGGCGTTAAAATGTTCCGTCTTATAAAGAATGTGTTGTGCAAATTAATCCTAATTATTGTAAAAAAAAGCATAGAAATAATTATTAAAATAAAATGCTTCACTTTATTATATTAAAGAGTCGTGCAGCTAATATATTGTCAATGAAGAGGCTCCCAAGTTCTGTGAAAATAAAACAAAAATATAATTATTTAAGAAAAAACAAGAGCCTCAGTGCCTGATTGCAAGTATCTGACTTTTTCTTAACACATTAAAAAAAACATCCCTCAAAAGTTAGATGTGCTCTCATTGCAATGTGTTTCGAAGGCTTTGAACTTCATTGAGGAGAACTGCTGTTAAGTGCTGGCAAGAGTTCAGGGATTTTTTAAAGTATATACAGTGGCTTGTAAAAGTATTCATACCCCTTGAACTTTTCCACATTTTGTCACGTTACAACCACAAACGTAAATGTATTTTATTGGGATTTTATGTGATAGACCAACACAAAGTGGTGCATAATTGTGAAGTGGAAGGAAAATGATACATGGTTTTCAAATTTTTTTACAAATAAAAAACTGAAAAGTGTGGCGTGCAAAAGTATTCAGCCCCCTTTACTCTGATACCCCTAAATAAAATCCAGTGCAACCAATTGCCTTCAGAAGTCACCTAATTAGTAAATAGAGTCCACTTGTGTGTAATCTAATCTCAGTATTAATACAGCTGTTCTGTGAAGGCCTCAGAGGTTTGTTAGAGAACATTAGTGAACAAACAGCATCATGAAGCCCAAGGAACACACCAGACAAGTCAGGGATAAAGTTGTGGAGAAGTTTAAAGCAGGGTTAGGTTATAAAAAAATATCCCAAGCTTTGAACATCTCACAGAGATGATGATCAATCCATCATCCAAAAATGGAAAGAGTATGGCACAACTGCAAACCTACCAAGACATGGCCATCCACCTAAACTGACAGGCCGGGCAAGGAGAGCATTGATCAGAGAAGCAGCCAAGAGGGCCAATGTTGAAACAAAGCCATAAGAAATCCCATTTGCAGCTTGCCACAAGCCATGTGGGGGACACAGCAAACATGTGGAGGAAGATGCTCTGGTCTGATGAGACCAAAATTGAAGTTTTTGGCCTAAATGCAAAAGGCTATGTGTGGCGGAAAACTAACACTGCACATCACCCTGAACACACCATCCCCACTGTGAAACATGGTGGTGGCAGCATCATGCTGTGGGGATGCTTTTCTTCAGCAGTGACAGGGAAGCTGGTCAGAATTGATGGGAAGATGGATGTAGCCAAATACAGGGCAATCTTGGAAGAAAAACTGTTAGAGTCTGCAAAAGACTTGAGACTGGGGCGGAGGTTCACCTTCCAGCAGGACAATGGCCCTAAACATACAGCCAGAGCTACAATGGAATGGTTTAGATCAAACCATATTCATGTGTTAGAATGGCCCAGTCAAAGTCCAGACATAAATCCAATTGAGAATCTCTGGCAAGACTTGAAAATTGCTGTTCACAGGCGCTCTCCATCCAATCTGACTGACCTTGAGCTATTTTGCAAAGAAGAATGGGCAAAAATTTCAGTCTCTAGATGTGCAAAGCTGGTAGAGACATATCCCAAAAGACTTGCAGTTGTAATTGCAGCGAAAGGTGGTTCTACAAAGTATTGACTCAGGGGGGCTGAATACTTTTGCATGCCACACTTTTCAGTTTTTTATTTGTAATAAAATTTGGAAACCTTGTGTCATTTTCCTTCCACTTCACAATTATGCACCATTTTGTGTTGGTCTATCACATAAAATCCCAATAAAATACATTTACGTTTGTGGCTGTAACGCGACAAAATGTGAAAAAGTTCAAGGGGTATGAATACTTTTGCAAGCCACTGTTTCTGCATGGAACAGTGAACCACATCAATTGCATACAGATCAACTTGCCAGTTTCCATTAGCTTATACCTG
This sequence comes from Okamejei kenojei, assembly GCA_035221665.1. Classification (NCBI taxonomy): domain Eukaryota; kingdom Metazoa; phylum Chordata; class Chondrichthyes; order Rajiformes; family Rajidae; genus Okamejei; species Okamejei kenojei. The sequence continues at coordinate 46,161,896 of CM069143.1, forward strand.
TTAACCACTGTCAGAGGTCTTGGACTGCAGCTAATCGGAGTTCACCAAGGTAAAAAGATAATGATCGTGAAATTCACTCGTGTAGCACGTGACTTCTAGGTGCATTGCAATCAATCATGCAGCATGTAACTTTGGAGAACAAGCTTCCATGTGCTTGACATGCACCAGGCACTGAAAGTACAAGCCTGCTCCTTCAATCACGTGTCTGGAAACCAGTTCCTCATCACTCTCCCTCCTGAAAGATAGGACAAATAGATGTTGAACTTTCAATTGACCCCATTGCCTATAAATTATAATGCACAGCGCCACATGTTGTGATTCCTCTACTACTGATTTTCCGTCTCTGCACAAGCCAGATAAGCTAGAAACAATCAATTACAAATACTAAACATATTTATACTTGTAGTTGAGAATAAAACCATAAGGTCACCTAGTTTGTGTCAGTTTTCCACAGGCCTTTGCATTTGACCCTTTGCTGCATGGTATGTGAGGTCAAGCTAGTGCCTGGTTGCTCACCTAAAGTGGAGGATGGATGCGATGGATGCCCATGAGCGTATCTGCCCAATGAGCAGCTACAAGTAACCGTTGGAATAGTGGTGGGACCCGAATGGTGTCATCCTGAGAGAGATTAGCAGCTTCACAATTAGTGAAGCTATGACCACATACCAGGGTAGACCATCGGCTGAACTCAAAGCCTGCTTGTGGCTTGATCACTGGAATTCCCACACAAGCTCTCAGGCAGCCAAATAATGGCCAGGTTTCTCTGTGTGTGTTGTAATTAATGTTCATCTATGGATTGCATGATAGATAGGGTGATCTGAGAATTCAGGGGGGGAAAATGGGTGCAGCCAAACTATTTTGTGAGATGGCATATGAGCTGCCTTCTCCCCCAGCCACAATGCAGTCTACTTGTGGCTGGCGATTGAACAGGTGTAGATTCTGCCTTTGAAACCTTTCCTACTGCGCCTGGCAATTTGCTGTCCGCCAGCGACTCCAAGTGTCGGAGGCAGTGATGTGGTGCCTGCCTTCTTACTGTTCTGACTACTGAGCCCTGCTGCCTGATCCTGGATGAGTGGCATGTATTGCCCAGTGCAGCATTGTGATCGTGGTGAGGAGAGGGACAGGAAAAACAACAGACTTGGAACATCTGGATGGTGTAAAGCAGATGGGTTTGCAGAATGAAGTGGAGATGAAACACAAGGAGTAGGATTGGTTAAGAGCAAAACATTATCTTCAGTAATCTGCTGTGTGGCAGCCAAGCCATTGTCGATCTTCTGTAGAATAGTTAATACACAAAAGGACATAAAGTGCTGGAGTAGCTAACGGGTCAGGCAGCATTGCCATAGAACACAAATAGGTGACATGCAGTCTGAAGAAGGCTCCCAACCTGTCACCAATCCATGTTCACCAGAGATGCTGTCTAACCTGCTGAGTTACTCCAGCACTTTGGATCCTTGTCAACCTCTATTTTTCAAATAACTGTCTGTAGGCACAGTTGAGTCTCTTGCCAGTTTGCTGGTTCAGTCTCTCTTTGCATGCATCCTTTTATTGCATGGGACATTAGCATTTTTCAATGTGCATATATGGTATGCCTACAGTGACTGGATCGCTAAAGGTTTGAGATGTATGCATGAGTGATGGTATTTGACTGAGGTTGTGTGCATGTCTGCAGAGGGGATTTGTTGCGTTTCTACTGGCCTTTATCTTGTGGAATTGGTACCAAGTTCTAAGGGCTTTACTGCAGCCATTTATCTCCAATGGCCATTTAGATGCTGCTGCACCCGCTGAGTTTCTCCAGCACTTTTGTCTGCCATTTATTCCTTCTTGCTTATCCTTTCTATCAATGGGAACTTCTCTACAAGTGTCCAACCTTTTCACCAAGATTTCCAGGTCTGCTTCGATGAAAGGATTGTCCATCCATGCCCATTCTCTGCTGGTTTGGTTGCCCTGAGCTCCCTTTGTGGTGCACAACCAGCAGTTGCCTTCCCTCTTGAGGCATTAGAATTGATATCAATCAACACGAGATGGCTTCAGCAACTATGCTTGACTTCCAAAATCATTTATGCTTTACATATGGCAGTATTATGTTAATCGGCAAAACATAGCAATTGGCAACAGCAAAGTAAACACAAGTTTGAAAGAGATGCAAACGTGAAAATTCAGGCACTACCAAGACCAAGAAGAAAGGGGCATGTGTCCCTGTACAGGACCATTTTAATTCTGGCCCATCAGATTCCATGACAAAGCTACAGTTCAGTTCACAGTACAAGTGACAGGGAAAAGACAAGAGACCATTCACCACTAGGCTAAACTTCATCCCAAATAACAGTGTCCACAGTTCGTCACTTCACACAATCAAAGGACTAGTGTGAAAGAACCTTTCATTAGCTCTGTGAATTTGATCCCCCATCACAAAGTTGAAAGGCCAGTGTTTGTTACTGCCTTTACAAAAAAAACTAGCTACTTTGTTGATTCAGGCAGATAGAATTATTAAACAGACAATGTGAGCAAGATAGCAGTTAAAATGGATGGGAGATTTAACCATCAACTTAAAATCTCTGAGATAGAAATTCATATGTGATTGAACGTGGTAACAATATAAACAGTGTGCATTTTGCCCCATTTCCGAAATTCACTTTCATTGAAGTCAAGCGACCAGGGACATTATCTTCCCCTAAATCTACCCACCCTGGTCTCAAACATAGAATACAAGGTGATAACTTCCAAATTAGTGAATGCAACAATATAATGTGATGTAGGGTGAAGTCAAACTCTGGACTCTTCCGAAATAGGAAATGTTGCAAAGGGAAAATGGAAGAAAAACATTCAAAGTGCCATTAAGTTTCATTATTTAACTAGGCTTTTACATAATTTTACTATAAAGTTAATTTTAGTTGCGGGTTAACTGGGCTCCTTGATAGATGTGGAGATGATATTAGAGCAGTGGGCATGCCAAGAAAGGATGGCTACTTGCACCAGAGCTCTGATCCAAATTTGACATTTCTATTGAACTGGTAAATCCTGGCTGCTAAATGCTGGTTCTGGTGCACCCAGTAAGTCATAAATATGAAATTAATTTGTGGTGGCTCTGGAGCTAAATAATAGAACTGCAAGACATGGCAAAGTTGAAAGGGGTGAGACCAGAGTGATTATCATTCAATGTACTTTTCTTGAATGGGAGCTTTGGTTGAAGGGGAAAATACTATTGGTGGCAAGACTCCAGATCTGGAGTTTAATCAAGTACATACTAAACCCACTATAAAGCAAAGAAACAGGAATAATGGCTAGAGAGGTAATCAAGTCAGGGTTGGAAAGCACAAGTAAGTTTGGGGACTCTTGAAATGAAGCAATGGCATAGGAATGTGGAAGGCCACAGAGGCTGATTAATGAGAATTGTTTGAGTTCTCATGGAAATTATGCTTTCTTAAACAAAAAAGAGTTTATTATTTTATAGATATTATTTTTATAGTCATGCCTTCAGCTAGGTCAGATATAATCAAGATACAAAAGATTTTTGCAGTGGAGCAGTAAAATTGAGTCACAAGAGACTTTTAGTCTGAAGAAGGGTCCCGACCTAAAACTTCACCTGTCCATTCGCTCCCCAAATGCCGAGTTCCTCCAGCAGTTTACGTTGTGCTCAGATATATAATTGCTGGCTAGAATCATGGAAAATTTTAATTCAGTGCTTGATTGAATAAAACCACAGCTTTTCCATTGATTGCCTTCTCTGTGGAATCTTTATTTGGATCCATATTTTTTCAAATCTGTTTATGGTTAAATTGTTTGAATGACAAGATGAGAAATAAGAGTCGAGAGTTGAATAGATCTCAGGAAAGTAGATTCCCATTTAGGTGAGTAACCTAGAGTTGAGGTCATGTTCCATGACACTAAAGGACTGAAAACAATAGAAGCAAACTCAGTGATTTCACCCATGTCACAATGGCCTGCCAATACTACAGTGCACCAATCTTGTGTGAAGTATAGTACGTCTGATATATTTTGTATGGCTGTTTGGTTCCTTCAAGCTTGGCACGAATACTTGCAAAACTCTGAAGCCGTGTTTAAAATTCTTAATGTGCATCTGCTAATGTTTCTTCATTCATCTCCTTAGATGCATTCAATATGATAATAAAATTCCCATCCCAGGACAGGAAGAATTAAACCAGAGGGCAGTGAACCTGTGGAATTCATTACCACAGACAGCCGTAGAAGTCAAGACATTGGGTATTTTTAAAACAGAGATTGATAGGTTCTTGATTTGGAAGGGCATCAAAGGTTACGGGGAGAAGGCAGGAGATTGGGGTTGAATTATGGAGAAGACTCGATGGGCTGAATGGCCTAAATCTTCTCCTATCTTATGGCCCTATCTCATTTTTCTGTTGTACATTATTCATAAACTGGGTGGGATGTTGAAAATTGGGAAGTAAAAAAAATGGAGTTATTGGTTGAGAGTTTCAGATGGGAGAAGTAATTCAGCACTGAAGACTGCATCTCAGATTTCATTATACCTACATCCTACCTGTAAAAACTATGCTCCTGTTCAGAAAATATGCACCCATGATCGAGCAGCATTTTAAGACCCCATACAATCTTTCTTATAAATATGCCCCAGACCCAGTACATAGATGCAATCACAAAAAAAAATTCACCAATCCTCAGAATTTTAAGGAGATTAGATATGTTGCCAATTACACTATCAACCTTCTACAGGTGTACAGTGATAATATACTGACTGTTTGCATCATGTACTGGTTTGGAAATTTAAATGCTCAAGAACAAAGGAGGCTACAAGATCGTGGGGCTTGCCCAGTCCATAATAGGCACTGACCACAAACAAAGGGATGTATGGGAAGTGCAGCCTCAAGAATGTAACTAATACCATCAAACACCCACACCATCTGGCCATGCTCTCTATTTGCTGCTACCATTGGGAAGCCTATTGCAGGAACTTGAGAACAATTTGCACCAAATTCAAGAATAACTTCTTCCCATCAATCTTCAGGTTCTTGAAACACCCTGCGTAATTCTAACTAAACTCTTGCAAACCACTACAGACTGTGCACTACTATGATTGCTCTACATAGGTTGGTTTCACGGTCTAGTTACTTCGAATAACTGATCATTTATTGTTGTTGTTGTTGTGGCGTCTAATAACGGGCTTGCAAATCCGCAGAAAGTAAGAATTTAATTGTTCCGGTTCATATCTGGTGCATCTAACAAATAAGCATTCTTGACTTTAATAACATTACCATTGTTAGATGTTGTACAAGTATAATAATTCTGTTTCTTTGAATCATGAGCGTTTCTGTGGAAAAGTTGAAAAGGGTCAGATTGACAATAGATAAAAATTATGGTAATGACAAGTGATTCAACCTGTGGATCGTAACGTGTCTAGTAACTAATAAAAATTGTCTCAGACTTGGATGAAATTGTTCCAAATATAGCATAAAAAAATAGAGCAACCCTGAATTTATAAATATCTCACAGGTCAGCCTGACGCCTACTGAGTGGTGAACTACTGATAAATTGGTTCAATGTGGTTTTCAGACCATTTTGTGAAAGATATTATGTTATCTTTCCTTGAGACAAATGTAATGGAAAATCAACCAACAGTTTTCCAACCCATGGATTTCAAAGTTATTGGCTATATTTCCCCCAAAATAGTGAAGCTAATCTAATAAATAAGGCCTGACTCCACAAAGTGAAAGATGTAGCTAAACTACAAAAGGAAGGTCTCCTTGAAATGCCTTTGCTCGATGACCATGGCAATTTCATTGAACTAATGAGACAATGGTGATGGACAGATAGGAAAATAGAGATTTCCAGTCAGATAATGAAGTCTGATTCCATCTAATCAGAAGTTCTGATTAACCTTGGATCCAGGTTAAGAATGCAAGCAGGCTCAAAGGACCAAATGACCTACCCCTACTTATTTTCTAAAATGCTGGGAAAAGCTTTCATTGAGAAGTTCATGGTGTTGCTTATGGCTGTAGAGTAATCAGGTTATACTCACTATTTCGATTATCAGGAATAATACACAGCCGCTTTAATGATCAGCATTGTAGCATCCCTAATCCATGTCTCATCTTTAAATATTCACTAGCCATTGATTCATGTGGTTGAGTTAGTGTGGTATAGCAACATTACTGGTCACTGGATACACTAACGTTGTTACTGTGCTGACTTCATGTGTAAGTAACAGGCTCTGTACATCCCTGCTCAGGTAATTACAGATGACATTATCAGTGAGTTAAGTTAGAGTTTCAGATGACAAGCCCACAAACAGAAATGAAAATACCGTAGAAAGCACTTAACTGTTTCTGATTTTAGTGGCCCAGCTCCATCAGTAACAAGAAATATCATATGTCTACATTAATAGTATCTGTCCTTCATTTCTCAGAACTTTACAATAATCTTTCCATTTTGAACTCCAGAGTCAGGAATACATTTGTCCAGAATTTGCTTAATTTAGGGAAATAACAAAGTCGAGTGTTCACATTGATAAAATCTTTTTAACATGTTCAACATGATAAAATGCGCTTCACACATCTGGCAGAGTTTCAACAGCAAAGAGCTACACAGCCTAATTTAGTGATTTAATTAGCATATTTGTATCTTGTTAGTAAACTTTAATTTTGCTCAAGTAAAATCTCGGTGCTCTTTTATGATTAAAACATAGATTTGCTTTCAAGGATCAATCTAATATCCAGTTCACTGCCTCCAAATTTCCACATAAGCTTTCACAGGAGTGACAGTGTCAAATTTCCCGATACTTATGTTTCCTTAGAATCTATTACAGAGCCCCTGTAATTGCTCTCAGACACGATCCAGAGATAATGTGTAATTTATGTTTTCAAATACCCTAAAGAGAAAAAAGTCAGAAAATATATTTGTCTGAAAAACCTCTGCTTAAAATTGTAATGTCTGGTGCATCCTCACCAGTCTTGTACGATTGAAAATTGATATGTAACCATGCATTAGGAAACTAAGAAGGTAGTTTGGGAAATTAGGCCTCACTCGCTGCAGCAACGTGCACTAGAACACATCAGACATTTGATGCGCAGAACACACACGGAGTGGTCACTCCTTATACAATACCATTCACTGCAGCTGTGAGACTTAAAGGGATACTCACACGATTGGTATTTGCTAGCACAGCCTGCTGCAGATTTGTTTGGAGGCTGTTCATTGATTTATGGGTCTTCTGCTATTTGCGGTGACTATGGGTGGGGTGTTCTGCCATTTACCCACTGCACATCTTTGCCCTCTCAGTGGTGGTACAGCTAAGGGTGCTACAAAAGCTGTAGCTATGGACTGGCATTTGGCAGTAAGCAGGGACCAACGGAGGAAGTAGTCTGGAAGTATTTGGAAGTTAAAGTTTTAAACTCAACGAAGACAGATATCTATAACTTTGTGCCACACTCTCATGACTGGACTGCTCTGCCTGTGGAGGTCACGTTCACCATCGCTCAGAACTTGCTGTGCTTCATATAATTCCTCGCAGTGCCAACGGATCCATACCACATTTCAGTCGGTTGTAGGTTGCAACATTAAGGAAGCCATTGGTTCAATCAATGCAATAAATAAAATCTGTATCTACTTTTCCTTTAAGGCCGCGCACTAATAGGGATTTGCTGGAATTTGCATCTCCCCAATGGTTCGGGCAGTGGTAGACTGCTTTCACCAGGCATTTACTGAACATACAACATGCTCAATCACAAGTAGAAATATACAACAATATAAGTTCAAGAGTGGGGCCTAATTTCCACACAGGTTAAGTTTCCCACCTGCATCTTAATTCTCTTCAATGACTTATAAACTCTATAAATTGACCTCTAAATGTGATTTGTACAAAGCCTAATAATCAAATCAATTTAAAAATAGTTACTCAAAACAAATAGCAGATTTTAAATTTCCCACAACCAAAACAATATTTACTGGAATTTTACTTTTCTCAAATGAATTAAAATAAACTTGCCCCACTCAAAATAGTTAGAACTCATAAAAGCAGTTGTCAAACATTAATTTCAAAATCTGGTCCCTTAAATATCATATTCATATCCATATATTCATATCATATTCAAATTAAGAATCACATTTTAACCAGTGTTCCACAGTACCAGATTACTTGGAGTTTTGATTCAATTAAAGATCTTTAGTTCCTTGATTATAAATTCTCAGAGTAAAACCATTTTGAACATAGGCTTATATACGTGCTTAAGTAACAAGTGGTGTCATGACATTAAAATAAATGGGCATATGGTACAACACAATGAGCAGTGGGAGTGATCTACAGTCTAATTTGAACTTTATTGATTTTTCATAATGTTTTATTGTAGGTTTATATGCAAGTCCATTTATAATAAGGACCAAGTTGACATCACACTTTGTGCATTTTGTATTGAAGTAACAGTGCTGCAATCAGACTGTAAAATGCATCAAATGTGGTCCACACTCTTGCAGAGCAATAAAACAAACCTAATATTATTGCTAACAGGATGTTATGCTGCCTGAATAAAATAGAGCAAGGTTAATTCCCAGGACGGCTGGACTTGTACACTCTGGAATTTAGAAGGGTGAGAGGGGATCTTATTGAAACATGTAAGATTATTAAGGGTTTGGACACTCTAGAGGCAGGAAACATGTTCTTGATGTTGGGTGAGTCCAGAACCAGGGGCCACAATTTAAGAATAAGGGGCAAGTCATTTAGAACGGAGACGAGGAAACACTTTTTCACACAGAGAGTTGTTAGTCTGCGGAATTCTCTGCCTCAGAGGGCGGTGGAGGCGGGTTCTCTGGATACTTTCAAGAAAGAGCTAGATAGGGCTCTTAAAGATAGCGGAGTCAGGGGATATGGGGAGAAGGCAGGGACGGGGTACTGATTGGGGATGATCGGCCATGATCACATCGAATGGCGGTGCTGGCTTGAAGGGCCGAATGGCCTACTCCTGCACCTTTTGTCTTCGTAAGTACCCCAGTGTACCTGCACAAATGCACAGTGTCTAAAACTATCATTAGTTATAAAAGAAATGGACTGAACGGAATATGGTGCAACTTTTAATTGATGCAAATCATTTCAAGATTTAAGATTCAAGAGAGTTTAATGTCATGGTTCCCAGATAGTACAATGAAATTCTTGCTTTGCTGCGGCACAACAGAATTATAGAAGGCATGAATACGGAACAGATCAGTGTGTCCATATGCCATTGTATAAATATATACACACATGAATAAATAAAACAGAAAAAGTGCAAATAAACAAATAATGGGCTATTAATGTTCAGAGTTTTGTTTGAGTTGAGTTCAATAGCCTGATGGCTGTGGGGAAGAAGCTGTTTCTGAACCTGGACGTTGCAGTCTTCAGGCTCCTGTACCTTCTACCTAAATGTAGCGGGGAGATGAGTGTGTGTCCTTGACCCACACACATTTTTGTTATGATCTACAAAAACAATAGACTAAGAATTAATTCATGTTACATTGTATTCCTCTCCAGTTAAGAAGTCACTCAACTTGGAATGGAATATGATTAATTCTTTAATGAGGATGTAGTCAGGACTCGAGGGCCTGGACCACACAGAATATTTGAGCAACCTAGCACTGCTGCGGAGTGAAATGTGATCTTACGGAGGTGTAAAAAATCCTGAGATAGGGAGAATGCACAGAGTCTTTTTCACAGGGTAGGGGAATTAAGAACTAGGGGCTATAGGTTTTAGGTGAGAAGGAAAAGATAAAAAATGGAATCTGATCGACAACTTTTCCCCACACAGAGGGTGGTGGCGAAATGGAATGTGCTGCCAGTGGAAGTATATGCTAATCGGATGCCCCATCTAAGCTAGCCCCATTTACCCACCTATCCATGTACCTGCCCAAATGTCATTTAAATGTTGTTATTGTACTTTCCTCAACTATTTCTTCTGGCAGCTCATTTCATTTACCCACCTTCCACTCATAAGGCATAACTCACTCAGTAGAAGTAAAATCTAAAGGTAGATTTTGAAGAATTCAAGAGAAAAACAGAGAGATATATAGAAGACAATGACACAGAGAGATAGATAGAAGACACTTACTTACGCAATAACAGAACACACAAAATTTCCGAAAGAAGCAATATTTGAAAAGTGACAGTTAAGAAACATATAGTGCAATAAAAAGGCTAAAGAACAAAATAAAAGCGTAAGATATTCAAATGCAATTTTGAGATTCTGGAATGCTGTTAATAATTTATTCCTGCAAACCAGCAGTGTTCATATATTACATATTCCAGGTATTTCAGGTATTCCATATTCCAATATGTCCTTTAGAAAGAACAGATAAAGTGGAAGGGGATGAGGAAAAATGTTATTGACTATATAGACTATTACTATATTAGCAAGGGAGGATAGAGGAACGGGAAGCAATCAGTAAATAAACCATAGTCGTAACTGATGAATAAGATAGATCTTAACTGCAATTGGGACATCTGAAAACCCCATATTATTATTGCTGAAGTAACTGCATTAATTCATTCAGAGACCGCCACGGTGGCGCAGCGGTAGAGTTGCTGCCATGCAGCAAATGCAGCGCCGGAGACCCTTCGATACTACAGGTGCTGTCTGTACGGGGTTTGTACGTTCGCCCCGTGACCTGCGTGGGTTTTCTCCGAGATCTTCAGTTTCCTCCCACACTCCAATGACGTACAGGCGTGTGGGTTAATTTGGTAAATGTAAACAAAAATTATCACTAGTGGGTGTAGGAAGGTGTTAATGTGCGGGGATCGCTGGTCGGCGAGGACCCGGTTGGCCGAAGGGCCTGTTTCCATGCTGTATCTCTAAACTAAACTAAACTATAAAATTAGAGAGGGTCAGAGCACAAGTAAATATATTTTAGTTGAGACTAATGTTCAGTACCTTCAATGAGGACATTGCAACAGCAGAACCAATGAGACGGCAGGCCATTCAGGGCTTTGTAATGTGTAGTGAGCCAGATTTAGTTAGTAATTTTTTAGTAAGGGATATACATGTAAAGGTAATAATAAACATTAATGTGATTGTGACCTTTCAGATTTTTGAATAAGGACCTTTTCCCATTGGTAGGCAAGTATGGAGCAGGATGTAACTGGAACATCACCAGGTCAATCAGGAGAGTAAATGCGGAATGTACCTTCACACCAACCCTCCTCCGCAAATATATCAACATTCCTTCATTGCAGACGAGACTGAATTCTGCAACTTTCTACCAGACAGAATGCATCAACACCTTCTCACAGGCAGCCAAAGCTAACCTTGCCTGTACCACCACATCCTTAAAATGAATAGAAAACCTGACAGATGTTTGAGCATATAATGCATTAAATATTGTGAACACATTTATCATTGTTGTCAATATTATAAAATGTTATTGTTAACTTCCAATCTGATTATGGAGTGTGGAAATGCAAGGTTGTATTTTTAATAGTTATATTAGTATCAAGGGATGCCCACTTTATTTTGACTGGAAAATTACTCTCACTGTGCCAGAACTGTCTGGTCATCAGCCACCATCATATGAGACACTGGATTTGACTAATGACCCAAAGTATCAAACTGATTCATCCTGCACTGCCATTGACCTACCATCTACCTCATTGAAGACCCTCGGACTATTTTTAATTGGACTTTATCTGACACTCAACATTATTTCCTTTATCATGTATCTGTACACTGTGAAAGGCTTCATTGAATCATGCATAATCTTTCCATTGACTGGCTAGCACACAACAAAAACATTTTCCTTGCTGTACTTAGTTACACATGACAATAAAGTAAACTAAACAAAACAATTTTTGTTTGGTAGTAAGTTCCAGAATTCTGTCTCATCAGCAATAAAGGAATGGTGATATATTTACTGGCCATGATGTTATGCGCGTTGGAGGGAATCCTGCAGATATTGGTTATCCTATGTGTCCACAGCCCTCATCTTCCTTGATGGAAGAGGAAAGTTGATGTGAAGACATTCACCACTTTCTTTCTTGAGCCAGGCAGCAGGTAATTATTTGAGACCAGTCAATGGCTAAGCATGGCTTTAAAGATGAAACTATTTTGAAATGGAGCCATAGCTTTAACAACAGAGATAGAAACAACCCTACTGTTGTGTTTTTAATTACTGGGATTGTCAATTATTAAACCTTTCTCATGTTCTTCTTCTTGCGTATGCCGTGCACAGCCTAAGGTTGGAGGTCAACTTGTTCTATTTGATCTTGTTTGCGCACGTTGCGTTGATAGCATTAGTCGAATCAGGGAGTACCACGTGAAGGTCGCAATCTCCCACCCCTTTCTCATATTACCACATAGGCATTCCAAATAGATTACGAAAGTAATCATGAATGAACTGTGTTGGACAGTAGAGAGCATACTGCTGTTTGTATCGTGGCCTGGTTCGGCATCTTGACATCCATGAGCTGAAAAGACTGCAAAAAGTTGTAAACACTGCCCAGGCCACCACTGGTTCTGACCCCCCCTCCCCACTATCGAAGGGATCTATCGTAGTCGCTGCATCAAAAACGCAGGCAACATCTTCAAAGACCCACACCATCCTGGCCACACACTCATCTCACCACTGCCATCGGGAAGAAGGTACAGGAGCCTGAGAACTGTAACGTCCAGGTTCAGGAACAGCTTCTTCCTTACAGCCATCAGGCTATTAAACACTACAGCCTCATAAGCTATGAACTACATTATTCTATTATTATTATTATTATTATTATTGCACTGTTATTATTTGTTCTTTTTTCCTGAGTTTTTATTATATTATTTATTATGATTACATATTCTGTTGTGCTGCAGCAAGTAAGAATTTCATTGTTCTATCTTGGACACATGACAATAAAATATTTTTGACTCTTGAGTAGGAAATTTTAAACCAGGCAATCATAAACAAATTGTTATATGTTTATTGGGATCATTTCAAGTCAAGTCAGGAGTCAAGTGAGTTTATTGTCATGTGTCCCAGATAGGACAATGGAATTCTTGCTTGCTGCAGCACAACAGAATATTGTAGGCATAAATACAGATCAGATCAGTGTGTCTATATACCATAGAATATATATATATACACACACACTCATAAATAATCAGATAAAGTGCAATAGGCTGTTATAGTTCAGAGTTTGTTTGAAGTTGTGTTTAATAGTCTGATGGCTGTGGGAAAGAAGCTGTTCCTGAACCTGGATGTTACAGATTTCAGGCTCCTGTACCTTCTACCTGATGGAAGCGGAGATCTGAGTGTGTGGCCAGGATGGTGTGGGTCCTTGATGATGCTGGCAGCCTTTTTGAGGCAGCGACTGCGATAGACCTCCTCGATGGTGGGGAGGTCAGAGCCAGTGATGGACTGGGCAGTGTTTACAACTTTTTGCAGCCTTTTCCGCTCCTGGACGCTCAGGTTGCCGTACCAAGCCACGATGCACGAGTCAGCATGCTCTCTACTGTGCACCTGTAGAAGTTCGAGAGATTCCTCCTTGAATATTCCGACTCGCCGTAATCTTCTCAGGAAGTAGAGGCGCTGATGTGTTTTCTTTATGACTGCATCAGTGTTCTGGGACCAGGAGAGATCTTTGGAAATATGCACGCCCAGGAATTTTAAGTTCTTGACCCTTTCCACCATTGACCCGTTGATATAAATGGGACTGTGGGTCCCCATTCTACCCCTTCCAAAGTCCGCAATCAGTTCCTTGGATTTACTGGTGTCGACAGCCAAGTTATTGTGCTGGCACCATTTGGTCAATCAGTCGATCTCACTTCTGTACTCCAACTCATCCCCATCAGTGATACGTCCCACAACAATGGTGTCACCGGCGAACTTGATGATGGAGTTCGCACCATGTCCTGCTACGCAGTCATGAGTATAGAGTGAGTACAGCAAGGGGCTGAGCACGCAGCCTTGAAGTGCTCCCGTGCTGATTGTTATCGAGGATGACACATTTCCGCCAATATGGACAGACTGTGGTCTGTGAATGAGGAAGTCGAGGATCCAATTGCAGAGGGATGCGCAGAGACCCAGATCTGAGAGCTTGGTAACCAGCTTGGAGGGGATGATGGTATTAAATGCCGAGCTGTAGTCAATAAATGACAGCCTGACATATGAGTTTTTGTTGTCCAAGTGGTCCAGAGCGCAGTGGAGAGCCAGTGAGATCGCATACACCGTTTCTGCAACTGCAAGATAAATTGCGAAGAAAGAATAACATAAAGGTCTAATTGTTTGTTATTTTTATATTCGGATATATTTGGAGTTATAAACATACATTTGCAAACATTCAACCAAATCACTGTTTCCAGAAATCTAATCTTTCACAGGGTTATGAATGTGCAAAAGAATTACCACAACTAGTTGCTCCAGATCAGACTGTGGCATGAAGTGGTCTGTTTTCAATTACACTGATTGACTGGGTGATGAATGTGTAAGATTTGCCAAGTGCCACAATCAATTGTGTGAAGGGGTCACATCCTTATAAAATCAATCAGTCTTTCCTACAATCCAACTACACTTGGTTCGAACCCCCATGATTCAATTAGGGTTGTTGAACTGGTTTTAAAAGTTAGTTATAAATAACACTTCTTTGATAAAATGCAAATCTAGAAATTCTATTGCATTTGAAGGATGTAATTGTGGTCAAACGATACCCACATGAGCAGAGCTACATTTTACAAGCTCTGCGTTGAAGGTGGTGGAATTATGACTAAAAGTGGCCAAATTAATTAAAAACAGAGCACAAACATAATAGTATCTGGAGTACTAGCTGAAGCATGCATAAATTAGCATCTGGTTATTGATATTAGAGAGTTGACTGTGAGGCCCAGTTATCAGTGGAAGAAACAGGTTACAATTCATTGCACAACCATTATTTTACTGAGGACAGAAGAAGCTGTTATGTTGGAATGCACAACTTGAAACAGACTAGGACTGATTTTATGCCTGTGAATTGTTGGCTTTATCAAGAACATTTGAGGATGATCATATTCCAAATATATAGGGCCCTGGAGAGATCACACCTGGAAAATTGTGTGCAGGTCTACCCAAAGCAGGGTACGTTTGTGATAGAGGGACAGCGAATAGAAGAAAATCCAGGTTGATTCCAGGCATTGGGCATAATTTGTTTTTGGGAAATTTTAAACAGAGGCAAGAAATCTTACACTGTAGCTATATTCTCCGAGCCTAATGGAGCAAACGCTGATCCCTTTGAAACTCACTACATTCTTACAGCATCCAACAAGATAAATGTAGGAATGATGGTTCCTCTGGTTGGAATCAAAATATGGAGTCAGACATTTAGGGCTGAGATGAGAAGAAATCCCTTGATCCCTAGAGCAGTGAATCCTTGGACATTTCTACCCAAGAGTGTTCTGATGACGATGGGCATCAGTTTCAAACCACTTCTTCAAACCCCTTTCTATCCTAGATGTAAACTGGATACTGTTAGTGCAGTTAAAATAGAACTATTGGCCGAAGCAGGCTAATCACAGCTGCTCGATAACTTCTGTCTGACAAGAATGACACTCGCCTACTAACGAAATGCACAATCTGAAAAGAAACTAATGTCCCATTTTTAAATAAAAGGCAGGCAAAACACAGGGAGATAAATTTATTACCCAAGTGGTGAAGAAGAAAATTATGCATCATTTCTACCTGCCTCCACCTCGCTGAAATATTACCAGCCACAATAGCTCCAGTCTTAAGATAGCGTGAAGTTGGTATATTCACAGTGCTTCTGACAAAATGTATCCATGGAATGATCACGTTCATGTTATAGGAGTAGAATTCGGCCATTTGGCCCATCGAGTCTATTCCGCCATTCAATCATGGCTGCTTCCATTTTCCTGCCTTCTCCCCATAACCTTTGACAGCCATTCTAATCAAGAATTTATCTATCTCTGCCTTAAAAATATCCGCTGACTTGGCCTCGACAGCCCTCTGTGGCAATGAATTCCACAGATGAACGACCCTCTGACTAAATGATAACACAATGTTTATTCCATGTGTTAAGATATGACTGCATAAACTCTACTCCTTTTACTTATGTTCTTAATAGACATTTCAAACTAAATTTTCAATATGCGAGTAATGCCAGCTCAATTACATGAAGCATGATACACAATGACTCTTCCATTATGATTGTCACAGAAACAATTGGTTTTGAAGAATTCTCTTTCTCTTAAAAGCTAATTTTAAACGGCTTCTATACATCTTTCTGAAGACAGTGGTTTAGAAAAGATAGGAAAAATGACCAAGAAATGTGTACCTATAATTTGTTCTTGTTAACGGCAGTCATTTAGCACTCATAGGCACCTGTCAGTGTAAACACTTATAACATCTACTGAAAGATAACCAACAATATTTTGAGGGAGAACAAGGGAACTTCATTCTGAAATAAAAAATGAAATATAAAATGTCAACTATCATTTGACCTCTACTTTCTCAATATTTCATAAAGACATTTGCCTTGCTCTTTTCCCTGTGCTATGGAGATAACACATAGCATGGAGGCTCCGGAGGTAGAGCCAGCCAGGACTTACCAGCGTGGGGCTGGCTGGCTGTGGCGGGTTCAGGCGTTCCGGCGGCCCGACTCGGAGCTGTGGCGGCTTTCCGGTGGTGGTGGCGGCGACTTCGGAGGTTCGGCCGTGGGCCCAGTGGACGACATCGTCGGGAGCTCGCGGGTCACAGGTTGGTGACCTGTTTTTCCGGAGCTCCCGTGGCAACAGCTGCGTCCGCTGGACTGGAGGGCGGCAGCTTCGGCAGCTTCGACCGCGCCGGGCCGCGGAGTTGAACCGGCCCGCTCGCGGAGCGCGGTTCACCCGCGGGACTTATTTACATCACCCGGTGCGGTCACAACATCGGAGGCCCGGGTCGCCTCAGCGCAGAGGAAGAGGAAGAAGGGAAGAGACAAAGACAAGATTTTTGCCTTCCACCACAGTTAGGAGGTGTCTGGTGAACTTACTGTGGTGGATGTTAAATATGTGTTTATTATATGTATGACTGCAGGCAACGAAATTTCGTTCAGACCGCACATTTCACATTTCCATAGAATCTTTAATCTTATACACATCCCTGGGAACTTCAATTGAATGCTATCTAAGCCACATAAAGAGCTATTAGTAAATGAGGTGGCATTTAAATGGTATTGTAAGAGTGGAATGTGAAGCACATAGTGGAAGATATTTAGGAAATAATTTAGGCAGGCAAAAAAGGGAGGAACTCAACGGATCAGTCAGCATCTGTGGAGGGAAATTGATATACAAGCCACTGCAGATGCTGGAATCTGGAGCAAAAAGAGGAGAACAGCTGGAGGAAATTAGCCGTTCAGGCGTGGACCAAGATCTTGGCAACTGAAGACATTGTTGCAAATAACGGAGTGCTTATAAATGGTAAAGCGCAAGAGAATCAGGAAAATGAGTGTCATTTTGGCCCCTCAAGCTTGATCTACAATTTAGTATGAATTGTGACCCAACACCATATGATATTCCCTTTTAGATAACAGAAATCTTTACCACCAACCTGATTGTTAATCTCACATTAATTGAGATTTGGAATAGGCTATTTCAAACTTCTACTTTTGTATGTGGGAGTGTTTCTTAATATTGCTATAGAAACATATGACTTACATTTGGACCATGTCTACATTTTACCAGAAGTGACTTTTTATTCTACCCACCACATCATTTCCCGTAACATTTGGAAAACTTCATTAAAATTACTCATGCTTAATCTTTCAGATTCCTGGAACTACAACTCAAATTTCTGTTATTACAGCACATAATGTCGTCCTTATCATCCAGGTTTAATTTGCATTCTGTACAACAAAACATCTTATTCAAATATGAGTTGCAGTCATCCTTACCCTGACCTTTGATGGTTGTTTTACACCATTTACCTACAATAGGATAGTATGATCACAATTAGTTAAACACTTTTACTGGCCATGAGAGTGGTAACACAATCCACTGGAGTTGCTTCAATCCTCTGTAAACATTTGTGGAAAATTGGTGGAGTTGCTCGAGAAAATGTAGTTATTTAAAAATAAGAAGTTACACTATTTCTTATAGGGTTATAGACATCACATTTCCACTAGCAGCAATTCAAGGTCAGATATCCCAAATATTAGCTTACAATAAATGTTTCTCAAACTGACGTCATTCTGTGAATCTGCATCCAAAGTCATTGTCCTGTCTGACTGTTCATCTTCCTCTCTCTGTAATCTTGAACCTCTGCTCCCCTTTCATAACCCACATTGGCTCCCTTACACTCATTAATCCTGAGGAAAATCCATCTATTTGACAGGGTCTTTCCTAATATCTTCCTCAACTTTGGGCTGTTTAGATTTTAACCCTTTCAGTGGATAAATAATTTATATTCTAAATAATTGCTATCCATTGTAAGAAATCAATCGTTTAATGGTTTATTTATTATCATGTGTACTGGGGTACAGTGAAATACTTTTTTTCCATACAACAAGACTATCATACGTAAGCACATTCCCCCAGTTAGTACAGAATGTACATAACAGCCCACTGAGTCTATATGCAGGAGGTGCCACTTAGGTGCCATTTTACTCTCCCAGCTACAGCTGGCTACAAAGGCACATGGCAGCCGTCGCCTCCATTCTGGTCGTCCGACAAACCATCATCACTCTACTTGCACGACCCTCTTCATCCCTTACTCCCCAGGGGGCACCTCTCACAGCCAACGTTGAGGACATGGAAGGTAAGACTCCCTGGTTCTTCTTTTGACGGGCCTATTGTCCATCGTCTGTTGCCATTGCCGAGTCCCTCCATCTTCCTCTCCGATTGCTGTTTTTCAGTGGCTCGCTGTGACTGGGCTCGCTGGGCTTCCCTCCCTGGGCAGATATACTTGGATCATAAACACCAAATTTCAGGCACATTACACATACCAATATCAATACCAATATCAGTTTTATTCATCACTTGCACATAAAGTGGGTATGGGTATCGCCATTCAATTGGCTAAACTAAATGGTCACTCATAAAAACTGCCAAAGATATTTCATAGCCTGATTTTTGTAGGCATTAGAATGCTCCTCCCTGTCCCACAAAAATACTCTGCCAATTATTGGCCTTTTGTAGTTTTTCCTTACCCGACCCTCAACCCTTAATTCCGTAGATCTCTCTCTTCTCTCCAATTGTTCACTCTTCCAGTTCACTGACAATATCAACTCAAGACTCGGGTCATAAAATGAGTGAGACCAACAGTGTTGCGGGTCTGAAGACACATTGTGATTCTTAAATCAGCTAAGATGTACTGAAAGACATTCTTCTATGATTCAAACTTCTGTGTTTATAGTAAGACTGTTTATACATGAGGCACACTGCGAAAGCAATCTTCATTCAACATTTAAGCAATAACAATGATGATAAAGTACAAAATCCTATCACAGCTGAATGAATACTCAACATTCAATCTCCACAACATGCTTTAGTGGAAGCGTATATGTCACGAATTTCCATACTTCCCATAATTTGTTGTCCAGGTAATTCTATGTAATGTAAATGTCCCAGAGGTGGTGAAAGTGCTAGTTGCTCAGTGGATCTGAACAATAATGAACCATTTACTGCAATAGATCATAGGCTGTAATGATACTGTGTGTTAATTTGTGCTTGAAAGCTCCATTCTGCAATCAAGCAACATCACCAGTCCATAATGCTGGATGTGATTATCTTTTGACAATTTGCCCATAATGAATCACCAGGAACAGGTGCACAATGAATGTGAGTTATTGATTCACTCTAAAACTGCAGGTCTGAAATAAAAACGCAAGGTTCATTTTCCAATCACATTCATCAGATTAACAGGGTGAACTCAGAGAAACATAGACACATAGATAATAGGTGCAAGAGGAGGCCATTTGGCCCTTCGAGCCAGCACCGCCATTCATTGCGATCATGGTTGATCATCCACAATCAGTAACCCATGCCTGACTTCTCCTCATACCCCTTGATTCCGCTAGCGCCAATAGCTCTATCATACTCTACTGCCTTCTGTGGCAGAGAATTGTACAAATTCACAACTCTCTGGGTGAAAAGGTGTTTTTCTCATCTCAGTTTTAAATGGCCTCCCCATTATTCTTAGACTGTGGCCCCTGGTTCTGGACTCCTCCAACATTGGGAACATTTTTCCTGTATCTAGCTTGTCCAGTCCTTTTATAATTTTATATGTTTCTATAAGATGCCCTCTCATCCTTCTAAATTCCAGTGAATACAAGCCCAGTATTTCCAATCTTTCCTCATATGACAGTCCCGCCATCCCAGGGATTAACCTCGTGAACCTATGCTGCACTGCCTCAATAGCAAGGATGCCCTTCCTCAAATTAGGAGACTGAAACTGAACACAATACTCCAGATGTGGTCTCACCAGGGCCCAGTACAACTCCAGAAGGACCTCTTTACTCCTGTACTCAAATACTCTTGTTATGAAGGCCAACATACCATTAGCTTTCTTCACTGCCTGCTGTACCTACATGTTTACTTTCAGTGACTGGCGTACAAGGACACCCAGGTCTCATTGCACTTCCCTTTTTCCTAATCTGACAACATTCAGATAATAATCTACCTCCTTGATCTTGCCGCCAAAGTGGATAACTCGGGCAGACACCATTAAAACATATGGCACATTCATCAGTTAGATTCTTCCTAATTTATACATTACATATAATTATGTTCGTGTAATCAAAACAGAACAAAGTGACTCCCACCAGAAATATTTATATTATTTAAGTCAAGAATGGGGAGCATCAATTTCTCACAATTCTGCCTCCTAGAGATTCAAACAATAACCATGACTGTTGGAATTAAATAAACTACGACACACTCATCTTAAATCTAAAATAATATTCCATGTTAGTGCAATGCAAAAATATCAATTAATAATTTCATGCTTAAGGGACCTTTAAGAGTGCTCATAAAGTGCGAGGAAATGATTTGGTCAACTGGAAACCAAGGTCATAAATCTGAAAAGAGCAGAGGACAAAAAAGTGAAAGTTGGCTATGGTAGATTGGAAAACCACATAAAAAGAGACAGAAGAGTAAATCTGAGAGTACTATTGTTTAAACAATGTATAGATTTTTCAGTATATAGATACATATCCTTTTATGACAAATACTCACCGTGTAAAGTGGTCTTGCCAAGACTACGAAGAGAAGCTAAAGATAAAAAGGGCTGCCAACAGGATCAGGAACATTTCAGGATTCAGGAAGAGAAATTGATGAGGAAAGGGAAAGGAAAATGCAAGAATAATCGAGATATCTGGATTGGGTAGCTTACAACCCAATGGTATAAACATTCAATTCTCCAATTTTAGGCAGCCTCTAACAACCTCCCCTTTACCTTTCTCCCCCCACACACCTCTTTCTCCAGACCCCTCCCTCCATGATATGATTAGTTAGGAAGTGGTAAATGAGTACTGAAAAAAACAATGAAAGGCAAAATTCTTCAGATTCTGAAAACTTGAATTAAAAGCAGAAAATGCTGGAACTACTCAGTAGGTCAGGCAGCATATATGGAAAGAGCATTAGTTCATTGTAATAGACAAAAATGCTGGAGAAACTCAGCGGGTGAGGCAGCATCTATGGAGCCAAGGAAATAGGCAACGTTTCGTGGCAAAACCCTTCTTCAGACAGGTTGTTGCCTAACCCGCTGAGTTTCTCCAGCATTTTTGTCTACCTTCGATTTTCCAGTATCTGCAGTTTCTTCTTAAACAGTTCATTGTAATGTTATTTTTAGGTTCTGAGGAAAGGTCTCATACCTAAACTGTTTACTGGGCCTCGTTCCACAGATGGGGTGGGAAGCGAGGTAGAATAGTAAGATTAAATGAGAATTTACCAAGTTTGAAGTTTGATCGTTATTTTATGAGGAGTTACGATGAGGGATTACGTGAAGAAGTCCCGCCTGGCACATGATCGGCATACTTCAAAGCAGCGGCATGAAAATCACAGAACCAATAGCCGGAGTAAGATAGTAAGGCTCAACATAGACTAGAACTACCAGATGATCATTTATTTTATGAGGGTTGGGAGTGGAGGGCACGTAATCCCTCATCGTAACTCCTCATAAAATAACGATCAAACTTCAAACTTGGTAAGTTCTCGTTTAATCTTACTATTTTACTTCGGAGTCACGTGAGTGACTACGTGAAGATTTTGTAGCTCTGTGTTTTTTAGGTCGTAGATTCATTCCATACGACACTCTGGCTCAATCAACACAGTAGTGAGTAAATAATACTCTTTTAAACATTTCTTTAGTTTATGTAATAAGTCTTTTCATTATAAAAGAATGAAAGTAATAAAAAGATATAAATCGATAATATAAACAAAGCACAAAGAGAACCCAACACTGCGTGTCCAACCCTGACACCGTGAGAACTGGTTTCTTGTAAACTTTGAAAAGTTTCTTTTACATCATCCTACGGCCTCTAATTTTTTTTTTTGATCGAGTGGCCCATCCTGTGCCTTTGCCGTGGATGTACCTACCTCCCTGGTGGAGTGATTTTTAACATCTCAATGTCTACTCCTGCTGAGTCCCAAACCTGTTTTAACCATCTAGAATATAACTATCTGGAACCATCAGTTTGTACTGATATTTTTATGTGGTTTTTGTGTGTAATAAATAGCGCTGTCTCACCACCATGGAGACTCTTGCCTACTTCAACACATTGAGTCAATGCTTAACCACACACAATTTTTGGTCGGCAGGATATGCTTTAAAATTTACCTTGGTTCCAGCTCCTCCAGGTCTGCTTTGTTTGGTTAAGTCATAAACATATAAGACAATGTTATCTGCAGCCACATGCATACAGTCTAACGTAACATTTGCACTCTTTGTGCTGATACTAGTCATGAGCATTATTACTTCAAATGTTAACTTCCGAAACAGTGATAGAATTGGAGCCCATTGCCTAAGCAAAGTAAGAACTATGCTGACCTCCCAAACTTCTGTATTTTGGGCAGATTTTAATATATATTCCTTTCCCATATCGGGATATTAACGGATGAGACCCGATAGATTCATGGTCAGCAATTTGTCCTAAATAGGACGATAAAGCACTACGAGCCCTATTAATGGCCCTATCGCTTAGGTGCTGATCAAAAATGCAATCCAGCAAGGAACTCCAATATATCTTGTTAGCAGTATGAAAATATCTTTGACTGTCTACCAAAGACTTCCAATTTCTTTATATAAACAAAATATTGTTTTTTATGCTATGTTTCCAAGCTGCAATTGTAACATTCATGGTCCTATCCAACAGTCCAAGCTCTTGTAATGGTCTGGTCAGAACCTGCAGATTAACAAATTCATATGATCATGCCATGGATGAATTTCTGCAACAAATTACTGCAGCTAGGAATCATCATAAATGGTTCAATTATTATTCTAAACATCAATGAGAACCATGACTGCGTCCGATTTGGGCCACCAAACCGCCCGTGGCAGAGTCTTGCTATATTTTCATCAGACATTGCCTAATCAGACAGGATGGGGAACATAAAAGAACATATTTCCCCCCCAATGCAGTGAGAATGCATTCACAGCTACTGCTCCTGGGTTGGGTTCCCATGAGACGTATTTGGGCAATTAGTGATTTAATCTAGACGCAAACAGATCAATATCAGGTAATCCATACCACTGACAATGTTTTCCAACATTCTGGATTGTCTTTAAATTTTCGTGATCTGTTGTCTGCCACAATATTGTCTCTCCCTGAGATAGATAGCTGAAAGCCAAATATTCTTAAAGATACACCAATGCCACATCTGGTTAACCAGATAATCACATGATAATGATCTTACTCGACCCATGTGATTGATATATGCCACAGCTGTGGTATTGTCTACTTGTAATAGAACATGCAAATCTTTCATGGTAGAACAATAAGCTTTTAATCCATAAAAGCTCTTAACAACTCCAAATAATTAATACCAAATGTTTGGAGAAATAAGTTTCTTGGACAATCCATCTGCCACCCCCTGGTGCTATAGGTCCGTAGCCCCCTAGATAAGGGATGTATCAGATATTAACAGATATTACACTTATCTTAGCCCAAAAAAAACAGCAAAAAAAAACGAGAACCTATCCACCATCCGAGGATTGCTTCAGTTTGTAATGACTGCTGGCTGCTGAGCTAATATGTTTTTAAGCAGCTTGTGGAACATTCTCAATCCACCACTGTAATTCTGATAAAGCTTCCTTTGGCAATTGCATAGGCCTGTCAAAATGGCCTGCACACTCTTCTAGTGCTTGTGTTTTTGCCCTTTGGAGCTTTTTTGGTAATGCAGTTGACCAACTCTACTGTAGAAATAGTGTTACTAATTTACCTAAGCTCCTTCTTGGATGGAGGGATAAGGCTTGTCACAAGGCAATGACACACATTTGTAATATTGACACTTTGTCTCTTGGTAAATTTACTGAACATGGTACTGAATCACTCACAAACCCCAAATAGTAAATTGTTGGGGATGGCTGAAGCTTAGATTTTGTTGGATGAATCAGGACCCTAGCCTTTCAACAACTTGTAGTTGCTGCACTAATTTTTCAGCTGACTCCTGATCAGCATTGCCAATTAAAAATGTCATCAAGATAAACCATGACCATGTGTCCTTATCAGTGCAAGTGCTGGTTTCAACCATTGTGTGAACAGCCTAGAAGCTGAGCTTAATCCATTAGATAATGCCTTAATTTGCCATAGCTGACCCATTTAATTAATTTTCAAGTACCTGTGAACATGATGATAAATTGGTACTAAATCATACGCATCCTTAACGTCTATAGTAACCAATTACAACTTGTTGATAACAACTGCCTTGCAGTGTTGAAGGTGTCCATTTTGAAATGTTTTATACTGGACAAATGTATTAAAGTGTGTGATGTCCAGAATGACTCTACAACCACCATCTTTTTTCTGCCTGGGGAAATTATTTGATACAAATTGTTGTGGATGCTTACTCCATTTTTTTCCCCATTACACTTTCCCTAAATAATTTCTTACCTTCTTTATTTGAGATTTTTCAGGTGCAGAAACATAAAATACGATTAGGTTTATTCTGTACAGGTGGATCAATTCCTTCTACAAATTTTATTGTAGATCCTTACACAGTATCTAATATAAACTTCAGCTGTAATGCAATATCATTTATCATAACACACCTGTAATCTACCACCAATCAGAGGTTCAACAAAAACTTCCTCTGTGATAGAATAAAGTATTTGTATCTCTCCAAATGCACGTGATGGCCTTCTTCCCCAACAATATGGGTTAACATAAGGCTGTGCTGGATGAAAATACTTCCTCACCATACTCCTGCCTCTGTTTGATCCATATATCAAATCCCCTTCACATTGGACCAGCCAATTTTGCAAAAGTTTTATGAGGCTGATAGTCTTTGCCTCTTTATCAATGTCTTTGATTTGTTTTAGGCAGGTTTACTCCGTAATAACCAGGAGTTTGAACATAGCTTGATCTGTATTGACCTGCAAATCTAAAGTGCAAAATGGTCCGAATGGCAATTTTCTCTCATACCATTGAGCTCAACATATGAGCTATAAAACAATGCCACTTGTCTTTTTTAAATTTTGGTCTTTCCATAAGCAGTGATGCCACCCGCAAACTTGAAACTCTTTGGAATCGTATTCCCTGTGCCTCCACACTGTTGAAGACATGGGTGCCTTAATCGGATTCACCATTGGCACCCTAGTAAACCACTAGTGTTTTCATATAAATCTGCTGTTTCAGCCATAACAGCCTCCTGAAGCTGGTGAGAAACCAATTGATGTTGGCCACCATGGTTACCTTCCATGGCCTCACCGCTTCCTTCAGGTATCGTACTTTGTACCCATTAAGTACACCTGGATTTAACTTGTGCTGTGGTGGGTCCTTATGAACAAAAACACCACTTTCAGTTTTTTACTGCCCTGGTACTCTTGAGACTTGCTCAAGGAGACTACCTCCAGCCCAATCCGAGGTTCATATTCCCACAGTGGTAAAAGCACCATATACTTGTATATGGAAACCCCTCAGGGCCTGCCTGGGAATATTCTGGGTTTTTTAGACCCTTGGTTGAAAATAATTTGGAGTATTTCTCCATTTAATTTATTCTAAGCCACAAGGCTTTCTTGTCTGGAGGGCTTTCCTTATTAGAATCATCTAAAACCACGGCCTCTCAGACTTCTTTATTTTCTTCCCCACTGGAGATTCTTCCCGTGGCTTTAGTTTGTGGAGCGACTAAATGCTCCCTACGGTTAATTTTAACGGCCACCGGTATCGGAACCG
Organism: Okamejei kenojei; assembly: GCA_035221665.1. Classification (NCBI taxonomy): domain Eukaryota; kingdom Metazoa; phylum Chordata; class Chondrichthyes; order Rajiformes; family Rajidae; genus Okamejei; species Okamejei kenojei. The sequence continues at coordinate 46,188,177 of CM069143.1, forward strand.
GCTCCGCACTAATCTGCCGTCCCGATCGCTGAGCTTCTACCCAGGACGCATTTTAACCTCCGGTTTTCCTCCGGAGTTTTTTCTCTTTTCCTTTCAACTCCTGCTGGCTCTGCACGCCAGCACCACGGAGTTTGAAACACGCCCTGTAAATCATTCAATCCACTTACTTGCGGGCCTGTTCCTTACCGCTGGTGGAGCTGCGCTCTGCAGCTCTTTGCCTACCGACAGCGTCGACGTAATGACGATCATGCGCCAGATGGGACTTCTTCACGTAGTCACTCACGTGACTCTGAAGTAAAATCATCCCATTACCTGCCCTTCCAATGGATGTCCTGCCCGCATCCCTATCCATCCCTATCAATGGGCAGGCCAACATTTGCCAGAGGAAGACCAAATAATTCATGGTCAATAAAAAGGAATGGAGAATTGATGCAAGTGGTGTCAGCCCCACTTTTACTGTTTTACTCTTATGGGACTTTTATTTACTGTGCATTTTAGGAAAAGCAAAGCAAGTGAGAAACCACAATGGCAGAGTTAATGAATGGCTCAGTTTGTATTTACTTCAGGAATGCAAACAAGCTTCATACTGAAACACTGAACATTTTGTTTTATTTACAGGCTGTGCATTCCCTGTTGCTTGTGTACTCCTTATACAGGATGTATCAATGAAGTCTAGCCAGCTCGTTGATCATAAAAAAACCTTTACTGTACATCAGTGATAGTTGGAAGATTGAAATTATATATGTGTATATCTCTAGGTGATAATTAGTTAATTATGTAAAATAGAGTTGCAATAAATGAATCGCCATTTCTAAACTAAAATTGTTTTTTGGAATTCACCTATTAAACCTTGTCAGGGTTGATTATTGAACAGGTGAATGTGTTGGAATGCAACAGAAATCATTTCCCAACTGGAAATTGTGTATACATGTGCGAGTTGATTTTATTTCTTTAAGTAAAGAAATAGTGCCAAAGTAAGAAATGAGTTATGGCCAGCAAGCAGACTTAGAATTAACTAATCCATCAACCTGGTCTTCATGAAGTGTTTTCATTAAAAGCAATGTGAGGGCTTTCAGTCTTGGCTAAAGCTACGCGGAAACTCTGGAGAAATAGTGTCAACAGTGTTGATGATGTTTCTTTGGCATTTCTGTGTGACTTTGTCAAAGTTAAAGTGGACAATCCCTGTAATTTAACCCACATGTGGTTAATCCTGGAGTGAAGCTTAAGTACACAACTTTCTGCCATAGATTTGAGAAATTCACCAGTTCAGCTGCACAGATACTTAAAATTAATTTTGTTTCAGTGATGAGAAGGATGCATGTAAAAATATTCATATGTTTATTTTACCCACGAAATCAATTTTATTATGACAGTAGTAGGTTTATGGTTTCATAAAAACATGCATCAAAGCCTGGCACTGTTACAACCTCTTGTCTGTTAGGGAAGCATTAAGTAATATAGCGACAGCGGACAGGAATACCATCTTGTTTTTCTGTAGCATTGTAAGTTCCACACAGGAGACACTTGCCCTACCCATCACAAGGAAGAGATATTAGTTCACCAGTTTCCCCCCCACAAATACACAGTTTGTGTTTTTGGAGAGTCTTGCAGATTCTTTTTGTCGAATTTTCAGAATTTCCAAACATTCACTAGTCAATGGATCAGTTTAGTCTATTAAGGGTATTGCAAGGAGAAAATTAAAGCCCTGCAAGCCCTCACACACTACACGTTCACTTTCCCCATTACTGTCCATCCCTGACATGTTGCTTGGAGTCTAAACTTTTCATCTATCCATATTTCCCAGCAAAGAGTCTGCACAGATAAGTAGTTCCACGTTAGGAAACAGGGGTTCCCCTATGCAGTTATAGATGAGGCTCTCACTAGGGTCTCGATATCCCGCAACTCCGCTCTTGCTTCCCCCCCCCCCCCCCCCCATTCACAACGAGGACATAGTCCCCCTTGTTCTCACCTTCCACCCCATCAGCCATCACATACAGCATATAATCCTTCAACACTCGCCACCTCCAACGGGATCCCAATACTGGCCACATCTTCCCATCTCTACCCCTTTCTGCTTTCTGCAAAGACCGTTCCCTCCGCAGCTCCCTGGTCAACTCGTCCCTTCCCACCCAAACCACCCCCTCCCCAAGTACATTCCCCTGCAACCGCAGGAGATGCAACATCTGCCCCTTTACCTCCCCCCTCGACTCCATCCAAGGATCCCAACAGCCTTTTCAGGTTCACTTGCACCTCCCCCAACCTCATCTACTGTATCCGTTTTACTAGGTGTCAACTTCTGTACATCGGCGAGACCAAGCGCAGGCTCGGCGATCGTTTCGCTGAACACCTCCGCTAAGTCGGCCTTAATCCCCTGTCCTACGGTTCGAGTTCATTCCAAGAGTTCTCCCGAGTTTACCCTGATTCGAACTCGGAGATTTACGGTAATTGCCACTCGTGGACATTTTTCATCATGTTGAAAAATCTTCACGAGTCTTCCCGTGCATAGAGTCATAGAGTGATACAGTTTGGAAACAGGCTCTTCGGCCCAACTCGCCCACACCGGCCAACAATGTCCCATCTACCCTAGTCCCACTTGCCTGCACTTGGTCCATACCCCTCCAAACCTGTCCTATCCATGTACCTGTCCAACTGTTTCTTAAACAATGAGATAGTCCCAGCCTCAACTACCTCCTCTGGTAGCTTGTTCCATACACCCACCACTCTCTGTGTGAAAATGTTACCCCTTGGATTCCTAAGCATGATAAACAGGGATGCACCCACAATTGTATGCAGAGGGGGGGGGGGGGGGGAGGGGGGAGGGAGGGGAGGGAGGGGAGGGGGGGGGGGAGGAGAGGGGGGGTGAGGAGAGGGGGTGGGAGGAAGAGAGAGAGGGGGTAGGGGGGTGGGAGAGAGGGGGGGTGGGGAGAGGGGGGGAGAGAGATGGGAGAGAGGGGGGGAGAGAGGGGGGCGGAGAGGGGGGGAGAGAGAGGGGGGCAGGGGGGCGGAGAGGGGGGCGGAGAGGGGGGCAGAGGGGGGGGAGGGGGGGGGAGAGGGGGGCAGAGGGGGCGGAGAGGGGGGGGCGGAGGGGGGGGGGGCAGAGAGGGGGGGGCAGGAGAGGGGGGGGCAGAGAGGGGGGGGCAGAGAGGGGGGGGCAGAGAGAGGGGGGGGGCAGAGAGGGGGGGGGGGGGCAGAGAGGGGGGGGCAGAGAGGTGGGAGAGGGGGGGCAGAGAGGGGGGGGGCAGAGAGGGGGGGGGGGGGGGCAGAGAGGGGGGGGCAGAGAGGGGGGGGCAGAGAGGGGGGGGCAGAGGGGGGGGCAGAGAGGGGGGGGAGAGGGGGGGCAGAGAGGGGGGGGGGGGGGGGCAGATGAGAGGGGGGGCAGGGGGGGGGGCAGAGAGGGGGGGGGGGGGCAGAGAGGGGGGGGCAGAGAGGGGGGGGAGAAGTCAGAGAGGGGGCAGAGATGGGGGGGGGGCAAAGAGGGGGGGGCAGAGAGGGGGGGGCAGAGAGAGGGGGGGGGGGGGGGGGCAGAGAGGGGGGGGAGAGGCAGAGAGGTGAGGGGGGGTGGCAGAGAGGGGGGGGGAGCAGGGGGGGGGAGGGGGGGGGAGAGGGGGGGCAGAGAGGGGGGGGGCAGAGAGGGGGGGGCAGAGAGAAGGGGGGCAGGCAGAGAAAAAGGGGGGCCAGAGAGGGGGGGTGCAGAGAGGGGGGGCAGAGAGGGGGGGGGGGGGGGAGCAGAGGAGGGGGGGCGCAGAGAGGGGGGGGCAGAGAGGGGGGGGCAGAGAGGGGGGGAGAGGGGGGGGCAGAGAGGGGGGGGCAGAGAGGGGGGGGCAGAGAGGGGGGGGCAGAGAGGGGGGGGGGCAGAGAGGGGGGGCAGAGAGGGGGGGGCAGAGAGAGTGGGGGGGCAGGAGTGGGGGGGGGGGCAAGAGAGGGGGGGGGGCAGAGAGGGGGGGGGCAGAGAGGGGGGGGCAGAGAGGGGGGCAGAGGGGGGCAGAGAGGGGGGGCAGAGAGGGGGGGCAGAGAGGGGGGGCACAGAGGAGGGGGGGGGGGGCAGAGAGGGGGGAGAGAGGGGGGGAGAGAGGGGGGGCAGAGAAGGGTGGGGGAGAGACAACTTTTAAGAAGCCAGAGATACACGGCTGTGAAGCTCGGCAGACATTAACTTTACCGGTCGGTTATCCTTGGTTTTGAAAACTACTGCTTATGTTTTTTTCCCCAATGAGCCAATGAAATTCAACAGTCAGCACCAGCTACAACCTACAAGAACTTACGACAACCTTCAACCTCCTGGCAACCCTCTATCACTGCACCAATGGCACGAGAATTCTCGCTACTCTCCATAGGCGGCTTCATGGCGCTAATTTTTCAACATGTTGAAAAATTTATGGCGACCATAATGAGGCCGCAACTAGTTCCAAGAATGCGGGAACTCCGCACGACCATGAAGGCGACTACCCGGCAACCACCCGCGAACATGTGGCGACCGCATAGTCTCCTACAGTCGCCTAAAAGGTCGCCGAAGTGGGACAAGCCCATTAGGAACTTTTAGCTGTCGACCATCTCCACTTCACCACTATACATGCAGACTAACCAAAAGTCATCATCCCACTGCAACCACGCCATCATTGCATATCCTTTATGGTGTAAAATAATTTTACACATATATTTTAGTCAACCATGCTGTAAAAAACAATCCAAGGATTAACAAAAAAAAATTGAATATTACTATTGAACATCAGAAATTATTTAGTAAATACTTCAAAAATAGACTTTAACCGTTTTGTGATGACCTAAACAAATTGCCGTGACATTGTAGGTATGGAGAGATAAACTTTATTTTTTCCGATTCTGAGACCACCCAGAAAGCTCTGGTGCAGAATGTGATTCTGATTGTAAACAGTCATAGTGCAATAAACTCTGATAAAGGATTCAGGAACCAGTTAGTACTGCCTGATTTCCTATACCCTGTAATCAGTTTTTTTTTAAGAGGAATAACCGCTGGAATTTTAGAGATATCCGAAACCATATTCAAAAACCATGGCTGTTGCTGAACTCATAATTGCGCTCTAGGTGACCTTTATAGTTCCATCAATCACTGGCTCTATCAATGCCAAACAGTTCTGGGAGTCAGGAGCTGAATGAAAACCATTTGCTTCAATTCAGCCCATCTTATTTAAGATTTATGGATCTTACCCACACTCCCTCTTTTGGGGGTCTCTTTAACAATATTTATTTGTACTGCTCAGCTTGTGGTTTTAAAGAAAACAGCTATTTACTCACCTCAAGAACTAGCTGTGGCATTTGTCTTTTGCATGTAATTACTGTGACAGCAAACCTGTATTTAAGTTCATTTAAGATTTGCTAACATTTTAGCCCAGATATTTCTATTGGCACAGCTGCAGGGCATTAAAACTTTAAAACAAATAACAATTTCAAAATGATGAAGGACTATCACATGCATGCATTATGCATCTTTTAGCAGAAAAGTTTTTAAGCCATTAAAAGACTTAACAAAAATAAAATATTTACAGACAACCAAAGCACAAATTAGTTCATTACATTCAACCGAAGCACACATTAGTTCAAGCGAAGCACAAATCAGCACTTGGTTTTTGAATATTGTTTTGGAAATCTGTTTAGTTACTGTGATTTGATTACAGACTATAGGAACGTGGCTAGTATTAACTGGTATAACAATTATTAATCTCATTATAGAATCTGAATTTTGCACAACCAAATACTATTGAGCTCTTCTTTCCCAAATATCAAGAATGTAAGGAGAAACTATTTGAATGTGTAGTTAACAGCATGTAAATAGCATAGCATTTCTATTGACTACCTTTTCAATAGAATAAAACCATTCTCACCCATTCCCTTCGGTATCCGTTGAAAGTGGTTAATGGTTGTAATTTTTCATTTTATGGCGTAAGTCAGCATTTCTTGATTTTTGGTCTTATCAGAATTACAATAAAATTATAAACGTTCAGCAGAAAGACTACATCCAATTTGGATTCTATCAAGCCATCCACATTAACCTTTAGTGGCCATATCAGATATGTTGGGTTAACAGGATAAAGGGGAATTACAATTAGTGCAGCAAAAAATACTCCCCAGTAATGTCAGCATGAAGGCATTAAAACAACTATTTTCACACTGAACTCTAACAGTATGGGGCATACTCCACAGAGCAGTGTACAGATACAGGATAAAGGAATTACAATTAGGGAAACTTTGGGCACTAGAAGAGACCACGGAGACCAAAAGAACATGATCTAAAGGAGAACCATTAATGAAGAGGATGCAGAAGATACGATTTAGCAAGCTGCACAAATACTCCTGTTAGTCTAAAACTGAAGCCCCTTGACTATTCTGTCCACTAAGTGATAAATCCTTACTAGACCTTCTCTATTATACGACACAGAAAATGCCAAGCGGGCCTTCATTGTGACTCATGTATCCCATTGTTGTGATCTTGTCAAAATCACTTCCGAACCTGGCCAAAAATCATTGTTGCATAATTTCAATGCACTGATTATTTTAGCATAAACAAGCAATGTTGCTGTGTAATACAATAATAATACAATACAATTTATTTGTTGTCATTTGAACTTAAGTTCAAATAAAATGTAGTTTCTGCAGACTTACAAACAAGTAAAAAGAACCAAGACACAACACTATTTACACAAACATCCATCACAGCGAATCTCCTCCTCACTGTGATGGAAGGCAAAGTCTTATATCTCCCGTGCACTCCCCATTTTCCTCCTGATTTCAAAGTCAAAGCCCCCGGCGGGCAAATGGTAAATAAGTCCCTCGGCCGTTAAGGCCCCGCCAGGTGATGTAAGGCCCCGCTCCAGGTCATTTTCAACACCGCAACTCGGGCGGGAGAAGTTGCCGTTGCGAAATCTCCGAAAAGCGGTCTCCCACCAGGACCCGCGAGCTTCCCGTTCTGAACTCGGCCAGCCCCACGATGGTAAGTCCGCAGGCTCCGCGACTGGAGCCCACTCCACGGTGCTAGGCCCCAACGACAACGGAGAGCCAACAGAGAAAAGGTCGGGTCCTCCGTACAGTGAAAAGATTTTAAAAGTTTCCCCACCCCCCCACCGTCCACCCCCCCCCCGCCCCCCCCCACACATACCCAATTTTTAAAAAAACACTATAAAGTACACTCAAACGAGACAAAAAATAAAAAAAGACAGACGGACTGCAAAGGCCGCTGCGACGTGGGTCGCGCCGCCCACCCAAGGTGTATCCTCTATTGTCAATGTTTGCCCTTAATTCTAATTGAGAGTTACTCCAACTTCTCACTTCTGTGTTGGGAGGTATAAAATGGCCGGTTTCTAATATATTACCTGGCAGGTTTCTACGATGTAACATCGTGTCCTTTAGCATCATAACCATAAGACAACTTTAGTTTGCTGCTTACATTCTTTTTCTTATATTCTCCTGTGCGGCTCATGATAACTTCATGACATTTCAACTAATGTCATTTTATTTAAAAAGAGCTTGCATTGCTAGCATTAGTTTGAACATCATTCAAAAACACCTTTGACCAAAATCACAATCTGAGCAGTCAGTCCCAACATGTACAAATCAATGCATGATTGCAGACATTTACAATACCATGCCTTTACTTGCAATCCTCCAGGTGCATTTACTTTTACTTACCAAGCTCCAAGGTGGCCAATATAGCGACTGAGCTTATAATCATAGATGTATTTGTAGGATCATAATTTAACAACGTATTGCTAAAAATAGAGATCTTTCCCTGATAGAAAGACTTATAAATGCATTTATAGTATTATTACCAGGTAAAGTGAAAGTTAGGCATTTTCTAAACTGGGTGATTTGTTATATTCTTTACTCATCAGCCCACACACTACTTTATGCTGGTTTAAAAACTGGCTGAAATCCACAAGCACAACAAAACACTCATTTAATAATGCATTGTTAAAATGCCTACCGAACAAGAAAGGAAAAATACACAAATGTAATTGATGAAGGATGGGATTAATAGAACGTCCTTGAATTGACAACATAAGAGCACTCAAAATGATGGACAATTAGGTGGTCTGTGTTAAAACCTGGAGCTCATTGGCATTAAATGTATATTAAATTTATAATGATAATAACCTAATCCTTACCATGTGGTTTACTCCTTTATACCTTCTGGTACAAATAATCTCACATGGAGGTCACTCAATTGGCCTCTGAATATAATGAGACCTGGAAGCATGTTTGTAAATGTACAGGGTTCAAAGCAGTGCAAGATGAATTAAGCTCCAGCTTGTGACATTAATTAACCTTTGGTCATCCTAAACGTCTCTCTTTGCTCATTCAGCTCTCAATGACCCATGTCCCAAGGTCTGCTTTAACTGATAACAACTTACATTTTTAAGAACCTCCAAATTTTCACAGGAGAGTAAGTCACCACAAATTAGAAAATTATTAATAACAATAACAGCCAATTCCTCTGTTAATCAGGCCATGAAGTAAATTTAACATGTGTGTTAACAATTCTTGAACCAACATTGCCAAGATTTGTTTACATTCTGCATGAAGGTTGGTTTCCTCAATTTAATTGCTCAAAGTATTTTTAACAGACACCTCGTGTTTAATGCGGGGGTTCCTGAAAAGCAATGCGTGATTCAAAAACGCACATATTAAACAAATAAATTTAAACATGCATAAATTTGAGCACGTTATTTCAAAAATACCGAGCATAAATTAGGTTTTGGTATTAATTAAACAAACACTTTAGTTTAGAAAAAGCATGAAATGCGAGATGTCTGTACTGGTGAGACCAGAATACTAATTGTAAATGACTATATTAAAACTAATACAGAATTGGCTTTAAAGTGCGAAGCTCTTTTCTTCCCCCCTTCTGTTATCTGACATCCTTTTGTCTCCTTTCCAGCTTCACCTTTTGCCATTTCATCCATCTGCCAACCATTCCCTCTCACCTGTGTTAGCTTTTCACTTGTGTAGTAAGGAGCTGGTTTAAACCGAAGATAGATACAAAATGCTGTAGTAACGCAGCAGGACAGGCAGCGTCTCTGGAGAGAAGGAATGGGTGACGTTTTGGGTCGAGACCCTTCTTCAGACTGAGTCAGGGGAGAGGAAGATACAGAGATGGGCTCTGTATCTCCTCTGACTCTCAGTCTGAAGAAGTGTCTCGACCTGAAATGTCACCCATTCCTTCTATCGCGAAATGCTGGGTAGAACGGCACAAGAGATCTTTCCCCGTGGCTATCAAACTGTACAACTCCTGCCCCTTCTGTTGTGGAGTAGACTGACTCCCCTAGCCCCCCCCCCCCCCCACCCCACCCCGCTCCCCTCCCCAATCTTTGCACACACCCCAATCCTTTCCACTCATCATTCATCACTCGATCACATTCAGAACAATTTCCCTCGTATCGTATGCTGCCTGGCCCGCTGAGTTACTCCTGTATTTTGTGTCTATTTCCCACTTATCACTTGCCACTTTGCCTCATCCCAACCTCTTTATTCCAGCTTTCTCCCCCACAACTCCATCAGTCTGAAGACGGGCCCTCAACTAAAGCACCTCCTTCCATTCCCTTCACAAATGCTGCCTGACCTGATAAGCTGCACCAGCAGTTTGTTTTTCTGTTCAAAATCCAGCATCTGTGGTTGCTAGTGTCTCCACTGTGCACAACCTTCCTTAATTGGTTTCATATTAGGATATTTCAAAGCCTGCGCTTATCTAAATCTCTCACAAATGATTGACGGTATTTCATGCAAATTCCCTTAAAGAGTGCCATTTATCAATCAGAAATAAAATAGGAAGTTGTAGATTCAGGTCGTGGATTTTGGGTGAGGGTGCTGGAGAGATTGGACAGGGGGGGAAGACAATTTTTGGGGGATAAAATCAAGATAACCTGGTTCAATTTGCAGCACAAGAGTGAGGGGACTCTTAGCTGTTGGTATACTAGGTTGCAGTCAAGTTGGGAGGTAGGGCTTGTGATTCAGGTGAGATTGCTGATGGCACCAAGACTAAGCTTTCAAATTAAAGTGGCCTCACCAGAAGCCATTTCCCAAAGCCTCCAAAGGCTGGAACTTGCTCAGATTAATTTACACTTACGATGGCACAACTGCCCAGTGAAGGTCTGCTTCTGCATGAATAAACAGTCACACAGGTGGCCCCCAGGCATACTTTACATGCCGGGCATACTTTGCATTGGGGATTTCCCCATTTCACTTACTGATTGAAATTCTTCGAAAATAAATTGCGTTTATTTTAGTTTAGTTCAGATCAGTTTAGAGATACAGTACGGGAAAAGGCCTTTTGGCCCACTGGGTCTGCGCCGACTAGCGATCCCCGCACATTAACACTATCCGACACACACTAGGGACGATTTACACATACACCAAGCCAATTAACCTACATACCTGTACGTCTTTGGAGTGTGGGAGCAAACTGAAGATCTCAGAAAAAACCCACAGGGTCATGAGGACAACATACAAACTCCGTACAGACAGCACCCGTAGTCGGTATCGAACCTGGGTCTCTGGCACTGCAAGCACTGTAAAGTAGCAACTCCACCGCTGTGCCACCATGCCACCCACAGGCCCGAGAAATCTCTGGTATATTGTAGATTTTTGAATTTCTGGGCTAATTGTCACGCTTCCTTTTGTGAATACAAATCAATTTTGCCACTACACATCTTGTTTTAGAACTTTTACACATAGTAATAAGGATGGGTGGAGATAACAATCTGATCTGCATGACAGCTGCTGATGTAATTTACCTGGGCGTTTGCTACAAGATTGATACTGCTTTCTCTAATACAGAATAAGAACATCGCCTCTCACTAATGGCTCAACTGTTTCAAAATATTTGGAAATAAATTTAAATTCCCATTCCTCCTTTCGGTACAACATCCTCCTTGCCTTCCACCCAATTTTAGAATCATAGAACATAGAAACATAGAAAAATAGGTGCAGGAGTAGGCCATTCGGGACAGCACCGCCATTCAATGGCTGATCATCTAAAATCAGTACACCGTTCCTGCTTTTTCCCCATGTCCCATTGATTCCTTTAGCCCTAAGAGCTAAATCTAACTCTCTCGTGAAAACATCCAGTGAATTGGCCTCCGCTGCCTTCTGTGGTCGAGAATTCCACAGATTCACAACTCTCTGGGTGAAGAAGTTTTTCCTCATCTCAGTCCTTAAACTGTGATCCCTTTTGGTTTTCCTCAATTTATTGCATGACTTATGGGTCTGTCCCATTTAGGCGATATTTTCGGCGACTGCCGACAACTGTCATTGCCCCAGAAGGTCACCAAAAAGCTGGCGACTGGACCGCCCCTATGACAATGTCTACGATAATGTCTACAACAACCTACGTCCTAGTCGACGTCAAGCTACGGCAAGCGACCAATTACCGGCGACCCATTAGGACGCCCACCTACGACCACACCTATGACAATCTACGTCCACCCGCAACAAGCTACGACAAGGTAAGACAATTCAGTCACCGGTACCTGTCGCCGGTTGACGTAGGTTGAAGTAGGTAGTCGCCAATGGCATTCACCAAAGTCATCCTGGCACCAACCTCCGTCTTCCTGGCGACAGCACCTACATCAGGCTACGATCGTTGGCGTCAAGCCCACGGGCGCCGACTGTCGCCGAAAGGTTTTGAACATTTCAAAATCCAGCGGCGACCAGAAAAAAGGTACGACTCTTTGGGTGACTGAGAGGACCATACAGGCAACACCCCGGCGACCATGTGGCAACAGCCTAGTCGCCTGTAGTGGCCTAAAAATTCACCTAAGTGGGACAGGCCCATTAATAGCTTCGCCAAATTAGTGGAGCATCCAACACAAATGATAGGCTTGTAGATTGTGGGCTTCTGTCATCCCAGCCATTAAAAAATGGCAATTAACCTTCAGTAGGAAACCAGGCATTAATAAAAAATAGTAGGTTTACCTGGAAGCTGTGCAATAAACCACTTCCCGGACGTGTGTTTTATTAAGGTTTTAAGACTTTTTGTACATGCACCGTTACATTTACAAAATGAATCCCATTCTCTCTCCTGAATTATCACTGGGTTACAAATACACCTCTAAACAAATACACCTCTAAACCAGTCTGAAGAAGGGTCTCGACCCAAAACGTCGCCTATTTCCTTCGCTCCATAGATGCTGCCTCACCTGCTGAGTTTCTCCAGCATTTTTGTCTACCTTCTAAACTCTTACCAGTACTCAGTTCAAATCCAATTGGAATCTAATCTATTTATCACTGCACAGCTCTGGACATGAGTCAATGTGGACGCTGCGAAGAATTCCCCTCCCCCTTAAAAACCCTTGAAAGTAAAGCTTACCGGTGTGTTATAATTATTATTAAAATCAGTAAAGGTAAGAGTTTTATTGATAAATTAAGATATTCAGAAATTAAAATAATCCTGCTTTTTGGTAATTTTAAGTGGCTGCCTCATATAGGAGAGAAGGGAATTGAATAGAATTCAAGTTGGTAATTATTATGTAACAAAGTAATTTGGAGGTTAGTATTCAGTTAATAATGGATAATGAATTGTATGATTTATGCCTGGAATTTGACACTTTAAATAGGAAAGATAAAGGCCTGAACCAGTCTCGGTGTTTGGATGATCAGCTCTTCACTAGTTTTAGGGATTGTAAGTAGGATGCCTCAGACTACTTTACCATATTTTGGGCTCTATTGTTTGTATAATTTGTACCGTCACTGGCATTGACCTCCCCACCATCGAAGGGATCTGTAAGGAGTGCTGTCGCACAGAGGCATCAAGCATCGTCAAGGACCCAAACCATCGTGGCAACAGTCTTTCACTCCATTTCACTCCTGCCATCAGAAAGGAGGTACAGGTGCAGGAACAGCTGCTTCACAACAACCATCAACATATTGAACACTATGAACTCCAACAAAACTACAAACTACAAACTGCCTGGGTTGCAGTCGGGACTTTGAGCATTGTTGTGTTTTTTGCACTATATTGAGTTTTATATTTATTGAACTTTTGTTTTGCTTGTTATTAAATTTTCTATTGAGTACTGTGTTTACAAACCTAGACTGCTGCTGCCGTAAGTAATAGGCCTGTCCCACTTAGGCAATTTTTCAGGCGGCTGCCAGCGACTGTCAAGTTGTTGGCAGTTGCGTGAAAAACCGGCAACTGGAACGGTGACGGTCAGAGTGGAACACACACACAAACACATCGCAAAGGTGGGGGACAGGGCAAGCGGGGGAGCGCTGTCAGAAGTTCATATGGTGCAAAGCCAAGGTGATACAGACACACACCGCGATGAACAGGAAGGTTAGCACTGTAATTAAGACGGCTAAAGCACAGTGTACGGTGTCCTTTAAAAGTCCTTTAAAAGAGGGGGGGGGGGGGAGAAGGAGGGAGAAGGAGTGGAGACAACCTTTTAAGAAGCCAGACAACATTTAAAAAGCCAGAGATACATGGCTGTGAAGCTCGGCGGACATTTAACATTACCGGTCGGTTATCCTTGGTTCTGAAAACTACTGCTTACGTTTTTTTTCCCCAATGAGCCAATGAAATTCACCGGTCAGCACTGGCTACAACCTACGAGAACCTAAGAGAACCTTCGACCTCCTGGCAACCCATTAGGACTTCCTTGCGACCCACCTACAGCACGGGAATTCTCGCGACTCTCCATGGTGGCTTCATTCTTGTCGCCGCTAATTTTTCAACATGTTGAAAATTTTCTGGTGACCATAATGAGGCCGCGACTAGTTCCCAGAATGCGGGAACTCCTCACGACCATGAAGGCGACTTCCCGGCAACCACCCGCGAACATGTGGCGACCATGTGGTGACTGCATTGTCTCCTGCAGTCGCCTAAAAAGTCCCCTAGGTGGGGCAGGCCCATAAGAGTTTCATTGTTCGTTTCTGGTACATATGACAATATAACACTATAGACTTGATTCTTCTGGATGCGATCATCGAAGAATACAAATTAGGATATAAATAGTTTGCCAAAAATATTCTATGGTTGGTTTAATTGGAACAATCTGTTTTTTTCAATGTTCAAAAGATTTTGAGGTATCACATGATAATATTAACTTCTACAGCTTTAGCAGACTGCTGTGCTTTTGTCAATTGTTCCCCCTTCCCCCTCTTTAAGGAGGATGTCTCTTGCAGATGATTGCGGTAGCTGTATACCTTTGTAAACATGCCAATTACTTTTCCCTCAAAATATTCAGCTGGCTCCTTTTAGATTGAAGCAAAAATCACAGTGCGACAATAAGACTGAAGTAATTTGCAAGATAGATTTATAAACAGATATGAAAGAGCAGAGACCATTTTTGTTGTGACGATGAGCAGTACATGTTGTAGGTGAAGAGGGGGAGATTGTTATTCCGACCTACTTTCAAGTATGAACACTGGACATTGCTTAAACAAGTGGTGGGTGTGAAAACAGAACAACAGTGGTGGGTGTGAAAAGTAGAGGTTGCAGAATTGAAAGCAGATGTATGTCCTGATAAAGAAGACTTTTTATTTGTAAGCAACAGTAAAGAGAGTTAAACAAAAAGTGGTCAGCTTCTTTAATTAAATGTCATTTAGTATGATTTAGAAATAAGAGTCAAAGAGGATTTAAGATTTTAGTTTAGTTTAGTTTAGAGATACAGCACGGAAACAGACACTTCGGTTCACTGAGTCTGCACCGACCAGCGATCCCCACACATTAACACTACCCTACTCACACTAGGGACATTTTAACATTTATACCAAGCCAATCAACCTACAATCCTGTACGTCTTTGGAGTGTGGGAGGAAATCGAAGATCTCAGTGAAAACCCACGCAGGTCACGGCAGAACGTACAAACTCTGTACAGACAGCACCTGTAGACGGGATCGAACCCCGGTCTCTGGCGTTGTAAGTGCTGTAATGCCCCTGTCCCACTTAGGAAACCTGAACGGAAACCTCTGGAGACCTTGCGCCCCACCCAAGGTTTCCGTGAGGTTCCTGGAGGTTCCGGTCACTCTCCATGAGTCACCAGAGGTTTTGGTCACTCGCCTGGAAAGCCTCAACCGAAGCGTGAGCTGCATCTACTGATCAAAGATCCTATAGGATCTTTGCTATCGACTGCACACACACAAACACATCGCAAAGGTGGGGGCCAGGGACAGCAGAGAAGCGCTGTATGCGCGATGAAGAGGAAGGTAAACGGCTGCCACAGAGCATGGTAAATCATTTAGAGAGCGCGGGAGGGAGGGAGAGAAGTGGAAAGAAGGGGAGAGAAGGACAGAGAAAGGGAGAGAGAAGGGGAGAGAGAAGGGGAGAGAGAAGGGGAGAGAGAAGGGGAGAGAGAAGGGGGAAGGAGAGAGAAAAGGGGGAGAGAAGGGGGGAGAAGTGGAGAGAAGGGGGGAGAACGGGGGGGAAGAAGGAGTGGAGACAGCTTTAAGAAGTTTAATAAAGTTAGCGAGCATTTTACCTTCCGGCGGATCTTCTAGGTGCTGAAAAACAGGATCTTTGCTGAAAACTCCAATGAGCCAATCAAAATGGCCGGTCAGCAAAGGAGATTGCCTTTGACTGCTTGTAAGTAAATAGCAACCCCACTCCACTGGCTTTGACCAAACGGCAACCCACTCCTCTGGTCAAGGCCGTTTTTTTGTTTTTTTTAATAATCGCAGGAACATAGAAGAAGCCTCGACTACACGGAAACCACTTTCCACCATTAGGGAGAGTGACCGGATTCTCCGGGAACCTCACGGAAACCTTGGGTGGGGCGCAAGGGCTCCAGAGGTTTCCGTTCCGGTTTCCTAAGTGGGACAGGGGCATAAGGCAGCAACTCTACCGCTGTGTCACCGTGCCGCCCTTAGTTGTGTAGGAAGGAACTGCAGACACTGGTTTAAACCGAAGATAGACACAAATAGCTGGAGTAACTTAATGGGTCAGAAGCATCTCTGGAGAGAATCGCGAAACGTTGCCTATTCCTTGTCTCCAGAGACACTGTCTGACCCGCTGAGCTAACCTAGCCCTTTGTGTCTATTTAAGATTTTAGTTGTTTACTTAGACAGTTTGCTAGTCTACAGTTAGGAAAATATCCTAGGTTTGCTTGTGGAGTGTTTAACATGAAGCAAAAACATGACATCGATAAAGAATACTCTAAGGGAATGCTTCATGCAGGAGACAGTTGATAATGTAATTGTTGAAATTTCCAAATAACCTAGTATTATTCTTAAAACGATCCCTAAAATAAGCAGCAATTGTGGTTTGCATCTCTGTATATATTTCTATAGCTGAACTATTAAAACATATATGACGTTGTTCACACACTAATTGGTCTCCTGGACCAGTTATCAAGTGACAGACAGATTAATTAAGGCAGATGCAAAAGCTTTATGAGAGAGACTTGCTGTAATTTATGGTTTCAAAACACTATTGTTGGGAGATAGTGACCAAAGGTGCATCATCAATGGTGGAGCAGATGGTATGAGGATAATTAAGTGAATCGGTGGATGGTACATCCAGAAATGTCATGGGAAGGTCCACATACTTAGAGAGTGAGGCAAGGAGCCTTTGGAAATGAAGACAGAGATGTAATGAGAAAAGAGCCAGGAAGTACTGGCCTAATGAAATTATAGGATTTGTTGTAAATGGTATTAGACAAATTAGCAGTTGGAGCAAGTTAGTTGGTCCCAAAAGACTGATCCACCATTTAATAAAATTAATGCTGCAGAGATTTGCATAAATTGGTTTGTTTGCTTAAGAAATGGAAACATTTTAGGTCGACATCCAGAAGTTTGTCAAGACTTTAATTATGGTGAAGTGGGTTAGGATTGGCGCAGAGGTGGGAGTGGGGCGTGGCTGGTGGAGAAATTGTTATGCCCATATTGCAGGAGAGTTAGATTAATTTAGGACTGAATAGGAAACTAAGACTGAAAAACATTTGATTGAGGCTGAAAGGTCAGCAAGGACAATTGATTTTTTTTAAACTTCCAGAAGGACTGTGATGTTGATCAGTGCTAATAGCTTCTAATTTGCTGATGTGAGCTAAAGTAAAATTTCTTTCATCCAAGATCGTGAGACAGTGGAACCATGATAACCTTTGAATCCAGGGAAGAGACAGCTTAATAATTACTAAATCGATCAGAATGCCTGTGAACCATCTGTGGGGTTTTTTTTATACAGTTGTCATCAATGAGGAGTAGCATGTGAGTGCACGTGGTGGGGGGGGGCACAGGCGACCAGTTTAGGCAATGCAATCTGATGCTCCTGCTTTAAATGAGCGGGATCGAAGGTGGCACTTTGTAGCGGACACGGAGTTGTCCGTTAAAGAACGAGGCAGACACGAAGTTTGTCCGAAATACTGGTTCTTTATTCTACACTAACTCTCCTTACTCACCAACCCTGTACACTCGCGATTAACCCTTAAATACTCCCTAGGGGCACCCGTGACCAAACCGCGACCCCTATCTCTCGTCATCGGGACACGTGACCCCACCAAGAGCCGAAGGTTATGTACAATGCGTGGCCCATCACCCAGTGCCGCCACAACTTCATTCTTAGAGGGGGCACGGTGGCACAGCAGTAGAGTTGCTGATTTATATAGCAATGTTACAAAATTTTGAGATTTTAAAAATCGTCTGCAATTTATCCCATCAGATAAAGCATACAAAGAAGTTTAATTTGTCACCTAATTCACTTTCATATCTTCAGTATTAAAAAAGTTATGGCCATTGTCATTCTCGGAAATTAGCATCTTGTTCCCTATTGCTTTTCCATTGACTTAACACAAAAGTTGTGATTGAGGTCAGTCAAAAGCCCATAACTTTCTTAAAAATTAAGAGAGCTGAAAGAAATTTTCAGTTATTATAGATTGAAGCATTCTGAAACTAATATGAAACAATCTTACTTGGATGACCTGAAATTAAAGCATATAATTAGTTATTTACCCAATTGTAGCTAATTGCAAAATTCAATTACTAGATCTAAACATCTATCCATTTCTTAAGAAAATATTAACATTTGTTTTAAAGCCTAAGTGTCCAAATAACATTCACACAAGAATTCACAATATAACATTATTTTTAAATCTCATTGTTATGAATTTAAAGGCCAAATTGAAGGAATTTACTGTTTAATGCCCATAAATTAATGGGCATTTTAAACAGCTTGCGAGTGGGATTTTATGGAACCCGATGGATTGGAACGTTGCGGTTGCGGTGAATTTAAACCCAATATCGGCAGGAAAAACACTGCCAGTTCATATGGGGAATAAATCACCGTTTCGCAACATGAAATATTGATTAAAGTCATCTAAACAAGCAGATTATATGTAAAAATAAACAGCTTTTCTTTACCTGTCCCCTACGTAAAATCCGTCCCCGTTGCCGGCGTTCACGGCATTAGGAGCTAATTTTTATTTTACTGCAGCGCTGAAATAGTCAGGCGATTTAAAAAATGTTTTTAACTTACCGGCTGTCGGAACGAATCTCCAGAAATAGCTCGCACTCCGAGAAAATATAATTCCGGATGGCAAGAGAAAACCACATTTTAACCCCGCCCCCTCCCCTCCCCCCCCCCCCTCCCCCTCCCCCCCCCCCCCCAAAGGCGCCAAAGTAGCGCACCACGGCCAGTGACAGAACTGCAGCACCGCTAAAGGTAAGTTTTGTAACATACCTACTTTACAGCATCAGAGACCCGGGTTTGATCCTGACTACGGGTGCTTGTCTGTATGAGGTTTGTACGTTCGCCCCTTGATCTGCATGGGTTTTCTACGGGAGCTCCCACATTCCAGACATACAGGTTTGTAGGCTAATCGGCTTGGTATAATTGTAAATTATCCCTAGTGTATAGGATGGTGTTAGTATGCTGGTCAGCACAGACTCAGTGGGCCTAAGGGCCTGTTTCTGTGCTGTATCTCTAACAGCATTGACCCAGTTCTGGCCATGGCACTTTAAAAAGAAAGAAGGTATGAAGAGATTTTATGAAATGGTTCCAAGAAACAAGTTATTCTACTTATTGGGATTTAGAGAAGATGCTCGGATTGTTTTCATTGGAACAGAGGAGGTTGTGAGGGGACCGGATGGAGGGATGGAAAATCATGAGGTAAATAGAGGGAAACACGCCATTGGTGAAGTGGTCAAGAGTCAGGATATATTGAATGAAGATGGTTAGCAAAATAATTATAACAGAACATAAATATTGCAGTTTCTTTTGCAGCCAAGTGTTTATGTGCTGGAATGCACCACAGGGATAGTGGTGAAGAAAGTTCAATCGCAATGTTCAAAAGTATCTGTTTAAGTATTTGGAAGGAAAGTATTTGTAGGGGCATGGACAGTGAGTAGAGGAATGGAACAAGCTGTATTGCTCTCAGGTAGGTTCAATATTTATGTAACCTGCTTCCTCAATTAGCAAGAGGATTCTATCCAAGTGGGTCCAAAACCTTGAGGGCTGCTGTGGAAAGCTGCCTCAGGCAGTGGAAGAATATTCTTCCACTATCAAAATGTGTAGTGGAAGAATTCTACACAAAAGCTTTTTTTTCTCCCCACATTACCTATAACCCCCACATATTCTACCACTCACATGCACACCAGGAGCAATTTACAATGGCCAATCAACCCACATGCCTTTGGGATGTGGGTAGGAACCAGAGCACCTAGAGGAGACACATGCAGAAACTCCACAGCTACACCTGAGGTGGGGATTGAACCTGGGCTGCTGGCACTGTGACCCAGTGGCTCTACTACAGTAGTTGCATCACACAGAGTATTTGTGTATAGGCTTGCTGTATACACAAAGACCAGTGATTCCATTTTTATATTGGACAGGGGGAACATCATAAGTTATACATCAAGTCAGTTTTCAGCATATAAAAACATGCACACTGCAGTTTAATGTCAATAACATGAAATCTGGCTTTCTTATACTGAAAATCCATAGCGTTTCTATTATTTGAATAATGAATTTTCAAGTTCAGAGGAGGATCTCTACATGCTAGCACTTGAGCTAAACCATTAGAGAATTAAATCCCAATCTCGACACCAACTCTTTTGTCCAATGTCTGGTTAATAGGTTGCAAATAAACAGAACTAACGTCAAATCATAAACTGCAATTCACTGAGGCCTCATTTAAAATAAGTTCACATTGCATTAAAATAGCATAAACACAGAAAATAATTTGATGTTGACTCTTTTGAAGTTGCCTGCTTATGCATGTAAGTTACTTCAATTAACCTCACATTTGTAAACTGCTCTGAAATGCATATCAATTCAGTACAAATATTATTTTGCAAACTGCCATTATTATTCCAAGTTTTAATTTGTGCCAGTATTTGTGTTTAACTATCCAGATCAAAGTATTATAGATAAGGACCATTAGAAATCATTTGAAAACAATGTTCATTTGTTTTTATAGAACTAAAGTTTTCAGATGTCTTTGGCTACTGAATTGCCAAAAAAGTTAACCTTTTTGGAAGGTTGATTATGAAGCCGACAGGAAAGACTGGCACTCTAGCACAAGAAATTGGATCATGATAAGATTAAGTATGTTTTGTAAACTCTGGAGGAAACTATGATATGTTTTGTTTATTCAAGTTCCTTCAGATTGTTATTTTGAGACTTATTCTTGCAAATTTTAACAGGCTACTTGCTCTGGGTTGTAGTCTTCCTCATTTGGTTCAAATCCCGGATATAAATATAACTCCCGATGTGAGATTATTGAATTGAATTCTTAGTATTTCTAAGAATGTAGTTTATACAACATGACTTGTAACATACAGCCCAGTTTGTCTGTCGTACAGTTTACAGTCCATTCAAGTCCCCTGCCATTCCATTACCTCATCCCAGTCTTAGCATGTTTTCTTTTCCTTCTCTACTCATCTTGTTTCTTTTTTGAGAGCATTTGAGCTATTTGTCTCCAACATTTCCTGTGGCGGAATATTCAACATTTAAAATTACTCAGTCAGGAAATGCTTCCTTTTTTCCTTATTTTGTTTATTTGCAAATATATTGTGATTTTGGCCCCTTTCTTGGATTCTCCCCTAAAAGGAAACATTTTCTCCTGAGCTACCATGTCATATTGGAAAAAGCCAGTGCTGGAGAGCATAGCTATATGGTGAGAAGGGCAAAGTTTGATGTGTGGGGCAATACCAAACAGGGAAGCAATGTACAGGGGCTCCAATACCAAATGACATGTCTTACAAAAATAGGACTTTACACAAAATCTGTCATAAATTTTCAAAGTGTTTCTCAAGTTAATAATAACAATAATAAAATGTTTATGGTATTCATTAATGGCTGAATATATACTATATTCCTTTAGATTCTGGGTAAGATTAGGGATGAATTGAAAATGTGTAGATATAGAACATGCATCTGAAGCAGAAAAAATGGTTTATTGACTGATCTCAAGAAAGGAATCCATATGTTACCCATTGACTGCATGTGCAGACAGCAGGCCACAGCTGTGAACACTACATTAGGTGCATCCGGACTAAAGGCTTAACTTCATAAATTTTGAATTACACACCCTTTAGAAATAAATCTCAGTAATTTGTTAGCATTTCACTTTTTTTTTCTGAGCTGCAATATTGTCTTTGATAATTCATTCACCTGTATCTCTTGATAACAATTTGTTCTGTCCAGTTCAGCTTCTTGTATTCTTGTTCCCATGACAATCTCTGCATCATGAGTTTCCCTTTCATAATTTTAGCTGCTGCTGTTGTCATCTCAAAGGGATCTATGGAATCCAGCAAGACAGACTTCATCAACAAACTCCATAGGTAACACTACTGAATAATTCTCACAGACAGCAACCCACCTTAAATACCACAATTTTACTAAACATTTTACAGAGCAGAATTTACATACACATATGTGATGATGGTAGAAGTTGAACCATAATTAAAATGTTGATAATATGAATAATATTATTGTATAATTAATTATATATTGAAATATATATATATTTATATATATTTCAAATATATATATATATATATATATGAGAAATGGAGAATTCACTGATACAAATTAGTTGTCTTTGAAGCATAAACGTGTTGTGTAAAATCAAGATGCACGGGTTTCACAGTGACTTAGTCGTATGGATTCAGAGTTGGCTTCTTCATATAAGTTGTTATTAAGGTTGTTTTGGAAGGAAGATTTTCTGGCTGGCGGTGTGTGACCAGTGGAGTTCCGCAGGGAATTGTGCGAGGACCTCTGCTGTTTAGTTTAGTTTAGTTTAGTTTGTTTAGTTTAGGTTAGTTTCGTTTGGAGATATAGTATGGAAACAGGCCTTTTGGCCCACCGTGTCTGTGCCGACCTGCGATCCCCGCACACTAACACTATCCTACACGTGCTAGGGATGATTTACAATTTTACAAAGCCAATTAGCCTAAAAATCTGTATGTCTTTGGAGTGTGGGAGGAAACTAGAAATTCCAGAAAAAAACCCACGCACGTCATGGGGAGAACTTACAAAATCCGTACAGACAAGCACCCATAGTCAGAATCAAACCGGGGTCTCTGGTGCAATAAGGCAGCGACTCTACCGCTGCGCCACTATTTGATATATATAAAAATGAGGAGCAAAAATTGAGGAGTTTCAGACAGTGAGGAAGGCTATCTGAAGATACAGCAGGATACAAATCAGCTGCGGAGTGGGCAGAGAAATGGCAGATTAAATTTAATCCAAGAAAGTATGAGGTGTTGCACTTCAGGAGGTTAAATGTAAGGAGGGAGTATACAGGAAATGGCAAGACCCTTAACTGCATTAATGGGCAGAGGGATCTTGGACTCCAAGTTCATAGGACAAAGGACAAAGGACAAAGGACATTTATTGTCACATGCGCCATTTCTGGTGCAGTGAAATTTGAGTTGCCATTTGCAGCACACCAATAAAAGTAAGACACCACATTAATGAAGAATTTAACATAAAACATAAAAACATTCCCCCACAATGGTTCTCACTGTGAGGGAAGGCAACAAAGTCCAGTCCTTTTCCACTTGTTCACCCCATAGTCAGGGCCTATTTGAGGCCTCCGCAGTCGCAGCAATGGCAGCCCGATGTTTCAGGCCTTCCCGCCAGAGTATGGCTGCAGGCTGGGCAGCCATACTCGACGGCGCCCGCACTCAAAACCATAGCTCATTGAAGGCAACAACACAAGTAGATAGGATGGTAAAGAAGGTACATGGTATACTTGCCTTAATTGCTAGAGTCAGGTAGTCTTGACCCTATAAGACTTCGGTTAGGCCCCATTTGAAGTATTGCATGCAGTTCTGGAGGATGTGAAGGCTTTATTGAGGGTGCAGAGGAGGTTTACCAGAATGCTACCTGGATTATAGGGTTTCAGCTGCAAGTAGACGTTGGATAAACTTGGATTGGTTTCTCTGGGACGTCGGAGGTTGAGGGTAGACTTGATAGAAATGTATAAAATTATGCGAGGCATAGTTAAGGTAGATATTCAGAACTTTCTTCCCAGATGGAAATGTTCAACACTGGAAGGCATAGCTATAAGATTAAAGGGGGAAAGTTTAATGGAGATGTGTGGGGCAAGTTTTTGTCAGAACTGAACGAGGAGGAGGAGGAGGACACAAATGCAGGCTCAGACACAGGGCAGATCCGTTTTCAGAGTTTAATTGGTCCAAGTCGGTACACAGGTAAGCAAAAACAGAGGCAACTGTATAATCTAGGAGCAGGCAAAAACAGTGGTCGAAAAACAGGCAATGGTCGAGATCACAAGGTCACAAGATTTCTAGAGCTGGAACGAGGTGATACTAAGTAGCATACACAACAAACTGGCAATGAGAACTAAAACACAAAGTGCTTAAATACAGACTAACAGGGGATAACGAGACACAGGTGAAACACATCAGGGCGGGGCCAACAATCACATGAGTGTAAACGACATGACAGGAAATGGGACCTGAAACAAGAGGAGATGTGAGACACCAAAATAAAACAAGAATGCAAACTCAAATACTAAAAACCAAATAAGAAACAGAAACTAGATCAAACGCGAGACCTGACAGTACCCGCCCCTCCACGGCCAGCTCCTGACGGCCCAGGATCGTATGTTGCGAGCCGGCACCCAAGACCGCTCCTCAGGTCCATAACCCTCCCAATCCACAAGATACTGACAACCACGACCACGCCGGCGCATCCCCAGCAACCGGCTGACCATAAACACTGGACCCCCGATCAAGGAACCGGGGGGGGGGGGGGGGGGGGGGAGGGGGTGTGGAGGCAGGGACCAGCGGACTCTCCTTAACTGGCTTCAGTCGGGAGACATGGAAAGTAGGGTGGACCCTCATGGCACGGGGGAGTTTGAGGCGAACCGCCACAGGATTGATGACCTTCAATATGGGGAAAGGACCAACAAAATGAGGAGCCAGCTTCCGGGATTCCATCCTCAGAGGTAAGTCTCGAGTGGAGAGCCACACCTTGTGGCCCGGCGAGTATACTGGAGCCGGCATTCTTCCACGATCATCCATCCTCTTGTAACGCGCAGAACTGCGCAACAGCATCTGACGAGCCCCATTCCAAACCTTGCGACAGCGACGGGTGAGAGCCTGAGCGGAGGGCACACCGGACTCCTTCTCCACAGCAGGGAACAATGGCGGTCGATAACCATAGGCACACTGGAATGGAGAGAGACCAGAGGATGAGCAAGGAAGTGTGTTGTGCGCATACTCCACCCAAATAAGGTGTTTGCTCCAAGTTGAAGGATTCTGTGCCACCAAGCACCGCAGTCCTGTCACCAATTCCTGGTTAAGGCGTTCAGTCTGTCCATTGGATTCCGGGTGATAACCAGATGTAAGGCTGACCGTGGCGTCCAACAGAGAACAAAACACCTTCCAAAACTTGGACACGAACTGAGGCCCCCGGTCAGACACAATGTCTCTGGGAAATCCATGAATTCGAAAAACATGAGACAACATGACCTCTGCCGTTTTCCTGGCCGAGGGAAGCTTGTGCAACGGAATGAAATGGACCATCTTAGAAAATCTGTCCACCACAGTCATGACTGTGGTGTTACCTTCAGAAGAGGGCAGGCCCCTGACAAAGTCCATGGAGATGTCTGACCAGGGCCGTGAGGGGATAGGCAGCGGATTCAGGAGGCAAAAGGCGGGCCGACGTGAGGTCTTGTTCTGAGCACAAATACTGCAGGCGGCGATGTACTCCTTAATCCCCCTCTCCATGGAAGGCCACCAAAACCGCTGTTTGGCCACAAACAGGGTTCGGCGGACACTGGGATGACAGGAGATCCGAGACGTATGAGCCCAGTGAATCACCTGTGAACGAAGAGACTCGGGAACAAACAGACGATTAGAAGGACACCCCAGCGGAGACTGAACACCAGCAGCTGCCTCGGAAACTCTCTTCTCAATCTCCCAAGTAACCGCCCCAACAAAACAGGAAGCAGGCAGAATGGGAGTTGAAACCTTAGGGGACGGGTCAGGATCAAACTGTCTGGGGAGAGCATCAGGTTTGCCATTCTTGGCACAAGGGCGGTGAGACAGTACAAAATCAAATCGATTAAAGAAGAGAGCCCACCTTGCTTGGCGCGAGTTGAGGCGTTTGGCTGACTTGATGTATTCCAGGTTCTTGTGGTCTGTCCAAACTAAAAACGGCTGCTTGGTACCCTCCAACCAATGTCTCCATTCCTCCAAGGCAGTTTTAACCGCTAACAGTTCATGGAATCGTGGAATCATGGAAACTTTATTGTCATTCAGACCTTTCAGTTTGAACGAAATTCCGTTGCCTTGCAGTCATACATATAATAAAATAACAAAACACACAATAAACACACATTTAACATCCACCACAGTGAGTTCACCAGACACCTCCTCACTGTGATGGAAGGCCAAATCTTAAGTCTTTGTCTCTTCCCTTCTTGTTCTTCCTCTTCCTCTGCGCTGAGGCGATCCAGGCCTCCGATGTTATAACCCCACCGGGTGATGTAAATAAGTCCCACGGCTGAACCGTGCTCCGCGAGCGGGCCGGTCCAACTCTGCGGCCCGGGGCGGTCGAAGCTGCCGAAGCTGCCACCCTCCAGTCCAGCGGACGCAGCTGTTGCCACGGGAGATCCGGAAAAACAGGTCACCAACCTGTGACCTGCGAGCTCCCGACGATGTCGTCCACTGGGCTCGCGACCGAACCTCCGAAGTTGCTGCCGCCGCCACCGCCTCCACCGCCACCGGAAAGCCGCCACAGTTCCGAGCCGGGCCGCCGGAACGCCGGAATGCCTGCACCCGCCACGGCCCCGAAGTCGGCCAGCCTCGCACTGGTAAGTCTTGGCTGGCTCTGCCTCCGGACCCTCGAGGTTGGTCGCAGTTGGAGGCTGCCAGCTCCGCCATTAAGTCTCAGCGCAGACGGAGACAGAGACGGGGGATACGACATAAAAAATTACGTCCCCCCCGAAGGAAGAGACTAAAACGTTTCTCCCACCCCTCCCACACACTTACACAACATAATAACTCAAATTAACACGCCATACAAGACAAGAAAACAACAAAAAAAAGAAAAAACAGGCGGACTGCAGGTGAGCCGCAGCTGCCAAGGCAGCGCCGCCACTCCAATTCTAATCACGGTTACCCACATCGTAATTTTTCTCAGCAGGAGAAAACTTTCTTGAGAGGAAAGCGCAGGGATGTAGTCGACCATCTGTGGAGGATTTCTGGGAGAGTACGGCCCCAATGCCCACACCCGAGGCATCCACCACAACCACGAACTGGAGTGATGGGTCAGGGTGGACCAGGATGGGGGCTGAGGAGAAGCTCCTCTTGAGTCTCATAAATGCAGTTTCTGCTTGAGGGGACCAAGAGAAAGGCACGTGGGGTGAGGTGAGAGCATGGAGTGGTGCAGCAGTGACACTAAAGTTCCGGATAAACTTCCTATAAAAATTAGCAAACCCAAGGAACCCCTGAAGTCGCTTACGACTGGAGGGTGTAGGCCAGGTGGCCACAGCACAGACCTTGCCCTGGTCCATCTGTATACCATCAGGTGATATAACATAACCAAGGAATTGAACAGTGTTAGCATGAAACTCACATTTCTCAGCTTTCACAAACAGATCATTCAAGAGCAAACGTTCCAGCACCTGGTGTACATGCTGCACATGGGAAGTTTCGTCTGAAGAAAAAATCAAAATGTCATCAAGGTACACAAACACAAATTTGTTCAGTATGTCCCGTAATACATCGTTAACCATGCCTTGAAAAACTGCTGGAGCATTAGTAAGACCAAACGGCATGACCCGATATTCATAATGACCACTGGGTGTGTTAAACGCAGTCTTCCATTCATCCCCCTGCCTTATCCTTACCAGATGATAAGCATTTATAAGATCTAACTTAGTGAATACTTTAGCGTCTTTTAACAGTTCAAATGCAGAGGAGATAAGAGGAAGAGGGTATCTGTTTTTAACAGTAATGTCATTGAGTCCTCTGCAGTCAATGCAGGGCCGAAGTGTTCCATCCTTCTTATCCACAAAGAAGAATCCAGCTCCTGCAGGTGATGATCCCAACAGCAAGGGCGTCGTCAATGTACTTCTCCATGGCGAGCCGCTCAGGTGAAGACAAGGAATAAAGACGACCCTTAGGAGGTGCTGTACCTGGCAGAAGGTCAAAGGCAGCAGTCGTATGGTCTATGCGGCGGAAGAGAGGTGGCCTTGGCCTTGTTGAACACCTCCTTTAGGTCTAGATAACATGAGGGAACCTTGGTGAGATCTGGAAAATCCCCCTCCCTTGAACGGGGAGGCTGCCGGTGGGTGGTCCTGGAAGATCCCAGCAAACTGCTCCTTGATGGATCCTTCATAGACTCAGGAGAAGAATCATGCAGATAGATGTTTACAGTTATTTCCCCAAGAAATTACTTCCCCAGTACCCCAGTTCATGTGAGGATTATGGTAAGACAGCCATGGGAGCCCCAAAACCAGAGGATGAAGAGGACAGTCAAGGAGATGAAAACTGATGGTCTCCAAGTGATTACCCACCACGATGAGTTGAACAGGTTGAGTTCAGTGAATCACCCTGTACAGTAGGCGCCCATCCAGTGCACTAGCCTCCTGAGGATCTTGAAGCTGTTCACGTTCCAGCTTTAAACCCCTGTCTCACAGTACGAGTTGGCCCAGGAGTGACCCCGAGTTTTCACTCGTGGTGATCACGTACGATGAACGTAGCGGCAACGTCAGAACTCACGCGTTTAACTTGTCCACTCGTGGCACTAACGGCAGGTACTTGGGAAACTTGTTAACTCGTGAAAAAAATCAAACATGTTTGATTTTTTCCACGAGTCAAATTAACTGTTCAAGTTAAAAATGGAAACATTTAAAACTCGTTGCAATAACGTAATGGCCCGTGCGTTTACCTTAGTGTCTCGTGAGTCTATCGTGGGAACATTTTTATAATCTTAAAGGGACTGAACCAAAGATACTCACAAAATGCTGGAGGTATTACATGTGGTTAAGTTACATGTGGCTCCGGGAGGTAAAGAGGCTTGAGAAAATATAAATGCTGAAATACACGTGGATCAATGCAGGGTATCCAGAGCTGAAAGTTGCAATGAAATGAGATTGAACAAGACGACTTTGACACAATAAGCAGGAGTAACCTCAGCGGGAAGGGCGGCAGGAGAGAAGGGAAAAAATGCAAAAAAAGTGAAACTATCGCCAGGGAAAATCGAGATACTTCTTGGCTCCCTTCTCCTCAGACCTAAACGCAGCGATCCACCCCCTTCTCTGTGTTATGTATTGTCAACATGCATTCATTCCTGAATTCAGAGAAAAAGGCGAATGTATTCCCCCCTCGCCCCCCGAAAACAAACCTAATACACGTTTCCCAAACACCAGTCCGAAGAAGGGTCTCAACCCGAAAACGTCACCCATCCCTTCTCTCCAGATATGCTGCTGTCCCGTGAGTTACTCCAGCTTTTGTGTCTATTTTTTCCAAACACACGTTAGAATCAAGAAGCCATTCTTGGGCTTTATGTATGAGAACCATCTCCACTTCCAGGTTTTTTTCTGGAGGGATTAAAACTAATTAAATGTGTGGACAAACTAAAAATGCAAAACTGGAAATAAAATGAAGTTGTCTAAATATCAAACGCGTATGCATTGCAATTTGCAGCGGAGGACACTGGATAGAAAGTATTCAGTGGCGAGCACACCACACACACATATGTCCTACTTCCGCAGTTAAGTTACTTAAGTTATATATACTATATATATATACACACATACACATGTCCATGTGCTGTATATATACATTTGCGTGATTCCGGGTTGCCTACTATATATAAACTATATTATTGCCTACTATATTGCCTATATATAAAATGAGAGAGAGAGAGGAGAGTATGTTATATAATAGAAACTTAGAAGCATAGACAATAGGTGCAGGGTGAGGTCATTCAGCCCTTCGAGCCTGCACCGCATTCAAATATTGATCATCGCTGATCATCCAACTCAGTATCCGTACATGCCTTCTCTCCATACCCCCTGATCCCTTGAGCCACAATGGTCACATTAACTCCCTCTTAAACATAGACAATGAACTGGCTT
This sequence comes from Okamejei kenojei, assembly GCA_035221665.1. Lineage (NCBI taxonomy): Eukaryota > Metazoa > Chordata > Chondrichthyes > Rajiformes > Rajidae > Okamejei > Okamejei kenojei. The sequence continues at coordinate 46,217,690 of CM069143.1, forward strand.
CAACTACCTTCTGTGCAGATAATTCCACAGATTCACCACTCTCACAATTGCAGTATAATAATATATATATGGTATTTGTAGTACAATCTGTATATACATATTATATATATTATATATATATTTCAATTCCAACCCAAAGCAATTGAGAGGCGATTTCTTGGGGCCATGTAATTTAACGTGTGGCCTTTGCTTTTTAAAGTGAAGCTGTTTAATTGTTTACGCTGCGCTGTGTTTCGTGTGGGTAGAGTGCTGCTTACAATGCTTTCGATTTATATGCCCTCCCCTTCCACAGAAAATGCCTACATTTGTCTTTGTTGCCGCTCTCCTGGGGCAATCCAAAACCATGGGAAACAATGACCCTCAGACGGCTTCGCGTTCTTGTCCTATATATGGACTCGCTCGCTCGCAAACTGTTAATGACGCTCGATTCAACCAGACATCGGCCAAACCGGCGGGCAGATTACTGAAAACAAAAAGTAAACTGTACCCAGCCTCTCAACTTCCTTCGCCCACCCGTACCATGGCACACACTTTCACAGAAAACCTTTCATATTTAAAGAATATATTATGGGACATTGGATTTGTCTGAAGAAGGGTTCCCGAGCAGAAACGGCCACAGATGTGTTGTGTGTGTGTGTGTGTGTGTGTGTGTGTAGGTGTGTGTGTGTGTGTGGTGTTGTGTGTGTGTGTGGGTGTGTTGTCTGTTGGTCTTTCTGTGTGTATCTGTGTGTGTGTCTGCTGTGGGTCCCGGCGGCCGCTCAATGTCCGTCACCCGAGCTGCTTCCTTCCTCGGATAAAGTGGCGGGCCAGTTCTGCTGGTCTGTGCCCGGAGGCTGCGGCAGCCACCCAAGCAAATTCACTCCCGGACCACAATAAAAACCATATAGAATGACGCACGGAAAAAAGGCCCATCTCTGCCCTTTTACTCCGTGTGCGTTTACTGTCACCTAGTCCATCTACCTGCACTCAGGACGGAGCGTGGCCAAGTGGGTTTACTGACCCCCAATCCTCCTTCACAACGGCCAAACTCCCCAAATTCTATGAACTGAGCTCTCCCCCCACCCGTTGGAAATACAGTATTAAAAACATAAAGCACCAAGACAATGAACTTTACCAGTTACTTGTTGGTGGAGGTTGTGCGCATTTCCCTTGTCGGGTCATATCAAATAGATGCGGGCCCAGCTCTGAAATTACTCAAAGCCACAGGATAGAAGAATGTATTTTAACTTTGTTGCTTTATTAAAACATACCTTCTTCACGGTGGGCTCAACGAAATAAACGGGAGAGAACTTGGTAATCTCGGGAGAGGAGTTGGTGCATCGCAGCAATGACATACCCGTGGGAACTCGGTTACACACTTGATCATAAACTTGAAGTCTCGTACACAGCCACGAGTCTTTCACTCGGGGTACCTCGTGGGTCAACTCGCACCGTGAGACAGGGCCATTAATTCATCTGCCAAGCGAATGTCCATGAAGTTCTCATCTGCCCCAGAATCAACCAAAGCCTGCAGGGAGTGCCACTGGGAATACGCCAACAATTGTACAGTTGCGAGTTGACGAGAGGAACGGCTCATAGGAGTGGTACAGCTCACCAATGTCCTCTCTTTCATTGGTGAGCCTTGTCTTTCACTGAACAGCTGTTCAACAAATGTCCTAGTTCACCACAGTAAAAACACCTCCCCTCCCTTAGGCTCGGTGTGCTGCCGTTCCTCGGGCTGCGATTGGCTCATCCCACCTGCATGGGCTCCACGAAGAGACAGGTGGCTGCTGTAGGCTGACTGACGGCCGTGAGGGACGAAGGTCGACGCTGCCGCACTGTTGGGAGGAGGACCGAAAACTGCCGCCGATCTCCTCTCTCGCTAGCTCTTTCTCTCTTGCCGAGGCCTCTAGCGTCAATCTGGACAGCCAGGGAAATACATAGACCTCGAAGTTCGGAAGGCAGGGTTAGTGGAGCCAACTGATCTTGATCGATTTAGACAATCCATTGCGAAAAAGCATCCAACAAGCAGTCTCATTCCATCCACTCTTAGCAGCAATAGTTTGAAATTCAAGCTAGCAAAAATCAATAACTGAGCGATTACCTTGTTTCATGGAGACCCAGGTTCAGTGAAGCCTCTCGGCAGGATTGGAGTGATCAAACGTGCGAAGGACAGAGCTTCCAGACGTCTGGCAATCAGGAGAATTCCAGAGACCATTCCGCCGTGGCCCAGAGCCTTCCGCTGCTTACCCGACAGGTGCGTGATGATAAAGGCTACCCTTGAGCGTTCTGATGGAAAGGAAGCAGCTTGAAGTTCGAAATGCAGCCCACACTGCATCAAAAAAGGTCTACACTTCTCCGATTCCCCCGAAAAGTGTTCCGGTCTTGCCAGGTGGATGAATGGAGATGCTGCGGCAGCCGTGGCCATCGGAGCCCCTGGAGACACAGACAAGGAAACAGACTTGGCAGGCACGGGAGCCGCAGCAGGAAACAAAGAATTCAGCCGAGTAACCAGGTGTTCAAACCGAGAACTTAAAGTGTTCACCTGTGAATCGATGTCCGCCAGGAACCCCTGCAGAAGCTCGCCGAGATGGTGAGTTGACCCTCGTAATGCGAGATGCGCTCCTCTTGCTTCTGGAGCGCTGCACGAAAAGGATCAGAGCCCGCTGAGTCCATTGTTGGCCAGTTCGTACTGTAAGAACTGAACGAGGAGGAGGACACAAATGCAGGCTCAGACACAGGGCAGATCCGTTTTCAGAGTTTTCTTTTCCAGAGAGTGGTGGGGGTCTGGAATGCATTGCCTGGTATGATGGTGAAAGCACATATGACAGTGCAATATTACTTAGTTGTTCATCCCCAGAAAGGCCTCCTGGAAGTCAAGGTATTGAGGGATATGGATCTCGTACCGGCAGCCCTTCCACTCTTCACATTAGTCTATAACTTGGCTCCTTCACCCAAAAACATTCATATATACATCCCCCAATAATTCACTATCTTTAAAATATCCTACAAAATAAACAAAATTTGTTACCATTATATACCCCCTGTGCACCCCACCAACTACCTCACCATATCCCAACACCACAAACCCAACATGGTAATGATGGCTGTCCCCACACCAACCAACAAACCCTCCAAACCCCTCACTTACAGTAACCCTCCCCACCTCCCAACCACCCACCCCCCCCCAAAACCCACCCCCCCCCCCCCCCCCCCCCTCCCCCCCCCCCCCCCTACCCCCCCCCCCCCCATGTAAGGAAATTAAAGATAACCGCAAATAGATCTTAGGCCCTCCCCCCCCAACCCCCCACCCCCCCCCTTCCCCCCAGCTTCAGTTTTAACTGCCACCTTTACTCCCCCCCCATCCCCCCCCTTTCTGGGAATGGAATATAAATATTTCGGAGTCTTGTTTGTGCGTTGTTATGGCCAATAACATTAGGAAAGGCAGCTAAAACAAGGAGCTTTGTGGAAGAACAAGGAATTAACAGCTGCAGCATCTGGTTCATTACAAATGTGCTCATATGTCCATTCCCCAAAAATTGCTGTCAATTCCATGGTGCCTTGAAATGCTGATGGCTTCTCTATTGTCTACTGTCATCGCTAATTTCAGAATTATGATAAATAAGGGAAAAAAATGTAGAATAACAGTTCAGACCTATAATGGGAGAGAAAAAGGATGAAGAGAAGAGCAGCACAATGGTGCAGCGGTAAGCTGCCACCTCACAGCGCCAGACACTCAGGTGACTGTGGGTGCTGTCTATACAGAGTTTGTACGTTTTCCCTATGACTGCGCGGAGTTTTTTCCGGGTGCTCCAGTTTCCACCCACACTCCAAAGGCGTGCAGGTTTCTAGGTTTATTGGCTTCTGCAACTTGTCTCTAATCTGCAGGATAGAACCACTGTATGGGAATCACTAGTCAGCTTGGACTCAATGCGCCAAAGGGCCTACTGTATCTTTAAAACTAAGACATGCTAATGTTTACACTTTGATGATATTCATAATAAATCACAGTATGAAGGACTGCAACATCATGTTTATGATAGTTAACTATCAGTATCAGAAAGGTTGGCAAACAGTCATTCCCAAAACATTAAAGTTACTTGTGCACCTAATTGCTAATCCAAAACATCTCCAAGCGTACCTTGTATCTTGCATGCAAATGCACCTGCCCAGAAATTTGATCAAGCAGTTCTGTTTATTTCAACACTACACAATTAAAAATTGACATTCCCTGGAGCGAAATCTGATATATAAAAAAGCAATTCCAGTTACTTCAGGATAATTTGGACATTTGATCAGGCAGGAGTCACGCTTGTGAGTCTGAGGTGATTTACGCACCAGGCCCACATCAAACGATTTCACTCTTTGTCCAAAGTTACATAAGAAGACGAAATAGGAACAAAATTGAGCCATCCAGTCCCACGACGCCTGTGCTACCATTCATCAAATCATGGCTGATCTGCTACCTCAGTATCATTTTCCTGCACTATCGCACTCTTCATTGATCACAGCTACTAGAAACCTATTGATCTCCATCTTGCATGAACTTAGTCTGAGCATCTACACCCCTCAGAGTTGTGAATTCCAAAGTATAACCATCCTGTGAACTAAATAAACTCTCCTTATTCCAGTCCTAATCAGAGAATAATCCTATTCTCAAACTAACACCTGATTCTAAACTTTGAGATGGGGGGGGGGGGGGGGGGCACACACACACTCTCAGCAACAACCCTGTTGAGTCTTGTATGAATTTAGTGGGTTTTGATGAGATCTCATCTCATGCTCAAACTCTGGGGAATACAGTCTTAATATATCATACTTTCCCCTACTCCTGGAACTGGTTTAATGTATCTTTGCAACATTTCTTTGCAGGCCAAAACTACTCCACACTCATGTATGGCCTAGTGCGATTTCTTCTTGTTTTTAAATATTCTCATAATAATTTATGGGAAGAAGGCAGGAGAATGGGGTTGAGAGGGAGAGATAGATCAGCCATTATTAAATGACAGAGTAGACTTGATGAGCCGAATGGCCTAATTCTGCTCCTATCACATATGAGCTTACAAAGACAAACGTTCTATTTACTTTCCTAAATTGACCATGTAGTTCTCAGAATAATTGTGTGGATCACTTACAGAACAACTAACCATTAACAGCAATGAACTGGACTGGAATCCTTTACAGCAAGTCACATTATTTATCTTTGATTATTTGAGACATTCCTCACAAATACCAATGCATGCCATCCACTCACTTTACACATTCCCACGCCGCGATGGCTGGCACCTCCAGCCTCTGATCTTCCGATATCTCAAGCAGTTTCCCCATTGACAGATCCTTGGGCGACAGAAGTCCTGCCACCAAGTCAACCACAGGTCTGGCCTCAACCTCCCATCCTGCTGAATCCCATTCCTCAACCTCTGATGGCGGACCCTGCTTCCAGATCGGTAAAAGGAATAAGTGTAGTGTCTGGACAGAATTGAAGTGTGCATTTCAATTAAATTTCAAAATATTACTTTATTCAAGTGATAAATATATACAATACATGAACCTTGCCGAAAATCCATCCGACATTTTCGGAGGCTGTACAAATTGATGAATACAGTTTAGACATTTCTTTCCCAAAATTTCCACAAATCAGTCCCCCCACTCGTGCCACTCATGTGGCACAATGGCGTGGGGTACTTCCCTTATTTTTGAGGGGTGTCTCCACCATACCGTGCCCTCCATGTCCAGCAGCGGAAGGACCTTAGACTGTGGCCCTCCCCCACCGAGCCTTGGCGTTGGCTGCACCGAGCTTCAGTGCGTCCCTCAGCACGTACTCCTGCAGTCTGCAGCGGGCCAGTCAGCAACATTCCCTGACGGACATCTCGCTCTGCTGGGTGGTGAACAATGCCCGGGCAGACCAAAGGGCGTCTTTTACCGAGTTGATGACCCTCCAGCAGCACTCGATGTCAGCCTCTGAATGTGTCCTTGGGAACAGTCCGTAAATTACCGAGTCCTCTATGAAGGAGCTGTTCGGGATAAAGCGTACCAGGGACCCTTGCATTTTTCTCCAGACTCTTTTAGCAAAACCACACTCTGTAAAGAGGTGGGCAACCGTCTCCTCTCCATAGCAGCCGTACCGAGGGCAGCGTGCGCTGGCAGTGAGGTTCCGACAGTGCAAAAATATGGAACGCTTCACGAATTTGCGTGTCATCCTTGCGCAGGGGCCATGCTAATCTTCTCTGTATCCTTACACACATATGTATGTAAATACATGTTCCCAACGTGTTTCTTTGTGCACTCTGCAGGTCGCTGTGCGAAGGTCTTACAAGAATACACACTTTACAGTTGGCATGCGATCCTATGATTGCATAGCATGCCCAGGCCAACATCTTTATTGCAATCAATGGTGAGGCAGTTTCACCGAGTTAATGGCACAGTAGCTCAACTAAGGCACCCGTTTGGAAAGTGACATATAAACATGCATCTCTCCTTTGCCTGCAGCTGCAGGTCACATGTCCAACAGTAAAAAGTAGCAGTCTTTGGATTGACAGAAAAATATGGTCCAATCAATTACATTTTTGACAAAGTCCAAGAAGTTGTTGAAGAAAAATGCATGCAGGTGGAACTAGCGTAGAAGGGGCATTTTAGTCAGCATGAGTAAGTTGGGCTGAAGGGTCTGTTTCCATTCTTGTGAGACACTCTTATGAGACTGTTCTCTCTTTAGGTTTCCTTTTCAGGCTGACCTGATTTTATAGAAGGAATCAATCCAAGGACTAGTTGCTGGCATTTAAGCGGACATGACACATTCAATTTGTCAAAAACAAATTGTATATATCAAGGAAGTTGTAATAAACAAATTTCCACGCAGTGGAATAGACAAACTTTCCTACAAATATAACTGATTTTTATAAAAGAAAACCTTGCTTTGAATTCACACTGAAAATCTCCATAACAGATTCCAGAGACAGGAATATTTTGTCTCACTAGAAGGAAAAATGCAGTATGAATCATAGGTAAATATTCTGGGCAAATTATGGTTTTGGATGAAATATTTCATGCTACTGAGGGTGTCCTGATATTTTCCAGAACCACGTTAATAATTTTTAAAATAGACATACTAGTGAATCTGGACATGGCAAACACACAAGTCCATTGGAAGACCATTATTTTGGGGGAATATAATCTTGGGTTGTGCTGGATCAATGACAACTTCAGTGGGAGTTACAACACCATGTGGGAGGTGACTGGGAAACTAAAAATACACATAAATATTCCAAAACAAAACACTGGAAGAAAGGAAGGGCCTTTATGAATAGAATAATGAAGAAAATAATACTAAATAAAATACCTGTACTTTGAAAATTCATCCCAATTGATTAGGAAAAAATAAATCCCTTTGGTTGACCTCCCCAATCTAACAATGGCATGTTTATTTCTGATGTTTATTTCTTGTTCACAAACCAATCTTTAATCATACAAATATATTATCCCCAATACTACATGCTCTAAATACACTTAATAATCTCTTTGGCATCTTACCAAAGCACTTTTGAAAGTCTAAATATACCACATTAACTGGTTTGCCCATAGCTCTTCTGCTAATTACCACATTTAAAAAAATCATTAGTCAAATATGATTCTCCTTTTGTAAACCCACGACCCAATCCTATTATAATTTTCCATGTATACTTTCCCAATTTCTTAAAATAATCGTTTTTCCACATTACTGCATTAGCTTAATTGATGATGTGACTTAATGACAACAATGGTATTTTTAGAATTCCACAACCCTATTGATAGAGTCTGTGGCTGCTTATCAGTTCAGCCGCAATCAAACTGATCACAGGAAGCAGGGACATCCAGATAAGGAAACACCCTCATTGTAATTGCTCCCTTTGCTTTAAGCTCACAAACCTCCAATATTTTTTAGCAGTATCCATTGTCACCCACATTGTACCATGTACTTGGAGTGTGTTCAGGATGTTATTCTCATCTTGGAATTCTTGCAACCGTTTTGCCACTCAGACTAAGCTCTCATGGTCTCCAGTGTCACCTGAGCTCCTCGGTGCGATTACTGCCTTGTAATCGACTCTGAGAACTCATTATTACCTGTTTAAGCAAACATTTACCCAGGCAGACATCTACCATCCATCATAAGCAAAGTATTAAATCCTAATACCTGCAGAATTGTGTTACATGCATTTGGATGTCACGGAGATTGCAGTCATGATAATTAACTAAAAAAGACAGTCTCATTAAAACTTCTTAAACCTCCTAAACTACACATAGATCTGACATGTTTACATAGGTTTTAATAGAATTATCTGAAAGTAAAGAACACCTCTCATGCTTTAAGTGTTCAATAAAAAACCTCCTCGTTCAATATCTCCACCTCGTAACTAGCAGAAAACCTCTGATAAAGCAGCAAGTTACAATTGTATTGTTGCCAGAGGCAGGAATCTTTGCAGTATTCGCTGCACACCAACATACAATGTTCCCTTTCCCGGCAGTAGGTCCCAGCACCGCAGTTTTACCTTATTTTCAGAGGAATAGCAGTGAGTGAAGAGCCTCGGCTACAAGAAGGGTCAGGAGAATACTTCTTATTCCTCATCTTCACAAGCCAAACACTTTCACGACAACCTCAATCAAATGGAAAGGCTGTGTCATGAGTTTCCAAAATATTCCTCACTGAAAAAGATGTTTAAATGCTTGCATTGAGAGATGTCAGTGAATGTTTGGAGATGGCAGTCAGTTACTTCCCATTATACTTCATTCAGTCCTCATTTCTCATGTATCCAATATCTATCACATTACTAATGTCATGATATTACAAACATGCTTATATTTGTTCTAAGTTTTACATTTCTTTTTATGCTCTCCTGGTTCAAGTTGTAACCCAACACATTTACTGTTATTACCTGGGCCTCCTGGCTGAGAGTTTCGAAGTGTAAAAATAACAAATGTGTACAAAGTTTGAAAAGGTTCCTCATTCCGACTAACAACACATCTTGTGATTAATGTTTTTGCTTCAGATAGTTTACAGCTTCAGTAAAGACTGTTCCATATGGGCATGATTAACAAATTGGAGCAGCAATGCACATTACAGTAACAATGTCCAACCCCGTTTAATATCCAACTGAAGCCAATTTAAACATATAATTGCTATACTATATTACTGGGTCCTAGCCATGTTGTTTATATTGGGAAATATATGGTATGCAATTGACCCATAACACAATTCCTATTAGTGTTAATGCTTTCGGCTGAAATAAATCCCCAGGCTTACATTTCCGCCGTTACTGCCATACTATTCCTGATATAGTAGCACATGTTTCATTTGTTTTGTCTCTGCTGAGTCGCTATTGTTATTATTCTAGGACAATGGAATTCTGCTATATGTTTTTAAATGGTGTTAACATTGATTTAATCTAGTTAAATTCAAATACAACGTGTATTCAGTTTAAAAACATTTGAAAACAATAACTGGTAGCAGTAAAATAATCATAAACTGTTGAAAATTGGACCTTTTTGCTCATATCTGCGAGGAAAAATAGCCTTCCCTCCATACCCTTTCTGGCTTATATGTTACTTAAGACTCACACCAAAATAATTGACCTGTAACTGCCCTTCAGATGATCCAACTGGCTTCTCACTTCTACCGTACTATCGAGGCAACTAATGACATGTATGAATTAAGAGCACCACTCAGTATTCTACTTTCTCTACCATTCTATAAGAACATGGCTAATTTGACTGGTGCTTCAACTACACATTCCTTTCTATCCATGGTAACCTTTTACTCCCTTGCTTATCAAGAATCTATCTATCTCTGCCTTTTAAAATATTCAAAGACTCTGCTTCCACTGACCTTTGACGGGAAAATTTTCAAACTCACAAATCTCAGAGAAAAGCATAAACAATGTGGCCCCTTATTTTTAAATAGTGACACCCAGTTCTAAATTCTCCCGCAAAAAAGAATCACCCTCTCCACCTCCATCTCTTAGGATCTTAAACATTTCATTCGTCCTCTCTCAATCTTCTAAATTCTAACAGATACAAATCTTGATGTGCAAACTTTCCTCATAAGGCAGCCTGTCTAATTCAAGTGTGAGTTAATCTTCCAATACAATTGCTTCCTTTCTCAAATAAAGAGTCAGATAATGTACTTCAGATATGTTTTTACCAATGCCTTATATATTTGAAACTTATCTTCCCTATATTCGCATTCAAATCCATTAGCCTGAACATCGATATTTTGACACGGAATGTGTTACAGTTTTATTGGTCTCCTAATAGAAACATAAAAACATAGAAATTAGGTGCAGGAGTAGGCCATTCAGCCCTTCGAGCCATGCACCGCCATTCAATATGATCATGGCTGATTACATCCAACTCAGTATCCCTGAGGAATCTGAGGAACGACATTCTTAGCCATAGAGGGGGTACAGAGAAGGTTCACCAGTCTGATTCCTGGGATTGTCAGGACTTTCATATGAAGAAAGACTGGATAGACTCGGCTATGTACTCGCTAGAATGTAGAAGAAAAATGGAGGGGGATCTTATAGAAACTTACAAAATTCTTAAGGGTTATAGACAGGCTAGATGCAGGAAAGATTGTTCCCGATGTTGGGGAAATCCAGAACAAGGGGTCCCACAGCTTAAGAATAAGGGGGAAGTCCCTTTTAGGACCAAGATGAAAAAGAAAACATTTTCAAACTTGAGAGTGGTGAATCCTGTGGAATTCCTTGCCACAGAAGGTAGTTGAGGGATGCCAGTTCATTGGCTATATTTAAGAGGGAGTAAGATGTGGCCACTTGTGGCTAAGGGGATCAGGGGGTATGGTTAGAGTAATGGCAGTCATGGGATACTTTATGAGTTGGATGATCAACCATGATCATATTGAATGGCGTGCATGCGGCTTCAAAGGGCCGAATGTCCTACTCCTGCACCTATTTTATATGTTTCTATGTTTCTATGAATGCACACAATCTGATTATTTATTATAAAAGAATCAAAAGTCTGCCACTTCATCATTCTGCTAGTTCTTAAATATCTGGAATATTCCTCCGTTAATCTCTACAGAAGTCAAATGTCAGCATTGCTTATACTGCGAACTACCTGCGTCGGCCCCAATGTTTCCTTTCACCAATGCCCAAATGGCCTGGAAATGTTATTATGCCAGCTGAAATACATGCCTGAAATACAATAGTTGAATGAGTATCTCATGCTCTCCCAAGTCCTTGGTGCTACTGCATTAGTTATAATCATAGAGGCATGGAGCACAGAAACAGACCCTTCAGCCCAACTTGCCCATGCCAACCATGATGCCCCATATACACTAGTCTACATGCCCACATTTGACCCAAAGCCCTCTAAACCTTTCTTATCCATGTACCTGCTCAAATGTCTTTAAAATATTGTTATAACACTTATATCAGCGTTATAGGTTTTCCCTCATGTACTCATTAACAAAGTGTAGTTCTGATGGTTCAGGGATAGTCTGCAGTTTAGTTGAGGCTTCACGGTGTCTTGGGTGGGATATTGACAATTGGAGGCTTTCCTGTGATCTAACAGGGAGGAGTGCCTCAACTCATTGATGGAGGCCTAGCGAGTTAGAATTTGGTTGTTGGAGATCTGCTCAAAACCAGGACTAGGTCTCAGGGGAGGATCAACTGGCTGGTTATTGACAGAAGGTTGAGTTTGGTGAATACGGTCTTTGTGGAGAAATTCAGGGGACTGGCAGTTAAGAGACCAAAGTGAGTCAGGATCAGGATAGTGAAGGGGTGGAGGATGAGTTAGAGCCGGGGAGATCAGAGAAGCAGGGGCAGATGCAGTTAGAGGGTCAGGACCAAAAGTGAGTAGGATTTGGTGACTTGGGATTTGGGGCCAGAACGTATCAGGATGCATTAAATGATTGGTGGGAGTGTGCATTGTGAGGTCCGTGCTCAATATTCCTAGATGACATTTTAGTTGAATGAGTCACAGCACATGGTCAATGATAACACAATGTGGCCCTTGTGGCTGAAGGGATCAGGGGGTATGGAGAGAAGGCAGGTACAGGATACTGAGTTGGATGATCAGCCATGATCATATTGAATGGCGGTGCAGGCTCAAAAGGCCGAATGGCCTGCTCCTGCACCTAATTTCTATGTTTCTTTGATAACATCTGGTGCAAATGATACAAAGAATTCCTATCAGATGTAAAAGACATGACATAAAAGGCCTAATCAAAGTTTGAAGTGCCGAAAATCAACCGCAGGCGACCACATGTTGTCGCTTCTCATCAAAACAAATGATTGGATTGCCGTATAGTATCAAAACGCTTCATATAGACCTATGAACAACCTAACCTTCGGCCTCCAAGACATAGGTAATTTTTTGGGCCTTATTTTAGGGTAACAAATAGCGTCTTCGACACCGGGTAATACAAGTTTCTATAATCAGTATTTTGCAAACAGCAGTCTGTTTCATATCTTAATTAAAAATTATGCCATGAAAATAGAAATGGTTATAAAGGTTTTATACTTACCAGGCCTGAACAAAAATTTATAATTATGTGGAGTTATTCTCATAAGTTACTTAAACAGTGCATTGGGAATTTTGTTATTCACGTGGGCATTGTTGGCTCAGTACTACTTACACTTCAACTTAGTGGCTCACTGGACTAATTCAAAAAGCAGTTAAATGTCAGCAATTTCTTTAAAAATAATAATAAAATAGATTTATTTTCTCTGCAAATGAAAATTCCACATCTGTCATTTGGGATTTCAACTCAGATCAATTAGAGCATTCATCTAGGCCTTTGGATTACCAACCAATAATTTAACCATTCTACCAATATATTATGATATTTTAGTACATCGCAGTACTGGTGCTGCATTATAAAGAAGTTATTAACTGTTCAAAATACTCTTATTTCCCACAAATGTTTATTTGAAGATTTAAGATTAACTTTTAAGATAATTAATGTAGACATTCAGACAAACTGAAACAGCTGTTCATTGCTGTGTGCAATAATAACTGGAGAACAGAAAACATTCAAACAAACAAATTAAAGCTTCATACATTAAAAGAGCAGAGTGAAGGCAAAATGAGGCATCATCCATCCATTGATTGCTAATGACAACAAAAAATTCTACTCTTGTATAACTTGAAAGTTCATGCCAACCTGTACCATATGTTAATAATTCCATCCTTGCTGGAATCATCAATGTAAGGGGACCAACTAAATAATTTTTAGAGGTTCTGAAGAGGGAGCAATGATGTAAGGCAATTGAACGAGGAACAATTGGACTTTTCATCCTTTATAGAGGAGTTGAATGAAGAAGTTTAGATATCTGCAACCAAAGATTAAAAGAGTCAGTTCCATGTTTGTGAATGCCAAATTTGGGATTTGCCATTGGATAAAATTATTTTATTGTTACGTAGGTTATTAAAATCTTGGTTAGTAGGTTAAAGTGGCACTGTAAAATGGCCCATGTGTGCAAGTGAGTTGAAACATAGAAACATAGAAACATAGAAAATAGGTGCAGGAGTAGGCCATTCGCCAATGAACTGGCCTCAACTTACTTTCTGTGGCAGAGAATTCCACTGACAGATTCACCACTCTCTGTGTGAAAAAATGATTTTTCTCTTGGATCCTAAAAGACTTCCCTTTTATCCTTGAACTGTGACCCCCTTGTTCTGGACTTCCCAATCATACGGGAAACAATCTTCCAGCATCTATCCTGTCCAACCCCATATCGAAGAATTTTGTAAGTCTCTATAAGTTCCCCCCCATCCAATCTTTTAAATTCCAGCGAGTACAAGCTGAGACTATCCAGTCTTTCTCATATGCAAGACCTGCCATTCCAGGATTCATCATCTTGTGAACCTTCACTGTACTCCCTCTATGGCAAGAATGTCTTTCCTAAGATTAGGAGACCAAAACTGTACGCAATACTCCAGGTTTGGCCTCACCAAGACCCTGTACAACTGCAGTAGATAACCTCCCTGCTCTTGTACTCAAAATCCAATTGCTATGAATGCCTACATACATTCGCTTTGTTTCACTGCCTGCGCACCTGCATGCCTACTTTCAATGACTGGTGTACCTTGACACCCAGTGTGGCGTTGCATCTCCCCTTTTCCTAATCGGCCACCATTCAGATAATAGTCTACTTTCCTGTTTTTGCCACCAAAGTGGATAACCTCACATTTATCCACATTATACTGCATCTGCCATGCATTTGCACACTCACCCAACCTATCCAAGTCACCTTGCAGCGTATCCAAGTCACCTAGCATCTCCTCATCAAGCCCCTAACCCCACTGACCCCCAGCTTCATGTCATCCGCAAACTTGGAGATGTTGCATTCAATTCCCTCATCCAGATCATTAATATTTTTGTAAATAGCTGTGGTCCCAGCACTTATCAGGAATATATATTGTAAATAGTAGCAGTACCCCACTAGACACTGCCTGCCATTCAGAAAAAGACCCGTTTACTCCTACTCTTTGCTTCCTGTCTGCCAGCCAGTTCTCTATCCACATCAATACTGAACCCCCAATACCGCGTGCTTTAAGTTTGTACACTAATCTCTTATGTGGGAACTTGTCGAAAGCCTTCTGAAAGTCCAGATATAACACATCCACTGGTTCTCCCTTATCCACTCTACTAGTTACATCCTCAACAAATTCTATAAGGTTTGTCAGACATGATTTACCTTTCATAAAAATCCAAAATTTGCTGGCTTTGTATCTAATGATTATTTCCACCACTTTCCAAATGTGCTTGCTATCCCCATCTTTAATTAACTGACTCCAGCATTTTCCCCACTACCGATGTTAGACTAACTGGTCTGTAATTCCCCCCCCGTTTTCTCTCTCCCATCCCTTTTCAAAAAGTGGAGTCTTTACATTAGCTACCCCTCCAATCCTCAGGAACTACTCCAGAATCTAAAGAGTTTTGAAAGAAGTTATCACTAATGCATCCACTATTTCTGGGGCTACTTCCTTAAGTACTCTGGGATGCAGCCTATCTGGCCCTGGGGATTTATCGGTCTTTAATCCATTCAATTTACCTTACACCACTTCCCGGCTAACTTGGATTTCACTCAGTTCCTCCATCTCATTTGACCTCCGGTCCCCTGCTATTTCCAGCAGATTATTTATGTCTTCCTTAGTGAAGACAGAACCAAAGTAGCCAAAGTAGTTATTCAATTGGTCTACCATGTCCTTGTTCCCCATGATCAATTCACCAGTTTCTGACTGCTAGGGACCTACATTTGTTTTAACTAACCTTTTCCTCTTCACATATCTATAAAAACTTTTGCAGTCAGTTTTTATGTTCCCTGCCAGTTTTCTTTCATAATCTATTTTCCCTTTCCTAATTAAGCCCTTTGTCCTCCTCTGTTGGACTCTGAATTTCTCTCAGTCCTCTGGTAGGCTGCTATTTCTGGCTAACTTGTATGCTTCATCTTTTGTTTTGATACTATCCCTGATTTCCCTTGTTATCCACGGATGCACTACCTTCCCTGATTTATTCATTTGCCAAACTGGGATGAACAATTGTTGTAGTTCATCCATGCAGTCTTTAAATGCCTTCCATTGCATATCCACCGTCAACCCTTTAAGAATCACTTGCCAGTCTATCTTGGCCAATTCACATCTCATACCCTCAAAGTTACCTTTCTTTAGGTTCAGAACTCTTGTTTCTGAATTAACAATGTCATTCTCCATCCTAATGTAGAACTCAACCATATTATGGTCACTCTTGCCCAAGGGGCCACGCACTACAACACTGCTAACTAACCCTTCCTCATTACTCAATACCCAGTCTAGAATAGCCTGCTCTCTCGTTGGTTCCTCTACATGTTGGTTTAGAAAACTATCTTGCATACATTCCAAGAAATCTTCTTCCTCAGCACCCCTGCCAATTTGATTCACCCCAATCTATATGTAGATTGAAGTCCTCATAACTGTTTTACCTTTGTTGCATGCATTTCTAATTCCTGTTTGATGCCATCCCCAACATCCACTACTACAGTTAGATGGCCTATTACTACACAACCACCCCTAGCGTTTTTCTGCGCCTTAGTGTGTTGCGCAGAACAAAAACTCACTACCCATATCGATTCCACATCCTCCAAGCTAATGTTCTTCCTTTCTATTACGTTAATCTCCTCCCTCTAACCCACCAGCCAACGTACTAACCATATACCTCCTTTTCCATTTCTGTTTATCCCTCCTGAATATTGAATATCCCTGGATGTTCAGCTCCTAGCCTTGGTCACCTGGAGCCATGCCTTTTCGTGATCCCAACTATATCATATTCATTAATAACTATCTGCACATTCAACTCATCCACCATTATTACAAATTGCTCCTTGCCTTGAGACACAAGCCTTCAGGCTTGTTTTGACAACACTCTTACCCCTTATACAATTATGTTGAAAAGTGGCCCTTTTTGATTTTTGCCCTGGATTTTTCTGCCTGCCACTTTTACTTGTTCACCTTGCTACCGTATTGCTTCTACCCTCATTTTTCACCGTCTGTCTTCTTTCTCATGCTCCCATCCCCTTGCCCACATTAGTTTAATATCCTCCCTGACAGCATAGCAAACACTCTCCCAAGTACATTGGTTCCATTGCTGCCCAGGTGCAGACCGTCCTGTTTGTACTGGTCCCACCTCCCCCAGAACTGGTTCCAATGCCCGAGAAATTTGAATCCCTCCTCCTTGCACCATTTTTCAAGCCACGTATTCATCTGCAATATCCTCCTATTTCTACTCTGACTAGCACGTGGCTCTGGTAGTAATCCAGAGATTATTACCTTTGAGGTCCTACTTTTAAGTTTATCTCCTAGCTCCCTAAATTTGCCTTGTAGGACTTCATTCCATTTTTTACCTATATCGTAAGTTGCCTCCCTGACCCTTGCACCAGGGAAGCAACTTACCATCCTGGAGTCTCATTTGCGGCTGCAGAAAAGTCTTATCATCCCTTACTATGAATCCCCTATTACTATAGCCCTTCCACTCTTTTTTCTCCCCTCCTGTGCCGCAGAGCCACCCATGGTGCCATGAACTTGGCTGCTGCTGCCTTCCCCTGATGAGTCATCTCCCCCAACAGTATCCAAAATTGTATATTCTGTTTAGGAGGAATGATGACCACAGGGGACTCCTGCGCTACCTGCCTGACTGCAAACGCTGGCTCCTAATGCCCACCCGTTCCCTTTCTGTCCACTTAACTTTTACCTCGCGTTGTGACCCAAATCACTGTACATGCTATTCACAAGTTTCTCTCCGCATCGTGGTTGCTCCCAGTATGAATCCAATTGCAGCTCCAATCGTTCAATGCGGTTCTGCCAGGAGCTGCAGCTGGACACACTTCCTGCAAACGTAGTCACCATAGGGACACCAACCATATCCACTGAATCTCCAACATGTTGCAGATGAGCAAACCATGGGGCCTATCTCAATGAACATGACTTGCCCCAAATTAAATCAAACTCACTCCACACTATAAAAATCTTAATCCTTTAAACTCACCTTTGCTAAAAAGCAGTGTACCCTTAGCTCACTGTACCCTTAGCTCACTGAACCCTTAGCTCACTGAACCCTTAGCTCACTGAACCCTTAGAAAAAAAAACTCACTGAACCCTTAGCTCACTGAACCTAAGCACACTGACCCTTAGCTCATCTGAACCCTTAACCAGAAAGCAGTAATGCAAACCAGGGGTTGCACCCAATCAGCTGCTTCTTCCAGTCCGCTTCCACCAGACTAGTTCCTTTGAAGTAATGGAAAGTTACAGATTTGGGTACTCCTCCTCTTGCTCCAACGGCTCCTGGGCCTCTGTGGAGTAAAGCCCCGCGCTCGATTTATACACGCACCACCCGGAGACTCCTCCTCTTGAACATATGAAATAATGAAAATAAAGTTAGATGAATGTAAATATATGCTTTCCCCTGCGGCATAACATTATGGCTCTATATATATTGGTGGCCAACAAATGTTTGAACTCAAGAAATGGGCAGAAATTATTTGGATAATTTCTGGAAGATTGGAATCAAGTCAACCTTATATTTTGCAGGTTTTTATTGTGAGTTCTACCATGAGATTGAAAAAATGATGTCCTTCCTCATCTTAAACTTGGTGAGCAGCGCATGTAGGTACAACTATTTTACTGATAAATAATATTTGACTTCCTTGGGACAATTGACTGGAACAATGATTTTTATTTCTGAGCAAGACTTCAGACAAACAATCAACAAACCACAGAACACAACACAACACAAACAGATAAACAGTATGCTCACTCTGGCTCACTAACTTTTATAACTCACAAGCTTCGTAGTCTAGACCGAAATCACAGATGCTTGACCAACAGCAGAAATGGCCAGTCCTAATGTAGACTGAGAAAGCCTGGTAAACCTCCTCTGCACCTTTAAGAATATTTACCAGAATTATGCCTGGATTTGAGAGTATTAGCTACAAGGACCGACTTAGAATGTTGACCGACTTAGAATGGTTTTTTCTCAACCGCTATAACAATCCTTTCCCCTTTAGACGGAGGAGCGGAGTTGACGACAAACAGGGATCTAAACAGTTGAAAATCTTTGCAGCCCAGATTTTCTTGTGTTTTTTTTGTTTTTATTTTGCTTATGTTAGTTTAGGTGGTTTTGTTTCTTTTTTTTTCTCTTTCTTTTTCTTTTTCTTTTTATCCTTTGGTTTTTATATACACAAGTTCTCTTTTAATACATTTATCTGTAGTTACATGGAGACCAGGAGGTCTATACCCAATGTGTATTCTGACACTAGATTTATTTCTAAGTCACATTTATTGTTCATACAATCCTGATCCCTATGTATCAAGATCACTGTTATGTTGGTTATTACCTTTTGTTTTTGAAAAATTAATAAAGAGATTTTTTTTTAAATAATGTTTTTTTCTGGAATGCTGGAGGTTGAGGGGACACCTGATGAAATTATGAGAGGAATGGATGGTGTCGATAGTCAGGACATTTTCCCCGGGGGGGGGGGGGGGGGGGGGGGGGGGGGGGTGGGGCAGGATGAAAATATAAAATATAAAAAAGCATAGCTTTAAGGTGAGAGGGACAAAGATCAAAGCATATATGGAGGGCATGTTTTTTTACATAAAGGGTGGTAAGTGTCTGGGACACACTGCGGTGGGTAGTGGTGGAGGCAGATACAATAGTGGCATTTAAGATACTTTTTTTAACCTCTTACCTCGACGGAGATGCAATTTTTTTTCCGTATTGTATCTCCGTCCGCACTGAACATTGAGGAGCTGGCGGCCTTTGCTGGGGATTGACTTTGGGAGCTCCAACCGCGGGAGCCTGCAGGACTTAACTGGGATACTGAGTTGGATGATCAGCCATGATCATATTGAATGGCGGTGCAGGCTCGAAGGGCTGAATGGCCTACTCCTGCACCTAATTTCTATGTTTCTATGTTTCTATGTTAACATCGTGGAGCTGGCGGTCCCTGTTGGGGATCGACATCGAAGTTCCAACCGCAGGAGCTTGCAGACTTTAACATCTTGGAGCTCGCGATCCCATGGCTAGGGATCGACTTCGGGACCGCCGGGCTGCAGGAGCTTCGACCGCCCCGATGTGGGGGCTACAATCGCCGGCTGTTGTGGATGTTTATGTTAACTTTTATATAGTTGTGTATCTTATTGCTTTTTCTAGTATGGCTGTATGGTAAATGGAGTTTCACTGTACCTTAATTGATACACGTGACAATAAAATACCTTTGAACCTTTGAAGATTTTCCTACCTCTGTGCAGGGGAGGGGAGGGTGAGGACAGAGTTGCAAGATGCAATCAATGGCTCTGGTCTCCTAATCTGAGGAAAGACATTCTTGCCATAGAGGGAGTACAGAGAAGGTTCACCAGACTGATTCCTGGGATGGCACGACTTCCATATGAAGAAAGACTGGATAGACTCGGCTTGTACTCGCTGGAATTTAGAAGATCTTATAGAGACTTACAAAATTCTTAAGGGGTTGGACAGGCTAGATGCAGGAAGATTGTTCCTGATGTTGGGGAAGTCCAGAACAAGGGGTCACAGTCTAAGGATAAGGGGGAAATCTTTCAGGACCGAGATGAGAAAATCATTTTTCACACAGAGAGTGGTGAATCTGTGGAATTCTCTACCACAGAAGGTAGTTGAGGCCAGTTCATTGGCTATATTTAAGAGGGAGTTAGATGTGGCCCTTGTGGCTAAAGGGATCAGGGGGTATGGAGAGAAGGCAGGTACAGGATACTGAGTTGGATGATCAGCCATGATCATATTGAATGGCGGTGCAGGCTTGAAGGCCGAATGGCCTACTCCTGCACCTATTTTCTATGTTCTATGTTTCTATGTTTTCTATGACAGTAGGAACATTACGTTTTAGGAAAAATGAAGACATTTCAGAGGAACCTGTAGGGAATGCAGGGGGAGAGGGAGTGAGAGCAGAGATGTGGGAAATAGATGAGGTGCAGTGAATGGCGTTTGTCTAGTATAAGAGTAAGGTTCAAGAAATACATTTCAAAAAATACCTGTGTGGAAGAATATTTGGTGATTTAGCTTCCAAGTCCATACATTTTATATTCAATGTCGCTGCATGTAGTTAGGGTTAGAATAACAATGGGTCTGAATGCCATCAACGGATCTCAAATCTTGCCCCTTGATGAAGCCCTCACCTGTGTGTGACAAGGGCCTCTGATACTGGGGAAGTTTGTCAGTTTGAGTGAGGCAGGCGCGGACAATGTGAGGATATGCTGTTGTTTTTTAACTAATTGACTCACTCCACTTTATCCAGTGCGGTCACCCGCCCTCCCTCCCCCACCCGCTGCGTCCATCTCCAGCTCCCACACGCCTTATCTCATTGGACACGGATGTCAAATCGGAACCCGATTCTGTGACCTAGCTGAGCGGGGACAGCACAGGACCAATGAACATGACAAGCAGATAGCGCAAGGATTATGTTTAGTTTAAATTAGGATAGCATGCATTTAAAACAAGTGAAGATTTTGACGGTTTTATTTCGGCAATCATAATTTTAGAAAATGCGAGGCTTATATCAAACTAATTTTACATGTTATTAATTTTATTTTCAAGTCAGGGAAAAGTTACGCATGGTTCTGCATCACCCTGATGAGATGGCCAAAGCTCTTTCTTTCTGAGGTTGCATCCCTCTTTTCTGCTCAATAATGAATATTCCACATTGGAATAGTTATAAAGAAATGCATTATTTTATATCATTCACTTTCTTACTAATTCATTCTGTCCGATCTCGAGACTTACATGTGATTACATGCTTCAAACAGGAAACCAAATAACAGTGTTTTTAATCTTTCATCTATAAAAATATTATTTTAGGTTGAAATAATATAGCTGTTTATGATGAGCCATGTACCTAGGCTGATGCAAAATTTGAACAATTCTTAATATTTCCACAAACTTTAAAAAACTTTTTGCCGACCTGGAGATATTTAGAAATGAATATGATCTGACCACAGCAATCCCACTAAGTATTATGACTGACACTTTTGTTTACATAGCTGGTTTCTGTTAATTTAACAAAAGTTTTGTGAGATATTCATTTGTTCCAACATGTCAGGAAGTGAATTTGATTACAGACTGTCCTGTGGGAATGGAGGACTGAACTGAGCAGTTTTAACATGAAACAAGAGCTACTTTGGTATAAAAACAAAGCACGACTCTTTAAGCAAGGTAAATGCCATTAATAGTTCATCAAACTGAAGATTAAACATTCTGGTCTTCAACAAAATATGTAAAATTCCGGAAAGCTTTTGGTGTAAGAACAAGCAGATGTAAAGTGAGGGTAACATCATACTTAAAAATTGGCCTATTATTTCTTGTTAACTGACATTGTCAGATATTTTATGTTAATGATGATATATAGCTCACAGAAGTCTGCCTGGAAAATCTCACGTCAAACAAGGTGTATAACTAATTTCACCTGGAGTTGCCGAGAAGGACGAAAATAAAGAAAAATAACTATCTCTGCAATCACCAATAAAAACTTACATTGTGACACCTTCTCCAAGTTTCCCTCCAATTGGCTGCTGCTCACCTTGACTTAATATACATAAACATTCTGCTGGGCTGCCTTTAATTTCCCTTTTTGTCATCATTGTCAGTGCAGAATCGACACAAGAACTGAAAATCCAGCACTACATCTTTGGCAGAAGAGGCAATAAATGCACTCATACCAGCACTACTCTCATCCTCAGATAAATCTGAGATTGTCTAATGTCATTACCCAGTATCATAATGCACAATATTATGTTAGTGGGCTTGTTCACGGGAGCTTAATTATTATAAATATCTGTAGGATGCTCGAAAATGAAACTAATATGCCTGCATTTTGCAGATGAAAGAGATCATGAACGAAGGACCAGTTATGTAAGGAACACGTGGATCTGCTTCAACACACATTTCCATAACATTAATTAGCTGTAACACAATTGAGGAATTAGAGAACGCAATTGGTACTGCATGGTCTGAGTTGCTTAAGGGGCTGTCCCACTGCGGCGACCTAATTGGCGAGTTTAGAAGAGTTTAGGAGAGTTTGAAGAAGTGTCATGTTGAAGACCTCCTTCGACTATGTAGAAGACCTCCTTTGACTATGTTGAAGACTAGCTTCGACTAGCTTCGGGAAAATTGGACACTGAATAGTGGAGAGTGAAGACGACCTCCTTCGAACTCCTTCGACCTCCCTTTGACTTTGTTGAAGACTATCTACGACTACTTTCGACTACCCTCGATTACCTTCAACTACCTTCGATTACCTACGAATAACATGCCGACCTACTACGACCTAGTTCGACTAAACCTATGAGTATCGATTTTTTTCCATGGCGACCTTTTTTTACTCGTTGCATTTTTCAGCATGTTGAAAAATACGCCGCGACCTAGCTGAGGGCTCGAGAACGCGGGGACTACTCTCGAGCATGAAGGAGAGTTACAAAGACCTCCTAGGACCTCGTGTCGAACATGCTGCGAGTATGAGTCGAGGGCAAACTCTTCTAAACTCTCCAATTAGGTTGCCGCAGTGGGAGAGCCCCTTTATAATGTGATTTTGATTGGTAACTAGAGAAACATTTAAAAGTTACTTTGGAAATTAGCAATCAGAAAAAAGGTTGGCTTCAGGTAAAGCAGTCAAGAGAAAAAAAGAATACTGTTTCCATGTAACCTCCCTGCAGTAATTAGACACTATAGGATCTCAATGCAGGCTTCTAGTTTTCCCACAGGTGTCTGTTGAAATTGAGAAGAAATTGCTTTTATTGACACGTGCAATGAATATTCTATTGAACATATAACATATAGCCTTTAGTAATTTTAGCTTGCAACAAAAATGAACATAGCTTTTAAAAGACCTTTGTTTTCGAAACTCCTAAAGGAAAAATAAATTAATTATTGCAAATCTAACACTTTATCCTCCTTTCCCCATTGACACAATTGACACCAGGGGGCGCCGCACGATAGCAGCCTGGCTAACAGTCTGTCTGTCTTTTCGGTTTTTTTTGGTATTTTTAGTGAGTTTTAAAAGTTTGTGTTAATGTTCTCTGGTTTGTTTTATGTGGGGTGTGGGGGAGGGGGTTGGGGGAAACTTTTCTTCAATCTCTTACCTTGCCGGAGATGCAATTGTTTATCGGATCGCATCTCCGGTCGCTCAGTGGCTTAACATCGTGGAGCTGGAGGCCTTGCTCGGAACTGACTTTGAGCCCCACGGGGACGATCAGATGAGTGTAGCTCTCTGTCAACACATCATTCTTTCAATTTCAGGACTTTTTCTGGATGTGAAGCACATTCCCTTAAAGGATAATTCTTTTTTCTCTCTTGTTGCATAACACTGGTTATTTCACTGCATGTACACATTTTAATGACAGTTTGACACAACTACTGATGAACCTGAACTTATTATCCCATTCTCTTAAGATGTGGGATACAGTATTGCAAGGAAACCGTTAACACTCCCAGCATCTATTACAATCACTGCCACAGGTTATAAGTTAAAGTCATTGACTGAACAGCAAATAGAAATGATGTCAATCAGGGAATTACCAGCAAAATTTACAAAGAACAGGCAGAAGAAATCAGGTTTAGTAATCACTTACAAACAATCTGCAATGGATAGGGGAGAAGTTCCTGCTGTCATCTTGCCTGGGATCGATGCTCCAACCGCAGCCTGCGGATTTGACCATCGAGGAGCTCGCAGTCTCGGGTAGAGACCGATGTTGGAAGCTCCAAATGATGCAGAAGGTTTCGCCCAGCCCCGGCCCGGGGTCAGATCGCCTGGCGCGGGGAGCTGAGATTCCCTCCCCGATGCAGGAGCCTGATATCCCCGACACGGAAGCCTAAACGCCGCCGGCTACGGGAACCAAGATCGCCCCATCAACGGAAGGCTCGAGTCCCCTGACCGCAGGAGAACAAAAAAGGGAAGAGATTGAACTTATTATTGCCTTCCATCACAGTGCGGAATGTGGAGGAGTCACTGTGGTGGATGTTTATGTTAAAATATATTTTGTGTGTTCTGTTGCTTTTTATTGGTATGACTATGGCAAATGAAATTCCTCGTCTGTTGCAAATAACACACTTGGCTAATAAAGCATGATTATGATTATGATGATTATGAATTGTTCTCATGAAGTGATTTTCTATAACATGATGTTTAAGAACACAACTATCTTGCTACAACTGAACTATATGTACTTTGTGCTAAACAACTGAGTTCACCCAAATGTTACAATCCATTTTATTTTATCTAATTATTATATCACAGTTATTTCATATGCACAGAATTTCACTGGATCAATTGTGTGAAATACTGCTTCAAAAACTGATCCACTGACCCAAAAACTCATCAAACCCATATTTTTTAAACTCTCAGTGGGAGATATCACTAAACCTGTTATGTTCTGAAAATTACTAAATAAAAGCTTTCACTTGTATATCTTCTTTTTCTATAATTCTTGATGAGTGTAGCTCTCTGTCAACACATCATTCTTTCAATTTCAGGACTTTTTCTGGATGTGAAGCACATTCCCTTAAAGGATAATTCTTTTTTCTCTCTTGTTGCATAACACTGGTTATTTCACTGCATGTACACATTTTAATGACAGTTTGACACAA
Source organism: Okamejei kenojei (assembly GCA_035221665.1). NCBI lineage: Eukaryota > Metazoa > Chordata > Chondrichthyes > Rajiformes > Rajidae > Okamejei > Okamejei kenojei. The sequence continues at coordinate 46,242,804 of CM069143.1, forward strand.
CTACTGATGAACCTGAACTTATTATCCCATTTCTCTTAAGATGTGGGATACAGTATTGCAAGGAAACCATTAACACTCCCAGCATCTATTACAATCACTGCCACAGGTTATAAGTTAAAGTCATTGACTGAACAGCAAATAGAAATGATGTCAATTAGGGAATTACCAGCAAAATTTACAAAGAACAGGCAGAAGAAATCAGGTTTAGTAATCACTTACAAACAATCTGCAATGGATAGGGGAGAAGTTCCTGCTGTCATCTTGAGACAATGGTATGAGAAATCAGGGGATGTCACACCTGAAACTTTCGTCAACTCTTCCTGCATTACCTCACTTTGCTGACATTGTCACGTGTTCAATCTCTGTAAAATTGAACTTTTCGGGAAGCATCTGCCCATGGGGTCTCACACCTTTTGTCACAGGATATACACATATAGGAAACTGAGCAAAGCACACATAACCTTTTTGCTGGGCACCAGTACGGATGAACCTGCACAGCTTTCACCTCTGATGCAATGAAAATGTTCAAGACATCCTGGAGTTACAACTGACCACTTCATTCAGTAATCTACGGATATTTCTACAATCTTTGAGGACTGCATTGGATCTCCAAACAGGAAGATTATGAGATCAGGGTGGAAGTATATTACTCATTGTTGATAACTGTCCAAATTTCAAGATTTCTATCCTTCGACATGTTGACTTACAGTATTCTACTTTCCAAATTAAACCAGTACTGACCTTCAGTTAAATGAGACTGGAATCATCAAGATTTCTAGGAGTTACAATCAATCGAGTTTAGCTAGAGAAAGATTAGCGACATTACTAAAACGGAAACTTTGATACAAGTTGAATTTCTTTACCTGATGTTGTGACAGAGCAATGGCCTGAGTTTTATTTGCGAATAGTAGAGGATGATCTAAAAATGAAGCCAACACTGAGGTGTATCATGTTAAGGAATGGCTTCTTCAAACAAGACAAACATGTTGCTTGGCATCCATTGAAGTAGGATTAAGGAATGGAATTGATAAAGAGAGCAACACTGTGAATGATGACACAGCCATTGATCCTCTAACACTCAATATTACCTGATTATTTCATTTAGAAATTTCTCAGGATCTGGCATTCAGTGGTTTAATTGACATCTAATTACATATGTGGGAAAGAACTGCAGATTCTGGTTTAAATCGAAGGTAGTTACAAAATGCTGGAATATTTCAGCGGGACTGGCAGCATCTCTGAAGAAAAGGAATGGGTGAAGTTTCGGGTGAAGACCTTTCCTCAGACTGAGGAAGGATCTCGACCCGAAACGTCACCCATTCCTTCTCTCTAGAGATGCTACCTGTCCTGCTGAGTTACTTCAGCATTTTGTGTCTACTGACATCTAATTACATGTTCCACTTTAAAAAACAGTTCATTATTCCACAGCTCTCATGGTCAAATTTGAACTCTAGTCCCGGAAATATGAGTTCAGGGTTATAACCTGGATTATAAATTCAGTGATTTCAATGCTGCATCTCCATAACATTATAGCACTTATGAAAGTGTGGACCTGTAAATATGGTAGGAACATTTTTTCATTGTCTGATGTTAATTCTTAGGTCTTCCAAGTGTCACAAAGATCAGTTTCAGCTCCTCCATTGTACACATCATGTCTGTACAAGAACCCACACTCCAAACAACTTCCTTTGTGCTATAAAAAAAATAAAAAGTTGTTGTTGGCTTTCCAACATGAAATTGGAGTGTTCCCCTAAGAAGGTTCTGTCTGTGATTGCCATGTCTGTAGTGGTAACTTCACTGGTGCTACAAAATACCCCAGGCAAAATGGAAACATTGACCTTAACTCTTCTAGATCCTGATCAATAATTGGCCAGTATCTAAAACTTCTGTTAAAAACTATCATGTTTGCCATGCCAGTATGTTTAATCTGTAGCTCAGCCAAAACAATGGTGACACAGCAATACGTCCCACTTCAAATAGCTTTGGACTCAAGCCATCAGTTGTGAAATGACTACACTGCAGAATTGCTATTAAGGGAGTGCAGCGTAGGTTCACCAAACAATATTTTTTCAGATAAAGTCATGGGATATTGTAGATTTGTTCAAGAATGAGACTTTGTGTGAAGATGTCAACTGCAGAGCTTTTCTGTTGGAGCAACACATCCATTGTACTCGTCTATCAGCTTGAGACTCTGAAATCAGATTTGACCGTGGTGTTTACCTACTCAGAGGTGATGGCTCTTGTTCAGAAGCAACGCTCACTCATACTTAGACAAAATACTCAGAAAATGCATAGACGATACATAGAAACATAGAAAATAGGTGCAGGAGTAGGCCATTCGGCCCTTTGATCCAGCACCGCCATTCAATGTGATCATGGCTGATCATCCACAATCAGTACCCCGTTCCTGCCTTCTCCCCATATCCTTTGATTCCTCTAGCCCTTAGAGCTCTATCTGTCTCTCTTTTGAATGCATCCAGTAAATCAGCCTCCACTGTCTTTTGAGGCAGAAAATTCCACAAACTCACATCTCTCTGGGTGAATTGTTTTTTCCTCATCTCAGTTCTAAATGGCCTACCCCTTATTCCTAAACTGTGGCCCCTGGTTCTGGACTCCCCCAACATCGGGAACATGATTCCTGCATCTAGCTTGTCCAATCCCTTCATAATTTTACAATGTTTCTATAAGATCCCCTCTCATCCTTCTAAATTCCAGTGAATACAAGCCCAGTCGTTCCATTCTTTCATCGTGTGACAGTCCCGCCATCCCAGGAATTAACCTTGATAACGTACGCTGCACTCCCTCAATAGCAAGAATGTTTATCCTCAAATTAGGAGACCAAAATTGCACACAATACTCCAGGTGTGGTCTCACCAGGGCCCTGTAAAACTGCAGAAGGACCTCTTTGCTCCTATAATCAAATCCTCTCGTTATGAAGGCCAACATGCCATTCGCTTTCTTCACAAACTAGTCACCAAGCATCTTTTCCATATCGTTTGTGAATGATTCACAAGCTTGTTTGTAAACTACTCCTCCCAGCTGTCTGTCTGCAATGGGGCTATCATTATGTCCTGCTTCCATCAGTTATAATGCTGCCACACTCAAGTCTGTGCATTTGATTCCCTTGTAATCAGGGTTTCCTGCCACTTTACAGACTAATGCTGTCTGGCTTTCTTTTAGTAGAGACTGCGACTGCCTCTACTCTCTTCTCTCCTATTTGTCTAACCTACTTGTGCCTACACAAATTTACCAACTCACTGTTTACCCTGGGGCATCTACACATCACATCTAAACCTAATAAATATGCACTGCACTTTCCCAATAGATTCTTATTTCCCTGGCAGCAATTATTTATTCATTCAATTATAACGTTGTATAAATGTCTATTTTGAAATGTCCAATGCTAAATAATGGTAGATATCTGATTATTGCAAGCAATTGAAATTCTATTCTTTACTCTAGGTACAGCAGAGTAATCCAGTGAGTGAAGTAACCAATACAACAAATTCCAGGAGGCAGAAAGATTGCAGTGGCCAGACACATTACATCATGGTGTCAGTGGAAGAGCAAACAGCACAGAATTTTACTTCGGAGTCACGTGAGTGACTACGTGAAGAAGCCCCGTCAGGCGCATGTGCGTCATTACGTCCGACGCATGGCACACCGACGGGCTGGAGAGCGCAGCTCCACCAGCGGTAAGTAGTAAACCGGCAAGTAAGTGATTTTTAAAACTTTCTGCGGGTATTTAAACTCCGTGAGACTGGTTCAGGAGCCAGTGGGAGTAGTTCAAAATGGAGAAAGTTGTGAAAAAGTCTGCCGTCCGTAGCAGGAGTTTAACTCGCGGGACCGCGGTTAGTACTCGCAGATCGGGTAGGGAGATACCTGCTGCGGTAATGCCAGCTCCAACGGCGACTGTAGAACCGCCGGTAGCTCAACTGCCTCCATTAACTCCAGTGCCTCACAGCGTGAGGCCACTCCAGTAGGGAGAAAGGCCAAATGAAAATCTATCAGGCCCGTTTTATCTGACGGGTCTGATGAAGAAGACTCCCCTCCTTCCAATGAGAAGGTCTGGGGACGTCTAGATAAAATGGAAAGAATGCTTCAAATGCATGATGAGCCATGAAGTATTCCAATCGGGGTCGCATGCCCCTGAGGATTCCCCAAACAGCCTCAGGCAGAGGCCCATATGGCGAGGAAGACTTCACCGCCTATGAGTATCAATGGGAATCACCCTCACCAGCAACTTATTTAGGGCTGGTAGAGACATCCCTAGAGCAAGACTCGGGAGAGCCAGGGCAGGAGGAATCTGACCCTGAAGTTGGTGTCACTGCTTTTGGGCGCACACCAAGGCACATGAGCCATGCTCCAGGTGTCCTGGATGTGGCTAGAAATGTTGCCATACCGGACGGTACAGGTGAAGCCATGGAGGAAAATCTAGCTTCCAATATGGCCTCTCCCCAGCTCCAGGATTCCATCATGGAACAGTCGACCATGCGTTACCAGACACCTGTTAACTGTGCGTCGCTCAAGGTGCCCACTGTGAACTCTGCTATCTGGGCACAAATGAGCGCAGCAATGAGGGGACAAGAGCTTTGTTTTCAGCGAGTCCTCAAATTAGTGGGGGCAGGTATCATGGCTTTTGGGAAAATGGACCAAGGGGAACCAATGTCGAGGACACAGCAGGATATGTTGGCCCTGCTATGCAATGCCCACTTCGAAATCAACTGTATCCGGAAAATTGCCATCAAGCCAACATTGAACCCACGCTTTGCAGCTCTTTGTAGGTCCTCTAATATTCAAGCACCAAATTTCTTATTTGGCAAAGACCTGCTGAAAACAGGTCAAAGACCTGGAGGAAGAGGCCAAAACTATCGGCCTCATGAAAACCTACATACCCTCAGCCAGGATACCACCTTGCAGGTCTTTCTCAACAAGACGGGCATCAGATGCTGGAGCAGGCCCAAGTAGAGTGTTACCAGTTGGACGCCATACATATCCACCTGCGTACTCCAACTACAACCCCAACATGGCCAGGAGAGTTCCTCAATCAGTCCAGGATAAATCCTCTGGGGAACAACCTCCGGTTGGGGGTAGGTTACAGTTATTTTATGATGAATGGTGCTGCATAACATCTGATCTGTTTATACTGGACACTGTCTCAGGGTCTCGAATTGAGTTTATGTCAGGAATTCATCCACCTGCACAAAATATGCCTAGTCGGGTATTGTTTTTTACTGGACCAGAAACTCTGCAGGTAAATAATGAAATTGGGGTTTTGCTCCAAAAAGGGGTAATTGAGAAGACGGTATACCATCCTCAACAATTTGTGTCCAATGTATTCCCCAGACTGAAAAAAGATGGTGGATGTCGAGTCATTCTGGACCTATCCCAGTTAAATTCCTATTGTCAGTATAGGCATTTTAAAATGGACACTTTCAGTACTGCTAAACAGCTGTTATCAAAAGGTTGTTATATGGCAACTATAGATCTGAAAGATGCATAATATTCAGTACCAATTCATATCAGTACCGTAGATATTTGAAATTTAATTGGATGGGACAGCTGTGGCAATTTAAAGCGTTGCCCAATTGGGTTAACCTCAGCTCCTAGGTTGTTCACAAAATTGTTAAAGCCAGTTCTGGCACTACTTCGTGCCCAGAATCATATGATGGCTTATTTAGATGATATTTTAATTATAAGCAACACTCAGGAGTCGGTTTCAGCAACCAAACACCTGTTTGAGAGGTTAGGTTTTTCTCCTCTATCTAACAAAATCCAAGCTAGAGCCATCCCAAAAAATTAACTATTTGGGGTTTGTCATTGATTCAGTTGATATGTCAGTGACTTTGCCTATGGCCAAGGCTGTTGAAATCATGGAGGTCTGTACCAGTCTCGTAGAAAAGCAACATCCGGCAAGTAGCCAGCATTATTGATAAATAGGTGGTGGCTTTCCCTGCAGTGCAGTTTGGACCTTTGCACTGTCAAAGTTTGCAATGAGCTAGAGAACAAGCACTTAAAGAACATGCAGGTCATTTTGATTGACCAATGCAGTTGCCAGCCAAAGCCATCGCCGAATTGCAATGGTGGATAATCAATATTGCACGAAGTACCAAAAACATTTTGACTCAACAACCTTCAGTAGTTTTACAAACAGATGTCAGTGCTTTGGGATGGGGAGCCATGGACAGCGAGTCTAGCTGTGGTGGTAGATGGAGTGTACAAGAGGAATTAATCCTGCGAAGGCATGGTATAACTTACTTAGAATTGCTGGCTACATTCTACGGATTAAAAGCATATTGTTCAACAATGAATGATTTACATGTTCAGCTCCAGATTGACAATACCACGGCTGTTGCTTATATCAAACACATGGGAGGAATAAGGTCAGTATTATGTCATAATCTGGCTAACCTCATTTGGGACTGGTGCATTTCCAGAAATATCTGGGTCTCAGCTATCTACCTACCAGGTAGAGATAATGTGATGGCATACAACAGGTCACGGAAATGTAATGACAACATAGAATGGATGCTAAATCCTGATGTTTTAAAATGATTGTCAGCCGCTATGGTTTGCCAGATATAGATCTGTTTGCATCCAGGCTAAATCACCAGTTGCCTAATTACGCTTCGTGGGAACCAGATCCAGGAGCAGTAAAGGTGGATGCATTTTCGCTACATTGGGGATGGATGTTCTTTTACGCTTTTCCCCCATTCTGCCTCATCTGGCAATGTCTCACCAAAATAGAGCAGGACTCCGCTTCAGGCGTTTTGGTGGTTCCGGACTGGCCTACACAGCCATGGTTCCCATTGGTGCTGAGAATGATGACTCAGCCATTCATGACTATCCCCAAGTGCAGTAATTTGTTGGTTCGTCCAGTAACAGGAGAAAGTCATCCGTTACATGATCGTATTAATCTGTTAATCTATAGGTTCCGACCAGACCATTCCAAGGGCTTGGACTGTCGAGTAGGATCAAGGATGTGATAACTGCAGCTTGGAGAGATAGCACTAAAAAACAATATGTATCTCATATTAAGAAATGGGAGATGTTTTGCTTGCAGTCAGATATATCTTATCATACTGCAAGCATACCAGATGTATTGGAGTTCCTTGCTACATTGCATTTTGATGAACACTTGAGCTATAGTGCCATTAATAGTGCTTGGAGTGCTTTGTCCTCCTATTTAGGGAAGTTTTCAGAACAACAATCTATCGGGTCTCATCCTTTAGTGTCCCGATTCATGAGAGGAATCTTTAACAAAAACTCTCCTAAGCCTAGATGTACAGAAATCTGGGATGTCAGTATAGTTCTAACACTGCTTCAACAAATGGGCTACAATCACGTCACTGTCTTTTCAGAAGTTAACACTTAAACACGGGTTATGCTCAAGGCGCTAGCATCAGCGCAACGGGTTCAAACATTGCAAAAGCTACGGCTGGATAGCATGTATTCTTTGTAGATAACATTACGTTTTATGTATATGATTTAATCAAAGCATGCCAGGATTGGCCGGAACCAAAGTAAGCTTTAAAGCATACCCCGTTGACCAAACGCTATGTGTAGTCAAGCACCCGAGTCAATATATCGAGGTAACTAAGAGTCTCAAAGGCTCTGAGACAGCAATGCTCATCAGCCACAAAGAACCTCATAAAAAGGTGTCAGTGCAAACTATTTCTAGCTGGTTAAAACAGGTTTTGGATTGTGCTGGAGTAGACGCTCATGTGTTTAAATCTCACTCCACCAGGGCAGCATCAACATCCGCAGCGAAGGCACAGGACGTGCCTCTAGATCAAATCCTCGGGGCCGCAGAATGGTCTAGGGAGGCGACCTTCTCAAAGTTATATGACAAACCTGTCCTGACAGTGCAAGATTTTGGGCATGCTGTTTTGGGTTCGGTTTGATTTCTTTTCTAAATTTCATTTGTAATTTCCCCCGGGATAGAGGGGTTATTACAGTTTTTGTTTATTATTATTAAAAAATGTTTATTGAATAATTCGAAGCAATGTTCAATATATTATTTATTCACTACTGTGTCAACTGAAGCAGTGTGTCATATGGAATGGATCTACGGCATGAAACCACAGAGCTTTGAAATTTTCAGGTAGTCAATCACGTGACTCCGATGTAAAATAGTAAGATTAAACGAGCTTACCAGTTTGAAGTTTGATCTTTATTTTAAGAGGAGTTACGATGAGGGATTACGTGCCCTCCGCTCCTGGCCCTCATAACCGCAAAGATAATTTGGTAGTTCTAGTCTTCTGAGTCTTACTGTATCACTTTGGCTATAGTTACTGTGTTTTTACGCTGCTGCTTTGAAGTATGACGCGCATGCGCTTGGCGGGGCTTCTTCACGTAATCCCTCATCGTAACTCCTCATAAAATAAAGATCAAACTTCAAACTGGTAAATTCTCATTTAATCTTACTATTATATTTGATTAATGAGAAAACATACAAATGTAGTTAGATCTTGGGTTAGGTGGTTTCAATGAGTTTCAGAGGGTCTGACTTGGCTCAATGCATCAACCCCAATGATCTGAACATGAGCCCTCTGTTATCTGACAAACTGGGAAAAACAAATACAGTTATTAATGCCTAGAACTCTAGCCTAGACCAAAAATGCCATATATTCAAGATATACAATTTATGAAAAGGACTATAGGGATGAGTAGTGAGGCTAAAGGGGCATTGGATTTCAAACCTGGACATTGGAGATGTCCTCATTCTTTAGGGAACAGGCATTCCCCTCTTCGACTATAGATGAGGCTCTCACCAGGGTCTCTTCTATACCCCGTAACTCTGCTCTCACTCCCCATCCCCCCACTCGTAACAAGGCCAGAGTCCCCTTGTCCTCACCTTCCACCCTACCAGCTGTCACATATCACAGATAATCCTCCAACATTTTCACCACCTCCAACGGGATCCCACCACTGGCCACATCTTCCCATCTCCTCCCCTTTCAGCTTTCCGCAGAGCCTGCTCCCTCCATAACAATTCGTCCCTTCCCACCCAAACCACCCCCTCCCCGGTACTCTCCCTTGCAACTGCAAGAAATTCTACACTTGTCGCTTTACCTCCCACTTGACTCCATCCAAGGACCTAACCAGTCTTTCCAGGTATGGCAGAGGTTCACCTGCACCTCCTCAAATATTGCATCCACTGCTCTAGGTGTCAGCTGCTTTACATTGCTGAGACCAATCTTAGGCTTGGTGATCACTTCACCCAACACCTCCGCTCAGTTCGCAATAACCAACCTGATCTCCTGGTGGCTCAGCACTTCAACTCCCCCTCCCATTCCGAATCCGACCTTTCTGTCCTTCAGGGTAAACTTTTTTCTCCGTTTCTTACCTTGCCGGAGATGCGATTCTGGGACGCATGTCTGTCGCTCTGCGGCCTAACATCGATGGAGCTGGAGGTATCCTCGGACTGACTTTGAGCCACACCACGGGGCGTGGACTTAACATCGGAGCCAATCCCTTGACTGGGATCGCTCCAACCGCAACCTGCAGACTTTACCATCAAAAGCTCGCAGTCTCGGGAGAGGCTAGTCAGGAGCTCCAACAATGTAGAGACCCGACCAGCCCCGATGCGGGGTCCGATCACCGGTGCGGGATTGCTGACATCCCCCCGATGCGGGAGCTGATGGGGAGGGCCCGACCGCTGGCCACGGAAGTCAAGATCATCCCGTCAACGTAGGTTTCAAGGCCTCCTGACCGAGGGAGAGCACAGAAGGGATGAGATTTGAACTTTTTTTCGCCTTCCATCAAAGTGAGGAATGTGAAGGAGTCATTGAGGTGGATGTTTATGTTAAAATGTAATTTGTGTATTCCGTTGCTTTTTATTCGTATGACTGGCTTGGCAAATAATATTTCCTTGTATGTTGCAAAACATATTTGGCTAATAAAGTATTATTGTGATAATGATTGTGATTGTGTTTGTATTGTAGGGAGTTTTAATCCTGGTATAACCTCGATCCAAGACTTTCCATTAGATATTTCCAATCGCAGAAGCCTTAACCAGTTTAGCTTGACATAGAATTCTGCATGCGAAACTAATCATAATTATAATCAAAATCATACTTTATTTGCCAAATACGAGGAATTTCATTTCTCATACAGTCATACCAATAAAAAGCAACAAGACACACAAAATACATTTTAACATAAACATCCACCAAAGTGACTCCTCCACATTCCTCACTGTGTTGGAAGGTAAAAAAAAGGTCCAATCTGTCCCTTCTTTGTTGCCCCGCGGTCGGGGAGCCTCTAGCTTTCTAGCCGGCGATCGGGCCCTACGCATCGGGGCGATCAATCTCCCGCATCGGGGGATCTCAGTTTCCCCGTGGCGGGCGATTGGACCCCAGGTCGGGGCTAGTCAAACCTTCTGCGACTTTGATGCTTCCCAACATCGTTCTCTACCCGTGACTGCGAGCTCCTCGATGTTGAAATCTGCAGACCGCGGTTGGAGCGTCGATCCCAGGCAAAGGATTGCAGGCTCCGATGGTATGCCCACGCCCCGCGATGGCGCAAAAGTCAGTCTCGAGCAAGGCCTCCAGCTCCATGATGTTAGGCCACAGAGCAACTGGAGACACGATCCAGAAAACATTGCATCTCTGGCAAGGTAAGAGATTGAAAAATAGTTTCCCCCACCCCGCATATAAAACAAACCAGAGAACAACTAAGATTTTGTTTTCCATTCCTTCATGCTTTCTATCCAGCATTTTAATACTACTCCACTGACTTCTTAGTGAGCAAATACACAGAATTAGGTTACGTTACTTTAGTTTACGTAGATTTTTACTTTGCATTTATGTTGACAATGATTTCCAATTCAGTATTTTTAATAGCAGATAGTAGGAATACCTATGGACAACTCGAAAGCAATTACGTTTTGATCAGTTTCAGTTATTAAATGTACTGAGCATGATGATATGCTGTAAAACTGCATTTTGATGGTGGCATGCACAATTTATAGGGAAAATTCACTAATTATTCTCCAAGTTTTTAAAAGTTGTTGATTTTTTTTAAGTCATTCTTTACTTCTGTTGTTGTGTGTCTTACCAGTTCTAATGGTATTGATTTATTTTTGCTACGTGTACCGAAATATACTTTGTTTGCATGCTAGCCTGTCAAATCATATTATGCAGGAGTACAATCAAGCCACACACAAGTACATGCACAGGGAAAAAAAAATTACCAGCTTTCCAAATCATTTACATAATATAGTAAAGAGAAGGTGGATATAAAGAAATTGTAAATGCAGGAGAGAGCTACATGAATTCTGTTCTGGTGTCACGCTCCTGAAAGCTCTGCACACAATAAAAGGGGTATGCTATTACAGAGGTTTCACAGCAAATATACTTCAACACAACCCATGAACTGCTTGTGAATGACAGTCGAACAACATATCGCGACAAGAAGTCACCACTGAAAAGGGATGATGAATGGTAGTTTTACTGAAGGTGCAACTAAAGTTTATTGATTCACTTTGTGTTAAAACATGCTTGTTACCCGAGACTTAAAGCTCTATTTTAAAGGGCTGCTTTGAGAAATACTAACAAACACATCTGACTCTAAGGCTCCACTCAAAAAGTATGGTCACTGAAGATGTCAAGGGTAGAGTTCAAAGGTCACAGTTCACTAACTATTTTGGCTTATTTCTCATGAGCAACCCAAACAGATCAAATTGCAATAAATAACTCAAAAAAGAAACCCTGAATTGGTATAAGCTAACAACAATGCTTTAATATGTCGGAATTCTTACATGGGTTTTGCACTGTTTTGGGTTGAGAGAAAAATTATCCTTTTTGGTCAAAAGTACAAATATATCTAAAATAAATCTCCAGTTCTTTAGAATTCTTTAGAATTGCCTTCATTCTTGAATTACTCTGTTTAACTGTGGTGCATTTATTTCCCATGGACATCAAAATACATTAGTTACCCTCTGGTCTGAAAGCTCTAGTGCATCCTAATGGGCATGTCTGATGGTCCAGGCATCAGCATTGTAAACAGTCCTTTTGGTGATGCGGTTCCCACCGCTGCTGCAAGCTTACTGACTGCGCATTGGGTGGAGTATGATGGCTGGCAGCATTGATTCAAACATTGCCTGGAGTTTGGTCGACAATCAAATAGTTGGCCTGAGGAGGATGGAGGTTCAGATCGGGTCAGCTGTTTGATTGAAAGCAGTTGGGTCGGTGATGGGGTAAACGTACCAGGTGATGGAGAAGATGGCAAAGTCAGTGATTACTTAGGTTGATGTGAATATTTGGGAAGAGTTGATGGAGCATTTTTTGTTACATTAGTGATCATGTTAACCGATAGGGAGGGCATGTGTCGAGTCAGCCATTAGGTAAATTGATGTGGGGAGGTTAAATTGAGTCAGCAATACAGTTAATGGCTGAGAGAGATTGAAATGCACATTTGAGTGAAGTTGTTGGGAGGAGATTGGTGGGTGAGAAGATGTTGAGTGACTATCAGGTGACCTACTTTGGATTTTTCCTTCCTTTTATCTATTTTCTGTGAAAGCCTAATTGGATTGTGGTCATTATTTCCTAAATGTTCTCCTATGTCACTCGCCACGGTTCATTACACAAAATTAGATGTGCCACAGAATCCCACGTTGTTGTGTATGTGACATCATAATAGTAAGGAGACTTTACTGCAGATATTTTAAGAAATATTACTGGTGCTATAACACTATAAAATAGTTTTAAAATCTCAGCAGTTTATCCATGGAATCTGATATAATAATCTATCTTAAATCTTTGCCAGATGTACTAAGGGGTAAAGATTCTCCTAATCAACCCTATGTATGCCCCACATAATCCTGTGTAGTTAAATCAGATCGACCCTCAGTCTTCAGAGCGTTAAAGAAAATAAATCTATTGACAAATTCAATCAAATGAGACACATGGACATTCCCCTGAGCAAAACCATACATCTATTACTGATCAGCCACTGCCTCTCCAAGCGCAGATTAATCCTCTCCCTCACAGGTTTTAACCAATAACTTCTCTACCATTGGGCTGCACAGTTTAAAAAAAAAATCAAAAATATGTATTCAAATATTAAAATAGTATTTACAACACTATAAAACAAAACGGAACCCACCACTATAGTACAAGGCAAACAAATATACTAAGTAAACTACTAAACAACTATATTACAATCCTCGTCCAAGATACATTCAACCCCCCTCGGTGCCTGTGGTCCCGGAAATCTCCCAGGGTGCCCATGGACAGCGCATAGTCCCTTTCTAGTACCATCCAGGTGCGGACGTAACCCCGGAAAAGGGGCAGGCAGCTGGCTCGGGCAGAGCCCTCTTCCGCCTGTGAATCGTGCATGTCCAGCTTGGCCAGGCCCAGGAGCAGAAGTAGAGCTGCTGCCTTACAGTGCCAGAGACCCGGGTTTGATCCTGACTACAGGTGCTGTCTGTACGGAGTTTGTATGGTCTCCCTGTGACCACACAGATTTTCTCTGGGTGCTCCTGTTTCCTCCCACACCTCAAAGACTTTGTAGGTTAATTGGCTTTGGTAAAATTATAAATTGTCCCTAGTGTGTTGGATACTGTTAATGTACGGGGTGATCGCTGGTCGGCGCGGACTCGATAGGCCAAAGGGTGAGTTTCCATGCTGTATCTCTAAATCTCACTGATGTTGGAGTTGCTGATATGGAATTGCTTAGTTCACATCTGCTGCCCTTCATGAATATAGGTGCAACATTTGATCTCCTCCCCCCCATCAGAGCTTTAGTAATCTCCTCCCTTGCCTTCTACAGCAGCCATCTCTTCAGATGGACTGGTGGACTAATCCACTTTTAAGCCTGCCGTGACTTCTAATGCCTTCTCATTTTCGATAGTCATTTGTTCAAAAGTCTATTCCTGAATTCTCCTTCCTGAATTTTTGATCGATAATGCCCTTCTCCATTGTGAATAATTGTAAATACAGAATTAGAAATATTAATTTAAGATAATTTCTTCATTTTCTAACTCCGTGGAACTTTGATTCCTATGGGTCATACTCTTTTCTCATTGAGCCACTTACCCTTAATAAACTTAGAAATTGTTTTGATATTTTCTTTAATTTTGCCTGCCAATGCCGTTTTGTAACTCCTTGCCAGACTCATGATGATAGCTTAAGTACCTCCTGCACTCCTCTGGGATTTTACTTGTTTTTAATTCTGTAAAAGCCATTGCTACCTATATTTTTTTTAACCAACCTTCAATGTCTCTTGACATCCAGGTTCCTTGGAATGATGACCTTACACTTCAAAGTCACAGAAGCACACTGGCCCTTGGTATTGGTTTTTTGAATGCATCCCACTTGTTGCCTGCAGACTGGCCCACAATAGCTCCTTTCAGTCCACTTTTGCCAGGTACTATCTAAGAAGGAATAGCTTTTGACAACGTGGTCACTACAGTTTTTGTGGCTGCAATAATAAGACCTCTCAATAATTCCCTTATTCCTTCTCTATTGTTCTCAGTAGTATGCTATTATGAAGAATTTTAAATGTGGATATTCATTTTTTAATCCAAATTAGTGATGACCCTTGTTCCAAAATCACAATATAATACATTTTGCAAGGTCAAGAAGATACAGACAGTTAACACTACGCAGATTTAGATCTCCATGGCCGCTAATAAAACAAAGAGTGGTTTAATATTTTTTAAGAATGAAGCAGACACACCCAGACTTAGACAATGGTTAGACATAGTACAGGAAATATTTGTCATGGAGAAAATGATATATTCTCTAAGAGTGAAAGAAGACGAGTTTAACAGAAAATGGGAAAAATGGATTAGGTATAGAAATAAAGACATCAACACTGTATAATTTAATGTAAGATTGGAAAATGTTTTAATAAGAAAATAGTTCTGTAAACTGCATCATTAATTGTAAACTGAACCCCCCCGCTACACTGTTGTACGTTTCACTGTATTGTTGTATGTTTCATTGTTATATTTGTGTTTTATTTGTGTATACATAAAAGCAATAAAAACTAAAGTGAAAAAAAAAGAATGAATTCATGTCACACGTGTGTCCCAGGTACGAGCCTGACTCTTGATACCTTTGTGAAGATATATTAGATATCTGACCATCTCCTCCTTTCAGCTGTATATGAAAAAAATCCTATTGCTCAATGATGTGCAGGGCAGTTATCCTTGGTATCCTAACCAATAACTCATCCCACTACCAACATCATTAAACCGATCGTTACCAATTTTTTGTTTGTTGGATCCTTCTGAACAGAAATTGAGTGCCAGAGTTTCAGCTGTACAATAATGATCACACTTCAAAGATTGTAAAGCTTCTCAGATTGTTCCTAGGTTGTAAAAGTATATTTATTAATGCATATTTTTTGCAAATTTCATGCTTTGTACTGTTTCATGCTGTTTCTAATTTAATTTTAGACTGTTCCTTTATCCATTAATTTAATTTAGCTAAATTTTACACATTAAAATTTTATGAAGGCCTATTTGGAATGACAGAGATATATAATGCACAAACATCAACAGCAACATTTACAAAGCTGAAAGATATGTTATTTTGTTAATAACCACAATCTACACAATTCACCAATCTAGTTTAGTAGGTTACGTTCTTTCAAATAGAATAAGACTCATATGAGAAATTATTAAGATGGAAAGTAAACCAAAGAGAGTATCAGCTTCACTGTTGAAGTAGTGGTCATGTTATTGCCATGATTCTAAGTCTTGCAAGAAAACATAAACATCGAGCGTTATTTGTGTCAATTGCTGAATGAATATTTAACTTATCCTAATTAGCCATCAGAAAATTCCAGTGGAACAAATAAACCAAGGAATGACCTCTTGTGAGTTGCCCTGGCAACAGCTATTACATTAATTATTAAACATCATTATTGCCTGTACCGAAAAAAAAGGTGACATTTCGGGTTAGAACCCTTCTTCCAACCCAAAACATCACCTATTATTTTTCTCCAGCGATGCTGCCTGACCCGCAGAGTTACACCAGCATTTTGTGTCAATCTTCGGTATTAACCAGCATCTGCAGTTCTTTCCTACACCCTATTGTTCGTATATTGCTGAGGAATATTGAGCATTTGCATGTGGCTGTTGTATTATCTGTATCAATAGAAAGTGGCATTTATTCTCAGCTTTGGCAGGGAATGATGAAGCCAAAAACATTGCATCCTACACTGGCACTATATGGATATATTTGCCGATTTTAGTCAGAATTGGTAACTGTTAGCACTCATGTTGAGCTAATCAGTGTGAATCATGATTCCACCATATTCAGAAACAAAATGGACATTCAAAAAAACATCTGGGGGAAGATTGTTCCTAACGCTTCTTATCCTGAATGCCGCCAGACCTCAGATATCTGTGGGGATTCTTAGTGTTCAGCAAGATGAGTTTGATTATTTTGTTAATGTAGGAGTCAAAGGAAAGCATGCATGGTAAGGTAAACCTTGATTCCACTAAATTCTACCAGGGGAATAGAAGGGAATATAACTTTTGAACACCTATGACAGTGCTGCTGAGCTGTAGAATGACTGTAGAATCTATTTTCCAGTGTCTGATTCCTAAATGAATCAAGTCATCAAACTCAGCTCTCTGAACATTGAGTAGCTTCACAGATGAGCTGAGAACTGGCATTATTCAGGATATGGACCACTGGAAACAACTATCGTCCAGATATAATCATTCAATGGTTATAACCTATTCTGCTTCCCTTGCACAATGTGGATGGATCATGGTATTCATTCCCATTAAAATGGCATATTTCAAAGTTAGTATTGGAGCAGAATAGTTAAAATAAAAACATCTGGGAGAGCCGCAAAGTAAGTGTGAACATCAAATGGGGTGATCAGGTGGCAAGCTTGAAAAATCAGGGTAATAAAAACTCAACTCACAAGGTTGGCAAATGCTGTCTTTCACTGAAATGAGAAGGAAAATAAATCTTTTGCTTCTAGTATTGAGAACAAATTGATGTAAATGAGTATACTTTACAAAAGTGTTAACCAAGAGAAAGAATCTGCATTGGGAAAGACAATTGAGGAAAAACAGAATTGTTTGAAAATTAAAATAGCTCTGATCAAAAGACCCATGCCAGGATTAAGCTGGATTGTGATTATTCACCCTCACTGTAAACAACAGCCAGGGCATTTTGCATACCCTGTATTGAAATTCCAGGTGAGTAACTGCGTCAAAATGAAGCAAGAAATGAAAACGCCAATCTTTCACCCCATAGTTTCTCCATTCCAAGCAATGGGCAGGTTTGGCTTCAACACTGGATTGATGTGAGAGTGAACTTCATGCCCCCCCCCCCCCCCCCCCCCCCCCTCAAAATAGGACATACACCTGGGGCAAGTATCTGAAGGTTCTCTCACCTGTGAGAGTAGTGACAATAATTTAGGTAAAGACAAAACTCTGTATGATCAAACAGTCCTTTTTCCTGTTAAGGTCCACGTGGTTCATGTGGCACATTTGCAAGTCAGTCCTGTCACTACAGCTAGCCAGACATGTTTTGCACATTACTTCTGTGCCCCCAGCTGGCTCCATATACCTGCGCATCACACAGAGGAATACAACAAGATTTCCTATTGTGTCCACAAAAGTGCCCAGCATTTCCCATGATTAATTTTCCTCTTTAAATCTATTGTGTAGCACGTAAAAAGCAATCCACAGCAGAACAGAGCTTCTGGCCTACATTTTATTGAAAAGGCAGTTCTACCTCAGCTGAGTAAAGAGGTCAAAAACATATCAAAGATTTATGAGGTTCAAAGCAACTCAAATACTGAGTACAAATTGAAGAGACACGAGTAAACAAACAGGATTAGACAAATGGTTGCTGTGACTATCTGAAGAAGCTAGAGACTATACAAATAAAAGTGGTAGATTGCAAAACAAATCCAATCCCTTCTCAGCTAAGTACTGGGTGGGCTGCAATACAGATTTTATAAAATGTTTATCAGAAATATTTGGAAAGTTTAAACTAATTCCTCAGATCAACTTTAGAGTTTAGAAAGATTGAAACTCACTGAATAGTGAAAGGCCTGGATAGAGTGAATGTGGAGAGGATGTTTCCACTTGTGGGAATGTCTAGGATTAGAGGCCTTCGCCTCAGAATAAAAGGACGTACCTTTAGAAAGGAGATGAGGGGGAATTTATTTAGTCTAAGGGTGGTGATTTGAACTTTGAACTTTAATTTGTGGAATTCATTGCCATGGACAGCTGTGGAGGTGGTCAATTAATATTTTTAAGATTGACAGATTTTTGATGAGTAAGGGTGTCAGGGTTATGGGGAGAAGGCAGGAGAAGGGGGTTATGAGGGAAAGATTGATGAACCATGAAGGAATGGCAGAGTAGACTTGATGGTAGAAATTACACGGGCTTAGCAATTCTGTCAAATAGTGCCATGTTTGTGTGTGTGTTTCATCTGAGAAACAGGCAGACCTTATTACTTTGATTTCAAAGTTCTCAATATTGTTCCAAACCCCCTTCCATGCGATGTGTTAACCAGACAAGTGCCAGATATGCAGATTTGTATCCAACAGCATGTTATGTACTGGACGCCACTTCAGGGAAAGTACATGTGCATGCCAATCCCAATGGGATGCCTGGACAGAGAAAACATTGATAATAATTATAATCCATGGAATCTGTCACTGAAAAACAGCAATAGGTTGCTATCGTTTAAGTTAAAGACTTGGCTCTCAGTACAGTTCCCCCTCCATTAGCTCAGCCACCAACTCCACCCACCAACTGATCACACACCTGACCACCACACAGTTGCTGACTACAAGCACTCTCTGTTAACTCCCAGCACTGACTCAACTGCCAAGGTCCCAAATTCTTCTGATTTACATCCTGATCATCCCACCTCATCTCAGCCTCATTACTTTCCACCACAATGCACAAAACAGACCCACGAGTCATGTCAAGTAAAATTTATTGACACAAGTACAGGTGCAGTGAGCTACAGACTACAATGAAAATCTTGCCTACAGACTTAGACAACACATAAAAACATAAATAAATATATACATAGATTCTGCAACCCACATGTTTTTTCTCTGCTGCAATGACAGAGGGAGGCATTTGAGTGCAATAAATGTGTTAGATGTATTCTGTATGTGTTAGATGTATTAGATGCACCCAACACCCAAGGCCTTATGAGCAATAGAATTTGCAATCAAATTTTGCAGAGACAAGCCATGGCACTGCCCCACCACACACTGCACATTTAATGCTCAACTATTCCCTGTTCTTAGTTAGGATTTAATCACATGGGTTCAAAAACTGAAATGATGTATGTAGAGATGAAAAGTGATGCATTGCTGAAGACTAAATAAAATGCTGCCTTGAATATCAAAAATGAGCAAAGAAATTGGTAAGGCTCCTTGTAACATTTTGGTGATATCTTGCGGAAACTAAGGGCTGGAGAGCATCGCGAATGAATTCTGGGGAGATATGAATCTAGAGCTTAGTTACCATTAAGTTTAAATCTGTGGTGCAAGGTTGATTGAGAGCATTACACTGTCGATCTGAAAGGAACAGAGGCCATTTGAGCTTTGAAAGGAATAGGTCATGCCTCACAAAACTACTGGAATTCTTTGATGAAGTAATTACATTTGGTTAAATAGGCAGATACAATTCCAGAAGGTATATTGGGAGTGCATGCTTGGAAGGGTTATAAAAGAAGGGAAGAAATTACTGCATTTAACAGAAAATTAGTTAGCCAGCAGGAACGTGAAAAGCCACTGGAAATCAAAAAAATTATAATGATTGTGCAAGGTCATTTTCAGGTTGTTTTAGAATATTATGCATTAAGAACATAGAGCTTGGAAATGGGAGCAAAAACCCCATTAAAAAATATCTTCATACATTTTTTGTGTCGCTATACAATTCAATATTGCTAGTATTATACATAGTAATGTTAGCACTTCTCTTAACATACAACACCATTGCCACTCATGTGCCACCCTAGGATGATGTTATTTCCCTTGTTTGAGAGGTGTCCCCACTGGACTCAACCCCTCACTGCCCAGTAGCGGAAGGACCCCAGACTGTGGCCTTCTCCCGCAAAACTTCGCATTGGTTGCGCCAAGCTTCAGTGCGTCTCTCAGCATGTACTCTTGCCGTCTGCAATGGACCAGTCGGCAACATTCCTTCCAACATCTCACTGGAAGATCAGCAAGTTTTGGGCAGACCAAAGAGCACCTTTCATTGAATTGATGGTCTTCCAGCAGTACTTGACGTCCATCTCCAAGTGTGTCCCCGGGAACAACTTGTAAATCAGAGAGTCCCGTTACACAGCTGCTCAGGATGAACAGTGCATCTTTCTCCAGACCCTCTTAGAAATCCATAACCTGCAAAGAGGTGGGCAAGCATGTCCTCACCATAGCGGTTTTCCAGAGGGCAGCGTGTATTAGGGATGAAACGTTGATGGTACATGAAGAATCTGACTGGAAGGTTCGCTCTCACCACCAGCCAAGCGAGGTCTTGGTGCATATTGGTGAGTTCTGGAGATGAGCCATTCCACCAAAGAATCTGGGCAGTCTTCTCAGGTGAACACCCCACAGGATCCATTGACCCCCTTCTCCCTCAGTTTGGACAGGATGTCCCATGCTGATCACTGTGCAATAGTCTGTGGCCAAAGGTGTTAATGTGGAAGAATTTCCCATAAAGGATAAGTAGTGCAGCAATGTCGAGCTGACTGATGCATTGCACAGCATCTTTGCCAGTCCCAGCCTTGGCAACACTGGGGACAGGTAGAACCTCAGCACATAGTGACACTTTGTGCCCTATGCTCTACACACAGCTTGTTCATCCACAGATTAGGATTGCCATCAAGATGAGGGCAATATTCAATACTTATGTCCCAGTTGTCTCTGGATTTGTGCATTATGACCCACTCGATCTGTTCCATCTTTCATTCCCAGATTATCTTGAAAATGGCCCAGTTGATCATCAGGGTGGTGGAGTGGGGTTGGGCCATACCTGCAGCAAGTACAGCAGCCCCGAGAGCATCTTACACTTGACAACCAAGTTTCATGGGTTATCGAGAGGGAGCACTGCTCTCACAGTTCCAATCTTCGTTTTATCTTACATGCCCACTGCTGCAGGTTTTCTTGTACATCTTGGTCCCTTGGAACCAGATCCCCAGAACCTTCAGGGCAACATTCATAAACCAACCTCTGAAGTTTATGAAGAAAGAGAAAACAAAGATTTAAGGAATTTGCTGCAAGTATAGAGCTGGGTTGGTCAATTGTGCAACAAAACGTGATTATGTCAAGTGAGGATCCAAGGAGGAGAAGGGCTTAAGTTTGAAGAAAAGACCTGACCCAAAATGTAACCTATGCATTATCTCTACAGATGCTACCTGATCTGCTGAGTTCCTCCAGCATTTTGTTTTGTTCAAGATACCAGCATCTGCAGACCCCTGTATATCCATTTTACTGCTCCACTGTGAAATCTCCACAAGGTATGGCTACTTTGCAGAAATTCTCCTGTAGAAGTGTCCCGACCTGAAATATTGTTTATCCATTCCCTCCACAGATGCTGCCTGACCTGCCGAGTTCCTCCAGCACTTTGTGTTTTGCTCAAGGCTTTTAAGACAGTGCATTCCAAGCTTAGCAAATGGAGAGGGAAACATAAAGGATAAGTAAGTTCTGTGGTATCAATGGAAATAAGCTGGCATGATTAAAACCAGAGTTTAATAAGAAAATGATAATTTACCAATGTTGCAGCCTGTCCAACACAATGTTTTAATGTATTTGTGAATGATGCAAGGAAAGAGTCAGCAAGTATGATAAAAAGCATTCCAGAAGCTGGAAATATGCCAAATATTTCCAGCGTATTTTGTTTAAATTTCAAATTTCTAGAAGTTACATTATATTAATTTTGGAACTGCTGAGTATTTTCAGCAAATGTGTTATTGTTAGCCCAGAATATTATCTCATGATGGCAGAACATTAAGTTTATCAGATAAGAAGTGATAAATTAGTTGATTGTGAATAAATGTACAATAATTGAGCAAGAAAAGTGTACTATGAGTGCCCCAATGATTGAGTAGAAATAAAATCACTTGCACTCTTATTACAGGCAATTTTCTTTAAATATAAACAACGTAGAGTTACGATGCAATTAATAAGGCTCCATTTAAAATATTTAGACCATCTCAACTTCAAAAATATATGATTGAGATGCAAAGACTTCAAATAAAAACATAATGTTAATGAAGATAGGAGTGCACAGTGCTAACCTTGTTTATCTTAGCAATAAAATGATTGAGAGGATACATTGATCGCTTTGGGACCTATGTTAATATAAATTTAAGTAGAGGCAAAGGAAACAGAAGAAATATAAACATTTTGGGAAGATTAACGTTAACTGCTTTCTCCTTTCTCAGATAAGTAGATACACGGGCAGAATCCAACAAAACCCAAAGAAATAACTGCCAAATACTGGATTAATAATATTCATATCCGGTATTCCACGAACACAACACACAGCAAGCCAAGGTATTTTCCAGGGAATTCATGCAGCAGATTAGAGATGTGTCTAATGGTTACGGGATTAGGTTAATATATGGGACTAATTTAATATTTCTCTTGAGTAGTTCCAGAGTTTAGGTGAAGCACTGTAATAACTGTCCAGATTAGACTTCCAGAGGCTTGTTGTTCAGAATATTTACAATGCACCACACCTATACGACTAGTACCCACAATCTTTGAGGCTAGGACCTTCAAGGGCATGTCCCATTTAGGCGTTATTTACATGTCATTTACGCGACATCATTTACGCGTCACGACACATGAGTCGTGACTTGCACGTGATGCGCACATGGCGTGCATTATGCGCGCATGGCGAGTGGTGTTGTAGGCAGTGACGCGCGGTCGCATGCGGCGTCCCAGGATTTGGGATTCACATTGCGCATGGTTTGACGTGCAAATGACGCCCAAAGTGGGACCGGCCGTTTAGTTTTGTGAGCAGGAAGGTCAAGGACATTTTTTTCAATCAGATTGAAGATGCAACACAGGATTGATATAATAACTATTTAGTTTTAGTTTTTTAGTTTAGAGATACAGCATGGAAACAAGCCATTCGGCCCACCAAGTCCGCACCACCAGCGATCCCCGCACATTAACACTGCCCTACACACATTAGGGACAATTTTTTAACGTTTATACCAAGCCAATTAACCTACAAACCTGTACATCTTTCAACATCATGCACAGGAAGAGTATGAAAGGTGAGGTGAAGTAAAGGAAATAAACAAGCCCTAAAATGGTTTTTTTTTAATCTTCAACAAAAATTAAACTCTTAAGAGATTTGACATGAAATATTTTGCAGATTTCCGCTGCTTAATGAAGCACTACAGACTTTAGAGGTTGCAGTCCAATATACTCTAAAACAGCATTATGGGCAGTTATCCTCATTTAATGCTTATACTCAATTCAAAATTCAAACAGGTATCTCCTTATAGGTTCATGACAGGGGTCTGAGTTCAGGATAAGTCATTTGTCAACAATTTTAGCATTGTGTTAAAAATAATGTGTTGATGGATCAAACATTTTGAAACGTTGAAATGATAAAAATGACTAGATTATTGCAATGCCACCAAGCGGCAGGAAACATTTGTTGCAAGTATTGTGAAGTGAAAACAAATCATTGTGAAATATTAAGAACAAGGAACAAATGGAAAGGATAATGGAACAATAACTTTAGGTTTGCGATTATGAAATATACGAAAATATTTCAGAGTTTGTGATATAAAAAATGAAGTAACCAGGGAGTTTTCATGCTCTTGTGTAGATTGTTCAAGGCAAGATCAGCAGCATCATCTGCAGATCCCTGGGCGCAATGAAAAGCCACATCACTGAATTGTGCCGGAAGGAACTGCAGATGCTGGTTTACACCGAAGATAGAAACAAAATGCTGGATTAACTCAGCGGACTGAAGCTGGTTTGAAGAAGGGTCTCGATTCGAAATGTCACCCATTCCTTCTCTCTGGAAATGTTGCCTGTCGTGTTGAGTTACTCCAGCATTTTGTGTCTATCTTCACTAAATTGTATAATGAATTCCTGGAGGCGCTGGTCACTTCCAAGGATTTCGCACATTGTTCAGTTACACTGAAACTTGAGTGTGGTGAACCCAAAGGTACCTTAAATACAGACAGTAACAACTGCAATCTTTCAGCGCACACAGGCCTGCTTCAAAGTAAGTGATTTATTTAAAGCTGACTGTCAAAAAGGAAACTCCAAGGATTCATCGTGATGAGGCATATTGGGTTTATTTTGTTAACATTGAAAGTAATCTCCTTAAGAGACTAGTTTAAAACATGTTTTCCTAGTAACTCCTGGCTTAATGTACTGAGAAAATCCCTACAGTGTAGGAAAGAAATGCAGATGCTGGTTTATTCCGAAGGTAGAATGCAAAATTCTGGAGTAACTCAGGTAGCATCTCTGGAGAAAAAAAATTGGTGACGTTTCAGTTCGGAACCCTTCAGATGAAAAGGGTCCCGACCCAGAAAGTCACCCGTTCCTTTTCTCCAGAAATCCCTACAGTTGGTACAGAGAGATCTGGGAACACTGAAAACATTTAGGAATGTGAGAGGGAAGACTCCTGGATTAATTTTAGGTCTGACCAGCAGGTGCTTTTAATGCCCTGAAGAGACCTCTGGGAATATTCCGCAAATATTGTGACTGGATTTTGTACATGGCCAGCAAGCATACATGTACAATATCTACATATAGAGATCCATCAAAGAAGTTCAAATGGATTGTTAGTATAGTTTGAAAAGTTGGGATCTTATATAAGAAAGAGTATATTTTTATTTCAGTTTTAAAATATTCAATACAAACACATATATTTGTTATTTAAAGCATAAGAGACTCATATTTCGGATTTTAGCCAAGTCCTAAATCAGGCCTTGTATGACACAAAGCTGGAAAAGTGCCTGAGAACAACATAGTGATTGTGACCCATCTCAGCTGACAATACCAGATGTTATGGAACAGCACTTGCCAATCACTACAAACACCTTATGTCCACCCAGTCACAAAAGACAGATTCTTTAATACCAGCAAGGACATTTATATTTGCAATCACAGACCAGCTTCACAGAGAATGAAGGGAAGGCAGAACATTGTAATGAGTGAGATTGTCACTTCAGCCAGTTGTGTGGAGACTGCCTGCAGCTGCCCATTGTAGGAGACATTTTAGACTGCCACTCTAAATCACAACCTTCAACTTGGCTCATCTCCCTGGCAGATGCCACGGAGCACGTTTCCAAATTGTAATCTATCCAAAGGCTATTTATTCAGTCACAACTCCATATTGCACGGGTGTCCCACTTGATGCAGATGCACTTCAGTCAAAGGCTGCAGGAAATTCAGCCTGAATGATGTGATGCCTCATTTTCAAAACAATTTTTTTTACAAGATTTGCTCCTAGCAGGTGGTTCAACAAAAATCTTTGATGATATTGGATCTTTGATAATATTGAGCAAATATTCCAATATTGTTTCAGAAGTGCTTTGCAATTTCTGGGCTTTCAATTTAAGCTGTCCCATCCCCATGAGAGCAGGGTAGCAGGCCGTTTGAAATGGCTCAGAGTGACCTCATCACCTGCCCTTTTCAAGCCACACAGTATGCTCTGTATTTCCACAAGAACATAAGGGCACTAGAAAAATGGAGCAGGAGCAGGCCATCTGGCCCCTCAATACTATCCCACCAGTCATTATAGCATGGCTGATTGGTGGCATAGTGGTGCAGCGATAAAGTTGCTGCCTTGCAGTGCCAGAGACCCGGGTTCGATCCTGACTGGAGATGCTGTCAGTATGGACTTGAAACGTTTTCTCTGTGATCACGTGGTTTTCTCCATGTGCTCCAGTTTCCTCCTACTCTCCAAAGACGTGTAAGTTTTTAGGTTAATTTGCTTCTGTAAATTGTAAATTGTCCCTTCTTCTTCTTCTTTCATGTGGCGTGCACAGCCTAAAGTTGTAGGACAACTTGTTCTATTTGATCTTCCGTTTGTGCACGTCGAGTTGATTGCATTAGTCGAAACAGGGCGGACCACGTGAAGGTTGGAATCTTCCACCCCGTAAATTGTCCCTGGTGTAGGATAATGCTAGTGTACGGGTTGATCGTGGTCGGAGCGGGCTCAGTGGTCTGAACGGTCTATGTCCACGCTGTTCCTCTAAAGTCTAAAGATTTTTCCCAGGCCTCAGCCACTCCTCTGTGCTAAATGCACATAGCTCTGAATTCCCCCAACGTTCAAAAATTAATCTACCTTCCCCTTAAATACTCATGGGGTAAGAAATCCAGTGAATCACCACCTCATGAGAATGACACTTGAACATAACTACGATTAAATGTCTGTACCCTTCCCTTTACAAGATTCTGCTGCTCGTGAAAACATTTATACATTCATCCTGTCATGCTTGCTTAGAATCTTATTTATTTCAGTAGAATCACCCCTCATTCTTCTCAACTCCAAAGAATACAGACTCAATCTGTTCAGCCACTCAAGAAAAGACAATCCTCTTATCCCAGGAATGTGTCTGGTAAATCTCCTTGGGACTACCTCTAATGATCCCATATCCTTCCTTAGGTAAGGTGACTAAAACTGTGTTACGTATTCCAGATGTGGCCTTACCAATATCCTATAACAACTGTAACAAAACGTTCCTATCTCTAAACTTCACCTCCTTTGAAATGAAGGCCAATCTGTCATTTGTGCTCTTAACTACTTGCTAAGTTTTCGAAATCCGGTTACAAGAACACTTAGCTCTGCTTCTACTTCACTCATCAGCAAACATTTTTCCATTTTGGTATTAATTTCCTCTTGATTGATTCCTCTTGTCAATCATGATAATCGTAATTAATTAGCCAAGTATGTTTTGCAACATACAAGAAATTTGATTTGCCCTACAGTCATACCAAAAAATCAACAAGACACACAACTACATAAAATTTGACATAAACATCCACCACAGCGGCTCCTCTACATTCTTCACTGTGATGTAAGGCAATAAAGTCGGGGGAGTCAAACCATCTGCAGTTGGGGCGATCGAAGCTCCCGCAGTCGGGGCGATCGAAGCTCCCGCAGTCGGGGCGATCGAAGGTCCCGCAGCCGGCGATCAAAGCTCCCGAGATCGGGGCGGTCGAAGCTCCTGCGGTTGGAGCTCCTGAAGTCGATCCCTAACCAAGGGAACGCGAGCTCCACGATGTTAAAGTCCGCAGGCTCCTGTGGTTGGAGCTCCCGAAGTCGATCCCTGACAAAGGGATCACTAACTCCATGGTGTTAAGTCCGTAGGCTCACATGGTTGGAGATCCCAAAGTCAGTCCCCAGTAAGAGGCTGCCAGCTCCAAGATGTTAGGCCACAGTGCGGACGGAAAAAGACACATCTCCGTCGAGGAAAGAGATAAAAAGTTTCTCCCACTCCCTTACCCCCCACTTAATACAAAACTAAAAGTACACTAAAACAATCATTTTGCAACAAACTATAAACAGCAAAGAAGGAAAAAGACAAGGCTCACCGTTGGCGAGTGAGCCATTGTCAGCGCCACCTAGTCATGCATTTGACTACACTTTTCTCACATAGAACTCCATTTGCCAATTTTCTCCCATTCACTTAATCTATCTATGTCTTTTTGCAGACTCATAATAACCCGAGACTCATAAGCCCTTTGGATACTTTACATTTTGCCCTTCCTCCATCATTAATATAAACTGTAAATAACTGAGAGTCAATAACAAATCCCTGCGACTCCTCCCAGTTGTATCCATCCAGTCTGCAAAGGACCCATTTATCCAGCTCTCTGTTTTCTGAACGATGACCAATTTCAATCAATGTATGTTTTCTATAGACAGCGAACCCCTTGCACCATTCTTGCAACGGACTTGTGACATTCTGGTGGAATGCCTCAGCAAGGCCACTCCCTCTTCTCCCCTCTCTCATCAGGCATGAGGTCTGGATGTGTGAAAACACACACCTTCACATTCAGGGACGCTTTCTTCCCAGCTGTTATTAGACAACGGAACCATCCCGACCAACAACTCAAGAGCAGTCGTGAGCTACTATCTACTGCATTGGAGACTCTTTGTCTCACTTTAATTGGATTTTAACTGGACTCTATCTTGCACTGAAGGATATTTGGGCCCTAATCTGAAGGCCCTAATCTGAGGAAAGACATTCTTGCCATAGAGGGAGTACAGAGAAGGTTCACCAGACTGATTCCTGGGATGGCACGACTTCCATATGAAGAAAGACTGGATAGACTCGGCTTGTACTCGCTGGAATTTAGAAGATTGAGGGGTGATTTCATAGAGACTTACAAAATTCTTAAGGGGTTGGACAGGCTAGATGCAGGAAGATTGTTCCCGATGTTGGGGAAGTCCAGGACAAGGGGTCACAGTTTAAGGATAAGGGGGAAGTCTTTTAGGACCGAGATGAGAAAATCGTTTTTCACACAGAGAGTGGTGAATCTGTGGAATTCTCTGCCACAGAAGGTAGTTGAGGCCAGTTCGTTGGCCATACTTAAGAGGGAGTTGGATGTGGCCCTTGTGGCTGAAGGGATCAGGGGGTATGGAGAGAAGGCAGGTACAGGATACTGAGTTGGATGATCAGCCATGATCATATTGAATGGCAGTGCAGGCTCGAAGGGCCGAATCGCCTGCTCCTGCACCTAATTTCTATGTTTCTATGTTTCTATGAAATTTACATTATGCCCTTTATCATGTATCTGTACACTGTGGATGGTTCGTTTGTAAAAATGCATCGTCTTTCTGCTGACTGGTTAGCACGCAACAAAAGCTTTTCACTGCACCTTTGTACATGTGACAATAAACTAGACTACACTAAACAAAACTAAACATTCAAAAGCCAGCACCCAATGATGTCATTTGGAGAAGACAAAGTTTTAAAGCTGGGCTGTGTGCTTGGCTGCTCAAGCAGTACAGGCCATGAAGGCGTAGTGAGAGGAAGTTAACTTTCTTTTTTAAATGCTTCCCTTTTTGTCAAGAACTGCAGGTCCTCATGTTGGCACTGAGTGCATGAACTGCCCCCTTTCTCAGTACTGATGAATGAAAAAATGTGAATTAACATTTCCTCAAGTATAATTGGTGTTAATCACATTGCTGGTGGGCTCCAATTGTGTACTTTAACCCCTAACAGTAGCAAAGTAGACAGCAACCTTGAAGCCAAACAGTAAACATTTTCTAAATAAATTGTTAAAGCGAATGGTATTGCTACTGAGCTTGAAAACATCCACTAGTTGACAATGATCCATTTTTATTCTCAGAAACCTGAAAGTTTAGTTTCACTGCCAATAATAACAACATTGCTTTAAATAAACATGGTCCATGGCACTGATGCCACTGTTGCAACAAGCAGTCTATGTGTGTTCAAATATTGAATGGAATTATCTGTTTACCTCTGAAATACTTTAATAGCTCATCCTTCAGAGGAATGGATGAGGGCCAGTGTAATGGGAAGGTACATTAGAGAGCAAGCTTGCCATCACATGCATTTTCATTTGACAAAAGAGTGTTTAAGGACAACAAACTTAATAGGGGACACAACCAATGCTGGAATGAGTACAATAGAGTCCCAAAATAGTGGTTACGGTGCATCATTTCAGAGGCTTTAAAACCCTTTTGATTGTAGAAGATTGGCAGAGCTGAGGAATTCCATAGCTCTGAGATCCTTGGCAAAATGTTTACTCGAGAAGGCAGATGCTGGAATCTGGAGCAACTAAACTCTGTTGGAGGAGCTCAGCAAGTTAGGCAGCATCTGTACAGAATGTAGGTAGAGGGAGAATGTATGTTGAGAGATCGGCCACTGACAATAGCTGACGGTCAAGGTGAAGTGAGGGGTGGAAGATTGCAACCTTCACGTGGTCCGCCCCGTTTCGACTAATGCAATCAACTCGACGTGCACAAACGGAAGATCAAATAGAACAAGTTGTTCAACAACTTTAGGCTGTGCATGCCACATGAAAGAAGAAGAGGAAGGTGAAGTGAGAAGGCTTCCCAAAAGAAAGGTAGATCACAGTTAAAATTCAAGCCAAAGCTAATTCCTATAGAACACTGCAAGGTCAATGTGTCACTGAGAGGGACAAAGCATACTTTTGCCATCTTTAATGTAGTTTGTGTATTATGTGAAAGAATAAGGATAGCTGGAGAAAAGAAAAACAATTTACCCTTAAAAAATTATATTGAGAGCATCAGCAAAGGGGAAGAGAGTGAGAGAAAATATTTTAAATTAATTCAATATTTATGATTATAAAATAAATGGTACATTATAGACTAGAGTAGTATAAATGCATAATTGTTATATTTGTAGGTAAACCGATGTCTGAGCGATCAGCTATACCAGACCCGAGGGAATATCTTCCACTTAGCATCACAATGAATGTAAAAGCAATTTTACATGAATTTCTTTTTGTTATGAATTGTAAGGAATCAGTTCAGAACAAAGATTTTTCTTTTCTTTTCTCTGGGGCCATTGTTAATGAGCTCATTGTAAACTGAAATTGCTCCTGATACAATTATCTTCACTCATCATCACCATAGTGACTCAAACTGCTTCTTAGAAGCACTGGGGGTTATGAGGAACCAGCACGCAAGAGGAAGAGCTAAAGTCAGCATGGATCAGCCATGATAACATTGAAAGAGGGGGGCAGACTTGAGGGCCTGGTGGCCTACCCCTGCTGCTATTTTCTTGTGTTCTTGTGTTCTAGTGGCAGGGTAGGCACAGGAGTAATGCCGATACAAGATGCTTAGCAGTCTTGCAATAGTGATAAAGACACATCAACCCTGGCGGATTGCCTTCTAAGGGATGATTCTAGCCATCAGACAAAACACCAGAAAGGAAGATGAGCAAAAAGTCTCCTTTCTATTCAGAGAAATTGTGAAAAAATGATGCTTCTGTCTTGCAAAGTATGTTAGTCTGCCATGGTGGCTCGTTTGACAACCCTATAGATTTGGTAGAAACAAGAAACTGCAGATACTGGTTTACAAAACAAGGACTCAAATTGTTGGAGTAATTCAATAGAAGATAGCAGCATCTCTGGAGAACATGGTTAGGTGATGTTTCGGTATGGGGCCCTTCTTCAGACTCAGTCTCCTGACCCGAAACATCACCTAATCATGTTCTCCAGAGATTCTGCCTGATCATTGAGTTACTCCAACACTTTGTGTCCATTGATTTTGGTAATAAAATAGTAAGATTAAATGAGAACTTACCAGTTTGAAGTTTGATCTTTATTTTATGAGGAGTTACGATGAGGGATTACATGAAGAAGCCCCGAAAGGTGCATGCGCGTCATACTTCAAAGCAGCGGTGTGAAATCACAGTAACTACAGTCGAAGTGATATAGTAGGACTCAGAAGACTAGAACTACCAGATGATCTTTGCGATTATGAAGGTCGGGAGCGGAGGGCACGTAATCCCTCATTGTAACTTCAAACTGGTAAGTTCTCATTTAATCTTACTATTTTACTTCGGAGTCACGTGAGTGACTATGTGAAGATTTCAAAGCTCTGTGATTTCATGCCATAGATCCAGTTCCATACGACACACTGCTTTAGTTGACACAGGATTGAACAAATAATGTATTGAACATTGCTTAAATTATCCAATGAACATTTTAATAATAAACAAAACAGTAATAACTCCTCTATCCCAGGGGGAAATTACAAATGAAATTACAAAATAAATCAAACAGAACCCAAAACAGCATACCCAAAACCTTGCACTGCCAGGACAGGTTTGTCATAAAACTTGGAAAACGTTGATTCCCTAGGCCATCCTGCGGCCTCGAGGATTTGATCTAGAGGCACGTCCTGTGCCTTCGCTGCAGATGTTGATGCCGCCCTTGTGGAGTGAGATTTAAACACGTGACTGTCTACTCCAGCATAATCCAAAACGTGTTTCCACCACCTAGAAATAGTTTGGACTTTATGAGTTTTTTTGTGTCTGATGAGCATTGCTGTTTCAGAGCCTCTGAGACTCTTAGTTACCTCGATATATTGACTCAGGTGCGTAACTACACATAGCCTTCGGTCAACGAGATATGCCTTAAAGCTTACTTTGGTTCCAGCCATACCTGACCTGCTTTGTTTGATTAAATCATATACATAAAATGTCATATTATCTACAGAAGAATACATGCTATCCAGCTGTAGCTTTTGCAATGTCCGAACCTGTTGCGCTGATACTAGCGCCATGAGCATAACCACTTTAAGTGTTAACTCCTGAAAAGATAGCGATGTGATTGGAGTCCGTTGCCGAAGCAGTGTGAGAACTATGCTCAGACCACAGCTAGACTCGGTATCCGTGGCTCCCCATCCCGAAGCACTGACATCTGTTTGTAAAATAACTAAAGGTTGTTGAGTCAAAATGTTTTTAGTATTTCGTGAGACATTGATTATCCACCATTGCAATTCGGCGATGGCTTTGGCTGGCAACTGCATTGGTCTGTCGAAATGACCTGCATGTTCTTTAAGTTCTTGTTCTCTAGCTCATTGCAAACCCTGATAGTGCAGAGATCCAAACTGCACTGCAGGGAAAACACCACTAATTTACCAATAACACTGGCTACTTGCCGGATGGAGGGTTGTTGTTCCTCTACCAGACTGCTACACGCCTCCATGATTTCAACAGCCTTGGCCATAGGCAAAGTCACTGACATATCAATTGAATCAATGACGAACCCCAAATAGTCAATTATTCGGGCTGGTACTAGCTTGGATTTTGTTGGATGGATGAGGAAACCTGACCACTGAAACAGGTATTTGGTCGCTGAAACCGACTCTTCAGCTGCCTCCTGAGTGTTGCTTACAATTAAAATATCATCTAAATAAGCCACCATAATGTGATTCTGGGCACGGAGTAGCGCCAGAACTGGTTTCAATAATTTTGTAAATAACCTAGGAGCCTAAAGGTTAACCTATTAGGCAACGCTTTAAATTGCCACAGCTCCCATCCAACTAAATTTCAAGTATCTACGGTACTGATGATGAATTTGTACTGAATAATATGCATCTTTCAGATCTATGGTTGCATATAACAACCTTTTGATAACAACTGCTTAGCAGTACTGAAAGTATCCATTTTAAAATGCCTATACTGGACATAAGAATTTAGTTGGGTTAGGTCCAGAATGATTCGACACCCACCATCCTTCTTCTGCCTGGGGAATATATTGGACACAAATTGTTGAGGATGATATACCGTCCTTTCAATTACCCCTTTTTGGAATAAAATCCCAATTGCATCTTTCACCTGTAGAGTTTCTGGTCCTGAAAAAACCAATACACGACTTGGCATATTTTGTGCAGGTGGATGTATTCCTGACATAAACTCAATTCGAGACCCCCGGACACTGTCCAGTATAAATAGATCTGATGTTATGTAGCACAATTCATCATAAAACAATTGCAACCTACCCCCAACCGGAGGTTGTTCCCCAGAGGATATATCCTGGACTGAATCAGTTACTCGTACCTCCATAGCTGATCTCGGATTTCTCAACCTTCTGGCCATGTTGGGGGTGTGCAAAGGTGCACGTGAACGGCATGTAACTGGAAATGCTCTCCTTTGACCTGCTCCAGCGTCTGTAGCCCGTCTGAAGGGAAAAGGCTTGTGAGACGGTATCCTAGCCGAGGGTGTGTAAGTCTTAATGAGGCCGATGGTTTTAGCCTCTTCCTCGAGGTCTTTAAACTGCTTCGTCAGGTCTTCACCAAATACAAAATTGGGCGCCTGGATATTGGAGGACTTACATAGAGCTGCAAAGCGTGGATTAAGTGCCGGCTTAATGGCGATCTTCCGGATGCAGTTTAACTCAAAATGAACATTGCAGTTTAACTCAAAATGAGCAGGGCCAACATATCCTACTGTGCTCCTGACATCGGCGCTCCTTGGACCATTCGCCCAAACGCTGTGATCCCCGCTGTGATCGGAGCTCCTGCTCCCTCATAGATGCGCTCATTTGTGCCCAGATAGCCAAGTTCATGGTGGGCATCTTGAGCAACGCACAGTTAACAGGTGTCTGGTAACAAAATGATGTTTCCTCCATAATAGAGTCCTGGAGCTGGTGAGAGGCCATATAATTTATATTGCTGGCCAGATTATCCTCCATGGGTTCACCAGTCCCCTCCGGTATGGCAACATTTTTGGCCACATCCGGGACACCTGGAGCATGGCTCATGTGCTTTGGTGTATGCACAAGAGCAGTGACACCAACTTCAGGGTCAGATTCCTCCTGCCCTGGCTCTCCCGAGCCTTGCTCTAGGGAGGTATCATGCAGCCCTAAACAAGGTGCTGGTGATGGGGATTCCCACTGGAACACATAGGCGTGCTGGAAGTCCTCCTCGCCATACGGGCCTCTGCCTGAGGCTGCTCTAGAAAGCTGTTGGGGAATCCTGGGGGTATGCGACCCCGACTGGAACACTTCATGGTTCAACATTCTTTCCATCATTTTCTCCATCTTATCAAGACGTCCCCAGACCTTCTTGTTTGAAGGAGGGGAGTCTTCTTGGTCAGACTCATCTGAATCAACAGGCCTGACTGATTTTCTTTTTGCCTTCCTTCCGACTGGAGTGGCCACAGCGCCCTGAGGCACCGGAGTTGATGGAGTCACCTGGGCTGCCGGCGCTTCTGCAGTCGGTGTCCTCGGAACCAGCATTACCGTATCCGGTATTTCCCTGGCCGACCTACGCTCACTAACCGTGGTCCCGCGAGTAAGTAATTTTACTGCGAACGACAGCAGCCTTTTTTGCTATTCTCTCCATTTTGAGTTACTCCCGCTGGCTCCTGAAACCAGACTTACGGGAGTTTAAATACCCGCAGAAAGTTGTTTAAACCACTTACCTGCAGTTTGTTACTTACCGCTGGTGGAGCTGCGCTCTCCAGCCTGTCGGTGCACCATGCGTCGGACGTAATGACGCGCATGCGCCTGGCGGGGCTTCTTCACGTAGTCACTCGCGTGACTCCGAAGTAAAATAGATATTAGCACACTATGCTAAGAAGTAACAAAAGTGCAACATATATCATAATTGTATCAACAGCAAAGGACAACAGCTATGGAGCACGTCAGACCTGCGCAAATAATGTCCTCTTGTTGACCACCTACCATCCATCCTCCCTCAGCTGGTGAATCGGGTACCTTCATGATGAACAACATGTAGAAGAAGTGCAGAATTGTTTCTGGGTGGTTAAAGAGCATCACCTAATGTGGCATAATAGTAATACCCCTGAACAACCTGGCTATGTCCTGAGCAATATAGTTATCAGACTGTGTGCCTAGAAGGTAGTGAGTGAACTAACATGAGGGATAAGCCAAAACTAAAGTAGAAAATGCTAGCAACACTCAGCAGGTCAGACAGCTGCTGTGAAAAGAGAATCAGAATTAATATTTCTGGGCTGAAATTAACATTTCTGTCAGAACTTGGGAAAGAGAGATTTTAAAAAAGCCTGTTTCAAATTTTGAAGAAGATGGTAGGATGGATGAATAAGTAACAGAGGATATCTGTGATAGGCGAGACCAAGTGTGCAATGGGTAAGTTGTCAGGGTTATCATTTGCAAATATAACTATTATAGGGAAATGGGGACAGTTACCGTGTGATACAGACAAGGAACATAATGCATTGCAAACCGCAGATCTATGGGACGTGCCCAGCATATCAGGTTGTACCAATGGGGAGAGAATACCTCAACCAATATCATAGATGGTTGACCAATGATAGAAATATCATAAATGGTTGACCAATGATAGAAAAGGCCATTTTGGATACAAGCAGAGAAAGTGCATTGCCTTTCGATGGAGATATTGATTTTGAGTCCCAAAGACCACAATGTGTCCAGCAGGAAGATGAGTTGTCATTCCACAAGTTTGCAGCTACATTTACCTTATCACTTTACTCTTCCCATTACCTGCCTTTCTCTCTGCCATATTGTCTCCTCTGCGTCTCTTCTAGTCTTCCACCTTTCACATGTTGCTCTCTTCTTTCTTTCCCCAACTTGCCCACCACTGTCTTCCAATTTTCTCCCTCCACTATTTGCTTCGCCAACGGTTTCATTAGACTCTCACTCTCTTTTCCTGTTTCTCCCTGCCCCTCCCATCCCCCCCTCTTTTTCACTTCTCCTTTCCTTTCTACTCCCATCCCCTACCCTCTTCTCATCTCCCTTCCCTTTTAGTCTACTCTCCCCTCTCCAGCTCTACTTCCCACACCTCCCAATTTCTCTTCTCTGCTTTTCTATCACTTCTCTCTTTATCCCATTCAAGAGAATTCGTGAATCCCTATCCTTTATTATTTTTTTAATGCAACAATATAAGAGATTTGGGAGAATTGACTGAGTTCCTGAAACCACTTCAACAAATCTGTCAAAGAATCAATTTCACACATTCCAATGTCAGAAACATTAACATTTCTACAAATTCATCTTCAAATTATGAATAGCATAAATAATTACTTAAATTCACAGTGTTGTAATATCTCTCTGGACATCTTAGTACTGCAGGAGAATAATCTGAAGGCACTCACACATGGGTAAAGATGACATGCAATTTAAATTTTATTCTGAACTCAATTGTCAATTGCACTCAGATACCCCGTGAGCTTGTCGTGAGCTTGACTTCCAGAAATGAGACGGATGCCTCCCCGTACAAATGACATTAACATATACAGAGACCATCCAATGTGACATTACACAACACATGCCGCATGTTCTGGCATCACCTACACATAGTTGAGCCAGAGCTTGCCACTTATTGCTTAATGCAGACTAACCATTTTTGGTTCTACGTGTTATGACATGCTGCCCAGATTTGTCCCAAGCCAAAACCGTAAAGCTTTGTGTCATCACAAGACCATGTTAGAAGAAGATCCACTCCCCAAACAGCAGAATAGATCTTCAACAGACAGTTATGCCATATCCCCGGGCATAATTGTGTAATGTGGGTATTAATGCTGTCTGAATATTCCCGAAGTACGTAAACATTCATTAAACTCAATAAAATAATTAAAACCATAAAAAGTATTGAACGTTTTAAGGAAATTAAAATGTTAAAACATATAAATGCATATAAAAACGCTTGCAAACAAGTAAACAAAAACATTAAAGCCAGCTGAATAAATTCAAGAAAATTTTAATTCCTTACTTCACCAGATCCCTTGCAGCCATCCCTATCCTTACTTAGACACAAAGTGCTGGAGTAACTCAGCGGGTGAGGCAGCATCTCTGGAGAGATGGAATGGGCAACGTTTTGGGTCGAGACCCTTCTTCAGAAGAAGGGTCTGAAGAAGGGTCTCAACAAGAAATGTCGCCCATTCCTTCACTCCAGAGATGCTGCCTCACCTGCTGAGTTACTCCAACATTTTGTATCTACCTTTGATTTAAACGAGGATCTGCAGTTCATTCTTACACACCTATCCTTAGTTAAATGGATTCCCTATCCCAGCATCAACCTAGTCTGCATCAAGAATCCAGTCAGAGAATGATTGGAGAATGAGCAAAGAAAGGGCAGCACGTTTGGGGTTTAGGTATTCATGCATGAATCCATGACACATTAAAATGGGCAGCAAGTTTGGGATTTATACATTCATGCATTGATAGATGTTTTCCCCGCAAGTAGTGGACCATTTTTTCTCATTTTACATTACTTTGAAACAGCATGAGCTTTCTAGATATTAACTGGAGGGTAGAGAACTGCTTCAATATTCTGAGGATTCCTGATCTGACCTAATCTGATGCCAATGAATCAAAGATATCAATTATCTTAAGATCAGTCTGCTTTGTGTTTTTTTTTAGCATTTATTCTTAATTGAATGTTCTTACTGATATTGCACTGGCTCCTGATTACTTCTCAGCCCAGATGCGTTTCTTCATCTTTTAAATGTCTTTCAGTCCAACCTTCCTCGCTTCAACTATTCAAACTTCAACAATGGCCAACAACCCTAGTTCTTGACTCCAACCCAATCCTCTCTCTGATCTATCCCATTTCCTGATGCAAGCACAATCTTAAATTCCATTCCTGCCCCCAATCAAACATCCTTTTCTCACTGTTCAGCTACCCCTACCCCCCTCTTGTTCATGACCCTGCCAGTACTTTATAAGCAAAAGGTGTATCACTGTTCTATCCCGCATGGTGTGCTTTAAATGTGGTGGAATGTTGAAAGCCTTTGCACAAACTTCGCAACTCATCTCCCTTCTGATGCAAAGCCAACTTCCTTTGGATATCCGGTGGCGCTGTTACTGGCTGCCTTCGCCCACGGTCTGGTTGTCTCTTTTTTGTTGTTGTTATGTTTAGAGTGTGTTTTTTTAGTTTTTGTCAGTATTTTATGTGGGGGGAAGCGGGTAGGGTAAGGGGGAAACAGTCTTTTAGTCGCTTCCTGGCGAAGATGCGGCTATTATCCGAGTCGCATCCTCACAACGCCCCCCCCCCCCCACCCTCGTGGCCTACCAACTGGATTAGCGCGGCCTTTCCTGCTGGGACCGGACCAGAGCTTCAGCATCTGCGGCGCAGCGCTCGATACATCGCGGAGCGGGCGAGGACTTACCTGGGATCGCCACTTGGCGCTCCGGAGTGTTAGGCCACTGCTCCAACATCGCGGAGCTGTGGGTGAGGAGCTCCCAATGCGGGCGGCGCTGACTTTAAAATCGAGGAGTCCTGGGACTCTTTGCCGGGGGTCGCCAGCGCGAATCTCCGGCCAGCGCGGCCTGTGGACATCGGGAGCCGCAGACTCCACTGGAAGGTGACCGATTCAAAGGTCCAGGCCGCTGAGGTTGTTCTCCCGTTCGACGTCGGGGTTCCATAATTCCCGGTGAGAGGGCCTGAACATTTGGTTCCTCCCCTCAGAGTGGAGAACTTTGGTGCCGCTGTGGGGATGTTTGCGTTGTGGACTACTGTGTTCTGTGTTTTTGTATTTTATTTTATTTTATTTTTTGTATGACTGTAAGGGAAAGAGAATTTTGTTGTCTCTTAATTGAAGACAATGACAATAAATTTTACTTCGGAGTCACGTGAGTGACTACGTGAAGAAGGTCGTCAGTCCGCTTGCACGTCATTACGTCTGAAGCATGCGCCAACACCTGACTGGCAGGCGCCTCGCGTCCTTCCAGCGGTAAGTTTTAAAAACTCAGGTAAGTGTTTTAAAAACTACTCTGAGGTCGTGTTGGCGGGTTCGTTACTTCTTGTTTTCCAGCAAGTTAGAACCATAACCATGTCGAAGGTGAGGAGACGGTCTGCAGGGAAGCCGGCTAGTGAAGACCGCGGAGGTGCGGGTAGCGGGCGACTGTCTGAATCGCCTTCCATGCTGCTGGCGGTAGAACCAGCGACAGCAGACTTGGTGCCTGAGGAGAGGACCGTGGCAGTCCCACCGGGGCACAAGGCCACTCACAAGTCTGCGAGGCCCGTAGACTCAGATGAGTCGGGGCCGGAGGGATCCCCTCTTTCACTGGGAAGCATCTACGGACGACCTTCCCAGATGGAGCACCTATTGGAGAGGTGGCTCCAGACCAATATGCTCCAGAGGAGGGAGCAGTAACAGCACGGGTCTCCACGGGAGCCCGTGCCAGCAGCACCGTACACAAGGCTACAAAGTGTTTCCTCTCTGGAGAGGGGAGTACACAGAGTCAGTATATCCCTGACTCAGAGTATGGAGGCACAGCAGGTGAACACTCCTAAGGGCACGGGGCTGAAGTGCCAATATTGGCATCCAAATTTTCCATTCCTTCACCATCAGGAGCAACCCTGGACGAAGAGCTGGCCACTACTATTAACTATTTGGCATCTCGTCAGCTCAAAGACTAGCAATGGAGGAGACCTCCAACAGATACCATACTCCTGCCAACTGTGCCTCCCTTAGTGTGCCGGCCGTCAACCACTCCGTCTGGGGTCATATTGGAGCGGGTGTAAGAGGCCAGGAAGTCAAGCTCCAAAAAAATGTTTAATTATTGGCCTGGCATTACGGCCTTTGCAAGGTCCGTAGATGGGGGGCTGCTGACGGAGACACAGCAGGACGCTGTGGGGCTCCTGAGTAACGCCCACTTCGAAATAAATTGTCTGCGCAAAAACGCAATACACCTGGCACTCAATCCCAAATTTGCTATGCTGTGTAGGCCAGCAACGTCCAGCCGGCCAATTATCTATTTGGGGCAGACCTGCCGAAGCAGGTCCGCGAGCTGGACGATGAGGCCAAGACCATTCGCCTCACGAGCCGAGGCCAAACAAACACCCAGGGGCTCATCACACCAGGCACACCCCTATGCCTCCTTTAACACCAGGCGAAACCAGCCTAGGGGCTCCAGGACCGGAGGAAGACTCGAGCTGGAGGCACCGAGGTCTTTTTTAGGGATAGGCCCCAGCCGGCCCACGGCTCGGATGTGTGGGGGGCATCCGCCATCAGCCCCCCTTCCCAAGCCACGAGGACGGAAGCCAGCAGCGTATGACCAGTAACGTCAATGGTAGGAGAACCTAGTTCCTTGTGGAACACCTTACACATCACTCACTCACAAGTTGGGGGGAGATTGTGACATTTGTTGAATGAGTGGAATTGGATCACAGCAGACCCGTTCATACTGCACAGAATACAAGGTTTCAAAATTGAGTTCCTTCTTGATTCATCACCACCCACACAACATTTACGAAACCACACATATGTGTTTTCACAACAGGAAAGATTTGAGGTGCAAGCTGAAATTAAGGCTTTACATAAAAAATAGGTGATTCAGAGGTTGCAACAGGAATCACACCAATTTGTATCCAACATATTCACCAAGCAGAAAAGGGATGGAGGATGTCGTATCATCCTAGACTTGACAGAACTCAACACCTAAGTGCAGTATAAACATTTTAAAATGGATAACTTTGGCACAGCCATCCAACTGGTTTCCAAAGGATGTTATATGGCATGCATTGATCTAAAAGATGTATACTACTCATTATTCATTCACAGGGAGCACAGGAGATATTTGAAATTTAACTGGATGGGACAATTGTGTCAATTCAAAGCATTTTGTAAATAGACAATCCCAGACTATTTACAAAATTACTAAAACCAGTTCAGGGGCTACTACAAGCTCAGAATCACATGGTATTGGCTTATTTGGATGACATTTTAATAGTTGGGGACACCAAGGAATCAGCTGAATCATCAGCCACCAAACTCATGTTTGAGAGATTGGGGTTTCTAATCCATCCAGTTAAGTCAAAATTGACTCCTACCAGGGTAATTGATTACCTGGGGTTCACAATTAACTCTATTCATATGTCAATTACACTGCCAAGTGGCAAGCAATTAGAGTTAATAAAAGCCTGCAATTAGCTAATTGTAAACAGCAGCCAACAATCAGACAAGCAGCAATTGTAATTAGCAAGCTTGTGGCAGCTTTTCCAGCTGTGCACTTCGGACCTTTGCACTATCAAAATTTACAACGTGCAAAGGAACAGGCACTCAAATCCCACGCAGGCCAATTCGGAAGACACATGCAATTGCCAGCAGAGGTCATTGCTGAATTATAATGGTGGGTAACGAATGTACATCACAGCTCTAAGAAAATTCTAACTGATACACCATTGGTAATCTTACAAAGCGGTAATCTTGCAAGTGTCCTGGGCTGGGGAGCAACAGATACCATCTCCAGCTGCGGATGTAGATGGAATGTGCAGGAGTCCTTAATTCTTCAGCAACATGGTATTAACTACTTAGAGTTGTTGGGAGCACTCTATGGACTAAAGGCTTATTGCAGCAATATGTATCAAGTGCATGTTCAACTACAGATTGACAACACCATGGCGGTGGCATATGTCAATCACATGGGTGGAATTAAGTCTGTATCATGTGACAAATTGGCAAACCTTCTTTGGCATTGGTGTAGTGCAAGGAACATTTGGGTCACAGCAATCTACCTACCAGGTAGATACAACATGGTGGTGGACACAAGACCGCAGAAATTCAATGATAACACAGAATGGATGTTGAATCATGAAGTGTTTAACGACATTGTCGCCCGGTATGGCATGCCGGATATTGACTTGTTTGCATCCAGATTGAATCACCAGTTACCCAAATACGTGTCATGGGAGCCAGACCCAGGGGCAGTGGCAGTAGATGCATTCACACTGCATTGGAGAGGAATGTTCTTGTACGCTTTTCGTCCATTTTGCCTCATCAGCCGAAGCTTGGTAAAAATAAAGCAAGACAATGCCACAGG
Source organism: Okamejei kenojei (assembly GCA_035221665.1). Classification (NCBI taxonomy): domain Eukaryota; kingdom Metazoa; phylum Chordata; class Chondrichthyes; order Rajiformes; family Rajidae; genus Okamejei; species Okamejei kenojei. Next base: position 46,285,014 of record CM069143.1, read on the forward strand.
CATTTTGGTAGTGCCAGACTGGCCTACTCAATCCTGGTTCCCACTAGTCCTGGGAATTAGAACACAGCCTCTCATGGCTGTCCTCAAAAGCAGGGATCTGCTGGTACACCCAGTAACGGGGGGAAACCACCCACTACATGACCGAATCAATTTATTGATTTGCAGATTCTGAGGAGACCATACCTGGGACTCGGACTGGCTGACCGGACAGTGGATGTCATAACAGCAGGCTGGAGGGGCAGTACACAAAGGCAGTACGCCTCTCACATCAAGAAGTGGGAGATGTACTGTCATGTCTCCAACATATCATATGATACAGTATGCATCACGGATGTTCTGGCGTTCCTATCAACATTATACTATGACCATAAATTAGGCTACAGTGCCATTAACAGTGCCAGGAGTGCACTATCTTCATATTTAGTACTGGATACGGGGCACCATCCGGTAGGGACACACCCCTTAATTACTAGGTTCATGAAAGGAATTTACAATTCAATACCACCCAGGCCATGGTATACGGACATTTGGGATGTGAGCATGGTGCTAACACAGCTTCGCCAGTGGGCGCCAGCCACCTCCTTATCCTTAGCCAAACTCACCCTCAAGGTGGTCATGCTGATGGCGCTGATAACGGCGCCACGAGTCCAGACGTTGCACAAGCTACGACTGGACAACATGACCACCAATGTAAACATCATAACCTTCATTATACCTGACTTAATCAAACAGAGCAGGCCGGGGGTACCAAGGCCCAAGCTTGAGTTCCTGGCATACGCCAAGGATCCACGATTATGTGTAGTGTCACACTTACACCAATACATTTAAGTCACTAGGAGCCTCAGAGGCTCTGAGTTAGCTGTCCTGATCAGCCACAAGAAACCACACCACAGGGTATCAGCACAAACTATTTCCAGATGGTTAAAGGAGGTACTGGTAGGTACAGGAGTGAATACTGACACTTACAAATCTCACTCCACCAGGGCTGTATCAACGTCGGCAGCGAGGGCTGTGGACGTCCCCCTCGATAACATCCTAGCGGCTGCAGGGTGGGCCAATGAACGGATGTTCCACAGGTTTTATAATAAACCTATTGCCGGACCGGGAGTGTTTGCATGTACCATTTTAGATTCTGTTTTATAGTTTCCCCCCAGGTTGGGCGGGGTCACTATTATTTTGTTTTCACATTAAAGCATCAGTATTGTTACCTAACTACGTTATGTCTGAATGCATTCATTTTTTCTCACTCATCCATGGTCAATCCATTCAGTGTGTGATGCCTGGACTCGAACTGGCGTGAAATCACAGAGCTTTGAAATCTTCACGTAGTCACTAACGTGACTCCGAAGTAAAATATTAAGATGAAACGAGAACTTACCAGTTTGAAGTTTGATCTTGATTTTATGAGGAGTTACGATGAGCGATTACGTGCCCACCGCTCCCAACCCTCATATTATCAGGTCATCTGGTAGTTCTAATTCTCCAAATCTTACTATCTACAGGTCAACATCTCTTATCTGTGATTTCACGCCGCTGCTTTGAAGATTGACGCACAAGCCTTCTTCACCTAATCACTTCAAAGCCTTCTTCACGTAATCGCTCATCGTAACTCCTCATAAAATCAAGATCAAACTTCAAACTGGTAAGTTCTCATTTAATTTTACTATTAAATCAAATCAAATCAAATGAGTTTACATGTATGCCAGCTTTGGGTTCTAAACTACTAAAACCAGATTAAATCAGAAAGGAAGCGGTTAGAAGGCATGAAGAGCACAGAGAAGGCAGGGAGAAAATAGTAATGGCCCTGTCTCACTGTGCGAGTTGACCCACGAGGTACCCCGAGTGACAGACTCGTGGCTGTGCACGAGACTTCAAGTTTATGATCAAGTGTGTAACCGAGTTCCCACGGGTATGTCATTGCTGCGAAGTTCCTAGTTCCTCTCCCGAGTTACCAAGTTCCTCTCCCGTTACTCTTGAGCCAACCGTGAATGAAGGTATGTTTTAATAAAGCAACAATGTTAAAATACATCTCCATCCTGTGGTTTTGAGTTATTTCAGCGCGGCGGCATCTATTGATATGACCTACAATGGGAAAATGCGCATCCTCCAGTAACCAAGCATTTCTTGTTGTTTTATGTTTTTAAATACTTTTTTGCAATGGATCTCTATTTTAAATAATTTTAAAAAAGGAAGTAGCTCGGGTGACTGACATTGAGCGGCCGCCGGGACCCGACAGCAGACACACACACACACACACACACACACACACACACACACACACACACACACACACACACACACACACACACACACACACACACACACACACACAGAGAGAGAGATACACACAGACAGCAGCTGGCCACCACTTCAGAGGAAGGAAGCAGCTCGGGTGACTTTGAGCGGCCGCCGGGACCCGACAGCAGACACACACACAGATACACACAGATAGACAGAGAGGGAGAGAGAGAGACACACACACACACATACACACACACACACATAGAGAGAGAGATACACACAGACAGCAGCTGGCCACCACTTCAGAGGAAGCAGCTCGGGTGACTTTGAGCGGCCGCCGGGACCCGACAGCAGACACACACACAGATACACACAGATACACACACACAAACACACACACACACACACACACACAGACACACACACAAACACACAGACACACACACAGACACACACACAGACACACACACAGCCACACACACAGCCACACACACACACACACACACATATCTGCTCGGGACCCTTCTTCAGACAATCCAATGTCCCATAATATATTCTTTAAATATTAAGTTTTCTGTTGAAAGTGTGGTGCCGTGGTTACGGGTTGTCGGAAGGAAGATGATGAGGTCTGGTACAAGTTGACTTTGTTTTCAGTAATCAGGCCTCCGTGTTGGCCGATGCCTGGTTGATCGAGCGCTCATACAGTTGCGAGCGAGCGAGGTCCATATATAGGAGCAAGGAACGCGAAGCCTCTGAGGGTTCATTGTTCCCCTGGTTTGGATTGCTCCCAGGAGAGCGGGCACAAAGAAAAATTTAGGCATTTTTCTGTGGAAGGGGGAGGGCAGTATAAAATCGAAAGCATTGTACAGCAGCACTCTCCCCAACACGAAACACAGCGCAGCGTAAACAATTAAACAGCTTCACTTTTAAAAGCAAAGACACACGTTAAATTACATGGCCCCAAGAAATCGCCTCTCAATTGCTTCGGGGTTGGAATTGAAATATATATAATATATATAATATGTATATACATATTATACTACTTTGGTTCAGTCCCTTTCAGATTATAAAAAAGTTCCCACGATAGACTCACGAGACACTATGGTAAACGCACGGGCCATTACGTTACTGCAACGAGTTTAAATGTTTCCATTTTTAACTTGAACAGTTAATTTGACTCGTGGAAAAAATCAAACATGTTTGATTTTTTTCACGAGTTAACAAGTTTCCCGAGTACCTGCCGTTAGCGCCACGAGTGGACAAGTTGAACGCGCGAGTTCCGACGTTCCCGCTACGTGATCACCACGAGTGAAAACTCGGGGTCACTCGTGGGCCAACTCGCACAGTGAGACAGGGGTTTAAGAGTGAATGCTGGCAAAAGGATGCATATTGGTGTCATGTAAGGACTGAAGCAGGTTTAGTTATCATGCATTTTTTGCATCTAAAACCTGTCAGCCATCCCTATCCAGACAGCTTTATTCCATACTGCCTGCACCTGGGATGTGTACCAAAAACTGGATGAAAGGTATCACAGCGTGTGCCAGTAGTTACATTTAGAAGGGGAAATGAAAATGCATAAGGTAGAGGGGGAGTGGATGGATATTTAACCCTTATGTAACCTTGTAATAGACAAAAAAAATCAATCTTCTGGCAAACAATGACTGCACTGCAAATAAAGTTTGCTGAAATTTAAGATGGCTGATGTTCTTAATTTGCCTCTGTCACAATTGTTACAAATGTAAGAGAGATTCCACAATTTCTTTACCCAGATACTTCCAGATTTAAGCAGATGGATACTTCAGAGACTCAGCCTAACAACTTTTCATTTGAGAGGCATCAATATGAATCCATTGCAGAATATCATCAAAGGCATCTTTGATTGGTTCAAAACCGAGTCTGATTTGAAAGGCACTTGATTTTTTAAATTTTAGAATTAAAGAAAGATGAAGTGTTTCTAAAACCATCAGAACCATTTAACTCTCTCACTGGCTGCAGAAGCCCTCAGAGTAATCTTTGGCTCTTATTCATACAGCTCCTGAATGCTATTTTTAGTCTGACAGTTACTGACAGTACCTCTTCTGAAATACTCACAAGTTGAATCCATACACAGAAAGTCACAGAGGCATGAAATTGCATGAACAGAACAAAAGATAAGCTGTATGGTCATGTTCGCAGGGCTACTGCTGCATGCTGAGGAGGGAGTTACAATAGCTACCAAAGAATTCAAGTCTTTGAATGCAACCCCACAATGAAAATCAGTTGTAGTTGGACTGGATTTGCCCTGATTATGTTATATTAACAATGAATCAACTTCACATGTGCAAGATTGACACTTTTAATGTTCTTGCCACTACTTTCCAATTCATCAACACTCTTTTATTTCAGAGAAAGGACTAAGACACAGCCTGCACTTAACATAAATAAAGCAATGTGATAGGTTACACATAGGTGGCATGTTGCTTTAAGAAGAAAGTGCATTCCTCAAGACATTCCGTTCAAATAACTGCTGGAGAAAGAGTAGTGAACCTTCGTCCCCTTATTTGCTTGTTAGTCCTAACCCAAACTGTAGGGTTGTTGGTGTGACCGGAGGAAGTTGCCAGTAATACATTGTTATGACCTTGCCGAGCTGACCAGATCGAAGATTTGCAAGGAACAAAGGTCACAAGTAACAATTCATTCTTCAATTCAAAGAGAAGCCATTTTGGCTCAGGAGAGTATGGAGCTGAACAATGTGATTTGATGATGATTAAATATAAAATCGAAGCCAAGGTGGCACAAACCAACAGGGGAAAACGCAGCTGTGGGAGGAAGGCACAGGCTTCCACATTGGTCAGGGTACAATGTGGAGGGATCTAGAGCAAGCCTGCAGAAACGTGAAAGTTCTTAAAGGGCAACTGCCAGCAGTCTGTTTGAGGTACAAAACTCCATTGACAACTAGTGGCAAGGATCGGTGCCCTTTATGATTTGCCTAGACAAGTTCCGGATTGCTTTAAAATTGTCCCATTAGGTTTTCAGCACTTCAAATAGACTGAAAAGTACTTGCAACACCTTTCAACTGATGAAAGATCCAATGAAGCCTCTTAGGATGTTGAGAAAAGAAAACAAGGCACCTAGAAGATCCAAGAAAATCATGATATGATTAATAAAGTCATCATAATGTCACAAAGGAAAAATTATCAGTGACAATTTTACAGAGATTTTTATGATGTAACTAGTGCTATAGATAAAGTAGATGAAGTACATCAGAATTTTCAAAGGGTTTTTGACAAGTTCTCAAACAAAATACTGTAACATAAAATAAGGCTTGGGAATTATGTATTATCATCGGAATATGGTTGGATAAAGAAACAGAAAACATTGTAAGGGTTGTCTTGAAACTTGCAGACTTTTGATAGTGGTGTACCATAGGGATAACACTACATCCTCAGCTAGTCTCAATTTAAATAAATGCCAGATAAAACAGCAGGTCGGGAAGGATAGAACAGAAAGTAAATGGATGTAGACTATTTCACCAAGAAAATGTTGAGCTCTGTATGTGTAAGAGAATGTGAGGTTATTTACTTGAATGGCAAAAAGAAAAAAGCCTAGTTTTTAAATGGTCTTTTGCCAAAGGAAGAATTTCTACTGCTATGCGCAGACACATTCTGTAAGGACCTGTCCCACTATGCGACATTTCTGTAAACTGTCTGCGACCTTCAAGCTCGGGGGCACTGGCCTGAAAAACCACGAGCTGGATCGACCGGCAGCGCTGAACACACACAAACACATCGCAAAGGCAGGGGCCAGGGAAAGCGGGGGAGCGCTGTCTGAAAGTCACATGGTGCAAAGCCAAGGTGATACCCGTGAAGAACAGGAAGGTTAAAGACGGCTGGCACAGTGTATGGTAAGTCCTTTATAAGAGCGGGGGGAGGGGAGAGGGGGAGGAGAGGGGGGGAGAGGGGGGGAGGGGGGGGAGAGGGGGGGGGAGAAGGAGTGGGACACTTTTAAGAAGCCAGACAACTTTTAATAAGCCAGAGATACACAGATGTGAAGTTTAACGGGCATTTAACATTACCCGTTGGTTTTCCTTGGTTCTGAAAACTCGTGCTTACGTTTGTTTTCCCCAATGAGCCAATTAAAATGCCCGGTCAGCAAAGGAGATTACCTACTGCTACCTCGACTACCTACAATGACATGGCAACCCCACTACCACTGCACTACGAGTTCAAAAGTATTGATTTTCTCCATGCCGACCAATTTTTACTTGCAGAAGAATTTTCAGCTTGTTGAAAATTTTTCCAGCAACCAAATTGAGGCCGTGAATAGTAACCACTATGCGGGAACTCCTCTCGACCATGAAGGAGACTTACCAGTGACCACCTACGACCACGTGTCTACCATGCTGCGAGCTTGTGGCGAGCGCAAACTCTCCTAAACTCACAAATAAGGTTGCCATAGTGGGAGAGGCCCTGTAGATATTGAAATGGAGGCATGAGGTGGCATTTTACAGGATTTCAAATGTCCTGTATGCCTTTATGATTCTTGTTCTTCCAAATATCTCTGGTAGAGGGATTCTATTTTAAGGGCACATCGGTCCCACTTATTCGAAACAAAAATTAAATAGCTTAAATAATTTATAGCATTGGATACAAAGATAACAGAGAATGAAAGTGCCAGCAAAAAGATAAATATAATAAAAATGTTTGAGGAACGAGTGACATATACTCAGCACAATGGTTTCCCCCTCTCCATGTGTCATTCTCCAACAACAGTGAATTGATTTACATCCTGCATATAGACAGTGTGTCAGCTGGACATTATCTAAATTAAAATTTAAATCACCTTCAATGTGATACTATATTTCTCGGCTGTGCTTTCTCCTCCAGAAACTGAAAGAATATTGGATTTACATCCTTTTTTCATCATGTTTCATGTCAATAACAAAACAAAGTTTAATGGTGGAAGCATTCCTCCTAGTCCCCACAATAGATGCTGAATGGTTTGCTGAGTACTTACTGCATTTTGGTTTTTATATCAGATTTCCACCACCTGCAGTTTTTTTGCTTTCATGCAATGAAAATATGGTCTCCTTCCTGTCAAATTCCTGTCTACTTAATAATGTAGAGATGCACAGCAGGTTAGAATACTATTAAATCTGAGCTTCAGCATAGATGTAGGGAGATGCAATGGAAATGTAATAATAATGATAACTAATAATAATAATAATAATAATAATAATAATACAGGTTTGCTAGGGAATGTGAACGCTTCTACTTGAATAATGGAATTATTACCTGCCAGAATTTAAAAAAAATACTTTTATCATTTACGTCATAGGATGAGAATTTAAATGAGATGGTGTGACATTCACAATCCTCCAGCAGAGTGTGAATATAATGATCTCTGATACCTTCAGGATACATGGGAAATTTTATGTCTCAAGCCCATGACAAAAACAAGAACTGTTGTTCATGCTCACAGGAGCAATACGAGTTTGCCACAAACACTATTGAGATTAGATTCCTAGACACTGCCATGGTTGACATTAGATACTTCAAAAATCTGGCAGAAGGGCATTTTAATGATTTTTTTTTCATGGTCAGGTTTAAAATCGTTCTGGAACAGAATATACAATGAATAATGCATGTCGGTGACTCTAAGTGGTGGGGAAGGTAGATTGCTGGGAAGTAAAATAAGACGTTAGTATGAGAGGAAACCATTTGCTAACCTACCCTCCTCCCTTCAGTGACCTATCCCTTCTATCAAAACATAGAACTGAAGATTGTTACAAAAAATCACATTTCTGACAGTGGCATCAGCAGGATGGAAATGTAATGTGATGGAACCTTGCTCTGGTTCTTAAAGTCTGACCTTCCAATTTTGACTGCTTAATTATTGAACTCAATCACGATAGGGGTCGGGGTGTTTATTATACATCTGCTTGAATTACAGGAATATTACTGCAGGTATCTAATAGCCTGAAGTCGATTCCAAAGCAGAGTTGTAATGTATATGGTGAAGCCTCTGAACCTGTCATGTAGCTTAAGGCTTGAGAGCAGTATAGCAATCAGATCCCATGGTCTAGTAAGGGAGGTATTTTCAAGGAAGGTATGGTTGGAGTATTATTTTGATGAAATACTGAACCAATTTCATCAAAGATGATTCAATCCAAGATTAAGTCAATAATTTATTGTCATATGCACTGATTGAGATCTGCTGATGTGGAAGTCAAGGATCCAGTTACCGAGGGAGGTTCAGAGACAGGTCTTGGAGCTCGGTGATGCGTTTGGAGAGCATGATTGTGTTGAAAGCCAAGCTGTACAGCAGCCTGGTTAATATGTGTTTCTGTTATCCAAATGGTCAAGAGAAGAGTGGAGAACCAATGAACCAGTATCTGCTTGATTGATGGATTGAAAGATACAGCATGGAAACAGGTTCTTCCGTCCACCGAGTCCACGATGACTATTGAACACCCATTCACATTACTTCTATATCATCACACTTTTGCATCTGCTCTCTACACACTAGGGGCAATTTACAGAGGCCAATTAACCAACAAACCTGCAGGTCTTTGAGATGTGGGAAGAAACTGGGGCACCCAGTGCAAATACAGGCAGTCACAGGAAGAATGTGCAAACGCAACACAGACAGCACCCTTGGTCAGGATTGAAACCAGGACACTGGTGCTGTGAGGCAGCAGCTGAGAGGCAGCAGCTCTACATATTGTGTAGCCCCAATCTGCTATAGTCTCAATCTGTGCAGCCCCAATCAGCTGCAGCTCCAATCTGCCCCAATCTCCTTGAAGTGGATCCAGATCATTTTTGAGGCCGGAGTTGATTTGCACCATAACCCAACCCTTAAAGCACTTCATGATGGTGGGAGAGAGATGCTACTAAATGGTATTTATCGAGGTAGGTCCCAGTGCTGTTCTTGGGTTCCAGAGTTAATTCAAGTCAAGAGTGTTTCATTGTCATATGTACCAGTCATATGGAACAGTCCACCAGGGGCGCCGCACAATTGGCAGCTCCGCCAACAGTCTGTCTGTTTCTTCGTCTTGTTTTTTAAATTTTTAGTGCGTTTTAAAAGTCTGTGTAAATGTTCACCGGTTTGTTTTATGTGGGGGGAGGGGGAGGGGATCGGGGGGGGAAACTTTTTTTCAGATGCAATTGACGGAGATGCAATTGTTTTCTGGGTCGCATCTCCGGTCGCTCTGCGGCCTACCATCGATGGAGCTAGAGGCCTCCTTGGACTGACTTTGAGCCCCACCACGGGGCGTGGACGTACATCGGAGTCGATCCCTTGCCTGTGATCGCTCTAACCACGGCCTGCAGACTTTACATCGAGAGCTCGCAGTCTCAGGAGAGGCTAGACGGGAGCTCCAACAACACAGAGGCTCGACCAGCCCCGATGCAGGTTTTGATCTCCCGGCATGGTGGAGCTGACATCCCCCCGATGCAGGAGTTGATCGGCCCGATGCAGAGGGCCAAAACGCCGCCGGCTACGGGAGTCAAGATCGTCCCGTCAATGGAGGGCTTGAGGCCCCCGACCGCGGGAGAGCAAAGAAGGGAAGAGATTTTAATTTTTCTTTCGCCTTTCATCACAGTGAATAATGTGGAGGAGTCACTGTGGTGGATGTGAATGGTAAAATGTATTTTGTGTGTTCCGTTGCTTTTTATTTGTATGACTGAATTGAGAAATGAAATTCCTAGTATGTTGCAAAACATACTTGGCTAATAAAGTATTATTGTGATTGTGATTGTGTGATTGTGATTGTGACATCTTACTTGCAGCACCTAACAGGTCTGTAAACACAGATAACATCATAAACAAACAAAAAATATTCAATATATAAAAAAACAATATTAGTGCAAAACAAAACAAAAGCCAGAAGTCCCTATTGCAATCAAACAATTCATAGTTCAAAGTTTAATTGGTGTTTGCAGTGTTCAATAGATAATGGTTGGTGGGAAGAAGCTGTTCCTCAACCTGGAGGTCAGTTTTCATCTACTCTACCTTCCTCCTGATAGCTGGAATGAAATGAAAACAAGGTGGTGTGGATCCGTGATGATGCTGGCTGCTTTTTTGAGGTAACATCTCTTTTGATGCCCTTGATGGTGTGGAGGTCAGTACCTATGACGGACCAGGTGGTGTCCACTTCTTTTTATAATCTCTTTCATTCTTGGACATTTGAGTTGCTGAACCAGGCTGTAATGCGACCAGTCAATATGCTCTCTACCATACTCTTGTAGAATTTTATGAGAGTATTCATCGACCTATGGAATCTCCTCAATATTCTGAGGAAGTAAAGACATGAATAGGCTTTATTTATGATTGCATCAATGTGCTGGGTCTAGGACAGCTCTTCAGCAATATACATGCCCAGGAACTTGAAGTTGTTGATGAAAACAGGTTTGTGGATTCTAAACTAGTGCAATGGATGCCCATGTGAAGCAGGTGGGAACCTCAAATCATGCAAGTTAGAGATTAAGGATATCTTTGATTATCCCAGACAAGAGCGCATACGTCTTTAGCATTCAGCTAGGTACGCCATCTGGGCCAGACACTTTGTGTGGATTCATGCTCTTTAAGGTTAATCTGATGTTGACCTCAGAGACTGAGATCACAGCGTCATTAAGGACTGTGGGGGTTCATGTAGGTGTGTTATTTTCTCCTTTTCAAAGCGTGCATAAAAAGCATTGAGTTCTGCTGGAACTGATGCATAATTGCTACCTTATGCTGCCCAGTTTTGCCTTGCAGGAAGTGATAATATGCAAGCCCTGCCACAGCTGTCAAGCACCCGTCTATGACTACAGCTTAGTCCATAATTGTCTCTTCATGCTCACAATGACCTTCAGAATCTCATACCTGAACTTACTATATGACTCTGGATATGTCCAACATGCTGCAGATCAAACCTTCACAATTATTATGAATTTCCTAGTTCATCCAAGGCTGCTGATTGGGGAAGACTTGCAAGGTTTTTGTAGGTACATATTCATACATTTAATTAATGTGGTGATGACTGTGGCACTTTTATTCAGGTCTGCTGAGGAATCCTTGAACATGGTAGTATAGTGGATGCTATTGACATGGAGTTTAGTAAAGTATGCAGTAAAATGCCTCATGGTCGACTGATGATTAAGATGCGTGGTATCTACGGTAATGTAGCAGTTTGGTTACAGAACTTGTTAAAGAAGGAACTGCAGATGCTGGAAAATCGAGGGTACACAAAATGCTGGAGAAACTCAGCGGGTGCAGCAGCATCTATGGAGCGAAGGAGATAGGCAACGTTTCGGGCCAAAACCCTTCATCAGACTGATGGGAGGTGGGGGGAGGCGGGGGGAAGAAAGGAAAAAGGAGGAGGAGGAGCACGAGGGCTGAGGGAGAGGTAGGAAGGGGAGGAGACAGCAAGGGTTAACAGAATTGAGAGAATTCGATGTTCAGGTTACAGAACTTGCTTACCCATTGAACAGAGGGTTGAACAGAGGTGGAAGGGCGTTAATCTGGCTGTGTAACCTTTCACCCAGTTTAAGAATCTATTTATCTCTGCCTCCCCAGTTCTTGGTGTAATTCCTCATTCAGGATCTTATTCACAGTATAGGGTGACATGGTGTGTAGCGTAGAGTTAGTGCCTTGCAGCGCCAGAGACCCGGGTTCGATCCTGACTACGGGTGCTTGTCTGTACCGAGTTTTACCTTGTCCCCGTGGCCTGCGTTTATTTTCTCAGAGATCTTCGGTTTCATCCCACACTCCAAAGATGTACAGGGTTGTAGGTTAATTGGCTTGGTATGAATGTAATGTTGTCCCTAGTGTGTGTAGGATAGTTAATATGCGGGGATTGCTGGTCGATGTGGAAGCGGTGGGCCGAAGGACCTGTTTGCGCAGTGTATCTCTAAAGTAAAGTTGTCAAATGTCAATGTGCAGTTTTCAGTCTTAGGCTTTGTACTGGGATGCTGTAGGTTGCCGACACAATAAACATTGCACATTGGTATGGAATGTCATTTATGTATGCTCCCTGCCCTTTTCCCTGTTCCCATCTTGTCACACATTTGCACAACACTTTCCATGCTTTATGTCACTGAGAGAGAAAATGAGTGAGGAGCTATCCGTGAAGATAGGACTATCTCAAAGTTCACAGTGAAAGCTTGATATAGATCTCCACAATAATATTAAGAACTGGACGTTGATTGAAGATTTGGCAAAAGAATGAATAGAAAAGTAAAATCTTATTTTAAAGTATGAGACACTTAATCGTTAGTATTCAGAAATATGTAATCCGAGCTTCACTGTACCTTAATTGGTACAAGTGATAATAAACTGACTTTTGAACCTTTGAAATATGTTATTTAACTGGTAAGAGATGCGTGAGGATGTTTATGGGTCTGAAGAGTTTGAGTTATAAGCTTGAGCAGCACAGGCTGGTTCTTTTTCTCTGGAGCATAGGAAGGGTAACCTTATAGATCTATATTAGAATATCATGAGGGGCATAAATAAGGTGAATAGGCATAGTCTTTTCCCAAAGATAGGGGAGATTAAAACTTGAGGGCATAGGGTTTAGGTGAAAGAGTAATATTTTAAAAGTGGCAGAGGGGCAAATCTTTCATTCAGAATGTGGTGTGCATATGGTACAAGCTGCCCGAGGAAGTGGTAGAGGGGGCTACAATTACGATATTTAAAAGACATGTGGACAGATACATGGATAGGAAAGGTATGTAGGGATATGGACCAGGTGTAGGAAAATGGGCAACTTGTTCAGTTGGACAACTTGGGCAGCAGTGACTGTAGGTAGACACAAAAAGCTGGAGTAATTCAGTGGGGCAGGCAGCACCTCTGGAGAGAAGGGATGGGTGATGTTTTGGGTTGAGACCCTTCTTCAGACTGGTCAGGGATAAGGGAAACGAGAGATGTAGATGATGATGTAGAGAGAGATAAAGAACAATGAATAAAAGATGTGCAAACAAGTAGTGGTGATAAAGGAAACAGGCCATTGTTAGCTGTTTGTTGGGTGAAAACCAGAAGCCAGTGCGACTTGGGTGGGGGAGGGATAGAGAGAGAGGGAATGCTGGGGCTACCTGAAGTGATTGAAGGGCTGGTTTGCATGCTGTATAGATCTATAATTCTATGACTCTGTGACTCCATCTGGAGGTCCTTGTATGAAAAACACAGGAAACTACTTTGCACGCACATCAACATTATGATGACTAATGGAATAATGGCTGTTAATGCAAGAAGGATGGGACAACGTATCCTCCAGTATTGCTGCATCTAAATCCTGAACTTCCTTTCCAAAACATTCTGGGGCACTTTGATCAGAAGGAAAACAATAGTTCAAGAAAGTGAATCGACATCACCTTCTCTGGAGTAATTAGGATTTGATAATAGAGGCTGTTAGTGACATTCATATTCCCAATTAAAAACATCTTGCTTTTTTTAAAATAGGGCCTCGATGAGACTACATCTGGAATGCTGTGCACAATTTTAGTTTCATTTATTGGAGGATATTCTTAAATGCAATGCAGCTAAGGCTCACTAGATTATTGATGGGAATGAGAGGTTATCCTATGAGAAAAGATTGAGCATAATGAGCCTACAGCATCTGAACTCACTGAAAAATGTAACATTCTGCAAATGATTTTCCCCATTTGCTCTCCTCCTCCTACCAATTTTCTTTTGAGTCTTCTTCTCAATTCTTAATTACTTTTACTGAACTGAATTGACAAATAGTATTTCCTTCTGACAAAATGTTTCAATGAATTGTGTTCCACGTGTATGTGAGACAGTCCTAAGATATTTTCCTACAGTGTGACAGTGAAAGATTTAAAGAATTTTAATAATAATATGTCAGCTATCAACCTGACTGTGATATTTTTTTATATTCTAGGGGAATGAGCAAGCAGACATGTATATTCATGACTTCCAGCTGAATATTAATTAGTATTCAAAAATGCTACTTTTAACAGGAAATTCTTACAATTCCTTCCTTTGTAGTCAAGCATGTTGCCCTCACTAAAAATATCAAAGTCCCTAATATCCGTTGGGAAATGGTAAAGGATTGTTGCTTGCTGCTTCATTATCTTTGCGTGCAGTGTCTTTCCTTTTGCTATCCCTATTTTATACAGAGTAAATACATTTTAAAGTTAACAGGAAACATATCCTAACCAGCTGTTGTCACTTGCATCATCTACAATGAATGCCTCTTACTGCAATGGCTTATCACGCACCAAAGTTCCTAATGCACAAGACGTTGATAGGATGAAACTGAGTTCAGTATAGCAAGAAAAGCTGTGATCTAGATGGCAGGCAAATCAAGTGTTTTATTTTTAGTAAAGTACAACATGACAGAATCCATTTCTCGCAGAAATGTTGGTTAATATAGGAAAAGGCAACAAAGCAAGATTTAATTCAAACGTTCAGCAGCAAAATCAAAAACAGTAGTGTCTAAGTGGTATTGTGAACCACCATGGAAACCATATACAAGATCTTTCTTTGAAAATCAAGGATTTGAATAGAATGGCCCAACCTTTGTAGTTATAACCATGGAAATATGCAGCAGAAGATGCTATTCAGTTTAGTTTAGTTGAGTTTATTGCCACATGCACCAAGGTACAGTGAAAAGCTTTTGTGGTGTGCTAACCAGTCTGCGGCAAGACTACACTTTATTACAATCAAGCTATCCACATCATATCCAGGCTTGCCAATAAAGTGCTACCCGATCAAATCTCACCTTCCCACAACTTGACCCATAGCTCAGCAAGTTGAGAACTGCCGGTCATGGATCGTCAACTAAACATCCAAATGGCATTCAATCTTGATGATGATTTCTGCTTTGACTATCCATTCAGGCAATGGATTCCAGGGCCCGCCATTTCCCAAATAAAACATATTTTCGTGCCTTCCTTCTAAATCTTTAATTTATTACTTTAAGTGTTTTACCCTCAACGATAATAAAAATAGGTCCTTCGTATTTATTCTGCCTAGATTCAGTGCCATCCTCATAATTTTACATATTCCAATTAAGTCTCTCCTCAGCTTTTCAGTTTCATGGGAAACAATCTGAGTTTTCCAAACAAATCAAGTCAAGTTAAGTGTATTGTCATATGCACAAGTATGGTGAGATATAGGTGCAATGAACATCTTGCTTGTAGCAGCATCACTGACCGGATTGGTTTGGTGTGGGTGGAGTGCTACACATTCAGAAGCAGGTAGGTTGGAATGGGTGAGGGGAGCAGGTAAATCGAGGCAATCAATGTCACATTGGCAGTGGGAGGGTTATGCCCCTGCCCCACTTAGGAAAGCTGAACGGAAACCTCTGGAGACTTTGCGCCCCACCCAAGGTTTCCGTGCGGCTCCCGGAGGTTTTTGTCAGTCTCCCTAATGGTCGAAAGTGGTTTCCACTTCTTCTATGTGCCGGCGATTATTTCAAAAAATTCAAAACCGGCTGCAACTAAAAATAGGTTGCCATTTTAAAAATCGGTAATTTTTTAGTCAAAGATGGTTGCGATGCTAGTTGAAGGTGGTTGCTGGAGGTTGCAGGTAGTGGAAGGTAAGACCTCCCTGGTGGAATAAAACTGGGTGAAAAAAAGGTCTTACCTTCCACTACCTGCAACGTCCGGAAACCGCCTTCAACTAGCATCGCAACCGTCTTCGACTAAAATTTACCGATTTTAAAACAGCAACCTATTTTTAGTCGCAACCGATTTTGAATTTTTTGAAATAGTCGCCGGAACATAGAAGAAGCGGAAACCACTTTTGACCATTAGGGAGACTGACAAAAACCTCCGGGAACCTCCGGGAACCACACGGAAACCTTGGGTGGGGCGCAAAGTCTCCAGACATTTCCGTTCAGGTTTCCTAAGTGGGACAGGGGCATAAGAGTTTGGGGTCTGTGTTTAGCTGTAGAATTAAAAATACTTGAGTCTTTCACTTATTGCCAAAAAATTAGCTAAGTGTTAGTTTGAAGAGTTGCTAGCAGTGCACCCCAATGATTTTGTGTTCATTTCCTCAATAAGACTGCAAGAGCCCATTCCCCAAAGGAGCAGTAAATCAGAGGCAATGGCTTTAGTATTACTGCATCTAACACAGGAAAAAATTGTATCAATTTCGAAGAATAATAATACCAACCATTGCCTAGAAATTTGATCACATTGGAACAGTCTATTTCAGAGCCACATGATTGAAAATATATTCAGCAACGAAGTGTGATAATAACTATATCTATCACTCAGAAAATTTGACAAAGCATTTCCCAGCATCTGGCCTAAATGAAACACATTACAAATTACATGCCCCTGGAGTATTGAAGGGAACTTGGATCAGGTTGAAATGTGTAGGAAGGAACTGCAGATGCTGGTTTACACCGAAGATACACACAAAATGTAACTCAGCGAGACAGGCAGATGGAGTGGATAGAAGAAATGGCTGACATTTCGAGTCACGACCCTTCTTCTGAAGAAGGGTCTCGACCCGAAACATCACTTATTCCTTCTATCCAGAGCTGCTACCTGTCCTGCTGAGTCACGGCAGCATTTTGTGTCTATCTTGGATCAAATTAACATGGGAGTGACAACTAATCCATCACATATGGTGCTGGGATCACAATAGGGTAACTCCATAATTGTCAATTATTCATCAGTACCAGCCACACCAATCTGTATTCTCACCACACACCATAGTTCCAAGATCCCCACTCCTTGATGGCTCCACCAACCTCCCCAATTCTCAGATCTCCAACCACCCACTGATTCTTCAATCTTGTCCCAGCCCATCAACATCACCCTGACACTCCAATGGGATTGTCACAACAGAAAATCACAGAAACTTTACAACACAGAAGAAGGCTTTTCTGTCCAACATATCTATCTTAGTCAAAACAGAACACATTAATGCTGCAGCCAAAAAAGCACATCAAATTCCACATTTAATTCCATAAGTGACAAAAGAAATCTGGCATGTCTCCAATGACTCTCCCCAACATTTCAGATGCACAGTCGAAAGCATCTTATTGGGATCCATCATAACTTGGTTTTGCAACTGCTCTGCCCAAGACCTTTGCTCTGCACCCTATATTCCACCTGGGTAGTCTACAACCCTCAATGTCATAAACATTGTGTTCTCCAGTTTCAGATAACCCTCTGTTCCTTTCTATCTACTCTGATCCTCTCACACAAACCCTTCCCCCTACCTTACCTTCCAGTCCCCTGTCACTCTGTTTCTTTTAGACCCCTTCCCCACACAACCCTCCCAATGGATCCTCCACCCCCCCCCCCTCCCCACTGCTCACCCTCCCCTCCCTTTGTTCTTCCCATCTGGCACCACATTTGATTCAGTTCCATTCTTCACCACCCTTTCCTATCATATTCAGAATCTGCAGACTTTTGTTCCCCACATTTCACCTCCTAGCCTCTATTGCTATCTCCACTCTTCTCTCCCCCACTTGACTGTTTCTTGCCAGTTAATCCCTTTATCATTTGCTAGCTTTTGCCCCATAACCTACCCCCACTCACACATACATCTATTTAAACTTGCTACTCTCCTTAAATCTCAGTCTAGAAAAAGGTCTTAATCCAACATGTTGACTACTCATTTTCCTCAATAGTTATTCCCTGACCCGCTACATTTGCTACAGATTCCAGCATCTGCAGTCTCTTGTGTGTTGAAAGGCTGTTCCATCCCTTAGAACCATCCATGTCACCAATCCAATATTTTATGTATCGCTCTGGCCGTTTGGAATTTTCTATACAATTTTCACTATTCACTATCCTCCTCTCCCTATCTGCCTTCTCCTGTCTTCCAATAAATGTAATGGGGGGGAAAAACGTCCATGCTGCTAACTGAATATTGAAATATAGCTCATGGATGTATGCAATTCATCCATCATAATAGAAGCACCGGTAGAACTGCAATATCTCAGTGAAAATCTTGTTTCTACTAATACTATAGGCTACTGCGCCCCCACTATTTGAAAATTCAAATGGTCACATCGGGACAATGAAGAAAAAAAAATGTAAAGTAGAAAAGAAATGTAAAGTAGTGCTAAATGTGTAGCTCAAACACCCACAGTCATAGATCAAATAAAACTTTGTACTTTAGATTTGTATTTGAAAGTTTCTTTGTTCTCAATCCTGACAATAAAAATAAAGGAATTATTCTGTAACAAAGAATCTACTAAAAATGACATTGTTTCCTTTCATATGGATACATTAAATAATCTCAAGTATTTCTATGTACATGATATTGGCTATAAACCTTCAATGTTTTTTGTCAGGAAATTATATTCATCAGGAGGATGTTAACATTGCTAGAGTATTTCATTATGATGCACAAATCTCTGGAAATTTCCTCTTGTTTACTTGTTTGGAAAATAAATTATACTTGTTTTGACATTTACTTCATTTTTCATCACATTCCTCACCTGCACCTTTGTGCAGCTACTCCTTCAAAGGCACGGAACAATGTTAGCCTAATTGTAAACTTCCTGTTTATCCATAAAGTAGGCGGAAGGTCCAAATGTCAAGAATTCTATGTAGGATTAAGATATAACACTCCATGGCAGCTTGGATTTATATAGCCTGCACAAGATGATAAAATGTCCCAAGGTACCTCAGAGGAATGTTATGGAACAAGGAGCTACAACCACTTAAGGAGTCAGTGGGATAAATCAACAAATGTTTTGTCTAGTAGTTGGGTTTATTTCTTAATAAACAGCAGTAATATGTTGATTTAGGGAGAAATTTTAAGAACAAGATAGTGAAAGGCATGGGCAACAATAGTTAAAATATAAAACCAATGGGCAAGGGATGGATTGGAGGAGCACAGCTACGTTAGAGGTTGCAGAGCTGCAAGAGGTAATAGATAAAGTGAGAGAGCAGATTATGAAATTTAACGACAGGGATGATCAGTTTAAAATCAAGGTGTTGCCATTCAGGGAATACAAGAATGTCAGTCAGCAAGCATTAGAGTAACGGGAAAATGTACTGTGCAAGTGATTTGGATGAGCTCAAGCTCACAGGGGGTGGAAGATGTGATAACATCTAGGAGAACATAAGAATAGCCAGGGCTCGATATAACAAAGACTGTATGCTGTTTGCATTCCTCCCTGAGACTGGGATTTCCCAGGGTGCTCTGGTTCCTACCACTTCCCAAAGCTTGGCACGTTAACTGACTGCTGTAAATTCCTCCTCAGGTATGTTAGAAACATAGAAACATAGAAAATAGGCGCAGGAGTAGGCCATTTGGCCCTTCGAGCCTGCACCACCATTCAATATGATCATGGCTGATCATCCAACTCAGTATCCCATACCTGCCTTCTCTCCATACTAGCCACAAGGGCCACATCTAACTCCTCTTAAATATAGCCAATGAACTGGCCTCAACTACCTTCTGTGGCACAGAATTCCGGAGATTCACCACTCTCTGTGTGAAAAATGTTTTTCTCATCTCGGTCCTAAAAGATTTCCCCCTTATCCTTAAACTGTGACCCCTTGTTCTGGACTTCCCCAACATCGGGAACAATCTTCCTGCATCTAGCCTGTCCAACCCCTTAAGAATTTTATAAGTTTCTATAAGATCCCCCCTCAATCTTCTAAATTCTAGCGAGTACATGCCAAGTGCATCCAGTCTTTCTTCATATGAAAGTCCTGACATCCCAGGAATCAGTCTGGTGAACCTTCTCTGTACTCGTCTATGGTAAGAATGTCTTTCCACAGATTAGGAGACCAAAACTGGACGCAATCTACCAGGTGTGGTCTCACCAAGACCCTGTACAACTGCAGTAGAACCTCCCTGCTCCTATACTCAAATCCTTTTGCTATGAATGCTAACATACCATTCGCTTTCTTCACTGCCTGCTGCACCTGCATGCCTACTTTCAATGACTGGTGTACCATGACACCCAGGTCTCGTTGCATCTCTCCTTTTCCTAATCGGCCACCATTCAAATAATAGTCTACTTTCCTGTTTTTGCCACCAAAGTGGATAACCTCACATTTATCCACATTATACTGCATCTGACATGCATTTGCCCACTCACTCAACCTATCCAAGTCACCTTGCAGCCTCCTAGCATCCTCCTCACACCTAACACTGCCCCCAAGCTTCGTGTCATCCGCAAACTTGGAGATGTTGCATTCTATTCCCTCGTTCAAATCATTAATATATATTGCTGGGGTCCCAGCACATGTTAGTGGCAGGAGAGCTGAGTGAAGCCATGTGTTTATGAGAGAGGATAGGTTACAGGGAGTGGGACTGAAGGGCCTCTACAGCTCCTATATTTGGAACCAAATTTCCTGTTCTAAATTATATCTTCCAAAGGCATTGGAATTCTTTACCTGATAATGACCTCGCAACCTATAATGAAGGATAGATTTAAGAACTTTTTCTCGACTACAACCACTAATAATTGATAAAGCATCAAGCCGTCAGCTCTCACTCTGTGCCCTGAAAGTAATTTTAGAGCTGATTTAATTTGCAGCAGTGTCATGAATTTTATGATTCTAATATAACTGTTACATTCCTCTGGTGTTCTCATTACAGATTTATGTTTTACCTGCTCTTTCACTAATCTGACTTTCATGGCTATGAGATTTTCCTCTAAGCTATTGTACTAAACATGGAGGATTAATGAAAAGGCCTTTGGCTCCTTTAGAATCTTCCAAATTAGTCCTAGTATCCATCTCACCTCATGCACCGTATAAATCCAGGTTTCGATTTTTATAAATCCAGTTCTTGATATTTCTGAGACTCAAATTTCCTCTGTAAAAATGCTGTCATACTGTATTCCCTGTGTGGGCTAACTTCATGGGACCTCACAAGATTTGAGTAGTTTTCAGGTATTTGTTGTTGCACTGACAGGGCTGTGCAGTTCACTTTGTGTTACCATCTGGGATCATAAAACATATAACATAGAGGATCACTTTGTGTTTAGGAATGGCATTAAATGGCACTAAACATACAATTTTGGAATTAACTATGATTTATTCTTCCCCCTTTGCGGAAGTGGTGCCACAAATCCCTCTGATAGTCTGCAATAATGAACAATTGATGATAGCTATGAATTTACCTCTGCAATATATGTTATTAATCAATGCACTAAAGCACTGGACTTGGAGCACATGATTATGTTTCATTGAACTGTGATAGGTACGTGCACATGAACTAATCTACAGGACTATTTTAAGTACTGACATCTCACTGTCAAGAAACAAATCAAAGATTTGAGCACAAGAAGTGATGAGGATTGATAGAATAATTGTCATACAGCAGCAGTTTAGGATTGAAGACACAAGGAACTGCAGATGTTGGTTTACAAAAAAAGACACAAAATGCAGCAGTTAATGCAGCATCACTATATATTATAGTTGGGGACATTTCGGTCCGGGATCCTTCTTCAGACTGATTGTGGTGGAGGGTGAAGAGAAAACTGGAAGAGAGATGGGGGCAGAACAAAGCCTGGGATACAGGTGAGAGGGGTTTGTGATTAGCAATTGGCAATATCACCAATTTAAGATTACCTGGTTCATACTCATAAAGACATGAAGAACAGATGGAAATTGGCAGCATTAGGATGATCATGGAGTTCTTACTGTGGTTTTGGCAAGGAAAGGCCCAGATATCTCTGTGCTAAAGAAGCTGATTTCAGCCAAAGCAGTGGGAGATGTGATATACTTAGATGCTGCATTCCTGGGGAAAGGATGTAAATAAACAACCAGAATTTCCTTATTGTAGCCAGCAAACTAAGCTGAAAATAAGGGCGTCGGGTGAGGACAGGATTAGCCTAGTCCAAACTCACAACACGAATGTTGTAAATCTAAAATAGTATTGAAACACGCAACAGGTCATGCAACAGCTGTGTCGAGTTAACACTCTCGGTTGATGACCATTCATCAGAGCTTCTCTGAGGCTCTGATTGAAGGTCATTGACCTGAAACCCAAATGTTTTTTGGGTTCACCGCAGCAAACATCAGTAGTACCACTCAAACTGCTGTTACAGGTTTTCCTTTGTGATGGGGTGTTAGCCCCCAGATCAATCAAGAACTCAAGAGTTGGGACTGTGGCAATCAAAGGGTCGATGGTCATAACCCAGGACTGTTGAGAGGTTGAGTCTAAAACTAATAGCGCCGGTATCATGGCAGGGGATTAGAAAGTATGGAAAGTAAGTATATTTTTTAGGATTAATGGGGTGTAAGCCTGGAGTGGAGCTATTAAAAACTAGTTGTGACATGAATGTCCAGGCATGGCAGCTCGCCTGTTCACTATGTTTATAATGACCTTGGTTTGGTTTACCAGGGAAGTCAGACTGCTTCTGGGAATTTGCCTTGGAGAAATGCCCGGGCAACATCTTGAACTATTCAATTTCTTTCATAGTGTAGGAACGTTTCAATTGGATTGCAGAATATAGTAGTTATTCCTTGGGAAGTTATTCCCATTGTAGCGTAGTGCAGTCATCAATGTTACCTTTACAATAACATTTTTACTATTTTGTGGCCAAGAGGAAATCTTTTCTTTCTCTTCAATTTTTTGTCAAATTGTTCATATATTAGATCAGATGCACTTCTCAATGTCCAATGTGTTCAACACAAATATTTCAGAATAGGGAGGCACGGTAGAGTTGCTGCCTTCCAGCGCTTCCAGCGTCGGAGACCCAGGTCCGATCCTGACTACTGTGTGCTGTCTGAACGGAGTTTGTACATTCTTCATGGGTTTTCTCCGAGATTTTTGGTATCCTCCCACACTCCAAAGTCGTACAGGTTTGTCGGTTAATTGGCTTGGTAAATGTAAAAATTGTCCCAGTGGGCCGAACGGCCTGTTTCCGTGCTGTATCTCTAAAAAAAACTAATAATACTTTCAGCTGGGTCCCAAATTCCTGCTGATGCAACAAATTTGTTTTAATTTGACAAACGGATGAGTATTGCATTAAATTTGTAGCTAAGTCGTGTTAATAAAAATTAAATTGAAACAGTGCATAAAACCAGTTTTCCACTCTAAGTACTAGCAATTGATGTTTTGCATCCTAAAAAAAGATTTGTCAACACATTCCAGAATATTTCTGGAATTTCCTGGCACCTGCTGAAGGCACGAAGCTGAGAAATCTAATGGCTAATATGTCACAAACAAAATCTGGTTATCAGCTTATTAACTCTTTCCATGTTTTGTCACTTTGTGAGGACGTAGACAATTTTTCATCATCAAAGTGACAAATGTATTAATATTAACTCATTACAATCATGCAGATTGCTAGCTAAATATTAATTAACTCAGCTATAGCCAAATTACATAATTCCAAGTATTTGCATTAAATGAGAGAAAAATGATAGATACAATGGTCAAAATGCAGCTCATCAATGTACAATTATGTAAATTGTATAGTCAATGCCAAATTAGAAAGTACTTATCCACACGTGAATAATAATAACTATGCATTGTGTGGGTCACAGTAACACTTTGTGCTTAAAAAGTGAGAGCTTCAATTGGTGGTTCATAAAACAGCACTGCCTAGTTTCCCTTTGTCATGGCAGGCTGAATTTCTTCAGCACAGTCTTCCCATTCGAGGTGCTGCAAGTTCTCACAGTTGTTAGAATTCAGCCATCCATGTTTGACCTGTATGGCCAGCTCCTGAAGTCAAATATCGCAGTACACACAAAACGTTTCCAGATACAGTGGTGTATTTCCATTGAATGCATGGATGTTGCACTAATAGGTGGGGGTGGGAGCGTGCTGCTGGGGAAGTCTGAGGAACCTGGTCAGGCTGGTAGAAAGCAGGACCTCTTAGAAGTCTGCAACCACAGGGACCCATTATAGAATAATTTTAAAGATTATTCTTTTATTAGAATTTTTTTTTAAACTAATTAATTCACCCGAGTACAGTAGAAACAGCATCGTTCTGTGAAAAATCAGCCCATTCTGAAGTAAAGCAATTTTGCATATATTTCTGCCATTCATGATATTTATCTCTTCATTCTTCACTGGGATTTTCATTCTTCTTGGGATTTTTTCTGGCATAAAACATCAACTGCCAGAAACACAGGTAACAAACTAGTGCAGTCTTTGAATGTCTGCATGTTCTAGAAGCCCGCAATGAATTCACTCTGCCTGCTCCTATGGACTGGAGGAAAAGTAGGTAAACTCCCCTTTCCCCGGGTATAGAATTTGATAACCTCCCTAATGTGCCAGTAAGTAGATAGCTATGAGATGTGGCAAAGATCAGCAGCCTGGAAGAAACCAAGCTAAGAGAGCAAGTCAAGAATGATGGTGACGCTATCCTCAATGGGAAAGGCATTAAAGCACATGTGTGAGGTTGTATTTGAAATTATAGGAGATATGGATCTCAGTGAAGGGAAAACACTGTCTGAGTATTGACTCTGAGTAAACTCTGGTTGTTCTGTAAGTAAATAAAAAGTAGCATTTTTCAGAGGAATGAGATTGGATTTTTTTTCCAAAACGCACTGAGACAATTGAGGTAATTTGGGGGTGTTTTGTGCAGGAAAAAATAGTGTTTGGAAGAAGGAAAATCCCAATGAGAAATTAAAAAATCAATTTCATAATTATCAATAAGACACACAGAAATATATACAAAATTGCCTCGTTTCAGTGGCACAATGCCTCTGGATGAGTGTGAAAGAATTTCCAGACTGAAACATTTCTCTTTTCTATCTCCTCCCAATATTATCCTTTCATGATATATTCATGCACAGATCAAGGTCCTGTCATCATTTCTACATTGAAGAATTAAATAATTATAAAATATTATTAACAATCTACTATTGTAAAAAATGCAAATGCTAATAGATATCAGCACCTAAGGCTGATTATGGGGGTTATTAATAGTGGTACCATGAAGTCGAAGCATTTTCAGCAGAAATACAGAGATTTATCTCTACTTGTGTGCTAATCCCAGGACCAGTCTCACAATGAAAGAAAATGTAGATTTCAGAACTAGGAATCTTTTGGATGGAATTACTGGCATGCTAAGATTTTTAAGGATTTAGAGCTGTTGAATTTAAATCGTATTAAGCAAATTGAAGAGGTAAAATATTTACCAAAGCAGATTTGCCAATTTAAAACATTCTTAACTCTACCAGACACGTCTATTCAATTGCAACAGGTTTTACATTTGTTGCATGAAGAATGTTCACAAAATATGCCTGTTACATTTAAACATTCTAATTTAAAGTGTATGTCTGTATGTCTGTGACATTTTATCTTACCTTTGGAGCAGTAGGATAGAATCTTAACTTGTACTTCTCATTCGAACAGGAATGAAACATGATTGAAAAATATCCCCAATTATGTATAGTGACTTTCTACTGGCCCTGGAACACAAGTGTTCTTGTTAACTGGGCTCTTAGTTCTTTCTGCTATATCGACATTCAGCACTCTGAATTTTCTAGACAAACTGAATCATTTGATAGATGTATGGAAACATTGCAAAATAAATAAATCCCAATATGCTAACATCATCAATTATGTTATCCACCGATTGTCCATACTAATTAGTATAATGAGAAAATTCAGTGTGAAAAGATTTACATATTCTTTCTTGTTATTATTATCTGCAACAATTATACTCATAAAATTAATACACAAGATGAATGACAATCAATGTATTTTTGCACTTCCATTAGAAATGTCTATAATCTGAGCTCATGGTACTCAATTGTTGCATAAATATTTCCAAGGGCTATGTATTCCACTCTACTTCCTTAGGAAACAAAGGAAGTCCCTGTCTCATTACAGGTGCATCATAGAAAGCATACCATCAGGGTGCATCACAGTTTAGTGGTGATACGTTCCTGGGCAATCAGATTAACTAAAAAAAAATCACCAAGCCTCTGGAAATACTTAAAAGAATTTGAGAGGAAAATGCAACAGGGACTACTCAGAACCTCCAGTGATAGCAATGATGTAACTGGGTTGGGTGGTTTTGTGTATGTGCAAGGCAAGACATAAAATGCTGGAGTAACTCAGCAGGTCAGGCAGCATCCCAGGAGAGCATGGATAGGTGACATCACAAGTCGAGACCCTTCAGATCTGAAATGTCACCTATCCATGCTCTCAGGGTTGCTGCCTGAACTGCTGAATTATGCCAGAATTGTGTGTCTTTCCTTGGAAACCAGCTTCTGCGGTTCCTTGTTTCTACACTTTGTGTGTGTGCATGTGTTTGTGGTGGAGAGTTTACAGTGTGGAAGATACAAGATGAAGGGTAAAAATGGATAGAGAGATCCATTGTTACAAAGGAAAATTAAATATTATGTCTAGAAATTATAAACCTTTAGACCCTGTCAAATTACAGGATTAAATTATCATTGGGATTAAGTGGTGGTAAAATTACTTTCTAATCAATAATCGTTCACATGACTCCAATCTGAGAATTGAAATCATTCCAGTTTTATTTCTTACAGTTAATAAAACTTATATGCAAATGATGAAGCCCATTTGGGTCATCTTAATTTTTCTTTCCAGAAAGCAGTCAGCAGCCCTCACCTCACATCTGAATGTCCTTCAGAACCCTCCAACTCACTAAATAAGTGTTACATATAACATAACAATATCTGACTCCCCATGGATGCTTCTTTTCTCCTTTGATTGGTTTGGATTATGGTTTAGTCTTCATTAGTTCACACTTCACACATTACTTCACCCTCGTTAGACCTCATCTGGACTACGCAGTTGCAACTTGGGACCCATACACAGATAAAAACATTTCATCCATCGAGCGTGTCCAAAGACAGGCCGCTCGATTTGTTACTAACACCTATGAGAGAGAAGCGAGTGTCACCAAACTTCTGAATTCTCTGGGGTGGAACCCTCTCCGAGACAGGAGCTCACCGTTTGACCTGTTTTTACAAAATGTTAAATGGTCAGCTAGACACAGATCACAAGACCTACACCAACCCCAAACCAATTAGGAGCAGACGAGGGCATTCGATCCAATTTGTAGTCCCAGCCACAAAGACAGATGTGTACAGCAATTCATTCTTCCCACGCACTATTAAAGCATGGAATAATCTCCACCAAACCACGGTTGCCCAGCCAGATGCAACTAAATTTAAAGTGGCACTTTCTTCCCAATAACGCTCTCTGGCTTAACCCCTCCCTTCACCACCTCCAGTTTAAATTCCAGTTGGAATATTTTGGAGGACCAAGTAACCAAGAACCAAGAACCAAGAACCAAGAACCAGGAGACCATTTTGTGCAATAATTATTTAGGTAAAGAAAAAGTACTTCTGATCAACCTTTTAACAATTTCTCATTTATCCTACAGATCATTAAACTGAATAGACTGACAGTGTAAATTCCTGTAATCAAGAGTAATTCAAATCATAATGAAATGCTGACTCTGAAAACCTGAAACAAGGGGCACCACAGTGGCGCAGTGGTAGACTTGCTGCCTTACAGCATCGGAGACCCATGTTTAATCCTGTCCACAGGTGTTGTTTGTACGGAGTTTGTACATTCTCCATGTGACCGAGTGGGTTTTCTCCAGGTGCTCTGGTTCCCTCCCACATTCCAAAGACTTGCAGGTTTTGAAAATTATGTCAGTAAATTGTCCCTAGTGTGTAGGATAAAACTAGTGTATGGATGATCACTGGTCGGCCCGGACTTGGTGGGCCGAAGGATCTGTTTTTGTGCTATATCTCAAGACTAAAGCTAAACCACAGTAAGATAGAAAATGTTGGAATCATTGGGCAAGTTAGGAAGCATCCATGAAAAATGAAAACAAAACTTAAGCATTAACAGTTTATCTTTTTCACAAATGTTTACCTTTTCTAAGCCTGGACTGTTGTGTGGTTCCAGAATTCAGCTTGTTTTGAGATTATTACAGAATGAAAGGATCTCAAGGAAATTGTGAGTATGAATGTGCAATTGACTGCAGTATGCCACTTGTGGGTTTAAAGAATTTGCTAGTCCTCAGTTAATTATAACTTTAATTATCTTGGTTCATTCCATCCAGTCAGGGGTCTGCCCCAGTGAGTGCTGTGAAGTGACTAACTAATGACATCCCTCCTGAATATTCTCAGTCCACCTGCTGTCCATTGACCCAATATATTATATTCAGCTTCACAATTATATGCCTCACAAAAAATGAAGGAAGTTATTTTTCTTCTGCAGCTGTGATTCAAGGGGCAGACATGATACATGCGTCACTATAAACTTCCTGTTTTTGTTTGTATACAGGTGAATCCGCAAACCACTAAAAGTGTACGTTCCCATCTAATTCCGACATTGGGGGGTTGTAACTGAACAATAAAATTCCTGCTGCAGTTGCTGACAAACCTATGTGACTGTTGGTGATACATTTTTTTATGTACTGCATTAAACCAGTTGTATCCAATATTGGGAATAAATTAGAGACTTTGATATTTGCAGAATGACTGATTCATCTTTCATCTTATAGTTAATAATATGCCAACAACTTCCAAACACTAAAGTATTTGTTTATCTATATCTATCTATCTATCTATCTATCTATATCTATATATAATTATCTCAAATCTTGACCACTTCCTGTTTGCACTGCATATTGATTTTAGAAAAAATGCTACCACTTACGGCTGTGTTTTCTGGCCATCTTACTCAGAGTCCCCCTCCGCCACGCAGGACAATTGGATTTTTCCCATCAATGAAAAATAAAAGACTTATTAATGTTTTTTAAATGTTGAGATTTCTCTCCTGTCAATCACACCATGAAGGCCACACACCCCTTCCGATGGGAGGGGGGAGGGACTATAAAACCCGGAGGTGTGGACGTGCCTCAGTCACTGCAAGGTGGGGAGCGAGAGGTCACAGCTCTCTGACTGAGCTGTGAATCAACTGAACACTGGACACACTGTGACTGTGGTTTTCCTGACCTGCGAGTGCCCTTAATGTGGTTTGAAAATGAAAATGTGGTTTGTTTGAAAAAGCAAATGGTGGTGGTTGGTTTGACAAAGCAAAGCAAATGATGGTGGTTGGTTTGACAAAGCAAAGCAAATGGTGGTGGTTGGTTTGACAAAGCAAAGCAAATGGTGGTGGTTGGTTTGACAAAGCAAAGCAAATGGTGGTGGTTGGTTTGACAAAGCAAAGCAAATGGTGATGGTTGGTTTGAAAAAGCATAGCAAATAGTGGTGATTGGTTTGAAAAGGCAAGGCAAATGGTGGTGGTTGGTTTGAAAAGGCAAGGCAAATGGTGGTGGTTGGTTTGAAAAGGCAAGGATTTTTCCCAAAAAGAAAAGAGTTATTAGTGCTTTAAAAATGTTGAGATTCTCTCTCCTGTCATTCACGCTATCAAGGCCACGCCCCTTCCTGTGGGAGGGAGGAGGGACTATAAAACCCAGAAGTGTTGGCATGGCTCAGTCTCTGTAAGATGGGGGAGGGAGAGGGAGAGGGAGAGGGAGAGGGAGAGGGAGAGGGAGAGGGAGAGGTAGAGGGAGAGGTCACGGCTCTCTGTCTGAGCTGTGAATCAACTGAACACACTGAATCAAGTATATTACTAAAACTCTCATCTTTGATCGCTTCCCGTCTGCGTTGTAATTAAATTTGCGCAAAAACGATCCGCCATAACCCTACAATTTTTTTTGCCACCTTACTCACCATTCTCCTCTGCTGCAAGTCAAATAAGTTTTGTTCTGATCAGTGAAATAGTACAAATGTTACTAGACTAAGTGGGACCCGCTGGTTCCCATGTTCACACTCGAGGGCTGGTCCCTCAATGCAATATTCCACCTCTCCACCAATTCCAATATTGGTTGCCAGTGGGGGGGGGGCGGGGGAGATATCTTTCTGGAGTGCTAGTATGGGTGTTGTGGGCCGAAGGGACTGGTTTCCAGAGGCTAGTATGGATATTATGGGCCAAATGGATTCTTGGGCTGGCAGCTCAGTCACTCAGGCCTGGTGGGCTGGCAGCTCAGGCCTGATGGGCTGGCAGCTCAGTCACTCAGGGCTGGTGAGCTAGCAGTTCACTCACGGCTATTCCTTGAGATTCCATTTCAAGCCGTGTGCAGGCCACCAAATTCAATTTCATACCATTTCAAGCAGAGTGCAGGCCACCAAATCCAAATGCAATTTCAGACCATTTCAAGCACCCCCTACCCCCTCTCCCCCACAGACCCCCTCACCCACACTCCCTCCTCCCCTACACACTCCCCTCCCCCACACACTCCCCTCCCCCACACACTCCCTGCCCCCACACACCCCTCTCCCCCAACTCCCCCTCCCCCACATTCCCCCTCCCCCACATCCTCTTCCCTACACCCCATCCTCCCCCACACCCCCCCTCCCCACCCCCCCCCCCTTCCTCCACAACCTCCCTCCCCCACAGCCCCCCTCACCCACTCCCATCCCCCCCCCCAACGGGTCACACTAATCTCGTTATATCTTAAAAATTCATTGAAAATTTTAGGAAATAATTGATATAGGTCACAGATTTGTCGAGCCAGCAGCAAGGAGTATTAATTTTAAGAATATCATTACCAAACATATGCCACCAGGGCTTTATTAATATAATTGTATTGGTGTATCCAGCAGTTGTAATGGAATTTCTAAACAAGATCTTATTTGGGTGACTCATCATCAATGGCATCTGTGAAATATTTATCCCAGCAACATTACCAGTAGGCCAGGATTTAGAATTTAGAACAGGAGCTTTCAAGACAGAGATGAAGAGGATTTTTTTTTCTCTCTCTGAGTAGTGTGAATCTTTGCAATTATCTAGCTAGAGAGCTGTGGAGATTGGAGATTGAATTATTCAAAACCAGAGTAGATTTTTGGCCTGTGGCATAATCAAAGTTTAGTGGATTAGGATGGAAAGAGGAGTAGAGGCTAAAATTGGTTGAGCCAAGGTCATATTGAATGGCAGAGCAAGCTTGAGGAAACATTTTGCCTTTTCTTCTTCCTATGAGTTATTTTCCTGTATTAACAGTAGTATTGGATAATTGTAACAATCTTTATATATGCAATTGTGACAAAATTAGACCTGTATTGATAATGTGGGCAAAATAATCTACTTGGTGTGATACGGGATTATTCATCTCAACAAATCTTTTCTTACAGGTACTGTTCAAGTAGCATGATATGAAAGCATGATAAGAAATAACATAATGGAGAAACCCATTAACCTGAAGTGACTGTTGAAATAAATAATCATGTAGGAAGATGGGCATGGGAACAGCTAAAGACACAACTCCAGCCTAAAGAGCAATTCACGCGTGTGCCATCTGGAGGTAGCAGCAAGGGTTAGTTTTGTCTGTATTTTGGAATACGGTGGTTTAACATTCCAGATATCATTCAGTGGTTTAACATTCCTGGATTGGTAGACCACATTCAGTCACCTTGCATCACGTTCTCCCTTGGTCATGCATTGGGAGCACCGTAAACTCAATTTGCTTTATGGCAAGCATGCCAGTGAGTAATTGGTTGAAAATTGCCTCACACTAATTAATCGACAAGCATGAAATTAATTCAGTCACTGTAACCTTGTCCTCTGTTCTCATATTGCATTGATATGCTGTTAAGTAATTAATTTATTTGCATTAACACACATTTGAACACATTACAAATCCTCGTTATTAAAAAACGTCTACTTCAAGATTTGTAAGAATCAAGGAAAGACCAAGAAAACGAATGAAAATCTTGCGGATGTTCTAAACTTGATCTTATTTTCTCAGTAAATTACTTGTAGGGTTCTGCTGCATTGGAACATAATCCTCCAAATCCTCCAACTTGCAGGGGAAGTACATTAACTATCAGCAATAGGCAATTATTCTTTTTTATAAATCAAAGGAAGTAAATTGGAATTAAATGCAATTCGAGGTTATCAATCTCTTATGTGGCTTCTTTTTCCACTGGGTGACGCCAGCAATAGCTGCCTCGCCAACAGTCTGTCTGTCCCTTCCTTCTTTGCTGTTTGTTTGTATGTGTTTTAGTGTTCTTTAGCTTGTTTTATGGGGGGATGGAGGGGGGGGGTTGGGGGAAGCTTTTTCTAATCTCTTACCTCGACGGAGATGCGATTTTTTTCCATATCATATCTCCGTCCACACTGCGGCCAAACATCGAGGATTTGGAGGCTTTTTCTGGAGACCGACTTCAAGAGCGCCATCGCGGGAGCCTGCGGGACTTATCATCAAGGAGCCCGCGATCCCTGTCGTGGATCAACTTTGGGTCTCCAACTTTGGGGAGCCTGCAGAATTTAACATTGTGGAGCTCGTGGTGTCTGGTTAAGGATCGACTTTGGGAACTCCAAGCCGCAGGAGCTTCGACCACCCCAACGTAGGAGCTTCGATTTCCCCCAACGCAGGAGCTTCGATCGTCCCAACGCGGGGGCTTCGATCGTCCCAACGCGGGGGCTTCGATCGTCCCAACGCAGGGGCTTCGATCGTCCCAACGCGGGGGCTTCGATTTCCCCCAACGCAGGAGCTTCGATCGTCCCAACGCGGGGGCTTCGATTTCCCCCAACGCAGGAGCTTCGATCGTCCCAACGCGGGGGCTTCGATCGCCGGCTGCAGGAGCTTCGATCGCCCCGACTGCGGATGGTTCGACTTCCCTGACCGCAGGAGAATAAAAGAGGAAGAAGTTTGGACTTTAGTACCTTCCATCACTGTGGGGAACGTGGGGAAACTGCTGTGGTGGGTGTTTATGTTAACCTTTATGTAATTGGGTGTCTTGTTGCTTATTTTTAGTATGGCTGTATGGTAATTTAAATTTCACTGTACCTTAATTGGCACATGTGACAATAAACTGACCTTGTAACCTTGAAATTAACAATCTTTAATAGGGACAATTAAATCTCAGCCTCTAAGGGAGAAATCTTTTACTTTCAGTCAAGTTAGAACAAAAATGTTCAACTAATTGTTAAAAAGAAGCAGCATTTAACTCCCAGATTTACAAAGAATTCTGCCCACATAATTTCCTGCCGTGTCCAACTTCCAGTGTCAAGGCATGAGGCATTTAACTTTCAATCTAGACCATTCCTAAATATCAATACACTCTCGGGCCAAGCAGTAGGAATTATCAAACCCATCCCTGGCTCAGGCAGCATCAGTACTTCTCATTGCTTTATTTTTAAACAATATCTCAAAAACATCCCACATAAAATGACCAGAAGTCTTTCTGTCAGTGCTCTCAAAAGGTGACTTTAACTGAAATGATGCTTGGATCAAGTCAGGCATATTTCCTCTCCGAAACAACATAATCTCTAATGCAGAGACCATGTTTGGAGAAGTTACATGATTCAACTATTCTAAGTCTCTTCACAATTTTACACACACCAAGTGTATAAAGGAGAGCCATCATCAGAATTGCCTTTATATAAATCAGAAGAGGCCTATATAATGCCTGTATATAATGCCTGTAATAATGCCTGTAGACTGCTTGCAGAAGCAACATTTGTGGTTCCATGATCTGTGTGAAATAAACCCACTGAAGAAGGGTCTCGACCCGAAATGTCACCCATTCCTTCTCTCCAGAGATGCTGCCTGTCCCGCTGAGTTACTCCAGCTTTTTGTGTCTATCTTTGGTTTAAACCAGCATCTGCAGTTTCTTCTTACACATCATGATTATTTGGATAATCTGTTTATTTCCAAAATAGCAGCAAGTTGGTTCTATGCAAATCAGCTTTTTGAGAGAACTGGAATTTATTTACAGTAGGTAACTTCCAATAAACATTTAACACAATTTTGTTAAATTATTATTGAAGGTGTAAAATATTCATCCCAACCAAATGGAGATCACCTCTAGAGTATTCCTGCAAGAAAAGTGATCACATTTTCCACTCAAAGCCAGTTTTAATATAATTAGCAACAATTCTGAAAAATATTTCAACATTCCTAAACAAGAATAAAGGAAACACGTATTTTTGTGGTGTTAACAGCAATGTCCCAACCCCTTGCTCCTAATTTAAAACTGAAAAGCAGCAGCTTCTCCTAATCATCCAAATGTGTTTTTTATACTCATTAAGCTGATGCTGTTTTTTTTCCCCAGATCCCATGAATCTGTTCCCAAAATATAGCAAAAAGTATATGGAGACATGTAAGAAATCACTGAATAATTGATGAAGATTGGCTTCTACAGCGGAGGACTTTTTAAATGAATCTAAGTAATCAACATTTCACTGTATCAAGAACTGATTGACACTGTATTGCAGACCATGAGACAAGGAAGTCGCAAGAAGACACAGAGGAATTTATTTATCCAAGTTACTGATGAACAGATTTTCTTCCTTGTGTAATATTAGCCTTCTGCGTCTCAAAGTTTTATTCAATGCAAGCACCATTTTTTTGAAAATGATTACGACTGTTAAGATGGGCAGTGAGTGCCAGGAGAAGGATGTTGAGATTGGCGCAAATTTATCATTGAGACTCTACAATCAGAGCCAAATTTGTTTTCCAACCACATTTAAATGGAGCCAAACACCATGTGGTTATTTGCTGCAGAATTAGAGGGCTCTATGATGAATTTTCAAATCCCTAAACATGTCTTGGAACTCGTTGGGTTTAATCAGGAATTTCCATTGATTTCTGAAAATTACAACTTCTCCAGAGATATCGGACAAGGCACCCAATCAGCTAAACTCAGGCATATTTATTTGTAATTAAATTCACCCAAATTTGAGCCTGGACTTCTGCGGCCGAATGCTGTATTTCAGATCATGGACAGTGGACAAACACTCAACAAGGAGGGTGGAATTGCATGTACCTATTGGAACTGGCTAATCGTAGCCTGAATGAAGTGTAACTCCCAGGAAAGTTTAGTTTAGTTTAGAGATACAATGCGGAAACAGGCCCTTTATTCCACCGAGCACACCGACCAGCGATCCCCGCACATTAACATTATCCTGTACACACTAGGGATAATTTTACATTTATACCAAGCCAATAAACCTACACACATGTACATCTTTGGTGTGTGGGAGGAAGCCGAAGATCTCGGAGAAAACCCACGCAGGTCACAAACTCCATACAGACTAGCACCCATAGTCAAGACCGAACATGGATCTCCGGTGCTGTAAGGAGGTAACCCTGCCACTTTGCCACCGTGCCACCCAGTATTTTGTTATCTACCCCAACCCCCGTGCCCCCGACTCCCGCTCTCTCTGTTGTATGAAATGGTGCAGCTGTTCATCAAAGCTGATCTCGCTGGTCAGCTGAGCCTGGGATGGCATGCACCCCATTTATAGGAGAGTCAAACTTACCATCCAACCTAAAATCTATGAGCGCCAGAGTTATGGATTAGCTTTTGAGTCATCTACAGCCCCAACAGAAAGACATGCTTGCAATCTTACTGGCTCCCTACTCTTTGCTGGACCAGTTGGACAACAAGAAGATGTATGATGAAGGGTCTCAACCCGAAATGTCACCCATTCCTTCTCTCCAGAGATGTAGCCTGTCTCGCTGAGTTACTCCTTCATTTTGTGTCTACCTTCAATTTAAACCAGCATCTGCAGTTCTTTCCTGCATAAGAAGTCAGGCAGTTGTGCATCGACCATAGCTTAGCATTCAACATCATCCCTTCGAAACTCACCATCAAACTCTGGGAACTTGGTCATTTCTCCTCCCTATGCAACTCGACCCTTAACTTCCTGATCCATCGACCTCAGTCATTTTGGATTGGCAACAACTCCTCCTCCTTACTGACCATTAATTTAAGGTTGTGTGTTTAGTCCCCTGTTCTACGCTCTCTATACTTATGACTGTGAAGCCAACTACAGCTCCATCTCTGATCATCCATTCTGGGACCAGCACATTGATGTAATCACCAAGGAAACTCACCATTGATTCTATTCCCTCAGCAGTTTGAGGAAACTCAGCAGCCATGTCATCAAATCATCAATAGAACGTCTATGTATGTGCGGTGGAGAGCATTATGACTCATTCCACCACAGCTTAGTTTGACGATTCAAATGCTCAAGAACGAAGGAGGCTGGAGAAAGTGATGGACATTGCTCAGTCCATCACAGGTATTAACTTCCCCACACCATCGAAGGGATCTACAGGAAGTGCTGCCTCAAGAAGGCAACTAATATGAAATCCCATACCACCCAACCCACGTTCTCAACTCACTGCTGCCATCAGGAAGACAGTACAGGATCCCAAGAACTGTTACTTCCAGCTTCTTCCCATGAACAATCAGATTCTTGAACCACCTTGCACAGCCCACACCACAACCCCACCTCAATCCTGAACCACTACATGTTCTATGGAATAAGGTATTTGCACCATGGTGGTCTAGTTTACTTAGAATTACTGATAATTTATTGCATATTAATTATTGTCATAGTTGTGTCTGCAATACGGTAGCAAGTAAGAATTTCACTTTTCGTTCATATCTGGTGCATGTGACAAATATGTGGCAATCTTCCTCTTTGGCTACACCAGGCCAGGGATCATACAAGGCCCATTAACAGGAGCAGGAGCATAAGGATTATGTTTTGTTTATGGAGTTTCCTGGGACATACAAATGCCTCAGGAGAAGAAAAACTAGGACACACACCTCCTCACAGGTGCGTTGCACCAGTCTTTGTTTTTAAAATTTAGAATCCTGTTAAGTGCTGATATTCATGCCCACAGCCATAAAAGTAACACTGGCATCTGCTCCGCTAAATTACAGCACCACAATGTGTGAAATGCAAATGATATGAAATATAATCAGTGACCCAAAATGCCTACATTTCCCTTTGGTTGTTGTTAATTGTATTCAACTAATTTTGAATTTAATACCTCTTCATTTTTATGAAAAATTAGAAAATAAAACTGCAAGTAAATCCATTTATGCAGAAGAGTGAAACGGGCACTAACACTCAGTACTCTGTGAGAACAGCATTACATAGTATGTGTGAAAAGCTGTCATATAAAGAGTATATCTAAAAGCTGATTGGGTTTATTTATAATTGCCTAGCTACTTTTCTAGTTACATACATGGAGCACTGTTGTGAAATTATCTATTTACCTTATTGAAAACAATGTCCTCTTTATTTGTTGTTATTTCCCTTCTATCTTAGCATTAACTACTAACTCAGCTACTTTAACAAATATGAAAGATTAACTCTACCATTGAGAGTGCAGGAATTTCAGGAATTCTCAGCTGTGAATGTGTGAATTTGTCAAATCAAGCTCATTTTAAAATGTGAAAAACATTGAACAGACAAATTATAGTAGTGATTGCTATGCCTGGATCACATTTGAGCTATTTAACACTGGGGGATAATACAGCTGTATACTGTTCTGCTACTGTTATGTTGGAGGCTGGATCCATTTTATGGCCAGCATGGTGTTTGGTAGATTTACAAAACCATTTTCACAGATAAATCTTAAAAACAAACAATTAAATAAACACAGCAGAGTCACCCTCCCCCCCCCCCCCCCCCCCACACACATTTTTCCCACCTTCTCAGGATGTACTGAACAACACAGGTATTTATTGTGCATTCCTAGTGATCCTAAAATAATATTAGCACTGCGTCTTCAACCTTAATGTGCTGCACATGGTGGTTAAAGAGGGACTTCCAGAAGTTTTCCTCAAATGATAATGAAATAGTTCAATGGAATAAATGCTATCAATAACAATCGCATTGGATACTGATGTTAGTGAACTTTTTTAATCTCAATGACACCAGAGACCTGCATTTTCATGAGTCCTGGAATCAGCCAACAAACCTTTCCTAACTCCCACCACTTTAGTCTGATCAATGAGCTGCTGTGGGTCTCTAGCCTCGATTGGTTTTTATTTATCACAGCAAATGGAAAGAATATGGAGGTAGAAAATGACATTGGACACCATTTGAAAAGCATTCTTGTGACACCTTAATCCAATTTGGGGTATGTTGATATTTTATAATGATTAATTTTAAACTGAGGTGTTCTGTGTGGATTGTGACACCCTGTAAAGAAACAAATATGCTCACAAAGCTATTAATAACTTTATTTCATTGAAGACAATGGAGTAACCTACGCATTAAAAAGACTAAAGCAAAGTTAAGTGATTTGTCATTTCATGTCAATGAGCTTTCAACAGCTAATTTTGATGCTAAATCATATGCATTAACTCAATTTCTCTCTCTGCTTGATGAGAGTAAGGGAAGTATTTTTAGCAGTTTTTGTTTTTATATTTCAGATTTCCAGAACTGCGTATTTTACTTTTGTCCTAAAAATATAGATTCAGACTCATTTTATGTATTGTTACATGCAGTTGGGTATCTAGTCTACATGGGTGGAACAATGGCCCAGCGGTAGAGTTGCTGCCTTACAGCGTCGGAGACCCAGGTTTAATCCTGAATAAGGGTGCTGTCTGTACGTTCTCACTGTGACCACGTGGGTTTTCTTCAGGTGCTCCAGTTTCCTTCCACACTCCAAAGATGTGCAGATTTGTAGGTTAATATGCTTCTGTAAATTGTAAATTGTTGCTAGTGTGTACGACAGGGCTAGTGTACAGGGTGATCACAGGTCGGCGGGGACACGGCGGGGATACTTTGCAATATGTATCTTCAATTTTCAAATCTATTTTTTGCTTAAACAAGGAGAGCACCAGTCTCCACCTGTAGGGATAGACTGTACCACAATATTCTAAATGCACTTAGCTCAGCCTGAACAATTTATTGAACAAAGTTTTTTCCAGGAACATATCTTTTCCATAAATCAAGGTATTATGCCCATATTAAACAGACAACCTGGAATGTGACTGCCTATTTCACTCCGCAGATGCTGCCTGACCTACAGATATCCTTCAGTGCATTATTTTTTCCTCAAGATTGCACTCTCTTGTGTCTTTATATAATTTACCTCTATTACTTATTCAATTGTATGCTTATATTCTTATTTAATTGGTATTATCTCTGTATTATCGATATTGGTTGTCCTTGTTTATTTTATAGCATTTCTCATAGCTTCTAACCATATCTACGATTTAGCTCTTACCCATGATAAACAACATATTAAATGGAATGGGCCTCCTGATCCTTCAAGCCTGTGCTTCCATTCAATAAATTCATGGCTAAACTTGTATCTCCAGTTAACACTCCTACTCAAGGTCGGAATCCTTCTGCAGTCTGAAGAAGGGTCTCGACCCAGAACTTCACCTAGTCCTTTGGTGAAGTCAGCTCATTCACAGGCAGGATATGTTGTCTGTTACACCTGTAGGTGCCGCCATCGGCACTGACCAGATATGAGCATGGCTCAGAAGCAGTTCCAGAAATGTCAGTTTGCAAACGAACTACCTGCCCCTTGGTTAATGGTGGCAGCGGCCTACTTGTATCTTTTTTTACCACTGTTTTTGAATGTCACGCTTTTGTTGTAACCTGGTCTGGACTTCCAATGGTGAAACCACCTGTGGGATCAATGCCTGATCCGCCACCAGCACTGTGGCTCGGGTCTGCCTTGACAATAAATGTTGAGCGGGTGAACCCAAAATGGAGTCACGGGAGATGTTGCGTAGGTTGAGCAGATCCGGGTACACGTCGGATTTAGCTCTGTCAGATCGTTCCATGAGCTTTGGCACTCTTGACAGCCCGCTCAGCCAGTCCATTCAACTGTGAATATTCAGGGCTGCTAGTGATGTGGCGAAAACTCCAGCGTGCAGCAAACTCCTTGAAGTGTTGGCTGATAAATTGACTGTCGTTATCAGATAACAGTATGCACAGAGCTCCGAGGTCTGCAAAATGGCGAGCAAGCTTCGAAACTACCCCTTCGAAACTACCCCGCTGCTAAGAAAATCAATGCCAAACCATCCAGAGTACAAATCGACAAGTACCAGGAACTGCTTGCCATGCCATTCAAATATGTCAGTTGCCACTGTAGACCACGGGAGAGCAGGAGCTGGATGTGAAAGAAGTGGGTGCTTTTGTTGATAAGGTGCCAAGCTGTTACACACTGCACAGGATGCCACATTCTCGGTAATGTATTCGGCCATGCCAGGCCAGTAAAACATGTTTCTTGCCCACAGGAGAGTGGCTTCAGTGCCTGGGTGCCCCGCATGGACAGCGTCAAAATACTTGTTGTGCAGCGAAGCAGGGACCACAGCCTTATGTCATTTTACAATGCAGCACTAGCTCATCGTGGACGGCAAAGAAAGGCTGAATTGGCAGCGGGACGTTGTGGTCAGGTGACAAACAGAAGGGCTGAAAGCGACAACTCCCAGGTCGTGACAAGCATTGGCACCCAGCAGGGACAGCACATCCTCATGCACAACATAGAAACTCAGGTTGTGGACACGTGAGTTAAGACAGCAGAGTAACTCGACTTGACCGATAGGGTGCACCGAACCTCCTGCAAATGGGAGAAGGTGTAAAGTGGATTCACAGATACCATTAGATCTTCACTACTTTATTAATCACACATTATTGCTCTAGCTGTACGTGGTCTGTCACGATCACCAGAGAGCGAGCTAGGGGCAATTATACTAACTGGTGGGGGAGTGGTTAACATGAACAACGTTACTATCAATTAAAGGTGTATACACCTATCATCTACATCCTTCCTCTACAAAAACAAACAGTGAGTGACAGGGCGACCACGTCTCATGCGCTAGGGTAAACGCAAACAGTAAAGCACGGGAATACAGAATCACACGTAATCGCCGTAACGGACCGGCGGCCTGACCAGGCGACCAGACCGGGTCCGAACCTCGCCATCACCTCCTTCCCCAACGGGAACAAGCGGGGACGACGCCGGGGCATGGTGGGGGCTGCAGACAGGAGAACCCCAGGGCGATGAGGGCATCGGGGGGGACGGCGAAGAGAAGGGCGAGGAAGCCGGAGAAGCCGGACAGGGGAAGGATGAGGGGGGGGACCCCAGAGGAACAGGCAGGGCACTAGGCTGCGAAAGTGGCAGCGGGGGGACATACGGAGCCGCAGGGAGAGGCTCGTTCATGAGCCGGAGATGCTGGCGGGACCGGCGGTACACCTTGCCGTCGTGGTTGACAAGGTACGAACGAGGGGAGCCGGCAGAACCGATGACCACGGCCAGCTTGGAGCGGCCAGAAATGGACCTCATACGGACAACCTGGCCAGGGAGAAGAGGGCGGAGGACACGATAGGACCTGCATGGGAATGCTGTCATGGGGGAGTTCATCATTCTGGAGATGGGAACCAGACGCGGTATCATCACGTGTCAAGTAGCGATACAGTTTCTGCCGTGGCTGTGCAGGGTTCCCACGGGAACGTCGGGAACGGTATGCCGCCGAGAAATGGTTGGGCATGTTGCAGAAATTACAGGTTTTCCCCAACGCCGGGCAGACATTAGCACGGTGCGAAACAAAGTTACAATTCAGACAGCGTTGACGCGGTCTGGAGCCCGGCGGAGGGCCTGCCCTCTGTCGCCGAGGAGCATTGTACTGGCGACCAGCGAAACTGGCTGCGTGGACCACAGGGTCAGGTACAGCTGAGGAGACAGCCCCAGCTAAACGACAGGCATGCAACGCCTCATTGAATGTCAGATCAGGCTTACGTAGCAGCTCAGAGTGCAGCTTATCATCCCGTAGAGCAAAGACCAAGATGTCACGGGTCAAAGTCTCAGGGGTCAGGACATGCAGGTCACATCGGCGAGCCAGTTGGCGCAGTGCAGCCAACGAAATTGTCAATAGATTCCCCAGGGTTTTGGCGTCGGGAGAACAGTTTGAAACGCTCTAAGATGTGGTTAGTGGGAAGGTCACACATCGCCGTAAATTTAGCAAGCAGACATACCGGGTCCTGAATACTCTCGCCTGGTCCGTAGATGAATGACTCCGATCGCTCGAGCACCTCAGGTCCAGCCAGGTTAAGCAGAAGGGAAGCTTTGACCACGGGGGCCACAGCAGGCTGAGCGATTGTAACATAATGCTCAAAGTCACGTCGGAACACACTCCAGCGGTGAGTGATGTCTGCATCAAAGACTAGGATGTCAGGTTTACGACAGGCAGAAGCCATCACGGCACAGGGAGGGGGTACTGGGACTAAGAAAATAAAACTCGATAAACTGGAGACGCAGGAAGGAGAACTTCTGACGCCATGTAAAGTGGATTCACAGATACCATTAGATCTTCACTACTTTATTAATCACACATTATTGCCCTAGCTGTACGTGGTCTGTCATGATCACCAGAGAGAGAGCTAGGGGCGTGTAGGTTACAATTATACTAACTGGTGGGGGAGTGGTTAGCATGAACAACGTTACTATCAATTAAAGGTGTATACACATAACATCTACAGAAGGGATGCAGCATTAGGAGTGACAGTCTCTGTTTTTCACAACTTTTTCAACACAGCTAGACAGATCACATTACATCTGGCTCCTGCGTTAACTTTCAGATAAAAGTTATTGCCATTAACGAACAAAGCGACCTTGGGGTCTAGTTGTTGTATTGAGTCTTACAGGGAATGCACATTCAAGTCAAAACCTTTGCAAGCAGCCTGCAAATCCGTGGGAGCTGGAGAGCATTCTGAGAGCAAGTTCTCATGACCAAGTGAATTAACCTTGTTTGCCTTGTTTGAACTCTGTTGCTACACGACCGGTAGCATTTGAAGAAATTATTCCTTTTGTTACAAAATCGACATAATTTTCCATACGCAGGGCAACGGTCACGAGCAGCAGCATGCGAATCCCCACAGTTAAAACAATTGTCCATTAGTCTCACGATAGAGTTGTCGGGCACTTGAGGAGAACGGCGAGAGATTTGATAAGACGTGCCGGCAACATTAATTTCACAACCAGCAGAGTGCCCTAAAACATTTGTATGAGCGTCAGCCATTTCAACAATGCGACAACGGTTTTCAGCAGTCTCTAGAGTGAGTTCAGCATCCCGCAGTAACTCGTGACGTAATTTATCATTGCGGACACCATAGACCAAACGGCTATCGCATATATCCCTGAAATCGCATCGACTGGCAATGTGCTTCGCACTGACATACATCCCTACAAGTTCACCCTGTCTCTGGCTCCGGGAAAAGAACAAATGCCTCTCCATGACCAAGTTAGTGTGTAACTCACATAACTGTCAGATTTTGTGTGGGCAATTTGAGGCGTGGGTTCAAATCCCACTTCTGACACCATGTCGAGCTTCTGCTGTTGGAATAACTTAGGTCACACACAGTGATTAAGATCCAAAGACTTTATTAGCGTTACAGCATAAGTAGCTTCATCTTAATATGTAACTCAAGACTGAGGGAGAAAGGGCTGAGAAGCGTTCTGTTAAACTAGTGGGCGTAGCTACAAAGTATGACTCATAACATGAGTGACACTGATCTACAGAAGCCACTGAGTGGAAAATCCAACCAAGTGTTACGAAGGTCTTTTTTACTTGTTAACAACTCCATCTTCAAATTCGCCTATGACACCACCATTGCTAGACAAATTACAGATGATGATGAGTCAGTATATAGTAGGGAGATCAATCAACTGAGTAAATGATGCAAAAACAACCACCTTTGACTCAATATATATATTTATATGTAACGAATATTAACTTTTTTTGTTGCTTATTATGATGTTTACAAACTACTATGGTTACGTTTGTTGTGTTGCTGCAAGCAAGAATTTCATTGTTCCGTTTCAGGACATATGACAATAAAACACTTTTGACTCTTAACTTAAAATAAGTACCTCAAACTGTTAGATAGTCACCAAATGCTGGAGTAACTGAGCGGGACAGGCAGCATCTCTGGAGTGATGGAATGGGTGACGTTTCGGGTCGAGACCCTTCTTCAGACCCAAAACGTCACCCATTCCTTCTGTCCAGAGATGCTGCCTGTCCCGTTGAGTTACTCCAGAATTTTGTGTCTGTCTTCGGTTTTCTTCCTACACTGCAAATTCTCACATGGTTACATGGATAGGAGGGATTTAGAGGGATATGTGACCAACACGGGCAAGTGGGACTAGCTCAGGTGGGGTATCTTGGTCAGCTTCGTCAGTTTGGAGAAGATAGGACAATGGACCTGTTTCTATGCTGAATGGCTCTATGGCTCCCTTATTCAATGACATTCTAATCTTTAATCCCTGTTCCGGGACCTAGGGTTCCTTCCTCTGGCAGTCATTTTGGTGACTTCCAGATGTGATACACATTTCAGAAAGAACAACATTTGTTTGGCTGACATACTCTTATATTTTATTGACCTGGGTCCATTCGTGAACCAGTTGTTGGTCCATTTGTGAACACTGGACATTTCAGAGTGTGCTGGAGGGCTATGGTACATCAACCATTACAATAAAGAGTAGATGGAAAATACGGGGACATTTAAAAAAAGACATGTTAATTGGCTTTACCTGCCATTTTCTAATTGTCAATTTATCTGTTAAACTGAAATGGTTTTATAGTATGTTTGCTCCTTATGTACGATTTGTTCCTCTTGGGTTAAATTTATTTATTCATTCGGAGCCTGTGTGTGTCTCTGTCAAGGCCAGTATCTATTACCCATTTTTAATTACACTGCTTCTTAAACTGCCTCAGGCCCTGTGATGAAAATATTCTCAATGCTGTCAAACAGGAGTTGCAGTATTTTGACCCAATAACTTGATGCATCTGTAATATTTTTCCAAGTCAAGATGCTGTGTGAATTGCTAGGGTGGGGAGGGAGGGACTTCTCCGTGGGTTGTTACCTTGTTGTGGTAGAGAAGTGTGGACCTGTGTGGACCCGAGATCCTGAGAGCGATGCCGTCTGGAACTATGCTCCTGGTATTGCCACCCATGGCGGTAAGGTCGAGAGGGAGGTCCCTGACAA
Source organism: Okamejei kenojei (assembly GCA_035221665.1). Lineage (NCBI taxonomy): Eukaryota > Metazoa > Chordata > Chondrichthyes > Rajiformes > Rajidae > Okamejei > Okamejei kenojei. Next base: position 46,329,882 of record CM069143.1, read on the forward strand.
AGAACAATCGAACCAAGACCTCAACGGTGGAACAGGCAGAGGACGATGGCTGACCTCAGTGGAGATTCACAACGGCTAGGAAGGCAGATGAAGACTGCAGCAGAAAAGGGTCTCCGGTAGTCTTGGACTCCATGCCACTGAATCCTGTCCCAGATCTGTCAAGGACCGTGGGGTGGCTGACTGTGCACCAGTCTCCCCACGTTAAACAAATTCACGCACAGGCGTCCTCCATATAGGGAGGAGCACCCTGCAGACACCCATGGTCAGCCATGACCGAAGGGGGCCTAAGGAGGGAGGGAGGGAGCGAGGGAACATAGTCTGTGTTTGATGCCATTGTCCTTGGTATTAAAAGTTGCTTTGTGTAAAGACTGCTAATTTTGAGGTCACTTTGCAGCTCTTCCATGAACTACAAGGCACAATTCAGAACATATAATGGAATAATTTCCATATGAGATTTTGTCAAAGAAACCTTGGTGAAATGTTGCAGTGCATTTTGCAGAGTATGCAAACTTCAGCCACAGTGAGGAGAGTAAATGAAGGAGTTGGTGGAAGGAAAACCAATAAATTTGGTTACTCTGTCCCACACAATGTCAAGATTCTTGAATGATGTTGGACCTGCTTGTCGAGATTATTACATTATGTTCTGAATTGTGCCTTGAAGATGATGGAGGGAGAGAGCTGCAAAGAGATCTCAAAATTAGCAGTCTTCACACAAAGCAAACCACTTTAATGAGAGAGTTATTGGTGATAATTGATAGCACTGTAAACAATCCCATCCTTCAGCCTAGTCTGGTGATTGAAACTAGGCTGAACAATGAAAATCATCCAGACTGCATTAATTTGGCTTTTTTGTGAGTATGTCATACTTTGGCATTTTTTTTCTCTTTGTTGAGTATGTGCCATTGTCAAAGATTTGATTGTAATGTTGGATAAATCTGGAGCAATACTTCAGTAATGCGGTAATATATTCAACACATTCAGATGTGTGTGGATATCACCTGGAGTGAATCAAATTAGCTGAAAACTGGCTTTGGTGATGGTGCAACTTTAGAAGGCCAAGATGAATACTTTCACTTGGAATTAGAGGCTGAAGAGGATTGAATACATTTCAGATTTTACTTTAACTGTCATGTGTTGGGCTCTGGTATTATTCAGGACAGGATCTTCTCTCATTAGCAGTTTGCATTTCCACCAACATTCACAGTTGGATATGGTTGGACTGCAAAGCTTTGATTTGATCCATTCATTGTGGGATTTCTTAATTGTGTTCAACGCATGCTATTCCACATAGCTTGCATAATAGTAACAGCAGTTTTGGACAGTTAAAGCTGCCTTTGAGTCAGTTGTGCCCTGGTTTGTACAGAGAATTCAGTAGATGTTCTCCAGTCAACGTTGCTATGGTTACCCTTGGCCGCCTGTTGCTAGGCACCAGTGCACAGCAGCTTGATGCTGATTGTCAAACTGCAGTGGTTTGTGGCAAATCAGTTGTGTTGGGTAGATAAAAAAAACAAAATGAATTCCACAGGGCTTGGAATAGCTATTTATCACAAAGTTTTTTATTACTTTTATTTGAAATTAGTATCACTTTATGTCCTATAACAGCTTGACTCAAACCACTTGAGTAAAAGGTTTCTGTTGCTCTTTACGGTTGAAATATGGAGTAATGTAAATCTGCAATTCACCTAAGCACATCCTTTGCCTTAAATAGAATATTTTAAGGTCTTCCTTAAGGAGAACATTTTTGCATTTTAACTTTACATAAGAGTATAAGTAATGGGAACAGAGGTAAGTTGTGCCCCTCGTGCCTGCTCTACCATTCAGTAATGGCTGATCAAAACTTGGCCTCGGATCCACATTCCTGCTTGTCCCTCAATACTCTTGACTCCCCTCCAGTCCAAAAATCTGTCCATCACAGTCTTGAGTATATTCAATGATTCAGTCACTTAAGCTCTCTGGGAGGGAAAATTCCAAAGAATTCACAGTTCTCTGAGAAAATAAATTTCATCCTCACCTTCATCTGAAATGGACGATTCCTTATTCTGAAATTATGGTCCCTATTTCTAGGCTACCCTGAAGGTAAATATCATCCCAATATCTGTAGGAAGGAACTGCAGATGCTGATTTAAATCAAAGGTAGACACAAAATCCTCCCAATATCTGCCCAGTCCAGTTCCTTGAGAAGCTTATGTTTCAATAAGATCACTCTGAATATAGGAGAATGTCCACTCTTAACGAGGAGACTAAAAGTCAATGCATATTACAGCTGAGTTCTTAACATTGACATATATAATTGTCAAGATTTCCCTTCCTTTGTACTTAGACCGCCTTACAATAAAGTCACGTGTGATCCTTCTTTACCATGGGATTCTGCAGTCCCTTTTAAGTAACGCTCTGCTTTTTTATTCATTTTGTTAAAGTTGTTGATTTCTTCACATTATGCCCATGTTCGCTCAGTCATTTAACACATCTATTCCATTTGCAGACTTTTTCCTCCTCATAATTTGCTTTCCCAACTATCTTTGCATCATCGACATATTTGACTACAATATTGTTGGTCACTTCAGCCAAGTTATCATTGTAAATTGTAAATAGGTGAGACTTCGTCACTGACCTCTGAGGCATCTCATTGGTTTTAGCTTGCCCAATGGGATAACAATCTATTTATCCTGGGTTTCTGTTTTCTATTAGTTAGTTGGCAGACCTAACTTTCTCCAAACTAATATACTACACTAATTATCTGTAATGTTGTGAGCTCTTTACATCTACAGACACTCCTTCATCCACCCACAGCTCCTGCTTTCAGCATCCCTTCTTTCTTAAATAGAATATGGTGGGATATTGTGTGAGCATGAATGCCACAAGAATCACCCTGACATGCAACCCTGTTACAATTGCAATGGGAATCAATTAATACAATATTTCAGTTCAGAACAAAAATAATGTGCAATTGTAGACAGTAGAAACGGGCTCTGTTTGCACAAGTAATCTGCACAGCAAGCAATCAGATATTATTCCAGTAGAGGAGTTAATAATAAGGGTAGACAACCATCAAAGAGGTGATTTACAAAACATTGAAGAGTACGACCAAAGAGAAGAGCACATATAAAAATGAAACCTTTAATTTTCAAATCAACGATTAATAATCAAGACCTGAATATGAATATTCATGCAGCTTGACATAGACTGCTCAGTTATGGGAAAAGATGCATATTACCAGGAATCCGAGAAGGTGGCATTAGCAGGAAGCGCATTAAAGCTGAAAACATAATCTGGCATGATCCTGAGAAAGGAGAAATGGAATGTACAAAAGGCTCTGCTACTGATTAGAGATTGGATGAAAGTGTTGAGAATGGATTGGAAAAATGCATTGAGCATGAAAACATCACAACCATGGGCATTGAAGAACACAAATTGCACAGAATTTCAAAACTAACACCAAGCATCTATTGTAAAGCTAGACAGGTATCATATGCACTAAAAACGCTGGTGGAAAAAGAGCTGAACAAACTGGATGGATATGGTATATTGGAAAAAGTATAACAATAATTGGTGATATATGGAAATTATTAAATGATCATGCTGGATGATCAACTATTCCCTCTTCCCACCACTCAACATTTGTACGCCAATTCAGACCTGCCTCCATCCAACACCTAGCATAGTGCAGATTTATTTTAACAAGCCTACTACCATAAAGATGCTCTGTGCTGTATCATTTCTGAGGATGATCCAATACTTCTGTTGGTCCTTACCACGCTGTTGATTTCATTTCATCAACAATTAAATTAAGGCCAAACAGTCAAGAGAATCAAGAGTATTTCATTGTCATGTACACCAAAACAGAGCAATGACATTCTTACATGTAGCAGCATAACAGGGTTGTAAACACAGTACTCAATTGATTACATGATTTATTTATTTTTTAATGTAAAGTTCAATTTAAAAAAATAATAATATTAGAGCAAAACAAAACAAAACCCCAAAGTCCCGCGTGCAACCTGGATAGTTTGTAATTCAAAGTTAAGTTGGTATTTGTAGTGTTCAATAGTTTGATGGCTGTTGGGAATAAACTGCTTCTGAAATTGGAGGTCAGTTTTCAGACTCCTATATCTTCTTCCTGATGGCAGGAATGAAATGAGAGTGTTGCCAGGGTGGTGTAGATCCTTGATGATGATGGCTGATCCATGGCGTGAGGGTAAGATCAGCAAAATATGTATTATCTGTGCAAGAAAGATTTCAGCAGTAGTGTATGTAATATTGTTAATGAATATTTTTTGTTACTATAAGACTGTTCATTCTCTACGTAATGTGTCATGTTACTAATTGCACTCTGGGCTTCAAGGTGTCTCTTGGTTTGTTTTATGTGTGTTTGGGGGCGGGAGGGGGAAGGGGGGAACCGCTTTTGGTCGCCTCCTCGACAGAGAGGCGACTTTTTCCATTACACCTCCCTCGCGGCCTAACAACCGCGAGGGAGGTGACATGGAATTGGAGTGGCCTTTCCCGGAGTCGAGCCCAGAGCTTCAGCAGCAGGCGCAGCGTGGACTTTTCCATCGTGGAGCGGGCGAACCCTTGCCAGAGGTCGCCAGAGAGGAGTGCTCCGATCGCTGGCCTGGTGACTTCTAGCCGCGGGTGTGGTGTGCACTTACCATCCAGAGTCTGGGATCCGTTGCCGGGGATCGCTGCAGCCTGTAACATCCTGAAGCCGCGGTCTCCGATGGGAAAATGCCGATTCGGGCACTCCAAGCCACGGAGTGTGTTTGACTGTCCCGACGTCGGAGGTTTGATCATCCTGACGAGAGGGCCTGTACATCAGGCCATCCGTAGCAGCGACTACAGAGGGTTTATGGCCCCGACCAGGGACGAACAAAGGAGGAGGACTGACTGAACTTTGTTGCCTTCCACAACAGCGAAGAATGCTGTGGTGGATGCTTGTGTTAAATTCTATTGTGTATTGTGTGTTCTTTTTAAGTGTATCGCTGCTGGCAAATTCATTTCACTGCACCTTCGAGTGCATGTGACAAATAAAATTGACTTTGACTTTGACTTTGAAATATATTCATAGGAAGCTCCAGAGATAGTCTATGAAGAGCTCTTGAATAGTGTCTAGCGTTGTTTCAGATACCCATGCCTCACATCAGTTAGTCTGTAGACTTCAATGGACGATGTTCACAGTTATGAATTCATTCAATATGCATTCTTTATAATGAGGAAGATGAATGAACACGTGAACCAAGCTTTGCACTTTTAAGGAGTAATCCAATTTCTAGACACTTGCTTTAATTTAACGCTTTTTCAATTATGTAACTTTCAGCAGCAAATTATCAAATGTGAAAAGTTCTATTCGCTGTTTTATCAGTTGGGTGTAAAACAAAACTTATTGGTAGTGAACGGCATTGATAGTGCGAGCTTCCCATGGTCCCAAATCAAAAATAAACTTTCTGGGTTCCAAGGAAGATCTGAGTGCTTGCCTCCCTTTGTTTCCCTTCAAAAACCAGCAGAATGTACCTCCTTTTCAATGGAATTCAACATGTAAAGTGCTTAATCTCCGTCTGAACTAAATGGAATCCCTTAATTATTCTTCCAAATCATTCCTTTGGAAAAAAACAAGTTGTCTCTGGAATGTTCTTTTTTTATTCCACTTTCCATAGGTCAGTTGGTTATAGCTGTAATAATTTTGAAACTCTGCAGCAAATATCAGTACATGTCCTGCTGTCAAAATGAAACATCAGGGTGAATTTCTGCTGTCAAAATCCTGAGCTGAAATGTCCCTCAAAACAAGGTTCCAGTTAACTGAAATTCAAAATTTATTTCAAGCCTTTAAACCATTCTGCTTATCTTCGTCACATTTTGGATGTGTTTCTAACATAAGGCAGTTTCAAAATGAAATTTCATTAAAATCTGTGAGACTGCAGCATTTTGTGATCATTCTGTCGCTGTACTGAACCGCTGGTAGGAGACTAGTTACTGAGAAGCACAAAGTGCAGGCATTGGTATTACACTTGGCATTGTGCCAAGTCCAATCGCAAAATGGATCAGAAGGGCCTGGCATTCTTCTGAAGTGGGTGGCGGAGGTGGGGGGCAGTCACTTATAAACTATTGCTGCACTTTATCCAGCTCATGTAGAGTTGGAATTCCTATCAGGAATCTATGAATACAATGCTATTCCCAGGAGATGAGGGGTATGCTAGGACTGAAAAAGGGTGGACGATTTTGGGTTGTAAGCTGGTATAGGGGTTTCCAACAAGGAACAGACCCTGTGAAGATTCAGTGGTTGCAGACAATTTTGCACAGTATTATTTTACACAGTAAAATCAGCTGGGCTTTGGTTGAGTAAGAAGGAACTGCAGTTGCTGGTTTAAACCAAAGATAGACACAAAAAACTGGAGTAACTCAGCGGGACAGGCAGCATCTCCGGAGGAAAGGAATGGGCGACGTTTCGGGTCGAGACCCTCCTTCAGGCTGGTTTCCAGTTCATAACTGAACAGCCTACATTCAGATGTTATTGCTACCTTGCAATGCATTTATAACTGCATTTTTATAAAAGGCAAGTTTAACATCACAAAGGAAAAAAGAAACTGGTGTTGTTGGGGCAGCACAATGTCACAGCTATTGGTGCCTCCAGGGGCTGGTTTGGGAATCTAACCTTGGTGCTGCCTGTGAGGAGTTTGCATGTTCTCCCTACGCTTCTGTGGGTTCCCTTCAACAGGTCCAAATTACTCCCACAACCAAGAATGACACTCATTGGTAGGTTAATGGACCCGGCGTGGGGTGACTGACATGAGGGAGGGGGAAGAACAATGACCAATGGAGGATCCGGTGTGGGGTTCTTTGTAAATCTGTCAGTACCGATGAAGTGGCGACTATTTGCTTACCTTGCGTATGCAAGCAAATAATTTCACTGTGCCTTGTCACATGTGACAATAAAGTATTCCATTCAATTACAATCCTATTGTAAATGCCTTAGTGTGTTGGCGAGTGGTAGAATCCAGAGGGAGAGTTTGGGAGTGGGGAGAGGATAAGCTACAAGGAAAACTAATAGGACAGGATCGCTCAGGATTCCACAGGATAGCCGGCATATACACAATGGACGAAAATAGCCTCCTTCCATGTAGTAAGTTGGTTTTCAAGGCTAGAAAGATCAATTTAGATAGCTAACATACTTCTTTAGAACAAAGATCCTCCTGTCTGAAAATGATGAATAGTTAGGAGAGGAAATAAAGGTTAGGAAGTTATGAGATTCCACCTGCACAAAAATGTGACTTGGTGATAGAGGGAAAATGAGAAGTAATAAAGAAACCAATTGCCACAGAAATGCTGTTGATTAAGCATCAATTTATTAAATATTGCCCACACCACAGCTGGAATATTGTATGCAAGTTCATCAACAAAGAAAGGGAGGTCAACTGCAAAAAACAAAGTGCTGGAGGAACTCAACAGGTCAGGCAGCATCTATGGAAGGAATGGGCAGCCGACGTTTCAGGTCAGGACCCTATTTCAGACTAATGGAGTAGGGGGCAGACACCTGGAAAGAATAGCACTACAGGATATGCTGCGGATACATATATTCATAGTGCACAGAAACAGGTCCTTTGACCCACCAAGTCTGTACCAACTATCAAGTACCTATCTCATACTAATTCATTTTACCTGTTGGTCTATAGCCTTCCATGCCTTGGTGATTCAAATACTCATCAAGATACTTCTTAAACTTTGTGAGAGTACCTGCCCTCATCGCTTTCTCAGACGTGCGTATCAGACTTCATCCATACTCAGGGTAAAAAAATTTGTCCTCAAATTCCACCCGAAATTCATCTTGAATCTATGTTCTCTAAATTGGACAACTCTGGTGTTAAGGGTGGGCACGGTGGCACAGCGGTAGAGTTGCTGCCTTACAGTGCTTGCAGCGCTGTAGACCCGGGTTCAATCCCAACTACGGGTGCTATCTGTACGGAGTTTGTACGTTCTCCTCGTAACCGTGTGGGTTTTCCCTGAAATCATAGGTTTCCACCCACACTCCAAAGAATTACAGGTATGTAGGTTAATTGACAATAATCCAGCTGTGGTGGGGCCAATGTTTAATAAATTGATGCTCAATCAATACCTCCCTATCTTATATTCTATGCCCTGTTAATGAAGGCAAGCATCCAATAGGCCTTTTTCACTACCCTATCTATCTGTGCAGCCACCTCCATAGATCTTTGAATTTGTTCACTTCTGGAGCCTTACTGCTCATGATATGTTGATTACACATTTGATAACCCCCACCCCATCCCCAAATACAGCTCCTCACACTTATCAGGATTAAAATCCTTCTGCGATTACTCCAAAGAATATTCTACTCACTACCAGCTCCACCATCATTTTCTGTGTCCCTTACATCAGAACTACAAATAGTAGCGCTGTTACAATACATACCTTCAGCGGTGCTGGAGTTCTGCCACTGGCCGTGTGTGCGACTTTGGTGCCTTTGAGGGGGGGGGCGGGATTAAATTGCCGTTTTCTCCTGCCTGTCCGAGATGGATTTTCTCGGGCTGCTAAGCTGATGCAGAAAAATCGTTCCGACTTCCGTTATCGGAAGTTTTTTTTTAATCGCGGGACAATTTAATCGCTGGAGTAAAATGAAAATGCGACTTCTAATGCCCGCAACGCCTACAACAGGACGGACCTCACGTAGGGGACAAAACACGGGGTAAGTCATTTATTTTACAGATCAACTTGCTTCTTAGGATGACTTTAATCAAAATTTCCTAGGCGAAAATGTGATTTTGGCCCCATATGAACCGGCAGTGTTTTTCCTGCCGACATGGGGTTCAAATTCACTGCAACCGCAACGTTCCAATCGATCGTGTTCCACAAAAACCCACTCGCAAGAAGATTTAAAAGCCCATTAATTTAATAACATTAAAAGCCCAATAACATTAAATTCCTTCCATTTGGCCTATAAATTCATGACAATGAGATTTAAAAATCATGTTATATTGTGAATTCTTGTGTGAATGTTATTTGGACACTTAGGCTATTTAAAAATGTTAACCTTTTTTAAAGAAATGGATAGATGTTTAGATCTAGTAATTGAATTTTGTAATTAGCTGCAATTAGGTACCTAACTAATTAAATGCTTTAATTTCAGTTCATCCAAGTAACATTGTTTCATATTTGTTTCAGAATGCTTCAATCTATAATAACTGAAACATTCTTTCAGTTTTCAGTAATTTTTAAGAAAGTTATGGGCTTTTGACTGTCCTCGATCACAGCTTTTGTGTTAAGTCAATGGAAAAGCAATAGGGAACAAGATGCTAATTTCCGAGTATGAAAATTGCCATAACCTTTTTAATACAGAAGATATGAAAGTGAATTAGGTGTAAAATTAAACTTTTTATGCTTTATCTGATGGGATAAATTGCAGGCTTGATTTTTTAAATCTCAACATTGTGTAACATTGCTACAAATAGTTCGAAGCCCAAAGCCGAGACTCGTAGATTGTTGGTAGGGATGTGCAGGGAGGTAGATAGATTGGTTTATGTGGGACAGTGGCAATTCCAGGTGTAGTTTTATTTGTAAAGTGTGATCATTGCCAAATGATTTGAATTGAAGGAAATACGTCCTTTGACCTGCCAAGTCTCAGTTCTATTCCCAGCCTCAGCTCTGCTGCTAAAGGGAGTGTCTCCTCTTTCCAAACATTTATCCTGTATTGCCACCTGGTGAATTTTAGGAGAACTGCTTAACTTTAAATATTACTATAAAAATTAAGACGGAGACACAAGAAACTACAGATGCTAGAATATTGTGCAAAACAAGTTGAGCTGGTGGGTCAGGAGCCATCTGTGCAGGGAATGGACCGACAACATTTCGGGTCGGAAATTAGTTTGGTGGTAAGATCAAGTGGCAGGCTCTAACTAGCAACATGTTGGAGTAACTCAGTGAGTTAGGCAGCATGTCTGGAGAGCATGGATCGGTGATAGGTGTGTTTCTACATTTTGACAGTTGTCCAACGTTACAGGTTTCCCCAACGTTACAAGGGCTCCTTTCCTTAAAAATGGTCCATATCATGATTTTCCAGTACGCAAAGGCAAGTCATCTGTCCATTATCCAAACTGTCATAGCACGGGGGTCAAATTATCAATGAATATTAATTGCAGCATCTGTGGGTAACGATTTTTTAAAAAGGGTATTTTAATTGATGTAGCTGAAATCTTTATCAGCATTTTTCAAGAAAGAAATTTCTGACCCACCCAACATATATTATAGATTGTGCAAAGCTCTTTAAAAAAATCAATCCACCTCTTTCCCTTTTCTGTTGATCCTGTTCAAGATATTTCTTATTTGCACAGGGAAATTATGCTTTTTGTTTCCAGTTAATCATTCCTTGTGTTGAATCATATTCAACCATTCGATTCAACCACACGGGATACATATTTAGCAACCAGCCATCAAGTGGGCATAAGCTGCTGGAACCCTGTTCTATTCGTCTTTTCCTTTTCCCTCTTATACCAACAAAGGAACACAGTTTGGTGTCATTATTGTTAAAGAAGTAATGTAATGTAACAAAGTAATGTAACAAATCATAGACAGCTAGTTTAGAAAAACTATATTTAGTGCAAAACATCACTTCTCGTCAGCTTAAGACAAAATATTACAATAAATTATCCCGATTCAATCACGCTTTGGTTAGTTTATTAAAATATTACAAAGGCGGCATAGTGGCGCAGCAATAGAGTTGCTGCCTTTCAGCGCCAGAGACCCGGGTTCGATCCTGACCATGGGTGCTGTCTGTACGGAGTTGTACGTTCTCCCTGAGACCGTGTGGGTTTTGTCCATGTGCTCCAGATTCCTCCCACACCCCAAAGACGTACAGGTTTGTAGGTTAATTGGCTTCGGTAAATTGTTCTTCGTGTGTAGAATGGTACTAGTGTACATCGGCTAGTGGACTTGGTGAGTCGAAGGGCCTGTTTCCACACTATATCTCAAAACCAAATAGAACAAAACTAAACTAAATCTGTTCTAAAGCCAATTGCACTTGCTTATCACAATACTGTGTATTACAGATATAGTTATTTCAAACTCTGCTGAAGACATGGGATTGCAGGGTTTGTAACCAAGTGGGTAGCTTTTACTCACATTACCGGAAAGAAGGGAGGCAGAGAGAGAGTGTTTCACAAAACCTCCCTGCAACCCCATCTCCCACTTCCTCAGTCACTCCTGAACATCTGCACCTGGTTCTTCAGTTTCTTCACATTTTTGGATTGTTCCTAAATACATTGGTCCTGCAATGATCCCACTTTAATAAAAACAAAATATAACATTTCCATCTTAAAACAAACAAAGGCACATCTTGGTTGCATTCCAATACCTCAATGTTCTACTTTAGGAAAATGGATTTAATACTTAAAATATATAAAATAAATATGAAACCACTCCACTCTCAAGAGGTTCAATTACTTTTAATATTTCCAGATATTGTTGAACCCTTCCTGAGTACTAATACCATAGAATATAACTAAATACTGTACATATTCCTGAGAGAGCTGACTTTTACTTAACGGCATTTTACACACACACACACATATACACAGATTGAATGCTCGCCCACACATACACAATTGCACACATTCACCCACGCACTCACAAACTAAAACTCTGTGCCTCCAAGAATATATTGATATGCAGACAAAAATGTAAACAGGTATTCCTTTAAGGAGCTGAAAGTGCGCTTAATACACAAATATAATCAAATGGACGTCAAATGTCTTTAAACATCTTCTGCTTCTTCTTCTTGCGTATGGCGTGCACAGCCTAAAGTTGTCGGACAACTTGTTTTATTTGATCTTATTTGATTGTGCATGCCGGGTTGATTGCATTTGTTGAAATAGGGCGGTCCACGTGAAGGTTGCTATCTCCCACCCCTATCTTCTGCTGATCTAGGAGCGTAATGTTGAGACTCTATAAGGTGCTGGTAAGACCACATTTGGAATATTGTGAGCAATTTTGGGCACCACATTTGAGGAAGGATGTGCTGACTCTGGAGCGGGTCTAGAGGAGGTTTACAGGAATTATCCCAGGAATGAGTAGGTTAACCAATGATGAGTGTTTATCGGTACTGGACCCGTACTCGCTGGGGGTTAGAAGAATGAGGGGGGACCTCATTAAAACATACAGAATAGTGAAAGGCTTGGATAGAGTGGATGTGAAGAGGATGTTTCCACCAGTGGGGGAGTCAACTAGAGGCCATAGCCTCAGAATTAAAGTATGTTCTTTTAGGAAGGAGATGATGAAAACATTATTTAGTCAGAAAGTGGTGAATCTGTGGAATTCTTTGCCACAAAGGCTATGGATGCCAAGTCAGTGGATACATTTATGGCAGAGATAGATAGATTCTTGATTAGTACAGGTGTCAGTTATGGGGAGAAGGCAGGAGAAAGGGGCTCGAAGGGAGAGATAGAACAGCCATGACGGAGTAGACGTGATTCAATGGTGGAGTAGACTTGATGGGCCGAATGGCTTAATTCTACTCCTATTCATTATGACCTTATGACCACACATACATGTATACAGCCTGTTGGTGTGTTCACTGTAGCTCCTAATTATAAAGACTTTACACCATAACTATCAGAAGTCACCTGTTTCATGTTTCAAAAAAGTTCAAACAAAGGAATTATTATTTTTTTCCACTTTAGTTTTTATTGCTTTTATGTATACACAAATAAAACACAAATATAACAACGAAACATACAACATTACAATGAAACGTACAACAGTGTAGCGGGGGTTCAGTTTACAATTAATGATGCAGTATACAGAACTATTTTCATATTAAAACATTTTCTAATAACTTACATTATTGTCTATAAAATTATACAGTGTTGATGTCTTTATTTCTATACCTAATCCATTTTTCCCATTTTCTGTTAAACTCGTCTTCTTTCACTCTTAGAGAATATGTCATTTTCTCCATGACAAATATTTCCTGTACTATGTCTAACCATTGTCTAAGTCTGGGGTACACAAAAGGCTGGAGAAACTCAGCGGATGCAGCAGCATCTAAGGAACGAAGGAGATAGGCGACGTTTCGGGTCGAGACCCTTCTTCAGTCTGGTTAGGGATCAGGGAAACGAGAAATATAGACGGTGATGTGGAGAGATAAAGAATAATGAATGAAAGATATGCAAAAAAGTATCGATGATAAAGGAAACAGGCCATTGTAAGCTGTTTGTAGTGTGAAAATGAGAAGCTAGTGGGTGAGAGATAGAGAGAGAGGGAATGCCAGGGCCCAAGGGCTGAGGGAGAGGTGGGAAGGGGAGGAGAAAGCAAGTGTTAACAGAATTGAGAAAATTGTCTAAGTCTGAGTGTGTCCACTGCAAGCCAGTTTCTTGCAATGGCCTTTCTTCCACCTGCGAGTAGGATTTTAATAAAGCAATGGTCTTCCTTCAGCACCACTGTATTTATATTACCCAGGTATAAAATCGAACACTTCTTGCAGACTATATATCCTAATACCTCCATTAATTCTGAATTCACTAAATGGTTCCATTTTTGGGCAACTCCAGAAGATATGTGCATGGTTTGCGTCTGTTTGACCACATTGCCTCCAGCATGTTTGCTGCCTTAGAATTTGCTTGCATTTTATGTTAGGCATAATAAAGAAACAAATCAAATTTTTCCAATTAAATTCTCTCCAATTTTGTGAATTAGTGGATGTCTGTAGTGTTACACACATATGATGCCATTCTTCTTCTGAGATTGTAATGTTCAATTCCATTTCCCAACAGAATTTTGAAAGTAAAATGCATCTATGCATGTAATACACCAAAATTAATTGTAAATGAATTACAATAGCATTTTCCAACATTTTGGCCTGAATGTAGTTCTAAATTGTCAATTGAACTGCATTAAATAGCTAATTTGTTCTCAAATGGAAATATTGCAGTCTGTTAATGCCAGTCTGTGTCCCAAGATATAGATAGTGTAAATCTGTGGTAATAGATAGTACTGAAAACTATTTGTGTTGATCCACTGTTTGGATATTTAGTTTCATCCTGGTTGAGTGGTCTAGTTGTGAATTCAATTCCAACTCTCCACAGCCAGTTTATGGAAAGAATTCAGAACAGATTATGGGAGCAATAGAGCTAACCTGAAAATAACCTGTTTTGGGGCTTATCTTGTGAAATAGGATTAATTAGTAAATGCAGGAGACCCTTAGTAAATGCGAATGGTATGTTAGCTTTCATAGCAAAAGGATTTGAGTACAGGAGCAGGGAGGTTCTACTTCAGTTGTACAGGGTCTTGGTGAGACCACACCTGGAGTATTGCGTGCAGTTTTGGTCTCCAAATCTGAGGAAGGACATTATTGCCATAGAGGGAGTGCAGAGAAGGTTCACCAGACTGATTCCTGGGATGTCAGGACTGTCTTATGAAGAAAGACTGGATAGACTCGGTTTATACTCTCTGGAATTTAGGAGATTAAGAGGGGATCTTATAGAAACTTACAAAATTCTTAAGGGGTTGGACAGGCTAGATGCAGGAAGATTGTTCCCGATGTTGGGGAAGTCCAGGACAAGGGGTCACAGCTTAAGGATAAGGGGGAAATCCTTTAAGACCGAGATGAGAAAGACTTTCTTCACACAGAGAGTGGTGAGTCTCTGGAACTCTCTGCCACAGAGGGTAGTTGAGGCCAGTTCATTGGCCATATTTAAGAGTGAGTTGGATGTGGCCCTTGTGGCTAAGGGGATCAGAGGGTATGGAGAGAAGGCAGGTACGGGATACTGAGTTGGATGATCAGCCATGATCATATTGAATGGCGGTGCAGGCTCGAAGGGCTGAATGGCCTACTCCTGCACCTAATTTCTATGTTTCTATGTTTCTATCCCTCGGGAAAAATGATCAGAATGCGATGAAGCATGGTTAGGCAAAGTTAACATTATTTTAAGAAAGGAAATTCATGCTTTGCAAATCTATTCATTTTTTTAATATATTGTAATTGTATGGAAGAAGGGTCAATGTGTGGTTGGTAATCTAATCAAAAAATAGAAGGTTCTGGGGGCAATTTACATAGATGATTCTGAAAATCTGTTACCTTAAACTAGGATTAGAAGCCATAGTCTCAATAAAAGATTGGTCTTAAAGGAATGAAGTGAGATAAATGTAATCACATTAATGAGGGTTGTGATCCTTTGGAATTCCCTACTTCAGCAGTCCATTGATGTTCTGTCACTGTGGTTATTCCAGAATGAGGATACGAGGGGAACTGGGGAAATGGGATCAGGAGAAAACAGGATTAATCAAATGGCCTTCTCCTGCCTCTTTTTCTTTAGTTCTAATAGGAGTTTACATAGTCAATGCTGGACACATCATTCTCTGTAAGCTAAAATGGCTATGTTTTGCATATCAGATTACCTAATGATGAGTTTGAGCCTAAATCAATGTGTCCCACTATACGTTCATACTCCCACATGCCTAGTTCATGACTGGTATATACGTATGATGGGCACAATGGTCTCTCTTTGTGTTATCATTCTACTATTCTTAAATTTGCCACAACAGCTGTTGATCAACCCAATCACATTCCCCTTTAATCCCCTAATCTCTGGGGGGGGAAAATAATTTTCTTCCATCCAATACTCTGTGTGGCCCCCACTTTATTTCCTCAAACTGCAAAACAAACATAGATGATGAGCAACTAGTTTGGTCATCCTTCATTAGTCTGACCAGATCTCAGGTAATGCAAATTTGCACTGGGCGCTACTCTCCAAGAGTCAGTGCATTGTTCTAGGATCCTTCAGGGACCTGAAGGCAACCATGACTGCTATTCCTTAGTAACAACAAATCCATTTCTTGTTCTTTCCAACATCGACCAAGACCAAGATCAAAGACAAGGACCCTATTGGGTCTTCTGAATGTTTTTTGATAATTCCATATCTATTTGGAAAAATTGAGTAATTCACAGCAAATTATGCAGTACAATTACAGGCAGCAAGACGTATTAATTTGCAGATTTCCCTTGTAACAGATTTGTCTAAACTGAAGGCTTCTTCTTGTCTTCAATATTCGGGCAGTATCGCCACCTGGTGGTTAAAATCAGATTTACACCAACAATAAACAGCAGAAGATCTTCCCAGCAATTAAAGATACATCTTTCATTTTATTTCTGATGCTCAAAGCCGAAAACAAATCTTGCAGTTCAGAATTTCTTCTTAGAATTATCCATTTCAGACTTCCGGTGGCGCTATGGAGACCTAGAGGATAGCGCCAGCCAGCTCCGCAAAAAAATCGGAAAAAACGGGGGTTTAAAAGGACTTACCGGCTGTCTGCTGCACACTGCCTGTCGTTTCTTCACCGACTGTGCCGAGTGACGTCATCAGGCGCGCGACTAACTATGTCGACGGCACGAAGCCCTACCGACAAGGGGAAAGGTCGACCAACCCGGGAGAAGGCCCAACTGAAGCCTCGGAGTCGAGTAGGACCCGATCCCTGGAGGATGTATCCAAAAAATCAGGGACAAAAATGGAAGGTGAGGAATTGAAAACTTTCATTTCTCAACAGATGGCTGGCTTAAAGGAAGAAATAAAGGAAGAAATAAAGGATATAAAGGAAGAAATAAGCCAAATGAATACTCAGATGGATACTCAGTTGAATCAGATGAAAAATCAACTGAACCAAATACAACGGGAAACCAAGTCAAACATTGAAAAAAAGGTCAAGAAATTATCGGATGATTTGAAGGAAGAATTTATTGAAATGTTTAATGATATGGAAAAGAAGATGGACAAAAAACTTGAAA
This sequence comes from Okamejei kenojei, assembly GCA_035221665.1. NCBI lineage: Eukaryota > Metazoa > Chordata > Chondrichthyes > Rajiformes > Rajidae > Okamejei > Okamejei kenojei. The sequence goes on from CM069143.1 coordinate 46,346,656, forward strand.
AGCTTAAAAAAGACTTCCATAATAGGATTAATCCTATTGAAGAAGTACAGGAACACCAGATGGCTGGAATAAGGAACCTTGAACAAATAGCTGAGAAGAATGTTTTGACTACAGTGCAGCTGATTACAGAAAATGAACGCCTAATGAACCTGCTGACTAAAGCAACACAGAAATGTTACTGAGCTAGAAGGGCATCAGAGAAGGCAAAACCTGAGAATTGCGGGGATTCCTGAAGGTCGAGAGAATATCGACGGCCCTCGAGAATTCACTGCTAAATTACTCAAAGAAGTACTATCTCTGGATGAAGTGCCTTTACTAGCTCGTGCTCATAGTCAGCAGACGCCAGACCAGACCAGGGGCCCCTCCGAGACAAATGATTTTAAAGGTACAATATGACTTTGTACTGGATGAGATTATGCGAAAAGCTTCAAGAATCAAAGACTTGACATTCAAGGGTCAAAGGATTAGTATCTATCGAGACTATCCACCAGAGGTCGCCAGGAAACGGAAAGCATTTAATGAAGCCAAAGGTCTTATGAGGGGAGTAGGAAACCTGAGATACGGTTTGAATTATCCAGCTATCCTAAGAGTTACTTATAACAACGCCGAACACTTCTTTAAAACCCCAGCAGCTGCTTTGGAATTTGCCCAACAGTTCAAGACCTGAAGAGTATCTACAAGCAAATATATTGACTTTTACTACTCTTACTACTTTTAGATATCCAACATGGACTCTTAACACCCAGTGAGATTCTACAAGATAATATTGGACTTGATGGAATGGACAATGTCGAACGGAATGGAGAGGAGTAAAATGAGATCCGAAATTGTTATCTGGATATTGATAATTGATAATTAGTCCTAACATATAACTAACATAAATAAATAACATATACTTTAAGATCACAACGCGGTTTTATTATTAGGATTATTGTTCCCTTTCTTTTTTATTAATTAAGATTGTTCACATATTACTAATCACTATTACTAATAATTAACAACTGATTTTCCTTTTTTGAATTGACTTAATTGTATGTTATTTTTCTTTTTTATATAGCCTTTATATTTGATATGTTTAATATTACTTAGATTTAAGTCATCTTTAGATATAGATACTTTTATAGGATTAATCCTATCCTTTTCCTCTTCCTTTTTCTATTACCACCCCCTTTTCTTTTTCCCTTAATATTATACCCCCGTTAAAATATTGCTATGGAATAACAATTCCCCAAATCTAGGAGCTGGCCTAGTTAACAACATCAATGACGGAAGTCATTAGATGGATAGTCATGTTAATATGGCTAACACAAACTACATCTATTCCAGATGTAGTTCTTTCCTCCTTTACACATAACACTTTAATCTATCCTTTATTTATCTTTCATATCTATTGTATTTCTCGGTTTGAATGGAGTAATATATTGTACCAATGGAGATATATTCGTGAGGGACAAAAAAGTGATTTAAAATTCATCTATTCAAGGTTCAGGTGTAAGGTTTGGTCTATCGCGCTGATCCTTAGACTCTATTAGATCTCTACAAATTTAAAAATGCAAGACTTCAAAAGAAATATGGGGAATGAGGGATTAACGTTTTGCAGTTTGGAATGTTAAAGGTATTAATGAACCGATAAAGAGAGGAAAAGTATTGGCACATTTAAAGGCAATTAAAAGCTGACGTAATTTATATTCAAGAAACCCACTTAAAAAAAGATGCGGAAAACAGGTTGAAAGCTAAATGGATAGATAAAATATATCATTCTTCTTTTACACATAAATCAAGAGGCGTAGCAATATTATTTCGTAAAGGCATTTTATTTAAACATTACATCAACCATAGCTGATAAAGATGGCAGATACATTATTGTGATAGGAGAATTAAATACAGAAAAAATGATTTTTGTTAATGTATATGGACCAAATTTTGATAGCCCATTGTTTTTTAAGAAAGTATTTAACAATATCCCGGAATTAACACAATATAATTTGATAATTGGAGGAGATTTTAACTGTACATTGGATCCCTATTTAGACAGATCTATAAAACAAAGGAAAATTAAATCACATTCTAGTGATTTATTAAATGCATACATGCAAACGACCAATATATTGGAGAACAGAAAACCCTACGGGACGAGAATATTCTTTTTACTCTCCAGTACATAAAACTTATTCAAGAATAGATTATTTTTTGGTGGATGCAAAACTTATTTCACTTACTTATGAATCTAAATATGATAATATTATAATCTCAGATCATGCGCCATTAACATTTAAAATTAAAATTAATGGTAAAATAGAAAATTCAGGACAGTGGAAACTTAACCCACAAATTTTAAAAAATAAAGCCACCCAGGAATATATCACAACTCAAATTAAGATTTTTTTTGAAATAAATGATCAACCAGAGATATCCCGTTCTTTATTATGGGAAACATTTAAAGCATTTCTCCGGGGAATCATGATCTCTTCACAAGCATTCCATAACAAAAAGATTCGGAAAGAACAACAAGATTTAGAAAAGGAGATTAAACAATTAGATATACAGAATGCAACAAAACCAGATATAATATTACATAATAAAATTGTAACATTGAAATAAATATAAATTAAACAAAATATATACAGATCAAGTGATAAAATTTTATCAACATACTAAACAATTACAGTTTGAATTTGGGGACAAACCCCAAAAATTATTGGCTCGACAACTAAGGAAAATTGAAGCGGAAAAAATCATACATAGGATTAAATCACAAAACGGTGAATTATTAATACAACCTAAAGATATTAATGAAAGATTTAAGCAATATTATAAAAATTTATACACTGCTAAAGCAACAGTAAATAAAATAGAAATAGATGCATTCTTAAAAAAATGTAACCTGAAAGGACTGGATTTACAAAACAGAGAATTATTAAAAAGGCTGATATTTCAATAAATGAAATTGAAGAATCTATTAGATCATTAAAAAACGGTAAAACACCGGGACCCGATGGTATAGGTTCGGAATTTTATAAAAATATTTCATGATTATATGGTTCCATACCTGAAATCATTATATGAACAGATACATGCACAACAGAAATTACCAGATACATTGAATGAATCTATTATAACACTTATACCTAAAATAAATAAAGATTTGGATGAACCAGGATCATATAGAGCAATAGCTCTATTAAATACAGATCAAAAGATATTAACAAAAATAATTAGCAAAAAGATTGAGTTCAGTCGTTAACGAACTAATCCATCCCGACCAAACAGGATTTATACCAAAAAGATACTCTTCATAACAACCTAAGACGGTTGTTCGATATTATATATTTCGAAAAGAGGTGATAAAAAAAGATTTAGTAGTCATTTCGCTTGATGCAGAAAAAGCTTTTGACCAAGTAGAATGGCCTTATTTATTTTCGGTGATGGAAGCTTTTAAACTGGGGGAGGAGTTTATTACTTGGATTAAATTACTATATGCAAACCCAACAGCTAGAATAACAACAAATCGAATGTTTATCAACTAAATTTAATTTATCTCGAGGTTGTAGACAAGGTTGTCCTCTATCACCTTATTTGTTTGCATTTAGCAATAGAACCTCTTTCCCAGAGGGTGAGATTACACCCGGAAATATATGGATATGATACTACAGATACTAAGAATAAAATCTCCTTATATGCGGATGATGTATTACTTTATATTACTGAGCCAGAATAAGTATCCTAAATTTGTTAAAACTAATAACGGAATTTAGGATCACTTTCAGGATATAGTATTAATTGGAATAAAGTGAACTTATGCCAATAACGGTGAAGAATTTACATATATTACAACAATTTCCTTTTAAGATAACAAATGAAAATATTAAATATCTTGGAATTTGTTACAAAAAGATTTGACTCTTTATTTAAATTTAATTTCCCTCCATTACTGCATAAATTAAATAAGAATATTTTATACTGGAAAAGTTTACCTATTTCAATGATAGGTAAAATTAATGCAATAAAAATGATTTTTCTCCCACAATTATTATATTTATTTCAATTAATTCCGATATATCTTCCTAAAAATTTTTTTTAAAAAGTAGACTCCATAATTACTAACTTTATCTGGGATTATAAGAGCCATAGAATAAATAAAAAACACTTATGTAAATCTAAAATAAACGGAGGATTAGCATTACCAAATCTTATGTTCTATTATCGGGCAGTTAATATTAAAAATATGAATTTTTGGATAGAAGAATTAGATAATAAACCAAATTGGTTAAATATGGAAAAAGAAGATTGTTCTCCATTTGAAATTAGCTCTATAATATTTGCTAACACTAATGTAGCTAAGAAAGTTTATAATGCAAATCCGATAATAGAAAAATGGAATCCGCATCTGGAAACAAATAAAGAAAGCATTAAAACTAAAATCTATACCATTAGGTCTTACAATTGCCAATAATTTTGTGTTTAAACCTTCAATGTTGGATAAGGCTTTTTTTACAATGGAAAAATAAAGGAATTTCTAAGATGGGTGATCTTTATAAGGAAAATATTTTTCTTTCATTTCAAGAGTTACAACAAATTTATGGGCTACACAATAAAGAATATTTTAGATATTTACAAATTAGAAATTATGCTTCTGCAAATATACAAGAATTTAGAAATAGAAAGACAGAAATTTTTAGATGAATGCTTGAATAAAACATCCAAATACGGAAAAAATGATATCATATATATATAAATATTTTATTGGAAAATGATACCCCATCAACAGAAACATATAGAGAGTCTTGGGAAAAGGAATTAGGTCAAATAATAAGACCAGAAATATGGGATGAAAGTCTACAACATATACATCATTGTTCGTTAAATGCTAAACATTCCCTTATACAGTTTAAAATACTACATAGATTACATTATTCTAAATCTAAATTACATTATATTTTCCCAAAGATATCTCCTACATGTGATAAATGTCAAATTTCAGAAGCAAATTTGTCACATTCATTTACTAACTGTATAAAAATTGTAGAATACTGGAAAGAAATATTTAAGATAATTTCGAATGTTGTCAATATAAGTATGACTCCTGACCCAAAGTTAATTATACTTGGAATATTTGAAACTGACCAATTAATAACAATGAATCAAAGAACTTTTATTGACTATTGTCTAATAATTGGGAAAAAATTAATATTAAAATTTTGGAAAGGCCCTGCATTCCCAACAATCAAAATGTGGAATATAGAAATGTCGGAGACACTCCATTTGGAGAGATTGAGGCTTATCCTTATAGATGGGTTAGACCTCTTCAGAAGGATTTGGTCTCCGTATATTAAATATTTACAGGGTCATAACGGTTCGGCGCGAGGACTTGACTGAGGCCTGGATATTTGAATGGATGAAGAAATATAATAAATCATGAATATATCTTTAAGGGCGAATTAATGACGAATATTCTATTCTCCATCAAACCTTTCTTATTCTTTATTCTATTTTCTATTTTCTTTTATCTATATAAAAAACTAGAAAATAGCATAGAAACAAATGATCTTAACCTCTTAATACCGGTACGAATACAAATATTATTAATTTCATGAGAATATTATTAGTATCTTATATTTTTTAATTATATAAAATTGTGTATTTTCAATTATATAATAATTTAAATTTAAAATCAGTGATAACACAAATATTGTTAACTTTACGAAAATATAATGAATATTATAAAAAGTTTACTATAGTATTTCATATTATTAATCACATAATATTTAGCATTATACTTAAAATTAGAGACAAAATAAATAGTATTAACAGTATGAGTATATTGCTAATATTATAAATGTATTATTAGTATCATGTATTTTTAGTTATATAAAATATATAACCTTGAAATTTATAATTAAGAACAATACAAATAATATTAATAGTATGAATTGATCATTAATATTATGTATTTTTTACTATAGTAAAATAATGTACTCTGTTATTATTTTGTTTCTATAATAAATAAATTAAAAAAAAAAAAAAAAGAATTATCCATTTCATTAGCTGTTGACCATAACCTACTGGTTAAAGGGGATCCCTATAGAAAAGTCACCCCTGACATCAAGGCAAAGGCAAGGCAAAGGCAAAGGCAAAGGCAAGGCAAATTTATTTATATAGCACCATTCGTACAAGCAGCAATTCATAGTGCTTTACAAAAGAAACAAAAGAATAACATAGTAAAAAGACAGCAGAACAACCATACAACACAAGACAACAAAATAGCCAATAATCAAAAATTACAAAACAAGCAATAAGACAAATGCATAAATAGTAAAACAAAGTCACAAAAACAATAAAACGATTTTAAAAACACATAAAAGGGATAAGATTAGAAGGTTAAGATTACCTGCCTGCTAGGTTATGGAAAAGCTACAGTAAACAGTGTTTTTAGGCCTGATTTAAATGAGCTTACAGTCTGTACATACCTCGTGTTCAGGGAGCTTGTTCTGAACGCTGCTTCAGCCTTTTTAGTTCTGACCCTGGGAACACAGAGTAAACCTGTCCCTGAAGACCTGAAGAGTCTAGGTGCCTCATATGCAACAAGAAGATCAGAGATGTATTTTGGACCCAGACCATTAAATACCTTGTAGTCCAGTAACAGAATTTTAAAATCTATCCTTTTACACACAGGAAGCCAGTGCAAAGATTTAAGGACAGGTGTAATGTGGTCCATTTTCTTGGTGTTGGTCAAGACTCTGGCAGCGGCATTCTGGATAAGCTGCAGTTGTTTAGTTGATTTTTTACTGAGACCTGTAAAGATACCATTACAATAATCTAACCTACTGAAGATATATGCAGGAACAAGTTTTTCAGTGTCTTCTTTGGACAGAAATCTCTTGATTCTTGCAATGTTTTGTAGATAGTAATAGGCAGATTTGGTAATGGTCTTAATATGGCTGTTAAAATTCAAATCCAAGTCCATAACTACACCAAGGTTCTGGCTTTGTCTGTGGTTTTCTGTGCGATTGAGTCAAGTTGAGCACTCATCTCTAGCCTTGTATTTTTGGGACCAAAGACAATAATTTCTGTCTTATTTGCATTGAGCTGGAGGAAGTTCTGGTTCATCCACTCATTGATTTGTTTGACACTGTTACGACTCCCGAATGCAGGTGCTTCAGAGTCGCGTAACATAGTCAAAAAACCAGGCTCAAGTTAAAGAAAATAGTCTTTTATTTAATTAAAACTCAAACCTGATTCAAAAAACCCAGTCAAGGACAAGAATAAACTAATAAACAAAGATAACAGTGCTCCAGCGTAATGGGCCGTCAAACTAGAGTCTCTAACCTGCCTAAATGGAAATAACCCTTAAATAAAATACACAAAAACCCTCAGGTCAGCCCTTATCCGTCCCAATTCAATATTAATTGATAAATGTAGCTAATAATACACAAAGTTCTATGCCATGTGGCCAGCCTCCTGCAGCTCACACCAGCAACCTGCTCACGAGCCAGGGTCGACGAAGAGAGAGAGAATTCTGGGAGATTCTGGTATTTAAGCTTCTGATGAGTCACCGTCACCTGACGCAGCTTGGCCAATCGGGTACAGGAGCCCTTAACCCCTTGATTCCTGACTCCCAGTCACGGGGCCTGCACTCAGGAGAGAAACAGAAGAGTTAAGTACATAGCATTCACCAGAGGGGGGGGAAGTACCTAACAGACACACTGACTCAGTGAGTGTAGGGGACTTTGGTCATGTGGTGACACTGCGATATAAAGTTGTGTGTCATCGGCATAAGTATGGTAGGATATGTTAAAATACTCTATGATCTGAGCTAGGGGGAGCATGTAAATATTGAACAAAATGGGTCCAAGAATGGAGCCCTGAGGAACCCCGCATGTGAGTTTTGTATGTTCTGATTCATAATTACCAAGGGAAACAAAATAATCCCGATCTTTCAAGTAGGATTTGAACCAGTCCAGCACAGAACCTGAGAGTCCTACCCACTTCTCCAGTCTGTCGAGCAATATGTTATGGTCCACCATATCAAAAGCAGCACTGAGATCTAGAAGTTGAGATCTAGAAGTACCAAAACTGAAGCTTTTGATGCATCACTGTTTAGATGTATGTCATTTAGGACCTTAGTAAGTGCAGTCTCAGTGCTGTGATGTGGCCGAAATCCCGACTGGAAAACATTAAAAATATTGTTTTGGATCATAAAGCAGTAAATTTGTTGGTAAACTACCCTTTCAATGATCTTTGCCAGAAATGCTAAATTAGATTTGGGCCTGTAGCTGCTCATAGCTGAGGCATCCAGATTAGGCTTCTTCAATAAGGGCTTGATCACTGCAGTTTTTAAGGCTTTGGGAAAATGCCCCAATTGAAGGGAAGTGTTTACTATGTTCAGCACTTCTGGTGCAACACTGTTAAAAATATTTTGAAAGAATTAAAATCAATTCATATATTTTTCTATAGTAAGATGTCGATACTGCAGTTAAAGACAGCTGTTTGTCAGCATCTCTTCTAAGGCCATTTACAGGTAAATATTAAGTAATGCAGTTGTCAGTGATGCCTAGTTTGTGAATATTAAAGATAAGTATTAAAGTGTCTCTCGTAAGGATTATTCAATCTCATTACTTATAGTGACACATGCTTAGTTAATACACACCCCAAATGTGCTTGGAGATTGGTGCTTGGAAATAGATTGATAATTTCCACATTCCCTCAAACAAATCCATGAACAATCTGAGAGAAACCCTGCAGATTATTAATATGGAGTACTTTCAATTCCCCATTGAGCACATCGTCCAGGCCAATGGGCAATGTTTAATGTTAATCATCTTTTCATTAACCTTTATAACTTATTTAACTTGAAGTCTATCCAACACACCCATTTTCACATTTTCACCTGATATGATACATCTTTTCCCAGTTAAAAGGACTGGCAAACAGTGTGCTCCCAGGTCATAACCTGTGCTAGTGAAGCCAATTTCTACCCCTCCCTGGTTATCATAATGTCCTGTGAGACACTCCCAGCCTGCATTTGACATCAATCTGTAAGGAACAATGCAGATATAGATGTGGACTCTGTCACTTTAAAATGTCTTATATTAAAATTATTGGCAAATTACCCAAATTCTTCAATATTATATTCCCACTGTTCTTTAAATGCCATGCATGAGGCAAAGCAGCATGGCACCAACATCATGCTCAGTCTTTCTTTACCTTCTCTATTGACCATTCTGACACCAAGTTGACATTCCTGGAGATATTACTGAGAAAAGCTCTTGGAAACTGACTAAAGTTTGAGAAAGTATGTATTAGATAAACTTGGACCTTCATTTACAAAATGAGACAGGGGCAGGGCATTTAATAACATTATAAATAAATTTAAAAGATTAATATAAGAGCTGAATTTAAATCTAAATGAAGAATGCAGAGCATCAAACTGACTGAATACTCTGCACAATGCATAAGCAGGAATTCATGGGTTTACTGTTTGTAAGTAAAAGCCCAACTGGCTGATATTTTTGGAGTGATTGTCAGTTCTACCCAAATGGACTAAATGATCCTTTCTCATCCATATCTATCTTGTCATCTGTGACCGCAGTCAATTTCTCAGCTCCTTTGGATTATATCAAGATGATCAAAACTGAAACAAAAACCTATTCTCCCTCCTCAATTTGCAGTCAGGAAAGAATACATTTTAATAGGTGCAATGGTCTCAGAAATATGTAAAAAATTGTAAATAGGTTCTATTATTGTCTTGACTGAAAAGACCATCCTCTACAAACCTGCATGGCTTAGTTTACTTTACCTTATTTTAGTTTATTGTTACATGTACCAAGATGCAGTGTAAAGCTTTTTTATTGCTTGCTATCCAGTCAGTGGAAAGACTTTATAATACATGATTACAATCAAGCCTGCCACAGTGTACAGATACAAGATAAAGATAATAACATTTACTGCAAGATAAAGTCCAGAAAAGTCTGATTAAAGGTAAACTGAGGGTCTCCAATGAGGTAGATGGTAGGTCAGGACTGCTTTCTAGTCAGTGATAGGATAGTTCATTTGCCTGATAACAGCTGGGAAGAACCTGTCCTGGAATCTGGAGGTATTCATACTTCTGCACCTCTTGCCTGATGGGAGAGGGGAGATGAGGAAGTGATTGGGGAGAGACTTGTCCTTGATTGTGCTGGTGGCCCTTTGGACACAGTGTGAAGTGTGGATGGATTCAATGGAAGGGTGGTTGGTTTGCATGATAGTCTGGGCTGCATCCACAATTCTCTGCACTTTCTTGCGGTCTTGGATGGCGCTGTTCCCAAACCATGCTGTGATGTATCCTGATAAAATGCTTTCTATGGCGCATCTGTAGAAGTTGGTGAGAATTGTTGGCGATATGCCGAACTTCCTTAAGGGCCTGTCCCACTTGGCAATTTTTTCGGCGACTGCCGGCATCATTGACTGACGTAGCAGGTTACGGAAAAATTTGGGGTGTGATGCGGCGTGACGCGGCGTGATGATGTATGACGCGCGGTGTATTTTTTCAATTGTCGTAACATTGTGTTTTGTCACCGCTGGATTTTGAAGTGTTTCAAAATCATTTGGCAACACTGATATGACGACAGCAGTCGCTGACAAAAAATCGTCAAGTGGGACAGGCCCTTAAGTCTTCTAAGGAAGAAGAGGCGTTGATGTGCTTTCTTGGCCATTACTTCAACATGGCTAGTCCCTGCCAAGTTGCAGGTGATAGTTACTCCTAAGAACCTAAAGCTTTCAACCATCTCTACCTTGACACTATCTAGGTATACCAGGGTATGTGTACTTCTACGCTTCCTGAAGTTGGTCATTATCTCCTTTGTCTTGCTAACATTGAGAGAAAGGTTGTTGTCTAAGCACCATCTATTCAGTCAAAGCTAGTGAGTGCAGAGGCCTTTCTTATCAATGCAGTCATTTTCTCTGGCCCCATTCTATTTAACTGAGTTACTCCAACACAAAGTGCTGGAGTAACTCAGTGGGTCAGGCAGTATCTCTGGAACAAAAGGACGCCTGGTCCGTTGAATTACTCCAACACTTTGTGCCTATGTTCGGTCTAAACCGGCATCTGCAGTTTCTTTGTTTCTCTATTTCTGTTCCATTTCCTTTTCAATTCAATGTTCGATTGGTGTAAAATTGGTGGTTGATGGTTGGTGTGGTTGATGGGCTGAACGTCCTGTTTCTGAAATGTATCTCTGTATGCCTGTGTGATTTTATGACATAATGCTATCTGTGTGGTGTAGCGGTAGAGACCCCTGATTTGATCCTGACTACGGGTGGTTGTCTGTATAGAGCTTGTACATTCTCCTCGTGAACTACGTGTGTTTTCTCTGAGATCTCTGTTTTCTTCCACACACATAAGACATACAGATTTGTAGGTTAATTGGCTTGGTATATATATAGAAATGTGAAATTGTCCCTAATGTGTGTAGGGTAGTGTTAAGGGAATTGGACGGAACGGACTCGGTGAGCCAAAGGGTATGTATCAGCGCTGTATATCTAAACTAATCTATCCCATCATGAATCTTACTCTTGGCACTCCAGATGTTATCAACTCTTAAATGCTTCACCAGATTAATCAAATTAGTTGGCCATTGCTTTAACATACCATGGGCTGAGCTGGTCCCCCATGGCCAAACACAAGACCCAGCAGATTGTGGCTTCAGGGGGAGCCTGTGAGGGATCCCCTGCTATATGGACCCTGCAGACCGTCAGCCAGGGAGGGGGAACCCACTGTGCCAGCCCCTGCTCGTGGCCCAGGGACTAGAGACCGGGAGAATGGAGCCAGTGATGCTAGATGCAACGGGTGAGGAGCAAAGCGGAATGAAGAGAGGGAACCGGGGTAGGGCCTACTGCGCCCTCGTCGTCGGCAGCTGGAGGCACCAGTGGGGAACAAAGGTAGAGGGGCGAGGAGAGGGATGTGGTGTCCAAGGAAGGAGATGGTTGGACATCCTGGGACTTGCCTAGAATAGGCATCATTCATAAGAACTAGATCGTGGGCTTTGAAAATAGCAGCAGATCATGGTGCCTTTTGCATGTGGGCTCAGTAGACTATTTCTGTACAATTTCTAATCAGGGATCTGGGGTATGGCAATACTCTACTGAATCGTTTGCATGAATAAAAAATATCATTGTGTTCGCACATCTCACGCGACAATAAAAGCACCATTGAACCATTGAATCATGGAGATGGCCTTTCAACAAGTATTAACACAGACAGTGTAACAGGTCTGGAAATCATTTGCTTTATAAATAATGCATCACATGAAGAAAACCAAAGAACAATAAAATGCACCATCCAAAAAAGTAGCAGATTTTGCTTCCAGCTTTGGTTGCAAGTAAATTGCTGGCATTTCTTAAGAATGATAAGCAAAGGCTAATATTTAAACTTTATAAACTATTTAGCACAGCAATCAGCATTATACTTGAGTGAATAATTAATAGCTGCATATGTGTACAGGCTAGAATCAGAAATATATCTGCAGCATGACTGTAAAGTCTACAAAACTAAATATTAAATTAAGTGACCTTAATGGTAGAGTAGATTCTGTTTTAAACATGGCTTGCAACTCTCACATACATCCAAATAACTATGTATTTCCAGCCAATAGGTTTGAATCCAAGATTGATTTAGAAATCAACGGTTTGATTGTGCCCATTATGAGAAAACGTCTTATTTTCTATGCTAATAGTAAAATCCGCTCTCATTTTGATTTTCCTAATATGAAAGAAACCCAACAAATCACAATGTTACCTTGTACTTGACATTATTCACATGTGATTACTACTTTAATGATCAAAGTAGCACGTGGCAACTCAAAGGCTAAGCAAATCACTTTAACAAGGTTAAAATAATTTAAACGGTCACCATTTCAAATCTATATCTTTATGTGCATAATTTCCTTGAGGTTCAGTGAATTTCGACAACATTTTTGGAGGTTAATCAGACATAGTAACATAGAAACAGAAAATAGGTGCAGGAGGAGGCCATTCAGCCCTTCGAGCCAGCACCGCCATTCATTGTGATCATGGCTGATCATCCCAAATCATTAACCTGTGCCTGCCTTCTCCCCATATCCCTTGATTCCACTAGTCCCTAGAGCTCGATCTAACTCTCTCTTAAATCCATCCAGTGATTTGGCCTCCACTGCCATCTGTGGCAGGGAATTCCACAAATTAACAACTCTCTGGGTGAAAAAGCTTTTTCTCACCTCAGTCTTAAATGACATCCCCTTTATTCTAAGACTATGGCCCCTGGTTCTGGACTCGCCCAACATTGGGAACATTTTTCCTGCATCTATCTTGTCCAGTCCTTTAATAATTTTATATGTTTCTATAAGATTCCCCCTCATCCTTTTAAACTCCAGTGAATACAAGCCTAGTCTTTTCAATCTTTCCTCATATGACAGTCCATCCATCCCAGGGATCAATCTCGTGAACCTACGCTGCACTGCCTCTATCACAAGGATGTCCTTCCTCAAATTAGGAGACCAAAACTGTACACAATACTCCAGATGTGGTCTTACCAGAGCCCTACACAACTGGAGAAGAACCTCTTTACTCCTATACTGAAATCCTCTTGTTATGAAGACCAACGTTCCATTAGCTTTCTCCACTGCCTGCTGTAACTGCACGCCAACTTTCAGCGACTGGTGGACAAGTACACCCAGGACTCGCTGCACCTCCCCCTTACCTAACCTAACCCCATTGAGATAATAATCTGCCCCCTTGTTTTTGCCGCCAAAGTGGATAACCTCACATTTAACGGTATTATTCTGCATCTGCCACGCATCTGCCCACTCACTCAACCTGTCCAAGTCACCCTGCAACCTCCTAACATCCTCTTCACTGTTCACACTGCACCCAGCTTTGTGTCATCCGCAAGCTTGCTAGTGTTGCTTCTAATTCCCTCTTCCAAATCATTAATATATATGGTAAACAGTTGCGGCCCCAACACCGAGCCTTGCGGCACTCCATTCGCCACTGCCTCCCATTCTGAAAAGGACCGTTCACTCCTACGCTTTGCTTCCTGTCTGCCAACCAATTTTCTATTCATGTCAACACCCTACCCCCAATACCGTGTGCTCCAAGTCAGAAACAGCAGAAAATGTTAGTACAATTTTACAGATTATACGTAATCTTCTGAAGTTTGAGCAGATCAGAACACCCTTCCTCCATCGCATCTTTTCCTGCTCCACACTACCTGTCCACACTCCATCTCCACCTGTCCCAACATTTACCTCACTCCATCCATATGGAATAGTATATCTTTACAAGAAATATTACTCGATGTTTGTATGGAACTTCTTTGAGATCAGCACCATGAGGCATTGCCTCAAATCCAAGCATAAATTTATATAAATATAATATAAATAATATTGCAAAACTGGATATCCACATCCAGGAAAAATGTTGCAAAATTTGGCCTTAATAATCAAATTGATGCATTATTCCTTTAGGTATGTTGATGCCTGACTGTTCATCAGGATATGCTTAATAACTATGCTGTTCAGTTTCATGAGGATGTACAACAAATACCTTGGAGGAAAGTGATCAAATTATATGTAGAAACTGTTAAAATAATGTTTAAAAAGATGTAAAGGTCATCGTGATCATGGGCAGTATTTGCAAACGGGAGCTGATAGACCTTACTGTCAACTTCGAAAAAACTCATTTAAAATTTTTGGAAGATTAATAATACTCTGTTCCAAAAATCATGATGTAACATTCTGAGGTCATTTCACAGAGACATTCCCATAATAACAAAGTATGTTTTTTCCATTGAAATACGTGTCTTGGATGTTCTTATAAAGCATGGGTTGGTCAGCCTAGCTGGCCTGTAGTTGCAATAATTTACTCATAGAACGATTTTAAGAACAGCATCAAAATCTAACAAAGAGGAAAATAAACATCTGATGGAACATTTAATGGAAACTAGACCAAGTGCAGACCCGTTGGGGAGTCTGCTCCCCCAATGCAAGATTCCACCACTCACCCGTTCCTCCAACGCAATCCGTTCCCCCAATGCAATATTGCACCACACGCATAGCCTCCAACTGCGCAGGCGCGACTCATTTCTCCTCATCCCCCAGCATTTCCTCCTCCTCCTCTTCACCCTCCCTCTTCAATCCCTAGAGAGGCAGGGGGGTAGAGAGGGGGGGGGGGTAGTAGAGAAGGGGGGGGAGGTAGTGAGGGAGGAGGATAGAGAGGGAGGGGTAGGGGTGGAGGGGGGTAGAGAGGGAGGGAGGTAGAGAGGGAGGGGGTAGAGAGGGAGGGGGGGTAGAGAGGGAGTGGGGTACATAGGGAGGGGGTAGAGAGGGAGGGGCAGAGAGGGAGGGGGGTAGAGAGGGGTGGGGAGAGGGTAGAGAGGGAGGGGAGAGGGAGGGAGGTAGAGAGAGAAGGGGGGGTAGAGAGGGAGGGGGGAGTGGGGTAGGGAGGGAGAGGGACAGAGAGGGAGTGGGTAAAGAGAGAGGGAGGGAGCTAGAGAGGGAGGGGTAAAGAGGGAAGGGGAGGGGGGGTAGAGAGGGAGGGAGGGAGGGAGGGGGCTAGAAAGGGAAGGGGAGGGAGAGGGAAGGGGTAGAGATGGAGGGGGGTAGAGGGAAAGGGAGGCGGTAGAGTGGGGAGAGGGAGGGTAGAGAGGGAGAGGGAGGGGATAGAGGGAGGGGGTAGAGAGGGTGGAGTGAGGGTAAATAGGGAGGGGGTAGAGAGGGGAGGGAGGGTAGAGGGAAAGGGGGCGAGAGAGGGAGTGTGGATGTGGCAACTACCCTCCATTGCCCCTCCTCTCCCTCAATCCTCCCACTCTCCCTCCTCATCACTCCAGGATCTTTCCCCTACCCACCCCGCTCCCCACCCCATCTCCCCTCCTCCACCCCTCCCCATCACCCTCCTCCACAGCCCCCCCCCCCCATCTCACTCTACCACCCCACTCCCCACCCCATCTCCCTCCTCATCATTTCCCTCATCCTCCTCCCCTCACTCCCATTCCCTGCCCCAGCACCTACCCAGGTCGTGGAGCAGCGCCAGGGCCTGGAATTCTGCCTGGTTCTCGGTCCGGCCCTGGCTGTAGATTACAACCGTAATTACAAACCGCCACCTAACTTCATCTCCGGGCTCGTCCTGACCCTGGACCCAGGCTCGTCCTTGGTTCCAGCGGCAGCTTCTTTCTTGCCCCCGGTCATGGCCCCATCCCAAGCCCCGTGCTTGGCCCTCAATTCAGCTCCCGCACCAGGCTCCCCACCAGGTACCGGGCGGGCATCGGGCATCAGGTGCTGGCAGCCGCCGCCACATCGCGTGCCTTTCCCTCCCGGAGTGTCTCGTCCTGTCTTGCGAGTGCATTGTGATGTCACTCAGATTTTTCTTCCAAAATGGGTGAGTTTTTGGGGCTGTTTTCAAAATTTAAAGGATTAATAACTTCAGAAATATAGGTGGGAATGCGACGGGATGATGTTTATCGCCACGAGGGGGAATATGTGAATAGGATGTGTGAAAATGGGAAGGCTGTGGCCTAGCTTTTGGAAGAAGATAGGAAAACCAGATTGACACAACGTGGGCATATCGTGGGCACAAACAAGACGAAGACTTTTAGTTATATAGAGATTACATGTTTGACTTCAATATTCAACTTTTTCCTATATATTATTATCTACCTATTTCTTCTTTTTTTTTTTTTTACTTTAGTTTTTATTGCTTTTATGTATACACAAATAAAACACAAATATAACAACGAAACATACATTACAATGAAACGTACAACAGTGTAGCGAGGGGTTCAGTTTACAATTAATGATGCAGTATACAGAACTATTTTCATATTAAAACATTTTCCAATAACTTACATTATTGTCTATAAAATTATACAGTGTTGATGTCTTTATTTCTATACCTAATCCATTTTTACCATTTTCTTTTAAATTCGTCTTCTTTCACTCTTAGAGAATATGTCATTTTCTCCATGACAAATATTTCCTGTACTATGTCTAACCATTGTCTAAGTTTGGGTGTGTCCGCTGCAAGCCAGTTTCTTGTAATGGCCTTTCTGCCAGCTGTGAGTAGGATTTTAACCAAGTAATGGTCTTCCTTCAGCACCACTGTATTCATATTACCCAGGTATAAAATGGAACACTTCTTGCAGACTATATATCCTAATACCTCCGTTAATTCTGAATTCACTCTGTACCTAAATGGTTCTATTTTTGGGCAACTCCAGAAGATATGTGCATGGTTTGCGTCTGTTTGGCCACATTGCCTCCAGCATGTTTGCTGCCTTAGAATTTGCTTGCTTTTTATGTTAGGCGTAATAAAGAAACGAATCAAATTTTTCCAATTAAATTCTCTCCAATGTTGTGAATTGGTGGATGTCTGTAGTGTTACACACATATGATGCCATTCTTCTTCTGAGATTGTAATGTTCAATTCCTTTTCCCACTTAAATTTTACATAAAATGTAGTTTTAGCTTGACATTCCATTAAACTATGATAAAGTTTAGAAATAATCCTTAATGTTTTTTGATGATACGCACTAACTATCACTTCTATCACTGGATTATTTTCTTCTAGTGCCTCCCTTTTTACCTTTTTATTGTAATAATCTCTCAGTTGGAGGTATCTAAACAAGTCTTGGTTTCGAAGTGCAAATCTATCCTTCAAATCTTGAAAACTTCTTGTGTCTCCATTTTCAATAACAGTACAAAATGCAGTCATTCCTTTCTTCATCCACTCTTTAAATGTTGAGTCATACATCCCTGGTTTAAATTCATTATCCAAAGCTATCCATCTTAAAACTTTTTGTCGTTTATTCAGTTTAAGTTGGCTGGTAAGCGTGAACCAGGTTTTTAAAGTAAATATCGTTATTGGATCGATTATGCTCCTGATATGTCCAGGAAGCGCTTTTTCCCCCAAAAGTGTTTGGATGTGGAAGTCAGGGATATCTGTCTCAATCTCTTTCCACCTAGCTATATAGCTGTCCTCACACCAATTAATTAGTGGTCGAAGTTGGGCTGCATAGAAATATATCCTAAAATTTGGAAGTGCCATTCCACCTTTGTCCTTTGGCAACTGTAGTGTAGTGTATCGAATTCTGGCCTTCTTTCCTCCCCAAATAAATCTAGATATTAATTTATCCCATTCCGTGAATTGTTTTAATGGTACCTCTATTGGCAGAGATTGAAACAAGTACAATAGCCTTGACAAAATATTTATTTTGTCAAGGCTATTTTATGACTACAAGTATGTGAGCTATAATATGTGTTTTTATATCCAAATCTTTTCAGCTTCTCGTGCTCTTGTCGTGATAAATGGGTTTCTTGTAAGAAAATAATATGCATCTTCACTTTTTTCAATTTAGTCATGACTTTAGCCCTCTTAATTGGATTACCCAAACCATTAACATTTAGAGACATCAGCTTAAGTCCTTGACATTGCATCATTACACTTAGTGTGATTGATTTCACTGTATCCCCTCAACTCAACACCAGAACCATTCTGAACAACAAACCAAAACATATGAACAAACAAAGGTGTTTTACCTGGCAAAACAAAACAAAACATCAAAACATATATGGACTCCCAAAAAAGGGTATTCTCTCTCCTCCATAGATCCAGAATCCCTTTGTAAATTGAGGGGGGAAGCCTAACACTAAGAAAGGGCCCTCTCCTAGATAAGGGGGGTAATCCTCTATGGGTCCCTCCATTCATTCTAGCTCTAATATTTTGCTAATCTTCCTAACAGTCAGATTTATCTAATACAGAAAGTTGTATTAAATCAACATTAATTACACTCACATGAGGTCTGTGATGCTTGGTGATATTTTTAGAACCAGGCTTATAAACAGATTTGTCCATGAATATACATATCTATACACATATTTATAAACTTAGGATTCCATAAGAACTCAGTATTCTAACATATTGTGGCAGAAGCCATTGTGTTATCCATGTCTGTGCGTACCTTCATAATCATATCTCATTTCAAGCATGAGTCTTTTGTTGGAATACTTGAAGGTGCTCCCATGCCCGTCTGACTGTCTCTGATTCTCCGTGTCTCTCGACGAGTTGCCACCGCGCTGTTGGGTGGAGTTGTTCACGCAGTGGTGGCATGTCTGTGTCTCTCCGCAGCTCTTCCACTCTATAGCCTCTCCATTGTAGCTCTCGCACGGCTTCCCTTGCGTTGTTGTAGGTTTGGTGTCCGCTCTCCCAGTGAATACGTATCTTGGTAAATGGTGTCTGAAAGCGGATTCCTTCCTCTTTTAAGAAGCGTTTAATATGTTTGTATGCCTTGCGTTGTTGTACTACAGCGGTAGTATAGTCATGGTCAAAAGACAGCATTCGTTCTCCAAGTTGGATCTTCTTTTGCCATGCCTGTTTGAGAACCATCTCTTTAACTTTAAACTGGAGAAAGTGGACAATTATGGATCTTGGAGGGGAACTGGGGCTTGGTTTCTGTGCCAGGGATCTGTGTGCTCGTTGCATCTGTAAATCTGTCATTTCAGGGATTGACATTTCACTTCTGAGCAGTTTCTCTACAAACTGAGGTACTGAGCTACCTTCCGCACCCTCTGGCACACCGTATATCTGCAGATTATTTCTTCGGGATCTGGACTCCAGATCATTCAATTTGTCGACAAGTAACTTCTGGTCTTTCAGTGTTTCTTGGAGTATGGTGTTTGCAGCGACACTCCATGTTTCCAGCTCCTCTATTCGGGTGGCGGCTTCTTCTGGTTTTTTTTGGTCTTGTATTGCTTGTGCATTCGCTGCCATCTGAAGATTCATTTCATGTTTAAATTCGGCCAGCTCTTCTCTCATATCCTGCTTGAAATCGTCTTTGAATGATGTGAAGTCCGCTTTTAATTCTCTTCTCAAGTTGCTGTTGTGTACTTATGCTTTTTAATCCCTCATGGAGGACCTCTGTTGCATCGTCTCCACCAGTCTGTTTGTTTTTGGCTTTGTTTGTGTCGCTTCGGGCCTGACCTTCTGTTTCTTGCTTTTCTAGCATATTTTCTTGCAACTTTCTGCTCTTTGTTTTGACTCCCCCACTCATACTGTACTCATTAAAACTTAAATACTTGCTTACTTTGAATTTAGGGGAAGTTTATTTATCCGACTGTACGGAGCTCTCTGTCTAATCAGCCACCACGCTCTGCCGCCTACTTCTTCTTTTCTTACCAAAAAGTAGTAGTAAGGCACAAATGTTTACAGGTTATGAAAAGGGAATCGACTAGGTTAGATTTATTCCATTTTGCAGTCAGGTTTAAATAAATGTATTTCTAATCTAATTTGGCCTCTCCACATTTCACTTCACCTTTTCCTAAATTCCTCTCCTGCTTCTTGCACATCTTTGGATAAATACAACCCACGCGCAAGTAATTGTTAATAATGAACCCTTTTTAATCCTTCACAAAACTTTATTTTCCTCGAATTTAAATTCTGCTTTGAATTCTAGTGAGGTATGAATGAGTGTAACCCACAGTGCATTAAACTTTGACTTTAACAGAAGGAAGATTCAGAGAGTAGGAAGACCAGGCAAGGCAACATCTAGAAAGCACGACAGTAAAGGCCCTGTTCCACTTACATGTCCTTGGCAAGCAAATTACGTGACCTTGTCGTCACGTTGAGGCGCACGGGCATCGTGTGGCCACGTGGGGCCGGTCCCACTGAGAAGCGTGGAGGGGTATGGAGTTGTGCGCGGTATCGCGTGGCGCTCTGAAATTTTGTAGCGAACGGAATCTTCGCGCGCCACCAGCCTGTCACATAACTGACGGCCAAAGTGACACAGGCCTAAGACCCTGGCGCAATGCAACGTCTCACCTCCAACAGCAACAGAAGCAGGCAAACGATCGTCGAGCTCAGCCTGGGGCTCACGGCCGTTGCAGATCCGGATTCGCCCCCACTTCTACTCCCAGAGCTGTGCCAAGAAAATTGAAGATAGATACAAAATGCTGGAGTAACTCAGCGGGACAGCCATCTCTAGAGAGAAGCAATGGGTGACGTTTCGGGTCAAGACCCTTCTTTCAGACTGAAGAAGGGTCTCGACCCGAAACATCATCCATTCCTTTTCATCAGAGATGCTGCCAGTCCCGCTGAGTTACTCCTGCATTTTGTGTCCATCTTCAAATGACGTCATGCACTCCAGACGACCTTCACGGGACCATCGCGACTACGAGATCGCATAATTAACGTGCCAAGGACACGTAAGTGGGACAGGGGCTTCAAGGTCAAAGCAGCATTGACAATGGTAACATGAATGAAATAGAAGGCAAAGGTTTTGGCAGAAAGGCAATATTTTAGGTGAGAAAAGCATTTAATATCAGAAAGATACCTTGTATTCCATTATGTCCTGGTATTTTAAAATATTATCAGTCTTCTCCCTGATATCAAAGACAACAGATTTGAACAAATTTGACCATTTTAGTAAGATAATGCAATGTATCTAAATAATTGTGGCTGAATTATAATTTCATGACAATGTCAATTGGAATCAAGACTCATGCAAATTTGGAAGGAAGACAAAATCATTGGAACTGGCTGTTTATATGCACCCAGTCATCTACTTTTAATCACTACAATTTTTATCCAGTAGAATGAGTTGCATGCATGGTCCCCTCACTACCAACCATGAGATAACGATAACAGCACCAAAAATGTCAAGTTTCATACCCAATAAAATAAGTACTAAGAGCTCTGAATCTACCTGAAAAAAATGGGAGCTGTCTTGGATGTCATCACCCAGTTTCAATGGAAGAGAATGAAACAGGCCTTTGAATTATCAGTCTGAAGAAGGGTCCCGACCTGAAATGCTATCTGTCCATTTTCCTCAGATAGACTTAAGCTGCTGGAATAACTCACCAGGTCAGGGAGCATCTCTGGAGAAAAATGATGGGTGATATTTTGGGTCAGGACCATTCCTAGTCTGGGGAAGGATCCCGTCCCGTAACGTCACCCATCATTTTTCTCTAGAGATTCTGCCTGACCTGCTGAGTTACTCCAGCACTTTCTGTCTATCTTTGGCACAAACCAACATCTGCAGTTCTTTGTTTCTACATTTTGTCCATTTCCATCCACAGATGCTGCCTGACCCGCTGTGTTACTCCAGCATTATGTGTCTATCCCTCCACAGATGCTGCGTGACCTGCTGTGTCTCCAACACTTTATTTATTTTCTCAAGATTCCAGTATCTGTGTCTCAGAATTATCTTGTTTAGTCACACATCTATTAGTGGTGATGTTGCACATTGTGGGATTTCTGAGGGCTGAAGGTGCAAATCCAACAGCCTCATTTCCAGGCACCAGATGGTAGTGAAATTTCATAACAGCTGTCAGTATTTCAATTGTGCTGACATACACCCAGCATAATCAATTCCAAGGTTGGGTATCTTGACCCACTCTATATTGGAAACAGCTGAAGAAACATCATTAAAACACCATAATGATTTTGCCATGCACTAATTATGAAAATTATTGTTTTCATTGCAATATTCAATTCCCACCAGGTAACAACTAAGTTGTAAGGTTTGAAATGGCAAATATTGCCTCATATGGGAAATAGCACAATGAATATGGGTAGACACAAAATTCTGGAGAAAAGGAGTAGGTGATGTTTCAAGTCGAGACCCTTCTTCAGACTCCTCATGGCTGTGTTAGGGAGTCTGGATTAAAATGTGGCCATGGAGCTGGAGAACATGAGGAATCACAGAGGGGGTGAAACGAGAGATGATGGAGCAGAACTCTCGTCAGAGAGAGGAGGCAAACTTCTTCAAAATAGGCATACCTTGGGGAGATTTTGCAGTGGAGTAGTCAAAATGTGACGGAAGGAACTGCAGATGCTGGTTTACAATGAAGATAGACACAAAAAGCTGGAGTAACTCAGCAGGTCAGGCAGCATCTGATGACTCTGTATACTGCCACAGTGTACTACTGAAACAGTATACTTGTACTGTATCTGAGTTGCTTATCTGAGATGTGTCTTAGTGCTCATGTATAATGATACTTGTACTGAACCATATACAAAAATGAATTTCACTGCCCATCGGTACATGTGACAAATAAACTACCACACCATCTCTGGCGGAAAGGAATATAACTGAATATGCGTGACCTTTCCGATATCAGCTCTGGTAAAGCAGTGAAACAGCATGAACTGCAGCTTCAACACTCCCAACATCGGCAAATAGGTCAAAGCAAATATTGTGTGTTTAATGATGCAAAACTGGGACCAAGGAGCATGGCAGAAAAATCATGGAGATAGTGCATGCAAGTCAATGAAAGTCTACTTTGTGTAAGAGGAGACAGAACAGAGCCTTATGCAGAAGGGCCTGAGACATGTTAGCAAGAGAACTATCACCATGTTCTGCAATTTCCGGGCCTATGATTCAGTGCTGAAAGAATTTCACAATGTGTCCAAATATGTAAAGGTGTGACCTTATGCTCAAACAACTATGCTCTTCAAAAAAGTTTAGAACATAGTTACCACACTACATAGTTACCACAGTTACCACACAACAGTGGTAATAATGCAGCTCTATATTAATTTACAACATTCTATGCACTTATCCTGTAGGCAACTCTCAAATAAACCCAAATACAAGTATAACATTAAGGTACACAAGATACATCCCCCTCGCTAAATTTGCCAGGCAGCAGACTGCCTCCACAATGGTGGGGCATTCATTGAACCAACAGCTGATTCCCTTGCAAAAGCATGCACAGTTCTTTATGGGGCACAGTACAAGCAGGGCATAAGATTTGCAAGTTACTTTCCTCTTCAACCAGCAATGTAATTTTAAAAAATGTAGACAAGCCTAAATGTGGCATGCAGCTTCCTAACAGGAATAAGAGGAAGGGGAAGTAGCGGTGAGTTGCCGGTGAGATGATAATAAAGAACCAAGCTACTTTGATAATCCAAGATCATGGATATCCCTGCTGCAATCAAAGTCACAGGTGGTGCAAAGGATGAGCAACTAGAATCTAGAGAAGTTTCTCGCAATGAGATTGCAGTGTCTTACAGATAGATAGGCAGGCCAAGGATTGGTAAATTGGCATTCAATTCAGTAAGTGTGAGGTGTAGCATTTTGAGAAGTCACACCAGGGTAGGAATTTCAGTAGAGTCCTGAGGAGTATTGCAGAAGAGAGCAATCTAGTAGTACAAATACATTGCTGCCTGAATGTTGGAATTAATGGTGGACGAGGTGATGAAGAACGAATTTAGCCCACTGGCCTTCATCAGTCAAGGCATTGATTTATGAGAATGTTACCAGGACCCCAGGGCCTGAGTTATATGGATAAGTTGGGTAGAGATTTAAAAGGCACCTGAGGGGCAATTTCATTACACTGGTATGTGGAGCAAGCTGCCAGAGAAAGTACATGAGGCAGATACAACAAAAGACATTTGGAGAGGCACGTGCATAGGAAAGGTTGAGAGGGTTATGTCAATCATAGGAAAATGGGACTATTTTAGTCATCATTGGCGAGGTTGGTCAAAGGCCATATTTCCCTGTCGTATCTCTATATCTATCGGACTATAACTATTTTGGGAGGTAGTAAACCAGAGGCCAGGCAAAATAGGGAGGATGCTGTGAGATCAACAAAACAGCTCAACACCTCGAGGCAAAAGAGCACAGTACCATGAGACAGAAGTACACAGAAAAGAGTTGGAAATGCTGCACAATGATATGTTAAATGCAATGCAATGACTTGCCTGACTGAGAGCGTCCTAAAATGGCCTACCCCTTATTCTTAAACTGTGACCCCTGGTTATGGACTCACCCAACATCGGGAACCTTTTTCCTGCATCTAGCCTGTCCATTCCTTTAAGAATTTTATGTTTCTATAAGATCCCCGCTCATCCTTCTAAATTCCAGTGAATACAAGCCCCGTCGGCCCATTATTTCACCATATGTCAGTCCCGCCACCCTGGAATTAACCTGGTGAACTGACGCTGCACTCCCTTAATAGCAATAATGTCCTTCCTCAAATTAGAAGACCAAAATTGCACACAATACTCCAGGTGCGGACCGGTCTCACCAAGGCCCTGTACAACTGCAATAGGTCTCCTTGCTCCTGAACTCAAATCCTCTCGCTATGAAGGCCAACATGCCATTAGCTTTCTTCACAGCCTGCTGTACCTGCATGCTTACTTTCGGTGACTGATGTACAAACACACCCAGGGGCGTTGCACCTCCTTTTTTCCTAAAATGCGCTGCTATTACATCTTTAATAATCAACTCAAGCATCTTCCCCACTAATGATGTAAGGTTTCCCCTGATTTCCTTCCACACTCCAAACACATTCAAATGTGTAGGGTAATTGGCATGGTATAATTGTAAATTGTCCCTAGTGTATGTAGATTATGTGGGTTTCAACAGTTGGCGCAGACTCAGTGGGCCAAAGGGCCTATTTTCACACTGTATCAGTGAACTAAACAAAACTAAAACAGATGCTACATTCTGAAAATAAGTAAAGCCTCACCATTTTTGATAGAATGCAGGATTAATTAAAGGAACAAGGCAACAGTGTTGTGGAATTTTCTGTTTATACACGTGATAAAATAACCTGCCAAGTACATGGGGACATGGAGGTTTGGCTATACATTTTGAAGTATTGCCAGGTGCTATCTTCTGGTTGGCAAGGGGACTTATGTAACATGTCCTTTTTTGGAAATTTAAAAAATCTTTCCTTTGTCATATTACACTAACATTTCCAAGTCATTTAAATGAAAATTCAGTTATTGGGTCAAACAAAGATATTCTGTGCAAATTGGAGTAAAGGACGTTTCTTGTGGACATATATTGTTGTGCTCCTTATAACACTTTTCTATTCAAAATAAGTACTGAAATGTATTGAGTGAAGTGGATGGTTTAGTTTAGAGAAAGGGGAAACTCTGCAATGAAGGTCTCCAGGCTTTGAGAAGTGTTAAACATAATCTAATTACAGGATATCACCATCATATTTTGGCTCGGAGCTGGGACCCCAGTTATTTACAATACATATTAAAGATTTAGATGAGGGATTAAATGTGATTTTTCCACGTTTGTGGATGACACAAAGCTGGGTGGCAGTGTGAACTGTGATGAGGATGCTATGAGGCTGCTGGGGTGACTTGGATAGGTTGAGTCAGTGGGCAGATGCATGGCAGATGCAATATAATGTGGATAAATGTGAGGTTATCTGCTTTGGTGGCAAGAACAGGAAGGCAGATTATTATCAGAATGGCGTCAGATTAGGAAAATTGGAGGTGCAACGAGACCTGGGTGTGCTTGTACATCAGTCACTGAAAGGAAGCATGCAAGTACATCAGGCAGTGAATAAAGCTAATGGCATGTTGCCCTTCATTGCAGGAGAATTTTAGTTTAGGAGCAAGGAGGTCCTACTGCAGTTGTACTGGGCCCTAATGAGACTGCATCTGGAGAATTGTGTGCAATTTTGGTCTCCTAATTTGAGTAAGGACGTTATTGCGTATGATGAAAGAATGGGTCAACTGGGCTTGTATCCACTGGAATTTAGAAGGATGAGAGGGGATCTTAGAGAAACACTAAACTAAGTGGGACCTGTTGGGTCCCATTCTCACACGGGATGGCTGGCCCCCAACGCAATATTCCACCTCTCCACCAATTCCAATATTGGTGGCCAATGGGGGGAGGGGGGGGGGCTTTCTGGAATGCTAGTATGGGTGATGTGGGCTGAAGGGACTGGTTTCCAGAGGGCTAGTATGGACATTGTTGGCCAAGTGGATTCTTGGACTCAGAGGTCAGTCACTCACGGTGTAGACTCACAGTTCAATCAGCACAGCGAAGACTCACAGTTCTGAACTCAACTCTCACTCACGGTCTTCCGAGCCTCCGGGGATTTATACTCCTGCCCCCCGGAAGGGTCATTACCTTCATGATGACTGACAGGAGATAAGACCAATCTGCTCATCTCACGATTTTTTAAACCTTCATAACTTTTGTATTATTTCACCGATTGGAACAAAACTTGGTGTCTTGGAATAGAGGAGAACAGTGAGATGGCGAAAAAGTCATAGCGATATAAGGTAGCATTTTTGCACAGATCTATTTACAACGTAGATCGGAAGTGTTCAAGATGAGAGTTTTAATAATGGTATAGATATAAAATTCTTAAAGGATTGGACAGGCTAGATGGATGAAAAATGTTTGCGATGTTAGGGGAGTCCAGAACTAGGTATCACGGATAAGGGGTAGGCCATTTAGGACTGAGATGAAGGAAAACTTTTTCACCCAGAGAGTTGTGAATCTATGGAATTCTCTGCCACAGAAGGCAGTGGAAGCCAATCCACTGGTTGTTTTCACGAGAGTTAGATTTAGCTCTTAGGGCTAAAGGAATCAAGGCATATGGGGAAAAGGCAGGAACGGGGTAGTGATTTTAGATGATCAGCCAAGATCGTATTGAATGGTGGTGCTGGCTCAAAGGGCTGAATGGCCTACTCCTGCACCTATTTTTCTATGATTCTATGGTTTTCTAAAAGAACCTTATTACCAGGACCAAAGAAATTCCTTGTCCTTTTGCTGTCTAATTCTTGGCCAGGATGCAAAATGATTTGAATTTATAACACATTGTTTGTAATGAAGTGTAACATCATGTCCAAAAAAAAATATTTTAACGATTCTCTGCTTTTTTCATTAGCTATTGCAATCGCTTTTGTAACATTTAGTTGAACAGCTGCATTGGCAACATTACTTTTAGCTCTTTTATCTCATGGGCAGAAAAAAATAAGTTACCGCCAAAATTGTTATGTTTAAGAAGGAACTGCAGATGCTGGAAAAATCGAAGGTGGAAGATCGAAGACTGGAAATATCTGGAGAAACTCAGCGTGTGATGCAGCATCAATGAAACGAAGGAATAGGTGACGTTTCGGGTCGTGACCATTCTTCAGACTGATGTGGGGGTGGGGGGGGGCGGGAAGAAGAAAGGAAGAGGCTGAGGCAGTGGGCTGTGGGAGAGCTGAGAAGGGGAGGGGAAAGAGGGAGAAAGCAAGGACTTGGAGAAGTCAATGTTCATACCACTGGGGTGTAGAGTACCCAAGCAAAATATGAGGTGCTGCTCCAATTTGCGGTGGGACTCACTCTAGCCAAAACTGTTATGGTAGTAGCCAAACAATGTATTAAAGAATAGCTGAAACTGGAAATATGTGGCTTTTCTGAGTTTGGCTATACAGAAACATAGAAAATAGGTGCAGGAGGAGGCCATTCGGCCCTTCGAGCCAGCACCGCCATTCATTGTGATCATGGCTGATCGTCCCCTATCAATAACCCGTGCCTGTCTTTTCTCCATATCCCTTGACTCCACTAGCCCCTAGAGCTCCATCTAACTCTCTTTTAAATCCATCCAGTGATTTGGCCTCCACTGCCCTCTGTGGCAGGGAATTCCATAAATTCACAACTCTCTGGGTGAAAAAGTTTTTTTCTCACCTCAGTCTTAAATGACCTCCCCTTTATTCTAAGACTGTGGCCCCTGGTTCTAGACTCACCCAACATTGGGAACATTTTTCCTGCATCGAGCTTGTCCAGTCCTTTTATAATTTTATATGTTTCTATAAGATGGGGATCCAGTGAATACAAGCCTAGTCTTTTCAATCTTTCCTCATATGACAGTCCCGCCGTCCCAGGGATCAATCTCGTGAACCTACGCTGCACTGCCTCAATCACAAGGATGTCCTTTCTCAAATTAGGAGACCAAAACTGTACACAATACTCCAGATGTGGTCGCACCAGAGCCCTATACAACTGCTATAACAGTATCTCCTATACTGAAATCCTCTTGTTGTGAAGGCCAACATTCCATGAGCTTTCTTCACTGTCTGCTGTACCTGCACACC
This sequence comes from Okamejei kenojei, assembly GCA_035221665.1. Taxonomy (NCBI): domain Eukaryota; kingdom Metazoa; phylum Chordata; class Chondrichthyes; order Rajiformes; family Rajidae; genus Okamejei; species Okamejei kenojei. Next base: position 46,375,495 of record CM069143.1, read on the forward strand.
AACTTTCAGTGACCGGTGTACAAGGACACCCAGGTCTCGCTGTACCTCCCCCTTTCCTAACTTAACCCCATTGAGATAATAATCTCCCCCCTTGTTTTTGCCACCAAAGTGGATAACCTCACATTTATCTGTATTATACTGCATCTGCCACGCATCTGCCCACTCGCTCAACCTGTCCAGGTCACCCTGCAACCTCCTAACATCCTCTTCACAGTTCACACTGCCACCCAGCTTTGTGTCATCCGCAAACTTGCTAGTGTTGCTCCTAATTCCCTCTTCCAAATCATTAATATAGAAACATAGAAACATAGAATTTAGGTGCAGGAGTAGGCCATTCAGCCCTTCGAGCCTGCACCGCCATTCAATATGATCATGGCTGATCATCCAACTCAGTATCCCGTACCTGCCTTCTCTCCATACCCTCTGATCCCCTTAGCCACAAGGGCCACATCCAACTCACTCTTAAATATAGCCAATGAACTGGCCTATATATGGTAAACAGTTGCGGCTCCAACACCGAGCCTTGCGGCACTCCACTCGCCACTGCCTGCCATTATAAAAAGGACCCGTTCACTCCTACTCTTTGCTGTCAACCAATTTTCTATCCACGTCAACACCCTACCCCCAATACCATGTGCTCTAATTTAGTCACCAGTCTCCCAATGCGGGACCTTATCAAAGGCTTTCTGAAAGTCTAGATATACTACATCCACTGGCACCCCTTCATCCATTTTACTTGTCACATCCTCAAAAAATTCCAGAAGATTAGTCAAGCATGATTTCCCTTTCATAAATCCATGTTGACTTGGACTAATCCTTTAACTGCTATCCAAATGCCCCATTATCACCTCTTTACTGCTATCCAAATGCCCCATTTCAATTCAATTCAATTCAATTCAATCTTTAATTGTCATTGTGCAGTGTACAATACAGAGACAATGAAATGCAGTTAGCATCTCCTCAGAAGAGCGAACTTAGAATAATGAACGGTGAAAAAAATATATATATATACAACAGTATCAGTAGTGCAATTATACTGGGGGAAGGAGTGTCCGGGGGGGTGACTGGCAATCACTGAGGTGCAGAGTTAAGTATTGTATCAGCTGCAGGGAAGAAGCTGTTCCTGAACCTGCTGGTCCGGCAAAGGAGGGACCTGTTGCGCCTCCCGGATGGGAGGAGGGTAAACAGTCTGTGGCTGGGGTGAGACCAGTCCTTGACGATGCTGCGCGCCCTTCGCAGACATCGCTTGCTATGGACAGACTCAATGGAGGGAAGTGAGGAACCGGTGATGCGTTGGGCAGTTTTCACCACCCCCTGCAGTGCTTTCCGGTCACAGACATAGCAGTTGCCATACCATACTGTGATACAGTTGGTAAGGATCCTCTCGATAGTGGTAGAAGTTCACCAGAATCTGAAGAGACAGATGGACCTTCTTTAGTCACCTCAAGAAGAAGAGGTGAGGTGGTGAGCCTCTTGACCAGTGTAGAGGTATTGTGGGTCCAAGAGAGGTCATCAGAGATGTTGACCCCCAGAAACCTGAAGCTGGAAACACGTTCCACCTCCGTCCCGTTAATATGGATGGGGGTGAATGGGAGATGTCAGAGAGTAATGGTGGATGGCTGTTTGTCAGGTTGGAAGCCGGTGACCAGTGGGGTGCCTCAGGGATCTGTGTTGGGTCCACTGTTGTTTGTCATGTACATCAATGATCTGGATGATGGGGTGGAAAATTGGATAAGTAAGTATGCAGATGATACTAAGATAGGTGGTTGTGGATAATGAAGTAGATTTTCAAAGTCTACAGAGAGATTTGGGCCATTTGGAAAAGTGGGCTGAAAGATGGCAGATGGAGTTCAATGCTGATAAGTGTGAAGTGCTACATCTTGGCAGGACAAATCAAAATAGGACGTACATGGTAAATGGTAGGGAATTGAGGAATGCTGTGGAACAGAGTGATCTAGGAATAACTGTGCATAGTTCCCTGAAGGTGGAATCGCATGTAGATAGGGTGGTAAAGAAAGCTTTTGGTGTGCTGGCCTTTATAAATCAGAGCATTGAATATAGGAGTAGGGAAGTAATGTTAAAATTGTACAAGGCATTGGTAAGACCAATTCTGGAGTATGGTGTACAATTTTGGTCGCCTAATTATGGGAAGGATGTCAACAAAATAGAGAGAGTACAGAGGAGATTTACTAGAATGTTGCCTGGGTTCCAGCAACTAAGTTACAGAGAAAGGTTGAACAAGTAAAGTGGATAGGTATATGGACGTGAAGGGAATGGAGGGGTATGGAGGGAATGGAGCAGGTAGATGGGACTAGGGGAAAACAAATGGTCGGCACGGATTGGAAGGGCCGAGAGGGCCTGTTTCCGTGCTGTAATTGTTATATGGTTATATTTATATGGTTAAGTTAGGTCTTTATTCTTTGGAGCACAGAAGGTTAAGGGGGGACTTGATTGAGGTCTTTAAAATGATGAAAGGGATAGACAAAGTTGACGTGGATAAGCTTTTCCCATTGAGGGTAGGGAAGATTCAAACAAGAGGGCATGACATGAGAATTAAGGGACAGAAGTTTAGGGGTAACATGAGGGGGAAACTTCTTTACTCAGAGAGTGGTGGTTGTGTGGAATGAGCTTCCAGCAGAAGTGGTGGAGGCAGGAGTGCAGGTAGATGGGACTAGGGGAAAATAAATGGTCGGCACGGACTGGAAGGGCCGAGAGGGCCTGTTTCCGTGCTGTAATTGTTAAATGGTTATATGGTTATATGGTGTGCGTGCAGCCCCTAGACCTTCTATAGTCCACAATGAGCTCCTTGGTCTTCTTGGAGTTAAGGGCCATGTAAATAAGCAATTCACAAACTCCTAAAGTGTGCAACATCTTTTAAAGATATCACAGGGTATTACATACATCATCAAGCACTAGCTACATTCTTCTACTGAACTATACCCAGGGAGGGGAAGGCGTTATGATTGATGTTAACTAGGCGGGGTTAATTATACTGAGGTAACTATATTATTGGTTGCATATATAAGCCATCTACATCCTTCCCCTTAGAAAATCAAAACAATTGGTCACAACAACAGAATAAACAGCAGAATTAAACAAAATCGCCATAACAAACAGGTGGCTTACTAATCCGGCCCGAGCACGTACGGATGTCTCCCCCTTCCCCCGAAAGAGCAGAAGAAACAGGAGGACGCGAGGCAGCTGGGGAACCAGGGAAGGGCAGTGGGGTGGTAGAAGCAGGGGAGTGAGAACCGCGACCGGCAACAGGTGACCCGCGCAGAGGGGAACAGGGCGCTCGATATGGGGATCGAGGCATGCAGGGAACACTGGCTGGGACAGCAGCCGGCTGCTAGTATGTGAGTGGCGGGGCATAGGGCCCCGGGGGCTGCGGCTTCGGCTCATTAACCGCAAGCAGGTGTTGTCGGCTTCTTCAGTAGATAGTTCCCTCGTAGTCGACCAGGCACGAACGAGGTGAGTCGGCCACCCCAACCATGGTAGCCAGACGGGAGTGACCACCGGCGGTCTGCAACCGAACAACCTGTCCAGGCAACAGAGGATGGGGTGGTCTGCACGACCGATCATGGGAACGCCGCTGGCTGTCATGTTTCTCTTGAATGCGCCTCTGCACGGAGACAGGCTCCAGCACCCGAGGTTGCAGCTGGCGCTGGGCAATCGGGATGGTAGATTTGGTTGTTCTGGACATCAGACGCTGAGCAGGTGACCCCATGGCCGGATCCCTGGAAACATTCCTGAGGTTCAGGAGATCCAAATACAAATCAGAGTTGGACAGTCTCGCCTGTTCCATCAGAAGCTTGGCGCTGCGGACGGCCCGTTCAGCAAGGCCGTTGATCTGTGGGTACTCTGGGCTGCTGGTGAAATGCACAAAATTCCACTTGTCAGCAAAACATTTGAACTCTCAGCTGGTAAACTGCCTGCCGTTGTCAGTCTGCAGACGGACAGGGGACCCAAAAGTGGAGAAGTATTTCCGTAGCTTTCGGATCACCATCTCCGACGTTAGGGATGTCAGTAAATCCACGTCGAACCAGTTTGAGTACGAGTCGACCAGGACAAGGTAGTGGTTACCACGCCACTCGAAGATGTCGGCAGCCAACGAGGACCAGGCCAAGGCAGGGGCGGGCTGTTGCAGCAGGGGCTGTCGCTGCTGGTGTGGAGCAAGACTGTTGCACGTGGAGCAGGCAGAAACTCGGTCTCGGATATATTTGGCCATTCCAGGCCAGTAGAATTGGCACTGAGCGTGGGCAAGTGTTGCTATGACCCCAGGGTGTCCGCTATGGGCTGCGCAATAGTAAAAGTCAAACAGGGAGGACGGGACTACAACTTTATATCCCTTGATGATAATGTCATTCTGAAGAACCAGTTCGTAGCACACCATGAAGAAAGGCTGTGTTTCAGTCGGCGCGCTGGAGCGCTTTGTTGGCCACCCTGATTTAATCACAGAGGCAAGCCGCTGCAAAACTGGGTAGGCCAAAAGCTGTAACTGCTTGGTGGGAATAAAGTCAATGCCCAGTACGAGCAAGTCCTCTGTTTCGTAGGGGCGGCAAGCACAGGAGGTCCGCGCGGCGGGATAGAGTGCACGCAATGTGCATCTCGGTGCCCTTCTTGTAGATGATGTCGAAATCGAAATGCTGGAGCTGCAGCATCATACGCTGCAGCCTGGCAGGGGCAGCGTGAATCGGCTTGTTCAGGATTGTCACCAGTGGCTGGTGGGTAGTTTCGACCTCATCTACAAGAAGGGTGACATGACAGACCAGCTCACTAGAGACATTTTAGTAACTGGCATGTGTTACCAGAAGCTGCGATGTGTGCTTCTAAGGGATTCGGATCTAACGTTAGAAAAAGCCATGCATGCCTGCAGATTGTCTGAGGTCGTTGTCTTGCCAGATGACCACCGGGATTCGGGCAATAAATCTATCAACCTGGCTGGGTTTAGGAGACCACAGCCTCGGATGGGAAACAATGCTTTTCTGCCGCGTGCCAACCCAGGTCCTGGTGAAGTGCCCCTAAAAAGGTGCCCAAACTGTAACTACATGCACCACAGACTGTCGACGTGCCCCGCCTATGGCAAGGCCTGTAACTTTTGTAAAAAACTGAATCATTTCTCTGCGGCCTGTCGGTCCCGTGGGAGACCAGTACAGATTTCCAGACCTAATCTAAACATGCTGAGACAATCTGATGGCTGTTACGGCTCAGAGCCCAACATAGCTGAATCCTATGATGCAGATCCAATTAATTCTCCCGAGGATTTGAGTGTGTTTACCCTCCTACATGCACCTGGCCAACGTTCTGATCCCACTTCTGACACCATGTTAATAAGCAATTCACAAACTCTTAAAGTGTGCAACATCTTTTAATGATAGCACAGGATATTACATACATCATCAAGCACTGGCTACATTCTTGTACTGAACTGTACCCAGGGAGGGGAAGGTGTTATGATTGATGTTAACTAGGCGGGGTTAATGGTACTGAGGTAGCTATATTATTGGTTGCATATATAGGCCATCTACAGGCCAGGTTGTTGTCAGCGCACCATGCTGCTAGGAGCTGAACCTCCTCCCTATAGGCCGACTCATCGTTGCCGCTGATGAGGCCAATCACCGTTGTATCATCTGCATACTTGATGATGGTGTTAGAACCATATTCAGGTGTGCAGTCGTAGGTGAAGAGGGAGTAGAGGAGGGGGCTCAGTACACAGCCCTGTGGAACGCCGGTGTTCAGGGTGAGGGTTGAAGAGGTGTGGTTGTCCAAGCTAACAGACTGTGGTCTGTTAGTCAGGAAGTCCAGTATCCAGTTGCAGAGGGAGGGGTTGATGCCCAGGTCGCCGAGTTTAGTGATCAATTTTGAGGGGATAATGGTGTTAAATGCTGAGCTAAAGTCAATGAACAGCATTCTCACGTAGGTGTCTCTGTTGTCGAGGTGGGAGAGGGCGGAGTGGAGTGCCGTTGAGATGGCATCCTCCGTACTCCTATTCTTGCGGTAGGCAAACTGATAGGGGTCAGTGTGGGAGGTAGGCAGCCTTTGAGGTGTGCCAGGACCAGCCTCTCGAACCACTTGGTGATGATGGGAGTAAGTGCAACTGGGTGGAAGTTGTTGAGGCTCGCCCCAGTGGAGTGTTTTGGCACCAGCACGATGGAGGTGGTTTTAAGGCACGTGGGGACAACTGCTTGGGCAAGTGACAGATTGAAGATGTCTATCCAGACATCTGTCAGCTGCGCAGCACAGGTCCTGAGGACGCGCCCGGGGATGCCGTCAGGGCCAGCAGCCTTACGTGCATTAATCCTACTCAGTGCTAGATACACGTCGTAGGGGGTGAGTGTGAGGGGCTGGTGATCAGCAGGGAGCATAGCCCTGATGGCCATCTCTTGGTTGTCCCTGTCAAAGCGGACATAAAAGTGGTTAAGCTCCTCAAGGAAGGATGAGTCGCTGGATGTGGGGGTGGTGTTGGTGGATGTGAAGTCCGTGATGGCCTGGATGCCTTGCCACATGCGTCGGGGGTCGGAGTTGTTGTTGAAGTGCTCCTCAATCCTAAGCTTGTAGCTATGCTTGGCCTTCTTGATGCCCCTCTTCAGGTTAGCCCTGGATGAACTGTAGGCTCGAGCATCGCCTGACCTGAAAGCGGTGTCCCGTGCTTTCAGCAGTAGCCTGACCTCGCTGTTCATCCATGGCTTCTGATTCGGGAATGTGGTAATCCGTTTGAGGGTGGTGACACTGTTGATGGTGGAGTAGATAAACTCCAGAACAGAGGATGTATAAGTGTCTATGTCCGTGTGGGAGTCGAAGGTGGCCTGGGCTGCAAACACATTCCAGTCAGTGTTTCCAAAACGCTGCTGAAGTGTGGTCAGCCTCCTCTGACCAAACTTTAACTGTTCTCACTGTGGGTTTACCCGTCTGATGAGTGGTCAGTACTTGGGGAGCAAGAACAATGGGAGGTGATCAGACTGACCAAGGTGGTGGAGGAGAAAGGCTTTGTAAGCTTCAGCCATATTTGTGTAGACTTTGTCCAGTGTCTTGTCTTCTCTAGTGGCGAAGGAGACATGTTGGTGGAATGTTGGGAGTACAGTCTTCAGGTTGGAGAGATTTAAGTCACCTGCAACAGGGTTGTGAGTCTGTTGTTTGCTAATGGCAGTATGCAGTTCTTTCATTGCAAGCTTAGCATTAGCGTCAGGAAGAATATAGGCTGCAGTCACAACAATGGAGGTAAACTCTCTAGGCAGATAGAACGGTCTGCATTTAACCAAGAGGAATTCTAGGTTGGCTGAGCAGTGACTCTCGATGATGGTGGTGTCCGTGCACCATGCTTTATTTACATAAATGCACAGACCCCCACCTCTGGTCTTACCGGAGTCTGATGTTCTGTCCGCTCGAAGTATAAGACTTATAAGTTAGCTCGATGGCGCTGTCAGGAATATCAGTGTTGATCAGGATGCTGCAGTCTTTCATCCAGTTGTGGGAGGTGATAAGTAGCCGGAGTTCGTCCATTTTGTTTGCCAGTGATCGTACGTTGGCAAGGAAAAGGCTAGGAATCGATGGCCTGTGTGGGGCTCGTTCTAACCTAGCCTTTAACCCACCTCGGCATCCTCGGCGGTGCTTGCATTCTCGTCGCCGTTTGTGGGTGCTTCCGGTCGGCCGAGCTGCTTTGGTGCGCTCCGCAGGTCCGCCGCCCCACAGTTCCGCTGATCCGCCGCCCCGCAGCTCCGCAGGTCCGCCATCGCCCATTATTACCTCTTTACTGCTATCCAAATGCCCCATTATTACCTCATATAGTCAGCAACATAATCAAACCTTGCCTTTCCACATAAATATTTATTTTGAAATTGTTCAATGTTGTCAGTACCTGAAATTTGGTTCCTTTTAGTTTCGTGGGGAAACCACTTAATTTGTTTTACTCATGTTTGCTGCATACCATGGGCAAGAGGACAGCCAAATAGCCAGGTCCCTGTTTTTTGCCAACATGTTCCTGCACCTGTACACTGAGAAGTATACATTAACTTGAAATGGTTTCATTATCCCTCGCTGGTTTAAAACGCTGCCCGCAGAGAGCAATGCCCCTGGATGGCTTCACAAGTTTGATAGATATTATGAACTTAAATCTGCATGCCAGTTGCACACGGTTCTTCTGATGCTCACATTATCACAGCAGAGATTGCTCTGTAAAACCCATGCAACTTCCAGAGAGATTTCCATGCCCCCAGATTCACAGAATGGTTGTGGCATGTTTCATTATTTGTTTAATTGTACTTGTACCTCACCATACCTGTGCATGTGATGATAGACTTAGACTTGGCAGCAAGGGAGTGGATTCCTCGTACATGGAGAGGCTACATATTTGATAAGCTGAATGATCTCATTCCCTGCTATACCAGGAGGTAGTTGAGGCAGGCAGTTGGAGGTGGTTGATGCAGATAGTATCGCAACATTTAATAAATATTTGGATGGGTATATGGATAGGACAGACTTAGAGGGGTAAGGGCCAAATGCAGGCAGGTGGGACATTGTAGCGGCCTGGGGAATCACAAACCCTCACTATTGGCTGGCATGGTCACGTGATCGCAGGAGTGTTTTTGTGGGCTTTTGGTAAGGTATTCATTCATTCAAGCTCCACCCTGTTAGAAGCAGCTTCGTTTTTTTGGCTGTTCAATACACGTTTGAGTAAATCGCTTTATTGTCATTTAAATTGAAGAATTTTCATTTACTCAACTGTCTCGACTTGCCAAAACATGTTGGTCGGTGTGGGCAAGGGGCTGAAGGACCAATATCCACACTATATCACTCTATGACTCTACAACCAAAGTCATGACAATTCTTGCATTTCAGATACATAGCCAGCTCCTTTTTGAATGTTACAACTGAATGTGCCTCCGCTGCTTCTCCGCAGAGGATTCCAGGTCCTAATCACATGCACATTTATTTCAGATCTCTCTATTCTTATGACTAGAGCTAGGATATTTAGGCACTAAAAAACTCTGAAATAGGCAGGCAAAAAGGCACAATAAAATTACGAAAAAGGCACGGAAAAGGCATTTATTGACAAAAAAGGCATACAGCATTTATTTCCAACACCAAAATATAGTAAAAAATGATATTATAAAAGTATACTACATTAAATGACCACAGTTGCTTGGTTGCACATAATTACTATCATTTTTTTCAAATTATCTAGTGTTAAACTAGTCCGTTTGTCAGACAGAATATGTTTCAGTTGTGACAAACTTCTTTCCACCTCAGCTGAGGTCACTGGTGCATACCCGAAACAAGCTATATTCATGACGATATCTTGTGCATTACAACTACCTTTGAGAACTTTAGCCATGTTTTGTATTTTTTCAAGATCTTTGTTACCTAAAATCACTCTCACATTTCCCTTGTATTTCTTTACCTACGTCGCCAGGAACTTTACGAAAATCGTCAGTTACTTTGTTGAAAACCGGCAAGTTATTCACTAATGTTTCGCCACGTTTCTCAAGGGAAGTTATAGCTTGTGGGAAGTTTGCAAAACTGGAAACAATAAACACAAGATAGCAGTGGAGGGACATTTTCTGCATGATTTCACTGACGATCCTGACTGCAGCAGATTCTTCTTTTGACGATTTATTTTATCTTTTCAAAATTTGCAGCATAGCGGAGTACAGCAGAGAGCCATGTACCCCACCTAGTCAAAACAGGCTGAGGAGGTAGCGGAATCTCGGGTGCCATTTCCTTGAACAACTGCACACGTGATGGTGCTTTGAGGAAGATTTTCTTGACATTGGAAACTAGGCGATCGACATTTGGAAACAAGCTACGTATGTGCTTGGCAATTCTATGAAGTCATTGAGCTAAGCATGTCAAATGCGACATTTCTGTCACAAACAGAAAAACATTCTCATGTTTTATACCTTCTGGCCAATGTACAGCAAGTGAAGATGTAAACAACTGAGCTGTTTGACTTCTCCAATACTTCCAATGTCAACAAATACTCCTTTGATGGTTGACGTGTCTCCAGTGTACCGATGACCACATTGGCAACATATCTCCCCACAGCATCGGTTGTCTCGTCTATTGAGATCCATATTTTGTTGCATGCAACTTCATCCCTAACTTTCTGCACAATGATGCTGAAGTTGCTCTCAACATAATTTTTCTGTAATGATGACTTGCTTGGTATATGTTCCTCTATGTATTCTCTAAAAAACCTCAGAGATTTGTTATCCAATTTCCACAGTGGAATTCCAGCATCAATGAATGCCTTGAATCAATGAATCACTCGAAAACTCAGATTTGCGAATGGAGCCAGCAATAAATGTAGTGAGGAGACAAGCTTGGGTATTTCACTTAGGTAGTCTACACCCCAGCGGTATCAACATTGACTTCTCTAATTTTAGATAGCCCTTGTTTTCTCCCTCCTCCCCCTTCCCAGCTCTCCTGCTAGTCCTACTGTCTCCGCCTCTTCCTTTCTTTTTCCAGCCCCCCCACATCAGTCTGAAGAAGGGTCTTGACCCAAAATGTCACCTATTCCTTCTCTCCATAGATGCTGCCTCACCCGCTGAGTTTCTCCAGCATTTTTTGTCTACCTTTGATTTTTCCAGCATCTGCAGTTCTTTCTTAAATAGATCTTGTAGAAGACTCAACCAACAGACAACGGCACGAATGACTGACGGTGGCACCCCCGGTTGTGCCCCAGTGGAGAAAGTTTTCTATGTTAACACGTTAATAATAACATTCATATTAACGTGTTGACATAGAAAATGTCATTGTAATCACGGTACAACTAGAGAAAATAGCACAACCTTTTAGCAACATGACAAAAAAAAAGGCTGATTTAGGCATTTGATTGTGAAAAAGGCATTGTTCTGGTGAAATCATCAAAAAAGTCATGTAAAGGTACATGGCATTTATGGCAAAATCCTGGCTCTATTTATCACCTTTTTGAACTGTGCCCTCTGGTTTGTATTATTTCTTTGCATTCTTCCTTTCATAACTTCTCCTCTCTCTCCCCTCTCCCCCCCCCCCCCCCCCCCTCGGAGGGAGGGAAGCCCTTCCCTTCCTCCCTCCCCAACCTTAGTCGTCCAATTAATTCCTCTGTTCACATCCTTGTATCCCTTTGTTGTCACCTCTTCCCCAGACAACAATGGGTCATTTCAGCCTCCACCCTTCCTTGGTCATCTGTTGCCGGCCCTGCTTTGTTCTTGCCTTTTCCTACATCCAGTTCCCTCCCCTCTATTTCAGTCTGAAGAAGGGTCCCAACCCGAATTGTCACCCATCTCCAGAGATAGCACCTCACAGGGATTAATTTGTTTGACAAAGCTGAGGTAGTATCTAATAGGATTAAAAAATGGGAACAGGTGAATGTGGTTCATTTGGACTTTCAGAGGGCCTTTAATATGATGCCGAGTATGAAGTTATTAAGGAAATGCAGAGCACATGCGATTGTGGGTGACCAACTTTTATAAGATGATCATTAATTAACACATAGAAAACGGAGATAAGGAAAAAAAAATGATTTTTCTGGTTGGAAACTGCAACTAAAGTGGCGTCTCAGGGTTGACTGATGGGTTCCCAGCTGTATACAATTTATATCAATGATTTGTATTAAAAGATCAAGTGTGAAATGTCCAAATTTGTTGGATATCATTGTGAAATATCAAAAGGGTGCAGAAAGAGTTCTGGAGGCTAGATTCAAGGAAAACGAATGGAAGTGAATGCGGTTGATAGAATATAGTGTTGAATCTGAAGGAAATAACATCAGATGCACATGGCATATTGCCACAGACATAGTGTGAATTTAGAGTGATGAAGCAAAAAACAACATCATCAACACACTGGTGCATCAGTCAACTTACCAAAAGAAAAGTTTACTTGAGGCACAGATTGCAAAGGAATAGTTGAAACATTTCAGCTAAACAAGAAATGCTGCATTTTTGGAAGTGTGGCCTTCAGATGAGATATTAACCCAAGGCCCCGTCCACATGTTTTGCTTATTCTGGTATACATTCAAAGAAGAACAGGGAGTCCAGAGTGACTTTTCACTGCAAAAAATAGATTAATTGGTAATGCATTCCATTGTTGTTTGTCGAGCCCAGCTGCACGCAAAAAAAATGACGCAAATATTGTTACTTTATGTGAATCACTTCAATGTATTTAAAGATGTGTGATAAGGAGCTTTATAAACAACCTAATTTTGCTTCAGTGACCAATCTTTCAAAATGTAACCACTCAGTTTAACCCACAAAATACAGCAAAACGTAATTCAAAAAATTAATTTGAGAAAATCAAAATGGTTTGAAAATGAATGAACTAATTTTGAAAAATCATTTGAAGGACGAAGGCCAATGTAAGAAATAAAAAGGAACTGCAAAAGCTGTTTTATACAAAAGATAGACACAAAATGCTGGAGTAACTCAGCGGATAAGGCAGCATCTCTGGAGAGAATGGTTATGTGATGCTTTGGGTTGGGATCCTTATGGATATGGATCAATTTTCCTTATGGATATGGATATGGATCATATGGATCAATTTTCTCCAGAGGTGCTGCCTGATCCGCTGAGTTACTCCTGCATTTTGTGTCTATCTTAAGAATTTATTATCTACCTCCAATGGCCTTTGAACTGCATGGCTTGTCAGACCTGTTCAGAGGGGGTTTTTGACAGGCAGATAGTTGGACAAAAGTGAGAGATGAAAAGACAGAAGTGTGAAAAGTCAAAAAGATTGAAGAGTTGTAAATTATGAAGCTAGAGAAAGGAATGTAGGTGGAGAGGAGAAATAGGTTATCTTCCCATTCACACCCCTTTCTGCCTTCTGCTCTCTCCTTAACTCCTTGGTTCACTCATCTCTTCTCACCCAAACCACCCCCTCCCCAGGTCTTTCCCCTGCAACCGCAGGAGATATAACACTTGTCCCTCCTACCTCACCTCCATCCAGGAACCCCAATCCTTCCAAGTGAGACAGTGGTTCACTGCACTTCCTCTAACCTCATCTAATGCATCCCGTATTCCCCATGTGGCTTCCTGTACATCAAGCGAGATCAAGCGAAAATTCAGCAACCGTTTCACCAAACACTTGCGCTCAATCAACCAAGGCCTACTGGATCTCCCAGTTGCTAACCATTTTAACTCCTCTGCTAATTCCCATACTGACCTTTCTGTCCTGGGCCTCCTCCATTGCCAGAGTGAAGCCACACGCAAACTATAGGAACAGCACCTCATATTCAATGTGGGGAGCTTACAACCTAATGATATGAACATTGATTTCTCCAATTTTAAGTAACTAACCCCCATTCCCTTCTTCCCCACTCCTCCATTTCCTGCCCCCTCCCTTGTTCCCCACCTGAAATCACACCTATTTCTACACTCCCCTGTCCCTTTCACCTATATTCCTTCCTCTAGCTTCACAATAGTGCAAGTCTTCAATCCTTTTGTCACGCACCTTCTGCATTTAATCTCTGGCCTTTGTTGAACCATCTGCCTATCAAAAATCCTCCCTGACCTGTAACAACCTATAACCTGCCAGGCATTGTTCAGCCCCTCCTCTCTTCCAGCTTTATCCCCCCTCGCTCCTATGATAAGTTTGAAGGAAGGTCCCAACCCAAAACGTCACCTATTCATGTCCTCCAGAGATACTGCCTGACCCGTTGAGCTATTCCAGCACTTTGTGTATTTTTATGATAATCCTTTTGTTTATGATTTCTGACATTTCAGACAATTCAGATAATGCTGGAAATTATTATTAAATAGGTTGCAGCAGGCTATTCAGAAAATGAAAGAGAGAAGAGGAAAGTTTTATGAAAGGGAAACTGAACTTGACAAATGTACTAGAATCCTTTGAGGATGCATTATGTAGGATGGATACAGTTGTGAGGAGGATGCAGAAGAATATAGACAAGTGAGTGTGCAGAAATTTGGTAGATGGAGTATAATGTGAAGAAATGTGATATAATTTCCTATAGTAGGAAGAACAGGAAAACAGACTCTTCTAAATGGATAAAGTACTGTGAAACAAATGGATATGTGTCTCCTTGTATATAGAGCATTCAACTACATATAGGGAGCTGAATGGAATTTTGATCTACACCGCAAAAAAATAAGGAGTATACAAAGCAAGCAAGTCTTGCTACAATTTGGATCTTTTTGGAAGTACAATCAGAACACTCTGTACAGTTTTGCTTTTTATTTAAGGGGAGGGATACTTGCAAGTAAGACAGTTCAGCAGGTTGATTCATGGAATGAACGGCTTGTTTTCTGAGGAGATGTTGAATAATTTTGCCATAAACTAATTTTAGCAGAATGAAAGATGATATAAAACATAAGATTCTAAGGGCCTTGACGGGATGAATGCTGGAGATTGTTCTCTCTAATGGTCAGAATAAGTGATAGCAGAATTAGGACATCAAGTCTGCCATTAAATCATGTCTGATCTATCTCTCCCTCCTAACCCCATTCTCCTGCCTTCTCCCCATAACCTCTGACACCCGTATTAATCAAGAATCTATCTGCCTTAAAAATATCTATTTACTAGGCGTCCACAGCCTTCTATGGCAAAGAATTCCAGTTTCACCAGCCTCTGACTAAATAAATTCCTCCTCATCTCCTTACTAAAGCAACATCCTTTAATTCTGAGGCTATGACTTCTAGTCTCCCACTAGTGGAAACGTCCACTCCACATCCACCCTATCCAAGCCTTACACTACAGTATCTAGAGAATCTAGAAATGTTGGGCATAGTTTCACAATATATATTGCCCATATCAATATAGATTACCTGAAATGAAATTTCTTCTTTCAGAGAATCAAGAATCGTTCATAATTCAGTCTCTGCACCCTTTAGAGATGTAGAGGCCAAAATATTACCATGAACAATTGAATCATTGTCGAAATAGTTTGTGGCTTGTAAGGGAATCAGTGGAAAGGAAACAGGCAGAAAATAGGAACTGAGACATAGATCGGATTAACCATGTTCTGATTGAATGAAGGACAGGCTCAAAGAGGCTTACTCCTACTCATCTTTCTTAAGCTCTTGTATTCATATTATTCAATCTTTGTATCCTGTATTGTGGAATTATTATTTCTTAACATTATCAAGAGTTCCAATTTTGTTTTAGTAATAAACATATGTTTGGAATCCATCATCACCCTTATTGATTTAACATCGGGCAAAAGAGCCAATTCAAATCACTGGGCTGTCCACACATTTGAGGTCTAACATGAAGAGTGTTGCATTGGAACAATTCTAACAAACTACAATATCAGCCATTTCACTAAATCCTGGATCACCTGAACTTTTTCAGTTGTGAGGAATGTGAGAGCTTGCATTATTTGTTGCATTATTTGATTACATTAAATTCTGACTTTGTTTCAATCTGGTTGATCCACAGTATCCTGACAGGTTTCCCGACTTGAGGAATCCTCCTAACAGATCTAATGTGGATCTGGTCACGTCAAAGTTGGATAAATTCTAAGGGTGGTTGCTCACTCTTCTGTGGCCTGATCCAGACCAGGTGACCATATAAAAAGGGCATGCCAGTACACCCGAGCAATATATAAATAGAAGAACTATAGTTGATAAGCATTTAATGTCCTTCCTGTAAGATTACTTGTGTACAGACAATGTTTTTTACAATTTGGACATTATCAGTTCTACCACTCTAAAAAGCACATTGTTTGTATTTTTTTAGCTGATAACACTGGGCCATCGCAGTCCACGAGGATGCAAGTCTATCAGGCATGGCCTCATCAAATTAATTAAATGCTTCGTAGCACGCAGTGACAGACTGTTCATTGTGAGAAATATGTAGTAATGCACCACACATTATAGCGAGTAATTGGAAATCATAGAGAAAATCTTGGAAACACTGTTTGGGCGGCACAGGTAGAGACCCGGGTTCGATCCTGACTACGGGTGTTGTCTACAAGGAGTTTGCATGTTCTTCCTGTGACCACGTGGGTTTTCTCCGGGTGCTTCTATAAATTATCCCCGGGGGTCCCATAGTGTAGGCATGTTACAAAACTTACCTTCAGCGGTGCTGCAGTTCTGCCGCTGGCCATGTGCGCGACTTTGGCGCCTTTAATGTGGGGGGGGGGGGGCGGGGTTAAAATGCGTTTTTTCCCTTGCCACCGGAACTATATTTTCTCCGCGTGCAAGCTATTTCTGGAGATTCGTTCCGACTGCCGTTAAGTTAAATTTTTTTTTTAATCGCCCGACTATTTCAGCGCTGCAGTAAAATAAAAAATAGCTCCTAATACGGTGAATGCCAACAACGAGGACCGATTTTACGTAGGGGATAGGTAAGTGAAAGCTGTTTATTTTTTCATATAAACCTGCTTGTTTAGGTGACTTTAATCAATATTTCCTGTTGTGAAACGGTGATTTATTCCCCATATGAACCGGCAGTGTTTTTCCTGCCGATATTGGGTTTAAATTCACTGCAACCGCAACGTTCCAATCCATTGCGTTCCAGAAAATCCCACTCGCAAGCTGTTTAAATGCTCATTAATTTATGAGCATTAAACACGAGATTCCTTCAGTTTGGCCTATAAATTCATAACAATGAGATTTAAAAATCATGTTATATTGTGAATTCTTGTGTGAATGTTATTTGGAGACTTAGGCTTAAAAAAAATGTTAATATTTTCTTAAGAAATGGATAGATGTTTAGATCTAGTAATTGAATTTTGTAATTAGCTACAATTGGATAACTAACTAAATGTATGCTTTAATTTCAGGTCATCCAAGTAAGATTGTTTCATATTAGTTTCAGAATGCTTCAATCTATAATAACTGAACATTTATTTCAGTTCTCTTAATTTTTAAGAAAGTTATGGGCTTTTGACTGTCCTTAATCACAAATTTTGTGTTAAGTCAATGGAAAGGCAATGGGGAACCAGATGCAAATTTCCGAGTATGAAAATGGCCATAACTTTTTTTAATACTGAAGATATGAAAGTGAATTAGGTGTCTAATTAAACTTCTTTGTACGCTTTATCTGATGGGATAAATTGCTGAGTTTTAAAGAAGGAACTGCAGATGCTGGAGAATCGAGGGTATACAAAAGGCTGGAGAAACTCAGCGGATGTAGCAGCATCCAAGGAGCGAAGGAGATAGGCGACGTTTTGGGTCAAGACCCTTCTTCAGACTGGTCAGGGATCAGGGAAACAAGAGATATAGACGGTGATGTGGAGAGATAAAGAACAATGAATGAAAGATATGCAAAAAGTATCGATGAGAAAGGAAACAAGCCATTGTAAGCTGTTTGTAGTGTGAAAATGAGGAGCTAGTGCGACTAGGGTGGGGGAGAGATAGAGAGAGAGGGAATGCCAGGGCCCGAGGGCTGAGGGAGAGGTGGGAAGGGGAGGAGACAGCAAGGGTTAACAGAATTGAGAAAATTCAATGTTCAAGCCCAGAGGATGCAGACTCCCCAAGCGGAATATGAGGTGCTGTTCCTCCAACTTGCTGTGTTGCTCACTCTGGCCGTGGAGGAGGCCCAGGACCGAGAGGTCGGATATGGAATGGGAGGGGGAGTTGAAGTGCTGAGACACCGGGAGGTCGGGTTGGTCAAGTGTGGCCTGTCCCTCCCTCCTACGCCACAGGGATCACCCGGGCCGTCTTCCAGTTCATCTGGTGGTCGAGGATGGACCGGGTGCGACGGGCCGCAATGTACAAGTCAGCAGACAACGGGGTTAAAAGCGTGTCCAACGTCGCCCTCATTCCGATGGCCACCTTCGTGTGTGGCTGCATCAGGCGGAGTGTAGAGCCAAGGCACTTGGGCACCAAGTGCCACTACCTGCTGAGGTTCTACCTGTCCCCGGTGTTGAGAAGGATGGGCCTGGCGCAGGTGCCACGCAATGTGCCAGTCAGCTGGACATTGCCGCCCCATCTGTCGTCGGTGGAAGGGTTCTTCCGGACCAACACCTTTGACCACATGTCCATCGGGCAGTGGTCAGCACAGAATGTCCTGCAGGCACTGCAGGGAAAGGACTCTATGGACCCGGTGGCGTGGTTCCCTGAGCAGACTGCCCAGCTTGTCTGGCAAAATGCCTCATCGCCAGAACTCACCAACAAGCACCAAGACCTGGCTTGGCTGGCGGTGAGGGGAGCCCTCCCAGTCAGATCCTTCCTGCACCGTCGGAACCTCACTGCAGCGCACGCTGCCCTCGGGACGGCTTGCTATGGCGAGGAGACGGTTGCCCACCTTTCACAGAGTGTGGGTTTGCTAAAAGAGTCTGGAGAAAGATGCAAGGGTCCCTGGTACGCTTTATCCCGAACAGCTCCGTCACAGAGGACTCGGTGATTTACGGACTGTTCCCAGGGACACATTCAGAGGCTGACATCGAGTGCTGCTGGAGGGTCATCAACTCGGTAAAAGACGCCCTTTGGTCTGCCCGAGCATTGTTCACCACCCAGCAGAGCGAGATGTCCGTCAGGGAATGTTGCCGACTGGCCCGCTGCAGACTGCAGGAGTACGTGCTGAGGGACGCACTGAAGCTCAGTGCAGCCAACGCCAAGGCTCGGTGGGGGAGGGCCACAGTCTAAGGCCCTTCCGCTGTTGGACATGGGGGGTACGGTATGGTGGAGACGCCCCTCAATATAAGGGAAGGTATCCCACGCCACTGTGGCACGAGTGGGGGACTGATTCGTGGAAATTTGGGGGAAAGAAATGTCTAAACTGTATTGATCTATTGTACAGCCTCCGAAAATGTTGGATGGATCTTCTGCAAGGTTAATGTATTGTATGTATCATTCGAATAAAGTATATTTTGAAATTTTAAAAAAGTTATTGCGGACCGAGCGGAGGTGTTCGGCGAAACAGGACGGGTCGTGTTGCCAAAGGGCGGGGCCACGCTGCCGACATAGGGGACGGGGCTATGACGTGGGGCCGTGGATATGTTCACGGGGGCGGGGCTATGTTTCTGTCGCGCTTGTGTCAAAGGGGCGGGACTATATAAACGGGCGGGGCTATGATGCCGCGGTTAACTTGCCGTCAAAGGGGGCGGGGGCCTACGCTGCCGGGGGCGGGGGCTACGCTGCCGGGGGCGGGGGCTACGCTGCCGGGGGCGGGGCTACGTTGCCGGGGGTCGGGGCTACGCTGCCGGGGGTGGGGCTACGTTGCTGGGGGGCGGGGCAAGGCAATGTTCGGTGCGTCGCGCTGTGGTGGGCGGGGCGTCCTCGCTGACGTCGGGCCGAGCGAAGTGATGGCGCCGAGGTGAAGGTAGGGCTCTGTACAGCAGCAGCAGTTGTGGTAGTTGTTCAACAGTGAATCGCTCTGTCGCCTCCATGGATAATACGGCAGAGAGCGGGAAGGGCGTCGCTGAGAAGTCTACGATAATATCCTTTTAACCCGGAGACAGGAAGCAAACTGACATGCGGGTGTAGGATGGGGCTGGGATCCTGGCAACCGAGGATCACAGCACCACACCCGGGGCAGAGGATGGACCGGTTAGTCCGCTGGCTAAAGTCCGGCCCGGCCCGGCCCAGCCTGGGATCTCCTGCCGCTCGACTGCGCGGAGCGCCGAACAGGCCCTAGACCTACACCGTTGGCACTTGCCCCCGCTCCCCGCCTTGTGAGACGTGCCGAGACGGTCCCTTCTTGTCGCTCTTGGTCTGTTTTATGTTCTCTGCTTGTTTAAGCAACATCTAGATTTGTTGGAACGACTTATTGCAAGTTTATTATTACAGGGAATGCTAAGGTTGCATATTATGTAAGAAACATTTGTTTTTAACGGGCGTTTTATTTCAGTTGGAGTCTACCCTTTTCAGGGAGTTGATGTTATTTAACCTGATGTTGATTAACTTGTGTTGATTGTAATAACATGCATGTATCAATCTGCCCAAGGTGAAACAAATATTTCCTAGCTCGATTTCTAAACACGTATATTATATAACCAAGGGTACACAAAAGGCTGGAGAAACTCAGCGGGTGCAGCAGCATCTAAGGAGCGAAGGAGAAAGGCGACGTTTCGGGTCGAGACCCTTCTTCAGAGGTTCAGAGGTTGGAGACCCTCCTTAGATGCTGCTGCACCCGCTGAGTTTCTCCAGCCTTTTGTGTACCCTCGATTCTCCAGCATCTATGTGAATTTGCAGACCATGTACAAAACAAATGCGCTGGATTCCACTACTGTCACAATTATTTACTTGTGCATCAGCTCCGTTACCGCACTTGATGACAATTCATTATGCGAGCCCATAGATAATAGCCCATTGATCCGTAGTGGGCATCAGAACGCGTCTTCGCTTGATGTTAGCATGTATGTTTGGATACAATGGAAAGGGAACATAATTGGGATTCCCTTTGCGTTCTTTTTCCGTCCTTAGCACAATAACAAAAGTGTTGAGACCAATTATACTCTTCTAAAAAACGGTGTCACCTTGGAGCTGATAACACGAATGGGTGCATGCTTGTTTACTGCTTGTTACTGGGGAGCGATATGGATAAGAAATCCGGGACAGGAGTTTATGCATTCCATTTTGATGTAATTTTGTCAATATTTTCAGATCAAAGATTTTTAAAAGAACTGATATTTAAGATTTTGTTATACAGTTCTTGCAGGGGTAAATTGCATGTGAATATTTTAAAGATATACATCAGGCTTTGAAACCATTCCATTTTACAAATTAAATATTGCAAATGTATTAAATGCTTTTGAAACAAAACATTTTGCACGCGAAAGCAAAATTGTTTTCAATTACTGAAGCTGCAAATGAGTTGTTATCTAGCTACCATGTATTTCACAACTTTTGTACACTTGTGCATTCCCCATAAAATTATAAGGGTCATCATTATACGAGGCATAAAACCACAGAAGGAACTGTGTAAGTGAGCAAACTGGAGCTCACAGTGACATTGAAAGTAGTTTCATATCAGTAGATCACATTATGATCTCCCATTGATTCTTGGGTGTTGAAACTTTTTGTGGCTGTTTTGTTTGCTTTGGTTTTGGTTGCGCAGTGTTATAGCTGCTCTTAACGACATGTCCTTAAATGCTGCAAAGTTATTAATGTGTCAAGAAACTTCCCTGTTGTATTAAATGCAGATGGAGTAAATCATGCAGATGTTAGAAATCTGAAACACGAATGTTAGAAAATATTCAATGGCTCAAATGGAAGATAAAGTATTGATCCCCAAACCTGCATTAGACATAAGCATACACACAAGAACATGAATACTCTGCCATTACAATGGTAGATGCATTTTTTCAGCCTTGTCTTGTCCCAAGAATCATATAACATATAACATATATAACATATAACATATAACAATTACAGCACGGAGACAGGCCCTCTCGGCCCTTCCAGTCCGTGCCAACCATTTGTTTTCCCCTAGTCCCATCTACCTGCACTCAGACCATACCCCTCCATTCCCTTCACGTCCATATACCTATCCACTTTACTTTTAAATGTTAAAATCGATCCTGCCTCCACCACCTCTGCTGGAAGCTCATTCCACACAGCCACACAGCCACAGCTGAGTAAAGAAGTTCCCCCTCACGTTACCCCTAAACTTCTGTCCCTTAATTCTCATGTCATGCCCTCTTGTTTGAATCTTCCCTACCCTCAATGGGAAAAGCTTATCCACGTCAACTCTGTCTATGCCTTTCATCATTTTAAAGACCTCAATCAAGTCACCCCTTAACCTTCTGCGCTCCAAAGAATAAAGACCTAACTTGTTCAACCTTTCTCTGTAACATAGTTGCTGGAACCCTGGCAACATTCTAGTAAATCTCCTCTGTACTCTCTCTATTTTGTTGACATCCTTCCTATAACTAGGCGACCAAAATTGTACACCATACTCCAGAATTGGTCTTACCAATGCCTTGTACAATTTTAACATTACTTCCCTACTCCTATATTCAATGCTCTGATTTATAAAGGCCAGCACACCAAAGGCTTTCTTTACCACCCTATCTACATGCGATTCCACCTTCAGGGAACTATGCACAGTTATTCCTAGATCCCTCTGTTCCACAGCATTCCTCAATTTCCTACCATTTACCATGTACGTCCTATTTTGATTTGTCCTGCCAAGATGTAGCACTTCACACTTATCAGCATTAAACTCCATCTGCCATCTTTCAGTCCACTTTTCCAAATGGCCCAAATCTCTCTGTAGACTTTGAGAATCTACTTCATTATCCACAATACCACCTATCTTAGTATCATCTGCATACTTACTTATCCAATTTTCCACCCCATCATCCAGATCATTGATGTACATGACAAACAACAGTGGACCCAACACAGATCCCTGAGGCACCCCACTGGTCACCGGCTTCCAACCTGACAAACAGCCATCCACCATTACTCTGACATCTCCCATTCAGCCACTGTTGAATCCATCTTGCTACTCCGCCATTAACACCCAAAGATTGAACCTTCTGAACCAACCTTCCATGGGGAACCTTGTCAAAGGCCTTACTGAAATCCATATAGACAACATCCACTGCTTTACCCTCATCAATTTCCCTAGTTACCGCTTCAAAAAATTCAAGAAGGTTTGTCAAACATGACCTTCCAGGCACAAATCCATGTTGACTGTTCCTGATCAGACCCTGTTTATCCAGATGCTTATATATATTATCTCTAAGTATCCTTTCCATTAATTTGCCCACCACTGACGTCAAACTAACAGGTCTATAATTGCTAGGTTTATTCTTTGAACCCTTTTTAAACAATGGAACAACATGCGCAGTACGCCAATCCTCCGGCACTATTCCCGTTTCTAATGACATTTGAAATATTTCTGTCATAGCTCCTGCTATTTCTACACTAACTTCCCTCAATGTCCTAGGGAATATCCTGTCAGGACCTGGAGACTTATCCACCTTTATATTTTTCAAAAGTGTCAGTACTTCCTCCTCTTTGAATCTCATAGTTTCCATAGCTACTCTACTTTTTTCCCTTACCTCACAGAGTTCAATATCCTTCTCCTTGGTGACTACCGAAGAAAAGAAATTGTTCAATATCTCCCCCATCTCTTTTGGCTCTGCAGATAGCTGTCCATTCTGGTTCTCTAATGGTCCAATTTTATCCCTCGTTATCCTTTTGCTATTAATATAGCTGTAGAAACCCTTTGGATTTACTTTCACCTTTCTTGCCAAAGCAACCTCATATCTTCTTTTAGCCTTCCTAATTTCTTTCTTGAGATTCTTTTTACATTCTTTATACTCCTCTAGCACCTCATTTACTCCATGCCTCCTATAATTATTGTAGATATCTCTCTTTTTTCGAAACAAGTGTCTAATTTCCCTTGAAAACCATGGCTCTTTCCAATTTTTACTATTTCCTTTCAACCTAACAGGGACATAAAGATTCTGTACTCTTACAATTTCCCCTTTAAATGTCCTCCATTTCTCTTCTACATCCTTCCCATGAAACAAAGTGTCCCAATTCACTCCTTTAGAATCCTCACGCATTCCCTCAAAGTTAGCCTTTCTCCAATCAAAAATCTCCACTCTAGGTCCTGTTCTGACTCGCTCCATAATTATATTGAAACTAATGGTATTGTGATCACTGGTCCCGAAGTGCTCACCAACGCATACCTCCGTCACCTGTCCTGCTTCATTTCCTAACAGGAGGTCCAGCACTGCCCCTTCTCTGGTCGGTATCTCTATGTACTGCTGCAAAAAACTATCCTGCACACATTTTACAAACTCCAAACCATCCAGCCCATTTACAGAATGTGTTTCCCAGTCTATTTTTGGGAAATTGAAATCTCCCACAATCACTACCTTGTGCTTACTACTAATATCTTCTATCTCCTTACATATTTGCTCTTCCAATTCTCGCTCCCCATTTGGCGGTCTATAGTACACCCCTAAAAGTGTTGCTACACCGTTCCCACTTCTCAGTTCCACCCAAATAGCCTCCCTAGACGAACCCTCTAATCTATCCTGCCAAAGCACTGCTGTAATATCCTCTCTGACAAGCAATGCAACACCTCCACCTCTGGTCCCTCCAATTCTATCACCCCGGAAGCTACGAAATCCTGGAATATTTAGTTTCCAATCACAGCCCTCCTGCAACCATGTTTCACTGATTGCCACAACATCCAGGGTTACCAACTGTCCCGGATTCGCCGTATTTCGTCCCGGCGAAACAACCTAATTACGGCGTTCCGGCAGGCTGACCTGTCGTTACGGAGAAGGGCGGGAACGAAAAAGAATCAAAAAAATAAACGGGAAGGGCGGGGGCGGGGGCGGGAGCGGGAACGAGCGGCGGTTGGACACGTGCAGCGGGAAGGGCGGGAGCGGGAACGAGCGGCGGTTGGACACGTGCAGCGGGAATGAGCGGTGGTTGGACACGTGCAGCGGGAATGAGCGGCGGTTGGACGTGCAGCGGGAAGGGCGGGAACGAGCGGCGGTCGGACACGTGCAGCGGGAAGGGCGGGAGCGGGAACGAGCGACGGTTGGACACGTGCAGCGGGAATGAGCGGCGGTTGGACACGTGCAGCGGGAAGGGCGGGGAACGGGAACGAGCGGCGGTTGGACACGTGCAACCTGGGAACTCACTCACCTGGGAAGATGGAGCTCCACGTTGTAGCAGGCAGGCAGCGACGGGGCAGGGCACCAGTCTCCTCCTTCGGGCCCAGCCCCACCGCGGAAAGGCGTCAGGGAGATCACAGGCAAAGATCGCTGTAGGATCTTTGATCATAGCCACCGGCGGAGGAGGGAGGGAGAGGGACTTCATCGTTGTCCAGGTCGGGCGAACACCAGCGCACCTTTGACACACTTTCCTCGGGAGGGGAAAGAGCCAGCGAGAATGAACGCAGCGATGCAGGACGTTCACTTTCTCAAGTCCGCCTTGCCGTCGGACGCCCCGGTCTCCACCCAGGCCGTCCCGTCCGACCGACAGCTGGACCAGTGCAGCGAGCACCGGCAGGGCAGCCAGCAGAAGAGCATGAGGGTCCAGGAGCAGGTCCTCACCATGTTAAAGAGCAGCAGCAGGGCCAGCGCCTCGTCCTACGGCAGCTCCCTTCATGAAGGTAAGTGGAGCCCAGCTCGGCACCTCCTTCAAACCACTCCAAGAGTCAACAATGTTTTACCTTTGGGGGTACACAAAAGGCTTGGAGAAACTCAGCGGGTGCAGCAGCATCGAAGGAGCCAAGGAGATAGGCGGCGTTTCGGGTCGAGACCCTTCTTCAGACATTTAGAAACACATACGCTTTACCTTTGTCACGTACCTTTTAGGGGGGAGATGAGGAGGAATTTATTTAGTCCGAGGGCGGTGAATCTGGGGGAACCATTACCACAGAAGGCTGCGGAGGCCAAGTCAATGGGTATTTTTAAGGTGGAGAGTGACAGATTCTTGCTTGGATGTCAACGGTTATGAGAAGGCAGGAGAATGGGGTCCAGAGGGAAAGATAGATCAGCTACTATTGAATGACGGAATAGACTTGATGGGCTGAATGGCCTCACTGCTCCTATATCTTATGAACATGTGTCCTGAAAGGGAACAATGAAACTTACTTGCAGCAGTGCAACATATGTAAGCACAGTACTCTGTAAAACACATACTAAGCAACAAAACATTCATTGTATACACCTATGTACATAGTGTGTGCAGGAAGGAATTGCAGATGCTGGTTTACACTGAAGATAGACACAAAATGCCGGAGTAACTCAGTGGGGCAGGCAGCATCTTGGAGAAAATGAATAGGTGATGCTTTGGGTCGAGACCCCTTTTCAGACTAGAGTCAGGTGAGAAGGAAACTGAAAGTATGAAAAAGTATTGTTAGCTGTGCCTGAAGGCTAAAGCATTCAAGATTCATCAAAATATATATAAGTACATCTTTTAAGTGATACTGTGTATACTAAAGGATGTTTATGTGTGTTTAATGAGTTTGTATATAGTACTAGTTGAAAAAAGGAAGGTTGGATTCAACGCGCGTTGCAGATTTTGGGTCGTTGCCATGCATATTTCTGGTGCCGCAACATGTTACTGAGAGAAATGCATTTACCCCCATTTGTTACTGACAAATGGGTTGAATGTTACTGTGAACTAAATTTAGGGTTGGCATCTCTGAACATCATATTTCCAGGTGTCAATCCAGGCTCTAAGTTCATCCACCTTACTTACAATGCTCCTAGCATTAAAATATGCACATTTTATAAACCCACCATCCTTTATTCTCTGTCTATTATCTTTTTCATCTTTCTTGCCTATATTTTGGGTCCGAGTGCTTCCCTTCTCTGCCTCTTGCCCCACACCCTCCCCCCAGCCTTTCTAGTTTAAAGTCTCCCCAGTAGCCTTTGCGTCCAAACTTGTCCAAACTTGTCGATTTTCTCCACCTTTGACCAGTACCTTCCAACATACATTTGAACTCATCTGATGTCCTCCACCACAACACAAACATCACCCGTCCTTTTTCTCCAGCTGCCTGTCCCACTTAGTTACTCCAAAGCCTTGTGCCTATCTACCATTACAGGTGTTGCTTCTAGGTCTTCGGGAAGCCATAGAAAAGTGCATCTGCTTTCTGTAAGGACTCTATTCCTTTCTTCTAATTTCTCCACCATCATATCTGCTCTAACGGAACTTTCCACACCAATGCTTTTTAAGATGTCTGCAGTTTTCCTTTGCAATATCTTCATAAATTCTAGGACCAGAATTAGGCAATTTAGCCAATCAAGTCTACTCTGCCATTCAATCATGGCTGATCTATCTCTCCCTCCCAACCTCATTCTCCTGCCTTCTCCCCATAACCCCTCACACTCTCACTAATCTTTACTGATCAATAATCTGGCAAACTCCAGCTTCCCCCTGCAATAGTTCCCAAGGAATAATAATAGAATTCTCCTTGTTCTCAACATCCACTTTTACTAGGAATATGTGTATCATAAGCATCAAACTGTTCATAAATTCTGCCACCTCCATTGAGATTCCAACAGCAGGAACATCTTCCCCTTCCCTCTTATTAGAGCATGGCAAAGAGACCGTTACTTCTACGACTTGATTTATTGTTTACCTCTAACAACCATTTCCTGTGCAGAAGATGCAACATGAGTTGCAGTCATTTGCACTACTACCAATTTAGTGTTTTACCGATACTAATCAAGAATTTGTCAGTCTCCAGCTTCCGCCTGCAATAGTTCCCCCTGCAAACTCCAGCTTCCCCCCTGCAAACTCCAGCTTCCCCCCTGCGAACTCCAGCTTCCCCCCTGCGAACTCCAGCTTCCCCCCTGCGAACTCCAGCTTGCCCCCCCTGCGAACTCCAGCTTGCCCCCCCTGCAAACTCCAGCTTGCCCCCCCCCCACGAACTCCAGCTTGCCCCCCCCGCGAACCCAGCTTGCCCCGCGAACTCCAGCTTGCCCCCCCGCGAACTCCAGCTTGCCCCCCCGCGAACTCCAGCTTGCCCCCCCCGCGAACTCCAGCTTGCCCCCCCGCGAACTCCAGCTTGCCCCCCCGCGAACTCCAGCTTGCCCCCCCGCGAACTCCAGCTTGCCCCCCCGCGAACTCCAGCTTGCCCCCCCGCGAACTCCAGCTTGCCCCCCCGCGAACTCCAGCTTGCCCCCCCGCGAACTCCAGCTTGCCCCCGCGAACTCCAGCTTGCCCCCCCTGCGAACTCCAGCTTGCCCCCCCTGCGAACTCCAGCTTGCCCCCCTGCGAACTCCAGCTTGCCCCCCCTGCGAACTCCAGCTTGCCCCCCCTGCGAACTCCAGCTTGCCCCCCCTGCGAACTCCAGCTTGCCCCCCCTGCGAACTCCAGCTTGCCCCCCCTGCGAACTCCAGCTTGCCCCCCCTGCGAACTCCAGCTTGCCCCCCCTGCGAACTCCAGCTTGCCCCCCCTGCGAACTCCAGCTTGCCCCCCCTGCGAACTCCAGCTTGCCCCCCCTGCGAACTCCAGCTTGCCCCCCCTGCGAACTCCAGCTTGCCCCCCCTGCGAACTCCAGCTTGCCCCCCTGCGAACTCCAGCTTGCCCCCCCTGCGAACTCCAGCTTGCCCCCCCTGCGAACTCCAGCTTGCCCCCCCTGCGAACTCCAGCTTGCCCCCCCTGCGAACTCCAGCTTGCCCCCCCTGCGAACTCCAGCTTGCCCCCCCTGCGCGAACTCCAGCTTGCCCCCCCTGCGAACTCCAGCTTGCCCCCCCTGCGAACTCCAGCTTGCCCCCCCTGCGAACTCCAGCTTGCCCCCCCTGCGAACTCCAGCTTGCCCCCCCTGCGAACTCCAGCTTGCCCCCCCTGCGAACTCCAGCTTGCCCCCCCTGCGAACTCCAGCTTGCCCCCCCCTGCGAACTCCAGCTTGCCCCCCCCCTGCGAACTCCAGCTTGCCCCCCCCCTGCGAACTCCAGCTTGCCCCCCCCTGCGAACTCCAGCTTGCCCCCACCCCGCAAACTCCAGCTTGCCCCTGCAGCGGTAGAGTAGCTGCCTTACAGCGCCAGAGACACGGGTTTGATCCTGATTACGGGTGCTGTCTGTACGGAGTTTGTACTTTCTCCCCGTGACCTGCGTGGGTTTCCTCAGAAATCTTCGGTTTCCTCCCACATTCCAAAGACATGCAGGTTTGTATGTTAATTGGCTTGGTAAATGTAAAAAATGTCCCTAGTGGGTGTAGGATTGTGTTAATGTGCGGGGATTGTTGGTCGGCGCGGACCCAGTGGGCCAAAGGGCTGTTTTCCGTGCTGTATCTCTAAACTAAACCTTCAATCCTCTTAAAATGATCACCCCTTGAAGAAATTATTTGGGTGACTACTTTGCCGAGCACCTCAGTTTAGTGTGCAAAGGAAAATCGTCATCAGTCACTTTAATTCTCTATCCCACTCTCACTGACAGATCTTCGGATGCCTTTGATCTCCTACACTGGTCAAACGATACCTAATATAAGCTTGAGCAGATAGGAATTAATTTAGCAAAACTTTTCTCCACAGAAATGGCTGTATTTTTCCGTCACAATTCATTCTCTCATATTTTGTCTCTGACTGCCAATTTAAAAAATAATTGCCATTTTGACAACTTGAGTCTCCATCTTATCACAGGTATCGCCTCTGTTCTCTTTATTCTGTTATCTCTAAAAATATGCTTGTTATCTCACTTCTCCAGTGCTGGTGAGTCTTTAGCCTGATTCCCACCATAGAACATAGAAAAGGAGAGCAGGAACAGGCCCTTTGGCCCACAATGCCTGTGCTAAACATGCTGCCAAAATGAACTAACCTGCACATGATCCATTCCATACATATCGCTATGCCTTTCTTAAAAAACCTCTTAACCAGCACTATTGCATCTGCCTCAACCACCACCCCTGGCAGTGCGTTCTAGGCAGCCATCACCCTCTGTGGGACAGAAACCTGCCCTGCATATCTCCTTTAATCTTTGCTCCTTATGCCAAAGCTATACTCAGTAATCTTTGACATTGCCACCCTTTGGAAAAGATTCTATCTACCCTATCTATGCCTCATTTTTTGGACGTTTACTTCTCCCTGTAATCTTCCTGCAACCCCTTAATCCAGACAACATTGTGGCAAACCACTTCTGCACCTTCTCCAAAGCCTCCACGTCCTTCTTGTAGTGAGGCGAGCAGAACTGCGCACACACACACTAAATATGGTTAGCTAAAGTCTTATATTCCTTTCACACCCTACATACCCTGTAAAGTCTGCATAAAGTTAGACTACAAACTAAACATCCAGTCAGAGACCACTGTGCACTTTATATTTTTGTTCTTTTACAATTTTCAGGCGCACAAATTAGTATTACTATCTATACTATTATCAGATATACTTTCACTGCTTAATATATGATAAAGTTGATTTAAAGTTACAACTATATTGTTAGTGACTCTGTATCCATTGTCAGTCTCCATTTAATTGAGATAAGAAATCGATAGAGGTTGTACTGGAAAGGCAAGCAGCACTTAGTCATTGATCAAGTGGGGAAAATCCAAGTTTGCTTTGAGAATAAGGGGCAAAATTGTAGAAGTGATGGCCATGATATTCCAAACATCTATATAATCTTGTATGGTGCTTTGAGAAGTGGAACATTGATAACATATCACACAAGCAAACTTGTTGGAATAAACCTAGTAACCACACCAGCCAGTTTGGTGAGGACGGTTCTAGAAACAGTAATTGGAGTTAACAGTTACTTGGACAAGCGTGGATTGATTATAAAAAGCTAGCATTGATTTGTTGCAAATAATGTATGTTTAACTTGGAAGCCAATCTCCCTAATGTTCATTTGTATGTGTGGGTTGTACTGAAGTTTGGTAAGCTGAGGAGGACTTGCACCACTGCTTTATATATAGCAATAATTTGGAACTAGGCATGAAGAGTATAATTTCCATCATTACAGGTGATGGAAACTATGGAGATGTTTAAAAATCTAAAGAGAACATGTAATATATAATGGCCATTAACTAAAATAAACAGCCACTGTAGTCTTCGGGTATTTGTTGGTGGGGGAGTGCAATTGTAAACAGATGAACCATTCATTCATAAAGTTGTTAACAAGGATTGTTCCCTAATTATGAACATTTATGTCGATGTTTATGTTTATCTTTGTCATCTTGTTCCTTAACAATTTGAAAAGCTGTCAAAGGCTCTGAATTAAAAGATGGACAGAAAGTGCCAATAGTTTTGTACCTGAATGAAAACAATGGTGACTACAAGTAAGTATTGTGTGCTTTTACTTGATTTTGTGTGTTTGCTGAAACATTGACATTTGTTTGTTTGGACCTTTCAACAGAAGCATCTCCTGCTTAGATGTGATTATAAAGAGAAATGTATTTTCAGCAGTGAGTTTAACATTTGGAGTTGGTGTTTGAATCCTATTGTCACTGAAATTCCTATTATAATTGCTTTCAAGAAAGGGATGTGACATTGGTCTCTTTTCAAGCATTCTGATTAGGTAGACTGGATTCTACTTGCACTGGCATTGTTGGAAAGTCAGCAAAGTGTAGCAGACTGCCCCCAATAGGACAGCTTGTTTGTTAAGGGGATTGGGCATGTGCCACAAAATAATTGTCTCAACACTGGTCTATCTGCAGTTATGGGTTACTTTTCATATTGCATTTATTTCCTTTTAGTCATATCTAACATTTTGTTAATTGAAAGCAATTATTTTTGAACAATAATGGTTTTATAACATTGAACCAGTGATTTAAGGATTTATACTACAGTGTATTTTAGAATAAGAATTCCTATCTGCTTCAGAATGATCACTTTTAAAATGTACCATTTAAAAACATTCCATATGGCTTTGTGACCAGTGCTAATCATGAACATCATTTTCCTGAATTCGACCATCACATAATTCTTCCATTATAGCAAAAATAAAAAGTTAATTTTGGTTTTACAGTAATAAAGTTGGGTAAAACCAAATTGTTATTCAAATTGACAAATGCTGTTTTATTGTTAGCCTGATTGTAACACCATTGTCTCATAAATATATTATTCATCTTTGGGGACATGGATAGTGCTGGCAAAGCCAGCATTTAGTTCCCTTCCCTAATTATCCCAAGGTGAGCCACCTTGCCGGCACTCCACAATGCTGTTGGATGAGGAGTTCCAGGATTTGGATGTGAAGTATTGTGTCAAATTCTAGACTTCACATTCAACAAATAATGTCCTAATCTTGTGGGAGGTGCAGTGGAGACTTAATCTTGGCATTAACGTATTAGAAACATCCGTGCAGTCATATCACAGTATAATCCAGAATGGCTAAACTTTCCATATCTCATTCTTCTTATTTCCAGTAGGCATTTAGTCTTTTAGCTGTCATCTCCTTGGTATCAATGTGGTAAATACAAATCAAGCAAATTCTCCAAGCAAGAGAACCAAACGTCACTGTGTCCCACATTAGGTCTTGTCAATTAGATCTTGGCTACATTTGTACTGCATTAACCCTCCCCCATAATAGAGGCCAATATAATATTTGACATATTCATTGCTCACCTGCCTACTTCCTTGTCTAATGAACCGCAGAACGAAATCCATCCATTCATCAACATTTGATAGTTGCAAACCATTTAAATTACTATTCAAAGTGTATAATCTCAGATTTTCCCCCCATTTTGTTCTTGTTGGATTCTTGTTCATTTGCTTAACTATCTATATCATTTCACAACTCTGTGCATTACTTGCAATTTGGTTTCCCATTTAGTTTTATAATCAATGCATTACATACTTTTCATGTAAATCATTAATTTAGATTGTAAATGGAAGAGGAAGCGGGTTTGATGCCAATGGCAACAGCACAACAGGCCCTCAATCTTTTCATCTTTTTGTCCTGTAGCTAATCCTCTGACTATACTCATGTTCACGCTGGGCTGTATTATCAAGCTCTAATTGTACGTGACAATCGTTTGCATAATACCTTTATCAATTGCCCTTTGAAAATCCACATATACCATATTCACTTATTTTGCCTTCAACTACCTTATTATTTATATCTGCAGAAAACCTATAAAATGTATTAAATAGCCTTGCCTTCGAGAAACCAAGTTAGCTTTGCTCAATTATGTAGTGTGGGTATTTTTTTAATGCTGTATTAAAGGATTGCAACTTTTCTGTTAAATTGCCTGTCTATTTTTTTCCTCTCTGTAATACATTTACTTCCCTTCAGAATCGGCAGTGTTTTGGAATATTATTACTAATTGCTAATAAATGGTTTGTTTTTCTCTCTCTGAATACAGTCATGTTACGGTTACTTTTTGCAACATGCTTTCTTCAGTTTGTTACAGTACAAATGTAATTCATTATCGTTTGTGTCTTTAATTTACTTCTAAAACTTTGAAGACTAATTACATTTTACAAATTAATCATCACTTGAGCTGTTCTTCTAGTTGCAATATGAAAATTGAAGGCTTACGATGACCATTAAGTAATTTGGCCAATAGTTTTTTCTGTTCGTTACAGTTTAGATAATATGATTTTCTAATAATAATTGACCTTGCTGTAAGGAAAAAAGTTAAGATTAACTATATTTAATGCAGGACAAAATACAGCAAGTGATGGCAATCTGAAATAAAAACAGAAAATGGAGATCTGTGATGTTTCCAGTTTACATCTTTCTTTGGAAATTGTAAAAGAAATAAAACAATTCTTCAATTGCAGCAAGAATTAAAATAAAATATTAGAGACTGAAGAGTACAATTTCTGGTCGGAAAGCTTGAATGAAGCATGCTGTGCCATTTACTAAAGTCATGGCTGATCTGATTTTTATCTTAACTCCACATTCCCGACCACCTGCACCTGTCTTTTATCCCATTGTTTATCGTAGCTATGTACCACTGTTTTTAAAATATTTGTGGATTCTATTTCCACCATCATCTGAGGAAGAGAATTCCAAATGCTCCCAACCTTCTGGGAGAAAATTTCACCTCACATGTCTAAATTCAGGTAGATACAAACCTAGCCTATACAAGCTTCTCTCCCATTTCAGACATGAGTCTACCAAATCTCCTCCGAGCTGCTTCCAACACATCAACATTTATGCTTAAATAAAGAGATCCTTGCTTTACCGAGTTCTCCAGATGTGGTTTTATCGATATATAAATGAAGCATAACCTTCTGTGTTTTAATTTAAATTTTAAAATATTCTGTTAGCTTTCCTAATTGCTCGCTGTACTTGAAAATAAGCACTTTGTGAAACATGCACAAAGGCTCACATACACACATCTCAGTGTTCTGTAATCTCTTCCCATCTGGATAATGTGCTTTTTTCATTCTTCTTCCCAAAATGGGCAATTAAAGATGTTCAGATTTCACTTCATATATCACATCTTTGCCTATTTACTTTATCTGTCTTCATCTGCATTAGATCAAATATTATAACCTGTTAGACAAGGCAATGCCGTTCCACAAGATCATGTTGAGATTTATTGGAATAATGTAGGAGCACAAATCACTGTGGGATGGACACTTCGGGGCAGGTGGAAGCTAGGGATCATCGTGAATAGAGATGCTTTGCAAAACAGTTACACAATCTGTGTTAGAAGGGATTGTATGATGAGCATCAAGCTCTATATGCTAAATGAGATAGAGTAAAAATAAAATCATTGCTATACCTGAAAGGGTCCCTTAATGACTGGAAGGGACAATGTATTGTGAGGTGCAAATTGGCAGCCCCCAGAAAGTGGCAATGCAAGTGGATGGGTGGTAAAAAAGCGTATGACATGCTTGCTTTCATAAGTCAGGACATAGAGGATAAAAGTCCCCAAGTTGTGTACAACTGAATAAAACTTTAATTAGGCCACATTTGGAGTTTTGTGTGAGGTATGGCCACATGTGGTGGAAAGGATGTGGAGGCTTTGGAGACTCTGCAAAAGAGTTTCACCAGGATGTTGCCTGGACTGGAGAGTGTCAATGAGAAGGAGAGGTTGGACAAACGAAGACTATATTTTTCTGGAGCCTTGGATGGGATTAAGTAGATTGGCATCATGGTGTGTGGATGGGCTGTGTTGCACTGTTCTATATATTATTGTATCTTATGGTTGCACAAGGAGGTGCCATGAGAAGAGGATTGGGTATTCGTGCAGAGTGAATGAGACCATCACGATGTCTGGACTAGGCTGCCAAGGTGCATTGCTAGTATTTTGTTTTTTTAGATTGTTTAATGTGTGCACTGTTACTGATGTTACAGTATGTTACTAAAAACAAACAAAGGAACTTAAAATATTTTAAAACTCTGCCATTTGCATTTAAATCGTGGAATAGCTATCTGGATTGCTTTGGATTACAAATTCTTAGCAATAGTAGATTACTTCAGATTTTCCAAAATTGACTGTTTTTTCATCTTGGTTTTATACTCAATTGAAAACATTGAAGGGAAGATTTGATCTGAATGTAATACTTACACTGATGTTGAGATATTATTGAGTTTCATTTAATTTATTTCCCAACTCTGTAGATAAGTGTATTTTATTTCAAACTTATTTTAAATTTCTAATATTACGTTTTTGGTAGTTTTCCATTCTGTTTTCATGTAATAATTTCATAAATTATGTTAAAATGTTACCTAGAATATGCAAAGTGTTCATTGTCAAGATTATAAACTGCCGTCCTCCAATCAACTAACTTGTATGAAGTGATTATAATAAAATACTTATAGGCCTACCAGCATTAATTAGTAGCGATGTAACACAAAGTGGCTTCTGCCTGCCATATTTTAGGAGTCGGCAGTAAAATATTGAAAACAGAATAAAGCTAATTTGTGGTGCATTTTTGCTGGGATTCTGAGGAGTGTTTTTTGTGACCTGAGCCATTTCTCAAATTAATTTTGGAAGTCTCAGTTCAGTTGCTCATTAATGTATCATAGCAAGAAATGTTTGTTTTTAACATAGTATAAGCAAAGATTGCCTAGATGAGGAATTTGTAGTGCCTTGGGAATTTACTTAGAATGGCAAGTTCTCGAGTCAAGAATGCAACAAGATTTAAGAGACCTGGTATTGCGCAATTTATTAGGATTAATTAATGACCACATTGTGGCAACAAAAGCTGCTTTGGAGGAAGAGAATAATTAATTTGTGTCTGACGTTTTAAACCTGTAGCTGAATATGAAAGCATTAAAATAGAACTATAAATAACCTGACAAGTAAGGTTAAAGGATTGGCGATGTGAGGCTGACCTTTAAGGGAATCCTTCAGAATACACAGAGTAGTCATGCACCAATCAGACATAAAATAATTACAATCGCAAACTTGTGGGCCTGTCCCAATTACGCGACTCTTTAGGTGACTGCCAGGGACTAATCACAATGGAATTCACCTACGATATCACCTACGACAACAAAAATTTTCAACATGTTGAACATTTTGTGGCAGTCGCCTGTAGTCGCCTAAGTGGGACAGTGTAATAACAATGGGAGTTTTGAGAAGGAAAATGGGAGTCTCTCTGAGACTGTTGGCTCAGTTTAAATACAATAAGGCAGGATGGCTGTTCAGAAAGATTATACAGAATATTAATAGAATATTGACTGGCCTTGAGGGGGATACGACATATATTGCCTGAAGTAGATTCATATTGCCCGAGTCGAAGACGAGGGCAATATGGATCTAGTGAGGGCAATATATGTCGTATCTCCCGAAAGAGGACAGTCAATGTTGTTATTATTACCCATTATCAGACATCTAGAGGAAAATTTGAACATCTCAGCTCGGCGGACTTCCACGTAAAATTTAACCAAAATGGACGCGGCAGTCTTCCTGTCTGCCGTTTGAATATTCTAAATTTCCCACGCAGCGTCACGTTGCCGTTACGTTGCCAAGTTCCCGGATGTGAGACCAGGGGAATATAAGACTATATTCCCCGCTGTTTTAACAGGTAAAGTCCATAGGCGTTCGCAAGAAAGGGGAATATAAGAAAATATTCCCCTGTTACCCCTGCTGGCAGTAAAAACGAAGGGAATACAATTTTGTAAAAGCATACCTCAGATGTGTGATATGGGTAATAATAACAGAGAAATCACGACTAAAAACGTAAAAGGAAGGAAAATTGAGCACGACAAAGTAAGACAAATGTAAAAACAGAAGGTTAGAATCTCAAAAGATATTTTTTAAATAATGAAATTCAGCGTTGGTCCTTAGAAAGTATGTTTAGTAAATTAATATTGAAAAATAATGGGATGATAGATGAATGAAACATGTATTTTTACATTAATTTCACTGCAGAGAATACAAATGACATCCCAGATGTAGATATAAATTAGCAATTGGAAAAAGGAGGTGATTAAGAGAACTGTTGGTTGAAGTTGTGGTCTAATGTACCTGGGTCCTGAGCCAAACACACCGTGGGCCTTACAAGACCTGACTTGTGCAGAGATGGCATTAATTAATGATCACAGTGAAAGCTACCCTGGAAAGAGAAGAACGAGTTCAAGTTTAGTACTTTTGTAAATCTAGTGTGGTCTAGTGTGATCTAGCAAGTCTAGTGTGATGGTTAATATGTTGATTCGAATTTTCTGAAATTATCTTGATTTGTGGAAGGTCCCATTAGATTAAAAAATAGCAAATGTAACGAGTTGAAAAAGGAGGGGGATTAAAAAGGAGGCAGCCACAGGCCACAGAGGCAACTATTAAAGGCTAATTCGATGGGTATTTAGAATTAGGCACGATTATTGTGGTTTTGTCATTTCCTTCCTCAATTCTCCAGTCAATAATTTTTGCAAGCTAATTTACATTTTACCTCTTAACTGCCTACCAACTCTTCTGTAGTATGTGGCAGGAAACCAAATCTGTGAGGCAACTGCACTGCCTGCTACACCACCGTGCCACCTATCTATCAAAACTATCTGAATAAAAAGGATCCAGTGGATGTAGTATGCTTATTTGCAGAAGGCGTTTGATATATGATATATCAAAAGTCACTGGGCAAAAATTGTATCTGTTGTATCTATCTGTTCAGTGCAGTTATGATACAGCTGCGACCCCTTTGCTAAGCCATTTCAGAAATTAATTAAAAGTTGACACATTGGAGTCGCATGTGAACTTCTTCCTTTTGAAGGAAATTAGTGATGCAAATGTTTTATGGAAATCCACTCTATTTTTGTAGCCACCTGTAAGTCAAGTAGGATTTTATCCATTATACTTGAAGAAAATAGTTTGTTGCTTCAATGGTACCTTTTTGTGATATGTACCCAGATACAGTGATATTCCTTGTTTTGCATATAAATAAGTAAAAATAATACTATACATAAGTAGAGTTGTGTACAAGTACAAGGATGCAGTGTTGGTAGTGTAAGAATAGTAGATTTTACTGAGGCAGTATGCAAAGAATTGTCATGTTGCTGATGCCATCTTTGTACCCTTCTGGCTTGAAATTCTTAAAAATATAGTATTAAATTGGTCTTAAAGGTCATAGCCTTGGTGGCGGTGCTGGGTTGGTTTTTTTTTGGGGCCGGCCCGGTCTGGCAATGCTCTGCTGCCATAGAGTATTTAGATCTATGTCACCTCCCGGCTGCTGCAGGGCATCCAGGAGCTAACACCTCGAACTTGGTCCCACGTGGCCAATGCGCCACCTCCGTGTGCTGTGGCCCTACCCACAGCCTACCTCGGAATCCCCACAGCACTTCTGAGGACATAGGCAACATCATTACTTTAAAGACTGGAATACCATGAATTATGGCTGAGAATTTGGACTGAAGAATTACTTATTTTTTCTGATTAATGAGAAATGATAATTAAGCTTTAAACATTTGTGTGGCTAGCATAGTAGAAAGATAAAATCTTGATCATGTTTTCCTTTTCAATTCTCATTAAAAGCCGTTTTATGTTTAGCTGCTGTATTCAGCCCTGCTTAATTTGAACAGAGTTTGAATTTCCAGATCCAACTCATTTGGGATTGTGCTTAAGTGATGTGAACATTGCGGGCAATGCTGATAGTGATAAGTATTGTACATAAAAATACAGTTTTGCAGTCCGAAATGTCGTCTATTCCCATTGCCTCCACGGTTGCTGCTCAACCCACTGAGTTTCTCCAGCAATTTTATTATCCAGATACCAACAGTTGCTGCCTCTTGTCTACTTATTGTCTAACCCTAATTATCCCTGATTCAAGGAGGTGACTGTCATATTGGTGGGTCTATAAAACAGATGGGATTAAGAAGGACATCAGCAAACAAGATGACATTTTCCATATATCTAGTGATTTCATAATGATTATTATTGAGACTGGCTTTTTAAATTCTCATTTAATTAATTGAATTTAAATTCTGCAGGTGAAATGGTGGGATTCACATTCATGCCTCTTGATCATTGGTTCAAACCTCTGATTGATGGTAGATCTTTAAGATGTGATTTTAATATCCAGTTTAGTTACTAGTATTTAAAAATATGACTATTTTTGCCAGTGGCAATGTTTTGATTCTGTAGAAACTTGTGCTGTAATAATTCTAGCTCAAGAGGAAAAGGATGCATTCTTAATATAACCATATAACCATATAACGATTACAGCACGGAAACAGGCCCTCTCGGCCCTTCCAGTCCGTGCCGACCATTTGTTTTCCCCTAGTCCCATCTACCTGCACTCAGACCATACCCCTTCACGTCCATATACCTATCCACTTTACTTTTAAATGTTAAAATCGATCCTGCCTCCACCACTTCTGCTGGAAGCTCATTCCACACAGCCACCACCCTCTGAGTAAAAAAGTTCCCCCTCATGTTACCCCTAAACTTCCGTCCCTTAATTCTCATGTCATGCCCTCTTGTTTGAATCTTCCCTACCCTCAATGGGAAAAACGTATCCACGTCAACTCTGTCTATCCCTTTCATCATTTTAAAGACCTCAATCAAGTCCCCCCCCTCCTCCTCTTCCAACGGCTCCTGTGGGCCTCTGAAAAAACAAGCCCCGCGCTTGATTTTTAACCTTACCGGTCGGGTGTCGCTCCTCCCCCTCCTCCTCCTCTTCCAACGGCTCCTGTGGGCCGAGCAGGAGGCTTTGCTTGATGTAAACCTCATTCTTCAGAGGTTATAGATTCGGTAGGAAGAGGGTTAGATGACTTAGTGGTAACACATCTATACACTTCAATTGTTATTGGCATGAAGTTGTCCCCCAACTGTTCCTGTATTTCTAGATGTTATGGGTCATGTGGGTTCGATGCTATGTTCCCTATTTCATTCGTCCTGTATGTTGAATATTAGAATAGAAAAATGTGGTTTTTAGATATGTCTGTGTATTTTCTATAAATGCTCAAAATATGCAGTTCGTTCACCAGGGTGAACGAACTACATATTTTGAGCACTTGCAGAAACATGTATAATATGGTAAGCTCTCCTTTACTGGTATTTGTGCATCTGGAATTG
Source organism: Okamejei kenojei (assembly GCA_035221665.1). Lineage (NCBI taxonomy): Eukaryota > Metazoa > Chordata > Chondrichthyes > Rajiformes > Rajidae > Okamejei > Okamejei kenojei. The sequence goes on from CM069143.1 coordinate 46,415,206, forward strand.
TCATACAGCTGGACACATTTTCTAAGATATTAAACTGTTTTTAACATTTTCAGAATCTTAAATTTGAATTTGTTAAGCTGGGATCCGATGCAATTTTGTTCATTTGCTGGTTCCCATCAGCCTTTGACACAGCAGTGCTCTGTTAATCCGTTGCATGTGTTTGCATGAGGCGATTGGTTCCAGTTGTGTTCCAACAACTGCTGCATTTTTCCCATCTATCCACAATGTTGGTAAGAATACTCATGGCAGAAGTGCAAAGCAGAAATGTGTTCTAATGTTGAAACAGAAAATGGAAATATTTAAAAAACCAGAAAAGGGTGAAAACCATAATGTTCTTATGAACGATTTCTTGGTGGCTGTCCTATATTGATGACCTTTAGTTATGCTCTTCTCCTCAAGTGGGATTGAGGGAGAGCAGCATAGGTTCACAAGGTTAATTCCTGGGATGGCAGGATTGTCATATGCTGAGAGAATGGAGCGCTGGGCTTGTATACTCTGAAATTTAGAAGGATGAGAGGAGATCTTATTGAAACATATAAGATTATTAATGGTTTGGACACGCTAGAGGCAGGGGCCGATTGTCCTACTCCTGCTCCTATTGTCTATGACGTATGAGAAATTTAATTTGCCATGCAGTCATACCAGTGAAGAGCAACAAGACACCCAAATACATTTTTAACATGAACATCCACCACAGCGACTCCCCCACATTCCTCACTGTGATGGAAAGCAAAAAAAGTTAAATCTTCTTCCCTTCTTTGTTCTCCCATGGCCGGGGCACTCGAACTTTCCATTGTCAGGGCGATCTTGGCTCCCTCAACCAGCGGTCGAACCCTCCACGCCGTGGCGATCAAGCTCCCATATCAGGGGGGGGAGGGGGGGAAAGGGGGGAAATCTCAGCTCCTCCCTGCCGGGTCATTGGACCCCGGGTCGGGGCTAGTCAAACCTCCTGCGACTTTGGTGCTTCCCAACATCATTCTCTACCCGAGACTGCGAGCTCCTCGATGTTTAAATCTGCAGGCCGCGGTTGGAGTGTCGATCCCAGGCAAGGGATTGCAGGCTCCGAGGGTAAGCCCACCGCCCCGCGATGGGACTCAAAGTCAGTCTCGAGTAAGGCTGCCAGCTCCATGATGTTAGGCTGCAGAGCAACCGGAGATATGATTCGGAAAACAATCACATCTCCAGCAAGGTAAGAGATTTGAAAAAGTTTCCCCCGACCCAAACCCCCACATGAAACAAACCAGAGAACATTAACACATACTTTTTAAAACACTAAAAATAACAAAAAAAAAAGAAAAGATAGATTGTTGGCGAGGCTGCCATCGGTGACAGCCCCACCCGGTGGAATTTGCCAATGTGACTCCTGTCTAATAAAAAGTTTCTATCCATATTTCATTCAGCACTGGTTTGTGGTTCCATAGGAACACGGTGAAAACTGCAATTATTTTTTTTCTGTTTTCTCCTTCACCTGTCTCTCACTCTTTCTCTCTTCCCACTCCACCTCCCACACCCTGTCTTTTTCTGTAGGATCTAGAACTTTCTGGCCCCTTCTATCTGCTTGTCATTGTTGCAGGGTACAGCCAATTGCCTTGTTAAATTTCATTCAAACATCTGGATTCTCTGGCAACAAGTGATTTTCCCAGCTTGGGTTGGTGGCTGATAGGTCTGCCTTTCTGAGGAAACCTTGCAAAGATTTCTAACATTAACCCACCGACTCCATGGGTAAGGTATAGTGACTTTTTTCATGCAAGTTAAATGTTATTTTTTTTACCTCCTTTGTTAACTTGGTGAAAAATAAATATTCAAACAAACTCAGATATTTTGTAGGCTTTGTTGTATCTCCTACTTGGATAACGTTAGTTTTTAAAAATATAACCACCAATTTTGCATAATCATTTCATTCTGCTGATTAGCAACTGAATCAAATCTCTTTAGAGGTAATCTGTTAAGTATTGTACCTCAGCATTATCAATCATTAATTTTCATGCAATAGACAATTGACATGCTTACATTTAAAAGTTCCAAATCAAAATACTGCAGATATGAGAAATCTGAAATGAAACAAGTTGCTGGATGATAATAAGAAAGAGTAGTAAAATCTCAGTCTTGTTATCAAAATAGTAAATAAGGCTCAATCTAGAGATAGTAATGAATTTGGCTATTTGGCCACGTTCCCTTTTTAAGCTTAAACATGAATGAGATCATACTGGAAATACAGTGTAATTTAAAGAATACGGAATGCAATTCTGGTCAGTGCTTACAAAAAAGAGGTTTTAGTGCAAAGTGTGAGAATATTGCCAGGAAGGTCTTCTAAGAATACGTATTGGAGATTTCCAGCAGAAAGGAGACTGAGGGGCGTTTAAAACAATAAATAAATGCTTTGTTTAGGTAAGGCAGATCGAAGCGGCCTTTATTTCCTTTGGGGGCATAGATTTACGATAATTGGAGCAGGGATCAATGCGTGGGCCCCAACAGCTTGTGATCTATGACAATAGTTGACTGAGGGGATCAAGTATCGAGTTTTCACGTTTGCTGATGATGTAAGACCTCATAGGGGCAGGATGTAAAGAGGCTTCATGGCTATGTAGACGTGCTGAGTTAGTGATTTGCAATATGATCAATGCAATATAATGTGAAACAAAAAGTTAAAAATGGTGCGAGATTGGGAATGCTGATATTCAAAATGAACAGATAACTTATTCAACCAGTATGGATGTCGTGGGACAAATGGCTTTCTCCTGCGCCCCACATATCTATGATCCTATGATAATCCTGGAAGGTAATAATTTTGAGGTAAATTACATCCAGGTCAATGGCAATCCATGTTGTTGGTTGCAAACATATCAAGGTTGAAATTTTTTCTAACAATTTCTGTAGCTCAAAAAGAGTTTTGCAGTGAAAATTGATGCTCTCCGATTAGATGTTCCATTATTTGATTGTGGCCAAATAATGGAACAAAACAACTTTACATTGAAATGCTGACTTTACTGGTTGTTACATTTTATCCTCATCTTTTCTTTAAGTATCATTCTTATTGCTTATTTTGAGCTTTAATTTGGTTGCATTTTGGAACACTGGAGTAGTTAATAAAACAAAAAATACTGCTTGTCAAAAATAGTTGAAGTAGCCATGTTGTTTGTGCTGACGCATGATGCCAATCTAAACTAATCCCATCCATCTACACATGGTCAACATCTTTCCATTGCCTGCCTGTTCGTGTGCCTGTCTAACTGCACATTGCTGACGTATATGTTTCTGCCACCTCCCCTGCCTGGCACCTACCACTCACTGTATAAAGCAAAAATGATCCTTGTAAAATCTCCTTTAAACCTTCCCTCTCTCGCTGTAAATCTATTTCTTCTAATTAACATTTCAACCCTGGGGAAATAGACCGGCTAGACTATCCATGCCTCTCATAATTTTATGGTACTTTCTATCGAGTCACCCCCTCACTCTCTGATGCTCTAGAGAAAACTATCTAAATTTGTCCATCCTTTGTTTGTTTTTTGCTCATGCTCTTTAATCCAGGAAACATCCTGGATAAACCTAATCTGCACCCTCTTCAAAGTCAACACATCTTTCTCCTTGACAGTACAAAATAAGGGAAAAGTCATCTTAATAAGCTCATCCATCCATTCCTTTCTGTTCATTATATAAACAACATATTTCTAATCATTTCCTGATACCTTTGTCCTTAGTAGTGTAATTTGACAAGCCTGACATGTTGACAGATACGGATGGCTGTAACTTTATGGAGGTAATTTGATTCCCTTTGTCCCAGGTTCTTGAGACAAACTGGAATTGGTGCTCGTAGAAGCAAAAGTCACTGATTCAAGTCAATTTTAACAAATAACACAGAAGTAACTCAATTGCTGGTTAACAGTTTACATTTGTAAAGCTTTGTCCACCATCACTAGAAGCGAACAAAGTAAATCGGTAGACAAAAATGCTGGAGAAACTCAGCGGGTGATGCAGCATCTAAGGAGTGAAGGAAATAGGCAACGTTTCGGGTCGAGACCCTTCTTCAGACTGATGTGTGGGGGGGGGGGGGGGGGTGGGAAGAAGAAAGGAAGAGGCGAAGATAGTGGGCTGAGGGAGAGCTGAGAAGGGGAGGAGAAAGCAGGGTCTACCTGAAATTGGAGAAGTCAATGTTCATACCGCTGGGGTGTAAAGTGCCCAAGCGAAATATGAGGTGCTGCTCCTACAATTTACGGCGGGCCTCACTCTGGCCATGGAGGTGGCCCAAGTACATTGGTTGTTCTGCTACTGTGTGTTTTTGTACGGCTAATTGAATCTAATGTGAGTAGCGAATTTAGGAAGACTCTCTGCATTAAGAGGGCTAAATTGGTTATAGCACAATTTCCATAAGGAACTGGAGAATCACCCAAAAGTTGCATTGAAAATTGACATTCAATAAAGCTGTCAATGTTTACATGCAACTTCCCCACAATAATTGGAAACCATTGTTTCATAAGCTGCAATTTGGTTATGGCTATTGAAATTTGCAAGCAAACTCCTCCGACACTTGTTAAACAATGTAAAATGCAACCTTTAGTATATTGAACTTGCAATAATAAATTTATTGCTATTGAAAATACTTTTGTTTTTGATAATAGTGCAGAAACATAACTTTGTGCTTGTGAGTTTGTAATCTCTAGCCCTGAAGCCCCTTTCTTCCAGTTCGTTGACCATATTTAAGAGGGAGTTGGATGTGGTCCTTGTGGCTGAAGGGATCAGGGGGTATGGAGAGAAGGCAGGTACAGGATATCGAGTTGGATGATCAGCCATGATGATATTGAATGGCGGTGCAGGCTCGAAGGGCCAAATGGCCTGCTCCTGCACCTAATTTCTATGTTTCCATTGGCGCAAATGTTTCTATAATACAATTTTCTATAATTCTTAGAAACGCATCTATCATATTATTGAATTACCTGTGTGCAAAGCTTCACGGCCTATCTAACATGCAGCAATTGTATGTTCAATGTAATTGGTATGGGAATGCACTCTATTCTCTTCCATATGCATTCTCCATATGCAATATGCATTCAAGACACTCTCCTTTGAACATGAATTGCTTGGAGATCATTATACCACTTTTTATTGTACAATTTATATCTTATTGATAGGAATATCTATAATAATTTTGAGTGCACTTGGATATCACAATATAAAAACCATATTGCTGAAGTGGGATGCTAATTCATTTTGTGATACACTATCAACATATTATGAATGTTACTGTACTGTGAAGAATGGCTCAGTTTCAAGAAATTTAAACTCCGCTGATTAATACATTTGGAAATGGCAAACAATATTGGACCTCTATTTGCAGCTAAGAAAGTTATAGGTCATCTATGGCCAATCTGGTTTGATCACAAAATAATAATTTACTCTTCAGTGTTCTAGTGGACTGCAGGCTGAATATGTTTCAGTGGTGCAGAAGATGAATGAAAACTACTTCTCAATACAAGACTCAATGCAAGAGCACTTCCAACTGAGGTTTAGGTTAGAGCGCCAGTCTGCAGGGCTGGTGCATTGATCCAAGTGCTTTGCTTAATAGTTGTATTTCTCACCTGACTTGCAATGACGGTATATTAAATGTTTTTCTATTTGTAGTTCTGTTTAAACTATTTCTTCTGAAAGATTTTCCATCTCATTCCAAAATAGAAAACTCAAGAGTTTCATTATATAATTAGCCTATACTGCTATTTTCATAATTATTTAGGCTGCAGATTTATTATGCTAGTTCAGAAACCTTAAGTGGTTTCAAATCAAATAGTAAATATATATCATCTAAGAAGCAATTTATAGACTGCTTATCCCTTGAGGTTAGTACTTTAATACTCATCAATATCCTGAAAATTAATCTTTAGTTGCAACGTGGTACTCAAAAAATATATTTTACATCTTCATCTTAAAATTAAACTTGGTCTGACATACAGACACATTAATTACAGCAATCCACCTAAATTACTGTTCTACAATTCCTCTTCCATTTCTCTTTTTGCATTGGGTGAAGTTCTTGATCTATTTCAAATTTTTGAGAAATTGTTCCACAACAACTGCTTAGCTATGAGTAAAACTGTCTTGATGAACGTTGAATTTTTGCGGTTATCAGTGACATTTATACACCAGAATGCATCAGTGATTTTCAAAGTGAATTTTCCCATAAATGAACCCACAGCCTACTGGTGCCAGAGAACTGCTGAGGTCAATTTCTAATTTGATTGTAAAATGATGGAGCATCATCTTCAACAAACAGTGCATTTGTTTTCTCTTATAAACTAGTTGTAGTTATTAAATAGTTAAATGCTGTTTGTTTGCCAAGAATCTAAATCAAAGCTCTTTTCTTTGCCATCTTTGAAATGATGAGAGCAAGTCCCTGTCTATACATCTTTATCATTAAATAATTAACCGTGCATTTTACAATATTTTACTTTTTCATTTTGTAGAAAATGGTAATTAATGCAATTAAGAGAGTGATCAATAGACATTCTGGTATTGCAGATTAAAAACTTGTCTTGTGATGCTGTGTATTTGTTTTCTCTTATGATTGTAGTTATTAAATAATTTATTTGGTGGTGAATGTTATTACAGTTTATCCATCTCTACAATTCTGGAAGAAAATGCTGGAACAATCAGTTGCCAGACTGTGATCCCCATTAATAACCAGTTCCGCATTATTCAAGGTATAAAAAGTATAAACCATGAGATCTCTTTATACTGCATGTTCCTTTTACATTTGGATATTTATACAATTTATATCTCTGTAATAATTTTGATGAGCTTGACTCTCTAAATGTTTAAGTATTGGGAATTATGTTATTTGTATGATGCTGTGTACCATGATGTGGGGAAATACAAAATGAGCTATCTTGGCTTCAGCTAAGTTGTTGAGTAGCTGTGGCGCAAAAACCAAACCCTGACTTCATCAGTAAAAATGAACATATTTTTAAAAAATCACTGTTGGCATCGGACCGCCACTTTAGATCCTACAACTATCATAATACTTCAGCTGAAAGAAAGATTTATTTGAGTATAGCTAACACCTTTCCTTTTAAAACAACTGTCTTGGCTCTCTTCAGTAAATCTAATTTTATCCTTTATGTTCACTTTGACCATCAGCCTAAATCTGATATTTTGACTTTTCTCTCAAAGTATTATGTTCCACTTTCTTGTTTTCTGCTGTGCCTGATTTTGTCTGTGGTGAATTGTCTTTTAATTTTCCTTGATGTTTTCTGCATTTTCTTCCATTGTTCTTGAGCTGCACCTATGTAATTCAGTTTTTATACGCTAGTATGCAGTTGGCATGGTGGCTTTTCTTAATGTCGTCATCTCCAGGCTACCTCTTTCTGCATCTGGGAATCAGGTTGTTAATATGAACTTTACTCTTAACCCAAGCATTGTATTTGTTAATAGACTACTTGTTATGAACGTTTTATGTGTTTTTTATAAATGAGTCATAAGGTCTTGAAATGGAAATCAGGAAGATTAAAACAGAGTTTTTGCTACCTAGTATAACATCTGTTCTATTGTTATTCAATTGTTTTATCCTACCGTATCCACTTCCCCCTTGTTGTGCTCCACACACCGATACCTCAATTAACTACAGGAAACTCTGCTGCCACTCCTCCTTTAATTCTCCCAAGACATATTTGCTCGTTGACTTACGTTGACTCCTGGTCCTCAATGTACTGGAGTATAAACATTCTGTCCCTACCACATTTTTGATGGTCATCGATGACCCATCCCTCAATTAACTACAGGAAACTCTGCTGCCACTCTTCCTTCAATTCTCCCAAGACATATTTGCTCATTGACTTACATTGACTCCTGGTCCTCAATGTACTGGAGTATAAACATTCTGTCCCTACCACATTTTTGATGGTCATCGATGACCCATCCCTCTAATCTTTCATCCTCTCCTGCATTGGTTAACCTTCCAGCTTTGGTCTTTTATGCAACACTCTTCTGATTCATGGAAATTATTTGAGATGCCTTCTATCAGTGATATGCATCCTTAAGCACTTTTTGTAGTTTAAACATTTGTCGCTGTATGTTACTACAATAGAAGAATTTGACTAATGCTGCAAACTTTCAGATTCTTCTTCATAACCTGAGAATGTTTCACTTTCAGAGGCTGAAGAGGCTCTTTTGATTGATGATCCTTTTACACGTGAGTTCCTAATTTTTGTTTCATTGTAAGAATTAGTAATCCTTGCAATTGCTAGCAAGTAAATCTTGGAATAGACTTGGGAGGCAGATATCTCTCAATTTGCCCAGTTAATTTCTAGAGGATTTCATGGTTTTTGCTCATCTATTAACCTACCAGCGCTAGCTCCCTCTTGCACCTTCTGCATGTGTTTATGTTCCCGTCAAGGGTAAAGAACATTGAAACATGGAAGCTCAATTCTTTAAGTTTCTTCTGGGTTAAGAAGCTTCTCTGAATGCTCAACTTCCCATTATTTTAACAAATTTAAGTTGAAGATAATCCAGTTTGTCTGGAATTGCCATGGCTGGTTCTCTCAATCAGAATATCTGAATGCTTGCCTTGGTCATTCTTGGCAACTTTGATTTAGCTTTAGCAAAATTGTGAAAATTCAGCCACGCTGAAGTATTCAAGGCATCTTCTTTCCTCTGGAGAAGAAGACGATGTTTTGAAGATTTCTGTCAATCAGAGCGTTGAATTGCTCCTATCTGTGGGGAAAGGGGACAGGGTTTCCAACTGAGGTGGATTGATTTTCCGTAAGTTAGAAGAAAAATTATTTCCATTTACCTGTAAGCATGCTGCTAATTCAGCTGATACATTTATATCAATGTCTGAACAAGGGTCTCTACCTGAAACGTCACCCATTCCTTCTCTCCAGAGATGCTGCCTGTCCCGTTGAGTTGCTCCAGCATTTTGTGTCTACCTTCCATTTATATCAATTTTTCTTCTATTAATGTTTTGCCAGTTTTCCTAGGATAAAGCACTTGATTGCAATTGCATGGGGATTTCTTGCCATGTAATTCATCACAGAGTCAGCTTGCTTCCTTGGGAAGTGTAGTTCGGTTGTGATTTTAAACTTTGCAGTTGAGGACTTAAGTGTGTAATTTAGGCTTATGGTCCAAGGCGCAAGATGAAATGTGCTTGGAAGAGCCTATACACATTTAATTGCTAGTTGAGTGGAAATTTGAGTTAATATTACTGAAGGATAACTTGAAGCAGAACTGCCAGTTACGATACCAACAGTGAGAATTAATTAACTGAAATTGTTGCATTCAAGGTTTGGACCCAAGGCTCAGAATCTCATCTTTCTTGAGCTTGTCTTAGACTTTCTTAGAACAGTGCTGGAAGCTACATGTCAGATTGAGAATGGTATGGAGAATTAAAATAATGGGCAATTAGACTCAATGGGTTGCCCCTGCAGACTGAGTGCAGGTGCTCTGCAAATACATCACTCAATCTGCATTTGGTTCGTCTGGGGTAGGGTAGAGTAGATCATTAAAAAAGTTCTGAATGCAATATACTAGATTGGAATAAATGTAAGTGAATTGTTGCATCGCCAGAAAGTTACTAGATAGGTGGGAAGCAATGAAGTCAGAGAGCAGGTGCAGTATCTCCTGCATTTACACCAAAGTAACTTAATTTCCTTTTGTGGATTACATCAGACCTTTGTGTAATGCATCCTGCAGAACCGCTCCCTATTTTACTGCCATTACAGCCACAACGTGATTTTGGTATCTACAAATCTAATTTTGCAAAAGCTAACTTTGTTAGTCTCCAAATTTATATCTCTTTAAAGTTTTATTATACTGTGCCAACAATGCCTAATATTAATGCATTTTATTGTTTTAGGCTTATGTAGGATCCATGTACAAGGTGATCAGGCTAATTGCAACTTTGAACTACCTGATGACGAGTTCTGCCTCAACTTTCTCACTGAAGTAAAAAGGATTCAGCAAGGTAGACGAGCTTTGAATTTAAAATCAAAGAAAGAAAAAAAATCTTTTTTTTACAGATGAAGACCCTTTTTTACCCTCGCAGTGAACAGTCTAGTAAAATGTCTAGTAAAATGCTCGAAAGATCTGTTTAAATGTAAGATATAATTGTCAAGAAGATATTATAATGTCTTGCTTGGAGTTCTTCCACCAGTTTGTTTTTTGCTCTATTATAATCAAAGGTCTTATAGCTCCGCTATAGAATCTTTGATTGTAATGGTCCTAACTTGTGAGTGATAGAAATTAAATTGCTTTTGTTCTCTAAATTAGATATTCTATGCCTCGGGCCTCCCTATTGTTGTACTTTGACCAGCCTGCTGTTTTATAACTTCCCTGTGGTTATAATCTTTATGTGATTGGTGTCACAGTGCATATTTATTTTGTGCACTGTAACATCTTGGTAATCCTAGTACTTCCCTGCTACAGTCAGGCTGATGCAGTTCATCAGAAAGGATTTGGGGGTAATTCTTGAAGAGACCATATTCTTTGCCTTTCAGATGATGTGAGATAAGTGCACAATTTAAGTTAAAATTAATTATTTCACTTGGCATTTAGTTATAAACAAAACAGATTGATTTGTTAGACTTTAAAGGAATTTGAAATTTGAAAATGTGTTTTAAATGTTTTCAGGTAAATTTAATGTGACTATCTCAGCTTATGAAGTACAGGTATTAATTTGTTGTGTTTGGTTTAAAGCAGTATTGCTAAAGGTGAATAGTTAAGGACAAGCAGCTATGTGTTAGAATCTATTTCTCAAAATGATTGGAATACTTTTGTTGCGTGTTCAGGTGATATTTGCAAGGTTTAATATGATAGCAGTTAGTGATGTATGCATAATGCAGAAATGGCCTTCACTATTTCACTGAAAATGAGAATGAATGATTTAAGAATGTAATTTGAGTTTTATGAAACGGTTGACACTTCTGTTTGGTCTTTTTTCTTTCTCTATTCAAATACAGCTACATTTAAAAACACTGGTGTTGATAAAGTAACGATGGATCCATTTGGGATAGAATCAGCTAATTGGCCCCAGATTGGCATGCCAAATAGCAAAGGAAGCGGAGCAGGTAAATCAGGTAAAGTCCAAGTTTCTGTTAGGCAAATGTCTAGAAAATACAGGGTTGGTTAAGTACCAGTGTGGAATTTGAACTTATCTTCTCAGATTAATTGGGAGGGAAAAACTTAAATAGCTGGATGTTCTAATTTGATTTAAGAATTGTTTGTTGTTTTGTTGATAAAGCCAAACTGAAGTTAAATATTTTAGCTACCTGCACATATGCTTTTCAGTCGCCTTCATGTAGATACTCAAATCGGAGGTTAATGTTCAAAAATAAATAAGGCAAATGCTCAATGTTGGTTGACCATGTATTGAACAGTGAAATGGGGAAGTTCCACCTTCAAAGCAGTAACTATATCCCTACCTCCGGCTTTATGCTGCACCCCCCCCCCCCCCCCCCTTCATATAACGTGCCCTTTTGTCTCGTTTTCACCTCCAGCCAATGTCACGTATTCTACCCCATCTGTCAAACAACTCCCTCTCACCTGCATCCAAGACTTGCCAAGCTTTGTCCAGCCTTGCCTCTCTTTTCTAGCTTTCTCCTCACTAATCCAATCAGTCTGAAGAATTTCCACCACAGATGCTACCTGTCCTGCAGTTCCTCCAGCCCATTGTGGCTTGCTCATGAGTTTTACACCAATCTCCAACCTACTGTACCTTAATCTTCTTTGGCGATTAACTCCACTGCAGTTATTTCCTCTGCAGTCAACCAGCCTCTCAGTTGCCAGACATAAAACAGAATAATATCAGGATCCAATTGAATTTTTTTTTAATCTGCAGTCATTTCGTGTTTTGGCATTTCCAGGATTCCTGGCTATAATTATGATCTCTTGCTTGCTCAACATATCATGGTCATTAACCACCTTGGTTAAATCTGCCAGATTCTCACAGCTTTCTAGAAACATTGGTAAACATGCGTGAGTGTTTAAGGTACACTTTTAAAATAGTTTACATTGCAATTTTCTTCTCCATTAGAGTTTGGGTTTGATGATGATTTCATTGATGTTTTAAATCTGGAAAAGAAGAATCAACAGAATCAAGCTGGAAGCAAAGTTGCACCTGTGGCAGTCTCTTCTCGTACCAAGTAAATAACTAATTTATTAATTGACCACTGAGATTAATTGGAGCAATATGGACCTACAAAAATTGGTCTTGGCATAATTGGACTAGGGTGAGAAGAGAAATCAACTGGGATTTCATGCTGTTGTTCTGTTACTGTGAGAGAATTAAATTAAATTAAACCACAATTTATATTGTTAGAAATTTTAAGAAATCAAGCAAATTTCATCCTATGACACCTGAAATTCTTGGCCCCTTGCAGCTGATCAGCATATGATGTCTTGCTTCTGTCAGCTATTCATGCCTGAGCAGAAAATGTGATTGTCAGTGGTCAACTGACAACAAGAAAAGATAAAAATAATTCTATACACTTTCAAAAAAGAATTGAGATTTTTCCAAGATTTGTAGGGTATTGGAGTTTTTATCAGCTCGCAACCAGCTCTCTGCAGCAAAAAGGGACCGTGAGCAGTTATAACACTTTCTGTGCCGTCCAACACACATTGAGTGAAGAATTGGGTGAGGGGTCTTTGATCCATCATGCCAGTTCTGGATTCGCGATAATTTTTGTCAGATTTTCTTGGCATGCCGACGCTATCATAAAGCCATTTGTAGCCTTTCACATTTTCCTTTTACACAGAGGGTAGTGGGTTGTTATGGAGGTAGATATAATAGTGATGTTTAAGAGACTTTTGAACAGACATGTGGATGTGCAGGGTATAGAGGGATATGGATCATGTGCAGGCGAAATGAGATCAGTTCAGCTAGGCATCATATTCAGCACAAACATGGTGGGCCAAAGAGCCCGTTCCTGTGCTGTACTATTCTGTTCTAAAGCAATTAGCTCTCTAAGATTACTTCAATTCATTTAGATTAAATTAAAGTTTTTAAAAATAACTCAATTATTGTGTTTATATATAAAGAAATAAAGATTCCTGTCATTGAAAAATACATATTCCCAATAGGCAATAATGTAAAAGCTTGCATGATCTTAGGATACAAATTCCTACCTTTTTTTTCCACGTGACAATATTTCTGAAGGAAGCATTTGTTAACTGCTGATAGCAGCTGTTGCTCCCTATTATCTGTTCTTGGTGTTTCCCATCTGCACTTTAAAACAGCACTTATCTTTTTTTTTAATGTAGCAAACCATTAACTGAAAAAGATGGGTCACGGAATGGACAGCCAAGAGTATCCAACACAATGCGGAAGCTATTTGAACCAAGTAATCAATCGTTAGCCAGAGAAGGTCTGATTAAACATTGTCTAGCAAAACGTGAAAAAGACTTTGTCGACTTTCAGGATTTTAGGTCTGTACAAATTACCTTATCATATGGAATTGTAAGGTTGTTAAGTTCAGAGTTGGTTAAATAATTTCAGTCAATTTCCCTAATGTTCACTGTGCTGTGTAGATTTTTATCCCACTAATTTAGGTTTGTTTTCTTTTGAGAACTCGAGCAAACAAATTATCTTTGGGAAGTCTATTATAAATTGGGAAGTGAAAAATCACAGTCAAACAAATTTGATTTGAAGGAAAGCATTCAACAAAATGTTGTTAAAGAAGACTGTTTCGTCTAGCTGATATTCATTGATTTCTTTCTATGGCACCATGTTCCTGTTAACTCAGCCATTGAATAAAAACATTGGTTTTGTACTTTCATAAAGATTCAGGGCCTTTATAGCAATCTTAATCTTCATAGAACAGTATTTTAATTCCTTTTCATAAGAATTCTATATTTAATCAACTGTAGGCTCTTGATCCTTAATTTGTTCTATATTTTGCAGTACCTTTCTCTAAGTAGAAACTTCCTACAGTCCAGTAATGTACTAACTCATTGTCTTTAATGTTTAATGATTTTATCCCAAACAGTGTCCTGTTGTTTGGTCTTCCTATCTATCCTAACCTTAAAGTTTGAAATACATAAATTTGGCACAACATTTATAGAGCTACAGTATCTTTTTGCAAATCTCACCTTAGTAACCTTTTAACTGGTTTAGTAAAAATGGTTTAAGACTTATTAGGCTTTAACATAATTCAGAATCTTAGTATCTTAGCCATATTTAAAACGTGAGGATTTAACTATCACAAGCTTCAGTATGGTGAAAGAATCGTTTATTTTGAAACAAAACATCAAATTCCCATTTGGGAAGTTCACTTGTACATTTTAACTGAGAATGCTGTGAATGGTTATCTGACTGCAGGTTTTTTGTTGGCACCTGGAATGTAAATGGACAGTCTCCAGATTGTAGTCTGGATCCCTGGTTATCTGCTGATGCACATCCACCTGATGTGTACTGCCTGGGGTAAGAGATGTCTAACTAAATTATTACAATCCTTCTTGCAACTTCTAAATACAAATGAAAGTTACAATAACTTGATTAACTGATTTTCATTGGGTTGCTAACTTGAATTACTGTCTAAATTGATGTTCAGCTTTCAGGAGTTGGATCTCAGTACTGAAGCCTTCTTTTACATGGATTCTGGGAAGGAGAATGAATGGTTGAGTGCAGCAGAAAAAAGCTTGCATCATAAATCTAAATATAGCAAAGTAAGTTAATACCTTCACAAAATTAGATAAAATTGGATGCCTGTTTATGTTTCAAATGGGAGTACAGTAAAGCTCTGATTATCCACTATCAGACTATTTGTAAATCTCAATCTTTGGGGTATGGCTGACATTTGGGATGAAATGGGTCCTTTTTTCTGTTGACCCATTGTTACCAAATAAGTTGTAAAGAGCACCCTTGAAAGCCAACCAGCAATGAAGTTTCTTTAAATTATTAATGTTAAAACTTTTTAATTAAGTACATTTTTTTACACAAAGGATGGTGGGTGTGGGGAACAAGCTACCGGAGGAGGTAGTTGAGGCAGGTACTATCGCAATGTTTAAGAAACATTTAGACAGGTACATGGATAGAGTAGGTTTAGAGGGATATGGGCCAAAAGCAGGCAGGTGGGACTAGTTTAGATGGAGCATTTTAATCGATATGGGCAAGTTGAACTATAGGACCTGTTTCCACACTGTATGACTGAGAATATCAATGTGCAGAGCTTTTTTTAAAGCGTTTTATGACATTAAAATTTTGAATTGACATAACACAAATCAGCATGGTAAGAAAACTGCAGAAATATTGCAGCATGAATTGAGGCCATTTGGCCTGTCAAGATCATGTAGATCTAGAGAAAATTAATCCACATGGTCCCACTGCCTTTTTTGATTATCCCTGCAAATTCTTGTAGATACTTCTCCTGTTGACTTTGCATTTCAGATCAAACAACTATTGGTTGTATAAAGTTTTAACACTTTTGGTTATTTTGATGATATTCCCTTTTTAGGTAAAGCTCATTCGATTAGTTGGAATGATGATGATTGTGTTTGTGAAAAAGGAACACGAAAAGCACATAAAAGATGTGGCAGCAGAGTCTGTAGGAACAGGAATTATGGGAAAGATGGTAAGAACAATGTTGACAATATCCGAGAGGGTACACAGCTTGTCTTTTCTCCAGCTACACTCCAATGAAAAAAATTGTTTGCAAAGAGCACCCAACCACATTTTTTTGTTATTTTATCACTTGGAGAAGACGTTTTAGATTGAGTTTAATGGATGCAAGGCATGCTACCAGTTTGTTTAAAAAAATAATAACATGGCCAAAAGGATTTCCTTGTGGTATCAAGCTCTGTACAAAGCATTATTTGTGTCCAAATTCTCAGGGTAATAAAGGCGGAGTAGCAGTCCGGTTTGTCTTTCACCACACAAGTTTCTGCATTGTGAACTCTCACCTTGCTGCTCACGTGGAGGACTTTGAGAGAAGGAATCAGGATTATAAAGATATATGTGCTCGCATGAGTTTCCAAGGATCTGAACATAATCAGCCTTCAATAAACATTAGTAAACACGAGTGAGTATGGAAGAGGGCTTGGGGAATGCGGGACAAGTGTCAGTGTTCATTAATCCTACGCAGTCTGGTAGTGTAAAAAACAGTCTGTCTCTGTGTTAGCTGTATGAGATATGCATACTCTTATTACCTCCATTACATTTATTGCACTAATTTCTCAGATTTTGGTTGCCAATTTACACTGCTTCCACTGAAAACTGGAATGACACTGCTCCAAAGTTGGTTCTATTTTAGGACCAGAGGATTTTTAAAGAGGATTTCTTTTTCGTCACTTTAGAATTAACAGTTGAAAAAATTGTATACTTTTCGTTTTAACTAATTAAATTGTTTTTAATTGTTTTTATTAGGTTGTTTTGTGTTTAGCACATTAATTCTGCTTCCATAATCACTCACTTAAAGATACTTTGTAATGTTCATAGAATGCAGACAACGGAAAAATTAAACATTTACTTTCTGGGTTTCCAGATCCTTTTTGCAACTTTTGGTCTTATGAGGTTCTATTCACAATTTCACATGCAATGAAGCAGTCTGATTGCTGGGAAGCTAAACATTAGATGTGTTTAAGATTCTCATTCAGACGCCATCATGTCAAATCCCCACTATCAACGTCTCAGTTCACCATTGATCAGAAACTCAGCCAGCAATTGCTGCCTAAAATTATGGCTGAGAGAACAGATTGGAGATGTGGGCAGTAACTGATCCATGTTTACTCAAATTCTATCATCAAGGTTTTCCATCAAAGCACATTGTGAGTGTGATGGAATCCTCTCTATTAATAGTGCAGGTTAGACCACCCTTAAGATCTGTGCAAACATCATAAAGCACGTGTCGAGATGCCACTATGGACCATATACAAGATGTGTTGCAGCAACTTGCCAAGGCTGCTTTGGTGCTTACTAAACTGTGATCTCTACTGCCCAAAACGACCATGTAATAAGCAACCATGTGAAACACTATCACTTGTTAGTTCCCCTCCAAGTCAAACACATAAATGCTTCTTCAGCACTAAATCAAAATCCTGCTGTTACCTGTCAACTAGACCTTTCAGTGCTTTCACCTTGGGATGCTATCTTCTCAATGCCTTTATGGATGGACAATAAATGCTGAGCTTGCTGGTGATTACTATATCCCTATAATTAATAAAAACAAGTTTTGTCTTTAAATCTAACACTCCTTTTATGGTGGTTATAAGATTACCCTGTGCAGTAAGGAAAGTTTTTATAGGTAATGTTTCCACATCTTCCCAAAGCAGTTGCAACATTTTCGAACCTTTCTCACTTTGTTCACATTTCTGTTAGCGTTGTTCTTTGGCTTGGTGACCTGAATTACAGACTCTGCCTCCCAGATGCCAGTGAAGTGAAGGCATTGATAGAAAAGCAAGATTTAAGGAAACTATTGGAATTTGACCAGGTTGGTAATTACTTGTGTCTGCTATTCATTATGTGAAAACAAGTTGAATGCTTTCCTTCAAATCTAATTTCAGAGAATCAACAAACCTTTAATCTAGTGGTATTTTAATAGGGTATGATTTTGTTTGGTACCAATAATATTACATGTACGAATTACAAAAATAACATGATAAGGGCGTGGGGCTGCACTAAAACCAATTTCAATGTTTAAATGAGTTATTTGGAGTATAAATAGAATAGTTAAAGTTTGTCAGTTTAATTTCAAATTTGAGTATGATCATATTCAGTCTTAATGGAGGTTATTATATTTTTGCCTCCTGAGTATTTCAATGTTAATCTTTTTGGATTTAGGAAATTTGTTTTATATAAGCTTTGAGAACTAAGAGATGAATTTGGAACTTTAGTCAAGATAGCATTTTGGTCAAACAAGAATGAGAACGGGGAAACTTTTGGGAAGAACTAAAATTAACCACGTGCTATGAACATTTTTAATTGTTAATACTTTGTGTGATTGTTTAATTATTGCCTATGCTGCTCCAATAACCTGTATGCCTTTTTAGGGATTTAAGGGAGAAACTCATTCGACAAAGCACTATTAAATCTTTATCTGAACAGAAACCGTAGATTTGTTTTTTGGCATATAGTGTGAAGTTCAATATTTTACCAGTGTTTTACATACATAACCCATTTTGGCTTTCTTCAGAAATGTGACTTTTAAAATATGGATAATATTTGATTATTATACAATTGGTTTCTATCATATTTTCAGCTGAATATTCAACGCATTACTAAAAAAGCCTTTGCAGACTTTAATGAGGGGGAAATTCATTTCAGACCCACTTACAAATATGATACTAAATCAGACCGATGGGACTCAAGGTAAATAACCTTGTTAAATTAATTTATTAATGCAAATGTGTACAAATGGTGTTTTTCATGCAAACCATTATGGAGCATTGGTTAATTGTTGTAGCCTGCAATTTTCATCTGGATGCAAATTGAGTTAATTTTAAGAAATACATTAATTGTTTTCACTTGTACATTTTTTTACAACTGACACTGACCTTCTGTAAACCAATCCAATTGTGTAGATTTTTAGAACATTTTAAAATGCAAAATTTACTAAACAAAAATGGTATTTACTACAGTTTGATTGCTAGAGTTCAAGATTAGTTTATCACAGTCATGTTCTAAATAAAGCTTTGTTTATTATTGTCACATTTACCAAGGTAGAGTGAAAATCTTTTTGTTGCATGTTATCCAGTCAATGAAAACACTATACATGATTGCAATCAAGCCACCCACAGATGCAGGATTAAGGGTATAACATTTAGTGCAAGATAAAGTCCAATTAAAGAGAATTCAAAGGTCTCCAATGAAGGAAACATAGAAATTAGGTGCAGGAGTAGGCCATTCAGCCCTTCGAGCCTGCACCGCCATTCAATATGATCATGGCTGATCATCCAACTCAGTATCCCGTACCTGCCTTCTCTCCATACCCTCTGATCCCCTTAGCCACAAGGGCCACATCCAACTCACTCTTAAATATAGCCAATGAACTGGCCTCAACTACCCTCTGTGGCAGAGAGTTCCAGAGACTCACCACTCTCTGTGTGAAAAAAGTCTTTCTCATCTCGGTCTTAAAGGATTCCCCCCTTATCCTTAAGCTGTGACCCCTTGTCCTGGACTTCCCCAACAACGGGAACAATCTTCCTGCATCTAGCCTGTCCAACCCCTTAAGAATTTTGTAAGTTTCTATAAGATCCCCTCTCAATCTCCTAAATTCCAGAGAGTATAAACCGAGTCTATCCAGTCTTTCTTCATAAGACAGTCCTGACATCCCAGGAATCAGTCTGGTGAACCTTCTCTGCACTCCCTCTATGGCAATAATGTCCTTCCTCAGATTTGGAGACCAAAACTGTACGCAATACTCCAGGTGTGGTCTCACCAAGACCCTGTACAACTGAAGTAGAACCTCCCTGCTCCTGTACTCAAATCCTTTTGCTATGAAAGCTAACATACCATTCGCTTTTTTCACTGCCTGCTGCACCTGCATGCCTACTTTCAATGACTGGTGTACCATGACACTCAGGTCTCGCTGCATCTCCCCTTTTCCTAATCGGCCACCATTTAAATAATAGTCTGCTTTCCTGTTTTTGCCACCAAAGTGGATAACCTCACATTTATCCACATTATACTGCATCTGCCAAACATTTGCCCACTCACCCAGCCTATCCAAGTCACCTTGCAGTCTCCTAGCATCCTCCTCACAGCTAACACTGCCCCCCAGCTTAGTGTCATCCGCAAACTTGGAGATATTGCCTTCAATTCCCTCATCCAGATCATTAATATATATTATAAATAGCTGGGGTCCCAGCACTGAGCCCTGCGGTACCCCACTAGTCACTGCCTGCCATTGTGAAAAGGACCCGTTTACTCCTACTCTTTGCTTCCTGTTTGCCAGCCAGTTCTCTAAGTAGATGGGTGGTCAAGACTGCACTCTGGATGGAGTTGTTCCCAAACCACTCTGTGATGCATCCTGATAAAAGGCTTTCTACAATGCATCTGTAAAAGTTGGTAAAGGTTGTTGGGGATATGCTGGTTGCTTGGTAGGCTGGATTTAATGTATGCCATAATCAACGCCTCTAAGCACCGTGACCATTCTCACTAGTGCAGCTCCAAAGGATGTAGCCAGGGACTCGTCCAGACCAGTTGTTTTCCATGGGTTCACCATCTGGTAAGCCGATCTAACTTCTGCAATGGTGACCCTGTGAAAACTCACACACGAATCTGATGGGACAGATGTCACCGCCCTGTTGATCGTCTGCTCAAAGCGATAATAGAATGCATTAATTTGATCAGTGCGGGCCGCACTATCACCAGTGATGCTGCCTGACTTAACTTTGCAATCATTTACAGTATTCAGGCCTTGCCACAGCGACAGATGTCAAAGTGATTCTAGTGGGATTCACGTTTGTCCTGGTACTATCTCTTGGTGGAATTTCTGATGGAATAAAGAGTGGAGATGCAAAATAATATGCAATAATCTGGTTAATTCATAATCTTTGAAAAACTTTAAAACAGGCTTAATTGTGTACATGATGTTCCAATCCAATGATCACTTTATGTGGAAACTCACCTTGAAGACTATTCTGGTAGTATTAATTTCATAGTTAAGGTCTGCTGCTTGAACATGTTTAAACTAGTCAGAAGGTTACAGGAATTACTTGAAAATCATTGCCACCAAACACAAACTCTCGCCCGCCAGTTTCCCTTTTGCAATTCAAGCTTGGTATTATTGGTTTCTCATAAATCTATCGCCCTGATAATATCCTACACTACTGATATTTTCATTTCTAACTGCTACAATATAAATTGAATTGAAATGATATGAATTTTAACCCAAGTCCTACAACATGAGCTATTGATTAAAAGTTATTTTCTCTCACTTTGGGAAGATAAAAAGCAAGAGGAAATAATTCTCAAAAGGATATAACTTCCTGAATTCTCAGTTAATGATTCTTAGCTTTAATTTTGTATAGCTTTGTATTATCCATACATAGAGGCAGTGGATTTTTATTTTAGACTTTAGACGTTAGAGATGTAGCACAGAAACTGACCCTTTGGCCCACCAGGCCTTCGCCGACCACCCTGAACACTAGAATTATCCTAAGCACTAGGCACAATTTACAATGTTAACAAAGCCAATTAACCTTCAAACCTGTAAGCCTTTGGAGTGTGGGACTAACCCGGAACGCTCGGAGAAGACCCACGCGGTCATAGGGAGAACGTACAAACTCTGTACAGGCAGCAGGATTAAATCCGGGTCTCTGTAAGGCAACAATTCTACTACTGTGCTGCCCATGGATGTGCCATGTTGTGCTATTGTGTGCTCATTGAAGCAAATATCACATTTAGTGCAAATCTCAGCAGATATTCTATTCAGCAAAAAAATAATTTTATGTAGATTTTGCAAATGCATATAACTTACATTTTTAGGTCTGTTCCTGATTAATTACCTGTTTCCATCCACTTTTGTCATTGTTCTCCACTAAAAGGAAATGATGTTGAATAATTTCCTAATTACGGTTGAACTCCGTTCAGGTGTTTTTCCCTCACCTGTGCAGAAACCCTGCAGTTTATGTGGAGTTAAAAATTGTGCTGCAACTAGGTTTTGCCAATTTTAGAAAAGCTTTTAAATCTTTAAATTGATCTTTCCGGACTTTGCCGATAAATTAGCATTCTATTTATTCATCTCTTCCTTATTTGCACCACATGCAAATAAATACACAAAAAACTATGCGCAGCAGCATCATCAAAGTGTAATGAAACGGATAGGTGAAGGTGATCACCTTGAATGTTCCCTTTGATTAGTCTATCTTGTATTTTATTACATTGCTATTACACAGCCCTATCATGTTCACTGTTTCTTCCTGGCAGTGGCAAATGCCGTGTTCCAGCATGGTGTGATCGAGTTCTCTGGAGAGGTGAAAGTGTTCAGCAAAAATGTTATCGAAGTCATATGGAGCTTCGAACCAGTGATCACAAACCTGTCAGCTCGCTCTTGGATATTGGGGTATGACCTTTTGTTCTTACAGTACTTAACATAGAACATGCACAGGCTCTTTGGCCCCTGATGTCTGTGCTGAATATGATGACAAGGGGGAAGTATTTTAGGACCGAGATGAGAAGATCTTTTTTCACACAGAGAGTGGTGAGTCTGTGGAATTCTCTGCCACGGAAGGTAGTTGAGGCCAGTTCATTGGCTATATTTAAGAGGGAGTTAGATGTGACCCTTGTGGCTAAAGGGATCAGGGGGTATAAAGAGAAGGCAGGTACAGGATACTGAGTTGGATGATCATATTGAATGGCGGTGCAGGCTCGAAGGGCCGAATGGCCTACTCCTTCACCTATTTTCTATCTTTCTATGACAACTAAAACTAATCCCTTTTGCCTAAATTATGTTCCATACCCCTCCATTCACTGCATTTTTGCCTATCTTAAACCATCTAAAAATTCTCTTGGATGCCACTGTTGTATCTGCTTTCATCACCAGTACCAGCATGCTCCAGGCACCACTGCATTTTTTTTTTTTTTAAGTTCCCTTCTCACTTTAAACTGATGTCCTCCACTGCAGGGAATATATTCTAACTGTCTACTCAATTCTATGCATCTCATAATTTTATAAACTTCTGTTGAGTCTCTCCTTTGCTTCTGCTCGAGAGAAAGTAATCCAAGTTTGTCCAACCCGTCCTCCGAACTGATGCGCAACAATCCAGGCAGCATCCTAATCAACCACTTCCACACCCTCTCTAAAGCTTTCTTGTAATGGGCTGACTAGAACTGCACACAATACTCCAAATATTGAATCACGGGTGATTGCAAACTATGGAACGAGCAAAAATCCAACTGCTGGAGAAATTTAGTGGATCAAGCAGTAGTTGTAGAGGGAAATGAATGGACAATACTTTGAGTTCGGACTTTCTTCAGACTGCACAGGTGATGTTTGAGTCTGGACCCTTCAGATTGAAGAAGTCTTTAATCAAAATGCTAACTTCCATTTCCTTCCACGGATGTTGACTGACTTGCTGTGTTCTTCCTCCAGCGTTTTTCTTTTTTTTTGCACAATACGCTAAATATGGCCTAAGCAAACTTTTATGTCTTTTTTTCCCTCTATAGAGATTGTACATTTGCTTGCACATGCATATTATGGTATCCTTTTAAATTTACTGACTGTGTTCCCAACACCTATATCGTGATTATTATTAAAAATGGAGCACCAGTTACAACACAGATCTATCTGTAGCTGCTTTCTGCGTCCCATGCAGTTCTCAGTCTGGTTCCGTACATACCTCTACACTGGAAGTCTTGATCTTGTGTAGATGAGACATCTGCCCAATTGGGAATCTTGCTTTTGAAGAGCAAGAGAGATCGCCCTGTGATTTATATTTATGTATAGTCATCTCTGTGGATGTAAAATATTACTGTAAACCAAATCATGTTTTAATTATACTGGATTGGCTGCAAAATATTGTAGTTGAAAAGGATATATGTAACTGAGTTTGTTCTTCAGGATTAGTATATAATGCGCATAGATTTTGTTTCCAAGTGAAAGATGAAATTGTTAATTTCATTCTCCAATAGGTGAAAATTGTAGATGAGCGTCGGTACAAGAAAGTATTCGAAGATATCGTTCGGGTGATGGATCGAATGGAAAATGAGTTCTTGCCTTCATTATCTCTTAGTGGGAGAGATGTAAGTGCGTTGCGACCTTTCTGATGTAGACATTGCCTTAAAAATACAATACTGCAATTGTCAATGTTCTAACCTAACACTTGATTTTTGTCACATGATTTTGCCTTTCCTTTATCGGGGCTCGAAATTAACGGTTGCCCGGATGCCAATGGCAACCTAAAGTGCCGTCGAGCAACCTAACAGCCGTCCCATTTTGCCCGGCTTGGCAAGCAACTCTGAGCGGCCTCGCTCTCTCGCTCTCTCGCTGCTCCTCATCCGCCGGCACAGCAGGCCGCCTTGCACATGTGCACTGCTACGGCCAGCACATCCTCCCTCCTGCACATGCGCACAACCACGGTCCGCGCATCATCGGCCGCCCTGCACATGCGCACTGCCACGGTAACTGGTCGGCGCTGGGCACTTTCTCCCTCCCTTTGCATTGTGAGTGATCTGGCCACCATTGCTGTCTGGTCGCCGCAACCGCTGAAAACCAAGGCAGAGTCACTCCCTGCAGCTGGAGTAACTCCCTGGAGTAACTCTTGCTTCTGGTTTCCTGGTCCTCCAAAAATATTCCAAATGGAATTTAACCGACCACCTCCAAACTCTGAAAAATAATAGCCTATTGCACTTTATCTGTTTGTAAATAAATATCTGTTTATTTATTTATATATATATAGATATTTATAGATATTTATATATATAGATATTTATAGATATATTATAGATATTTACAGATATTTATAGATATTTATAGATATTTATAGATATTTATATATATTTTTATATAATTTATATATATATATTTATATATATATATTTTATATATTATATATATATATATATATATATTTTATATATTTTTATATATATTTATATATATTATATATTTTATATATTTTATATATTTTATATATTTATATATATTTTATATATATTTTATATATATATATATATATATTTTGACACACTGAACTTTTATTTCCTGACTGCAGCAAGCAAGAATTTCATTGTCCTATCTGGGACACATGACAATAAAACTTTCTTGACTCTTGACTTGGACTTAAGCAAAAAAGGGTTCTTGGGGGAAAAAAGAGTTACCTTAAATTTAGTTGCAGCAGCACAACAGAATATGTAAACATAGTACTCTGTAAACAATGTTATAAACGAGAAAACAAAACGGTGTATATTTATGTATGAAGATGCTGGTTTAAACTGAAGATGGACACAAAAAGCTGGAGTAACTCAACAGGTCAGACAGAATCTCTGGACAAAAGGAAAATATTACGTTATGGGTTGGGTCTGAAAAAAGTTCCTGCACAACTTTGGAATGTGGAAGGAAATGAGCACCCGGAGAAAACCCATGTGATCAAAGGGAAAAGGAGCAAACTCCATATAGACAGCACCCATATTCAGGATCAATTCCGGGTCTCTGGCAATTTTAGGCAGCAACCTTATGGCCAACGTGCTGCCCCATAGTCTTGAACTGAATTAAAACAAACAGTAGCTGTAAAGGGGGACATTGTGTCACTTAGATATTTAGGACTGAAAATGGATAGTTTATTTTTTTTAGTAACCAAAGTTATCAACATTTTTTGTGTTTTGGAAAATAAAATATAGTGGCACAGCTGGTGGACTTGCTGCCTCACACACCAGAGGTCTGTGTTCGATCCTGTCCTCGGGCACTGTCTGTGTTGAATTTGCACATTCTCCCTGCAAGCGTGTGGGTTTCCTCCCACATCCCATTGGCTTTGTAGGTTAACTTGTCTCTGTAAAAATTGCCCCCAATGTATAGGGAATGGGTGAGGAAAGTGGGATAATAATAATAATATATTTTATTGTCATTACACATAAGTGCAACGAGATTTGGTTTGCAACTTCCATTCGATGTCATAACTTAATCGACAAATAAAATTTAGGTTTAGATACCCTGAGAACAATGTTTGTAAAACGAACATTAGACCAGTAAAGTCAAAACAGACTAAAGTGCAGATGTGTCAGTGCGACGTGACCATCCGAGGGAGACAGTCCATGGGGATGGGGGGCACTCAGCAGGGCCGGTTCAGAGCCACTATAGCACTGGGAATGAAGCTGTTCCTGAGTCTGGAGGTGCGGGCGTAGAAGGCCTTGTAACGTCTGCCGGAAAGAAGTAGTTCGAACAGTCCATTACAAGGGTGAGAGGAGTCTTTAGGGATGCTGACGGCCTTCCTGAGTAACTGAGTTCTGGATAACAGAACTTGTGTGAATGGGTAGACAAAAATGCTGGAGAAACTCAGCGGGTGAGGCAGCATCTATGGAGCGAAGGAAATAGGCGACGTTTCGGGTCAAGACCCTTCTTCAGACTGATGTCGGGGGGGGGGTGGGTCGGGGAAAAAGAAAGGAAGAGCGGAGACAGTGGGCTGTGGGAGAGCTGGGAATGGGAGGGGAAGGAGAAAGCAAGGACTACCTGAAATTGGAGAAGCCAATGTTCATACTGCTGAAATATGAGGTGCTGCTCCTCCAATTTGTGGTGGGCCTCACTCTGGCCGTGGAGGAGACCCAGGACAGAAAGGTCGGATTCGGAATGGGAGGGGGAGTTGAAGTGCTGACCCACCGGGAGATGAGGTTGGTTATTCTAAATTGAGTGAAGGTGTTGGGTGAAGCGATCGTCAAGCCTGCGCTTGGTCTCACCGAGGTTGATCATATGCTGAATAATCCAACCACATTTCTGTTTGAAGTTGAAATAAATAATAGAAATTGCATTTATTGCAACATGTAAAAAGTGATGAGATACTGTATTATAATTTTGCTGCATGTCATTGTGGTATATATCATGTCTTGATTGGTGAATATGTTTAGTTTGACTTATTTGAAGCCAAAATAATATGTGAATGCTTCATTGAGCATAATTCTGACTGGAAACTACGCACTTCGTCCGAGCACATAATCACATGCATCATGCAAACTGTCTTAAATGACCACCTAAACTGTCATTTGGCAACCTAAAAAGCTGCCAAGGTTGCCCGGCTGGCAACAGGGAAAAAAAGTTAAGCGTGAGCCCTGATTATTGTACATGCATACACTCTTATGCTGGTTATCAGTGATGCAACAATAGACCGTTAATTAAAATATTAATAGTTAACCATTTTGATATTTTGTGAAGTGGCTATGTGAAAGCAAATAGGACAATTAGGTGATGAGCCTACAGTGCAATTTATACAGTATCTTTGAGCTAATTAATATTGTTGTTCCAAGTTTAATTTTTAAGAATGCTTCAGAATAATTGTATGAAAATAGAGAATAAACAAACTGCTCCAATTTACTTACAGTTCACTTTTGAGGATGTTAAGTTCCGACAGCTACAAAAGAAATGGTTTCAGATTACTAATGATGGACAGGTTCCATGTCATTTCTCCTTTATTCCTAAATTGAATGATAGCCATTACAGCAAGCAGTGGCTACGGGCAGAACCTTGTGAAGGATATCTCGAACCCGGTAAGTAAATTAAAGTTAACACACCATGTACTATATTAATGGTGTTGTCACAGATCATTGACTTGATTTCTGCCTTAAGGTCATTTTGCTTTTGTCCTTGGATTCTTCACCCAACATTGCATTATTTTTGTTATATTAATATATATATAGAGTTCAGGTTCATATGTGTCCTCATTTCAGACGTCTTTTGTTTCCAGATATTAATTATATAATTACATTTGGCATATTGTGCGAGTTGAGACCAAATACCTTTCAGTTTTCCAATGGCCACGCCTGTTTTCCCTTCATTAATCTTGTAGCATTGATCTTTAAAAAAAGTATTTACTCCCTTTTGTTTTCAATGTATGCTACAATGAAGAGCCTTGATTTTCTTCCATTGTCGTCTATTTCCGGCACAACACCCTTCACATTCAATGGATTATTTACACTATTTCGAGCACCTCCAAAGTAATCCCACCACCAAATAGATTGTCACCCTTTTCAGCATTCTAGAGGAACCCAATGCTGTAGGTTGTTTTGGTTCACTCATTTACCTCCACAAATATCCATTTCAGTTCCAATGCGACATCTCCACCTTTCACCTTCACAGATTTTACATGTTCTCCTACCTCCTCCACCTTTTCGCTGTTCTGCAAGACTTGTTTTATCTCCCAGCAACCTGAGTTCTGATGAAAAAAAAATATGCTTGGAATGTCGATGCTATGCACAGAAACAACCTGACTTTTTTTGTTCTGATTTTATTTTAAATGCTGTTTTCAGCTGCCATGCCACATTCTGATTGCCTACTGAACATATTGAATTTTTCATCCTTTGAAATATTGTCTTTGGGGATTAAAGAAAAAGAAAGGCACCACAATTAATGCTGCAGTTTCGATCTGACTGTTTCTATTTAAAAGGTTTGAGAATACTCTTTCCCTTTCAGATGAATCTGTGGATATTGCACTGGAAGTCTATGTTAGCAAGGGCAGTGTGACATTATTAAACTCTGCCGAAGACAAGATTGAAGATATCTTGGTCTTGCATCTGGATCGAGGAAAGGACTATTTTCTTACAATCGGGGGGAATTACCTGCCAAGCTGCTTTGGGACATCACTTGACACACTCTGTCGAATGAAAAAGCCAATCAGGGATGTGCCTATCACTAAACTTATTGACCTGGTAAGAATTTGACCAGCTGTTCCTGTATAGTTTAGATATGGAAAGTAGAGTGACACAATGAGAATGTGCTTTGTGTGCCAAAGACAGTTTCAAATCTTAACATTGGTCACTTTGATTAACATATGAAAGTTAAAGATATTGTAATCTTCATTATATTTGCACATGTTTTTAGATAATCGATCTTAGAGTTGGCAGATGGAAACTCTTCTAATTCAATAATGGTGCAAGAAAAAATATTTTCTCAACTGGAGCTGATTTTTTTTGGAAATTAGAAAACAATGATTCTTCGATCACACTTGAGTGATGCTTGAATTTTCTATTTCTGAATGCACTTTTTTTTAAATTAATTGCATCTTGTAGTTACCAAATTGTACTGGTTCATTTTCAATTTCAAAAGGGGCATGTTTTGAAACTTGAACAGTATTCCAAAGGATGGAATAATTATCGTCAATGATCTTAATTCTGTTGTTTCTGCATGTGACTTATTTTTCACAAATCTTTCTCTGTCTGATGCAATTTTTCCCCATTTCTTTCTCCTCTTCTGCTCTGTTCAGGATGATGACTGCTTGTTTACAAAGGTAATAGTGCATTTGGAAAGTTAGACTAACAATCTCTGACTACCTTTTAATCCCTTAAATAAATCACAGATTGTGATGTTTAGGAGTGTTAAGCATTTACCTTATGCATAAGGTCACTGGTGTGATTAATTAAATGATGCAAAGCAAATGCCAGTCTTGATTACTAAATTACTGAGTTGGTTCTCTCTACCCTGCTATCGTTCTTAGATTTCACTTCTAGGTTGAATGTGATTTCATTCCACTCCGGTTTGAGGACACAGGGTGCCTATGTGTGCATTCATTTGACAGTGAGTGGCTCTTGTAGTACAGTATGCTTGATTAATGGGGTAAGCCATTTAGAATGAACACGAGGAAACATTTTTTCTCACAGAGTTGTGAGTCTGTGGAATTCCCTGCCTCAGGGCGGTGGAGGTCGGTTCTCTGAATACTTTCAAGAGAGCTAGATAGGGCTCTTAAAGGTAGCGGAGTCAGGGGATATGGGGAGAAGGCAGGAACAGGGTACTGATTGGGGATGATCAGCCATGATCACAGCGAATGGCCTACTCCTGCATCTATTGTCTATAGGCAGCTGCAATTCTTGGTCCTGATTACTGATTTCCGTTGAGTGCATATTTAGAAAGTTTATCTCCAATTCTTCATCATCATCATCATCTCTATTCGCCAGCTGAATACAGCATTTCCGTTCTCAAGGCTTAATGTACTTTGATTGCTATGGTGTAATGATCTAACTCCATTTTTCTACTTATCCTTGGACTTGAATGACTCTCATATTTGCCCGAAAGAGTAAATGTAAGCTGAAAAGCATCCATCATCATCATCATCATCTCCTGATGGAAAGATATCTTAAGAGTTGAAGCATAAAATTAGAGTAACAATCAGCTCTTGCTCTCAAGTGTAAAATTAGGTGGGGGTGGGGGGCCATGAATTGCCAGTTTATCTGTCAAATCTGTAGTGCAATTCAATTTTTCAATAAATTAATCACAGTGCTTCAAAATGCCATTACGAAACTTTAAAAAAAATTGGATTGTGTATTTAAGTGAATGCTAATTTGGAACCTATCCAAACATGCTTTATCCTTCTCAAATATAAATGGTGCTTCAGCTGGTGCCTGGAGTAAATAAATATGAATCTGTGAATAGCTACTGCATGTTGGCAGGATAAATAATAATGGAAAGCATACCATCTTAGCCCATTTTTGTTCTTACCTGATGTTCAGACATCTACAGAGTGAGGATTGATTGACCTTCGTACCTGAAAAATTGAAGCCGGTTACAATTACTGCTCTGACTGCAATCGGTTAACGGCATGGATTTTTGCCTTTTTGTTTAGAGGAGTTTCGTAGTCATTGCAGTGCACAATAAAGTGCAATAAAGGTCCTTAGTAAAATATATTTGCAGACTACATGAACTGAATTCAGTTCACCAGTAATGAGCAAATAATACTGCTGTAGTCTTACCTTGTGAAATTTAAAAATTGAATATTTCTATATTGATTACATGGGATCCAATAGTATCAGCTAATGTATGTATTTATGGCTTAATGTTGCCATTTCACAAAAGATTATCTAATTCATCATCTGAAATATCACAGGTTGGTTGACTAAGTGCTGTGACTATTTGTTCTAACAATTAACCGTGTTGAACGCTTTGTTCTTTAATATGATACTCTGTTAACAAATCATTTTACATGTACACGTTTATATTACTTCTCATGGTTTGGTCTGTTTAATCATTTGCTCTAATTGAGAGCCAGCAAACCTTGCTGTCGGCCTAAAAGTACCCCAAGATCTTCCTCTATCCAGGATCCACTCCATAGAATAAGATGAAACAGGCTTGCCCTTCCTCTTCCAAAAACTTCACGGAGGAAGCTTTGTGGTTGGCAGCCTTAAGAAGACGACACAGTATTAAGGATGTGGAAATTCTTCCATTCAGGCCTGTACAGTTTTAAGGCCACAAACCACACAGCTTCCCAAGGGCTTGAAGTTTTTTTTAGTTTTAGAGGTACAGCGTGGAAACAGGCCATTCTGCCCACTGAGTCAGCACCGACCAGCGACCACCCCATACACTAGCACTATCCTATGCACACTAGA
Organism: Okamejei kenojei; assembly: GCA_035221665.1. Lineage (NCBI taxonomy): Eukaryota > Metazoa > Chordata > Chondrichthyes > Rajiformes > Rajidae > Okamejei > Okamejei kenojei. The sequence goes on from CM069143.1 coordinate 46,446,137, forward strand.
GAGAATTTACAATTTTTACCGAAGCCATTTAACCTATAAACCTGTATGTCTTTGGAGCGTGGCAGGAAACCGGAACATCTGGAGAAAATCCACGCAGGTCACGAGGAGAACGTACAAGGTTTTTCCATGAAGACAAATTAAACTGCCAGAAGTGATGTCCTGTTGACTTGACTTTGTGGGACAGGATCAGCCCAGACCTGCTGGAACTGTACAGCCCCATCCTTCTAGTAGGCAGCATGTCAGGATCGAAGGGGGTGGGCAGCATTATTCTCCCGCAAAGGCAGAAGGGAGTAAGAGACAAGATCTGGAATTGGCAATCCATCTCAATTGTAAAATGCTAGTTAGAGGACATTGCTAATTGTGTCAAGTCTGCTCTGGGACAGGTCATTCACCTGGATCGGACTTGCACCATACCTGGTACAAAGATCTCTGACAACCTTGTAGTACCTGTGGATATGGTTCCCTTGGTGTGGGAGTGCTGATGAGCATTTGCCCTATGAGCTTTGGGCAGGTTAAGGCCATTTGATAGAATATTCTAAACGTACGTGATGAAAGTGCTTTCCAAAATGAGGTTTGGAGATAGACTCTATAATTCAATACAGCTGCTCTGCACAGGTGGTATTAGTGCTGTCCAAATAATCAGGTGGGGAATGGGGACTTTTCCAAGCAGATCTGGGATCGGGCAACTCTTCTTCTAATGTGGAACTGAGCCTTTGTTAAACCCTGGATGCCAGGTAGTGAAAGCACTCGGACAAAGTCTTCCTATGGATGGATATCCTATATACGGATCTTCTGCTTGGATCCACTGTCGCTCTACAGGATGATCAGCATCTAGCAAAAATTTGAACTGGCCCAAGTGCCAGAGATAGTTTGAAGAGAGGTAGTGCTTTATCAAAGCCTTTTATAGACAGTAAATTAGCACAATTTCTGAATATGGCATTCTGCCTAAGATTGCCATTATCTTCCAGTATCAGAAAGTTGGCTTTGGGGGGTTGTTTACTTCAGTTACTATGCTTTTCTCTAAATTTGAACCACTCCTTTTCCTAAACATTTGAATTTCAAGCAAATCATTATTATAATTACTTCAAAAAAATAAGCAGAGGCACTGTATTTTATCAATAGGCGACTAAGTATCTGGTTTGGGCTTTGAGTGTCCAATTATAGACGATGTAATAATCTTTTTGTTTCATCTAATTTCTCAATATGTTCAACAGGAGAAATCACGATTAGATCTTGTCGTGGATAATATAGGAACTGACAAACAACCTCTGCAAATTCCAAAGGAAATTTGGTTGTTAGTTGATCATCTCTTTAAAAATGCAAGTCATCAGGTAATTGTACCAAATTTTCTTTTGTTTCACCTTCTAAATACAAATTACATTCTCCCCTAATTTCACAGCAGACAGCACACATCTAATGAAAGTTAAGAAAGTGACATTGCAGATTGCATCGATGAAGTGCAAAGAATATGAATGCTTATTTTGGCCAATAAGAAGAATTCTATATTTAAAAATTAAATTTGCAAAACACATTCTGGCAATGTTAACCATTGATTGCTGTGATGTGATTCCATGCACCACTATTCAATCTTAGGAACCCATGCACTATTGTCAGGAAATAAGACTGCAAAGGATCCCATAGTCATACTTCATCTTGATCCCATTTGCACACACCACAAGGGGAAACAGGAGGGAGTCGAAATTGAGAATCTGTTACAGATTTTTACGGCATCAATCCCCATTTTCTAACTCTACTAAGTGCGCGGGGAGTTGAATCTGGTACTCACTAATCCATGGTTGCAAGCGTTAGATTCAGTGACTACCCAACATCCCAGAGACACAAAACAGGCCCTTCGGCCAACTGAATTGCACTCGCCATTAGGCACCTTTTACACTAATCCTTCCCTAATCCATTGCATTTTCTCCCTTATTCCCATTAACCCACCCCTAGATTCTACCTGTCATCCACACACTAGGAGCAATTTACAGCGATCTATTAACCTGTCAACCCACATGTTTTTGGGATGTGGGGGAGAAACTGGAGCACCCAAAGAGCCCGTGTGGTCATAGAAAGACTGTGCAAATCCTGAACAGATACCATTAGTGGTCAGTGTTGAAGGGTTGCTGGAGATCTGGAGCAGCAACTGCACCACTATGGCATTCCTGGAGATAATCCACTTTAAGAGGCCTGAAGTGAAATATTATTGCTTTCACTTAACAAGTAATGTTTGAGTAACTGTGTACTGTACTTCTGAGGATTGGCTCCAATGACATTGAACCTTGGAATCAGTATAATGCATAGCTGCTGTTGTGGATTTGGAACATGGGCAGATTATTACACTGTAAAATGTTGTGACACCCTTTTTTACTGTCAAAGATGATTCTGATCCAATTTCTAAGCAATGGTACCTAATGTTAAACAGAAAAGTGAATTGCCATTACTGCTGAGAAAATAAAATTTAGAGGAGGTCTTCATTTCATCCTTTTGATCTTTTTGAAGGAGGACCTATTTCAGACTCCTGGAATGCAGGAAGAACTTCAACAGATTTTTGACAGCTTGGACACAAGTATACCACAAACTATTCGTATCCTTTGCAGTATAAATGGAGTCAAAACAAATTGCACTTTGGTTTCACAGGCAGAGAACAGAACTCGCTCAAAAATATGAGCATCTCCAGTTTGAGATGCATAGCTGTCGGGTAACAGTAGGTTTAAGGAGCTTGGTAATCCAAGTGTAGATTATTTTTAAATGCACAATCAAATGCTTATGTTGCTTTTATGAAGTTTGAGAGCTTATTGGAAATTGAGTAATATGATTTCCTAAAGTAATTTTGCAGCTTTTCCTGAAAAAGTAGTTTTTCCATTTACCATTGAACCAGGAGAAGTCTGGTGCATGTACACTCATGAGAAACACTTTACAAGTTGTAACTACAAAGGCATTAACTTCCAATTAAATATGGGATCAACACCTGGCACCAATATTTGATTACAAAGGAATATTGAAAGAAAATATTGGGATTCATAGTTTTATTAAAACCTTTAATGGTGGTTGTAAGGTGATGAGCTTGTAACCGCAGATAAACCAAGAAAGGGAGAAATGGCGGTTTCTATCATGTGCAAGTCAGAGGCCATGGATCAGGGTTATTTGGTAGCACAAGGACCAGGTACTGCAGTCCCCAGCAATGCCCAACTCGTCATGCCAGCCAGGTACAGCTGACAAATGCACCGCTCATTCCAGCTTGTGTCCGATTCCCAGCCCAGCAGTGCTATCAGCAATGCATCTACATTCAAGTATATATAACTTTGTAATGATTCCTAGTGGTGATGCAATGAGCACTCTTATTCCTGGAATATATCCTGAGCGCTATGCAAAATGCGAAATGTAAATGTAAAATCAGGTACTGCACATGTTGCACTATTGGTCATATTATATTAAATAATTAGTGTAACTCAACTGTATGTGAAAATCAGCTGGGTGCATGTAAAGTCAACGAGCCACCTATTGTTTTATACTCCATCTGACATTTTCCTGATAATGAGCACCAGCTGGCAGTAATCATTCAGTGGCTGAAGCTCTACTCATCTTCCTTGAAGCCCTCCCAGAGCCTGTGATATGTTATGAGCTTCATCAACGTTGTTTAGAAACTTCATATGATCACCGCAACTGCCAACATGTAAGGATTGCTTGTAAATTCATTATCCATATACATATGTCTGAAGACGGGTCTCTACTCGAAACGTCACCATTCCTTCTCTCCAGAGATGCTGCCTGTCCCACTGAGTTACTCCAGCTTTTTGTTTCTATCCCTACACATTATCCTGTTCCTCGGTTGTGCTATGCATCACACCAAAATAATTTGATATGGTGGGAAAGGTCTTAGTGCAATTTTGGAGGTAAATTGCAGGAAAACGCTCTATGCAGTCAAAATCCCAAAGATCATTCCGTCCATAAATTTTCCAAATCTTGCATAAGGGAAGTCAGTCTAATCTCAAACAGATTCAGCTCTTGGTTAAAAGGGTTTAGCAAATTTGAATACATTGCACAAGATATCAACATGTTCCAGAGGTGTACCATTCTCTGAGCAAAGAGCCAGCTCTGGCATCTGGTCTAGATCTGGCTGGACCAACTCAAAATTGTGATACTCTTTAACCCCCATTCCCATTTGGCCTTCCGAGTCCACACTGACCATTGATCATCCGTTCACACTACTCCAAAGTTAGCCCACTTTTGCATCTACTCCCCACACAGTAGGGACAATTTACAGAGGCCTCTTATCCTACAAACCCGCACGTCTTTGGAATGTGGGTGGAACCCAGAGCACCTGGAGGAAACCAACGTGGTCACTGGGAGGGTACACAAAACGCTGGAGAAACTCAGCAGGTGCAGCAGCATCTATGGAGCGAAGGAGATAGGCATCATTTCGGGCCAAAACCCTTCTTCAGACTGATGGGAGGCGGGGGGAAGAAAGGAAAAAGGAGGAGGAGCCCGAGGGCTGAGGGAGAGGTAGGAAGGGGAGGAGACAACAAGGGTTAACAGAATTGAGAGAATTTGATGTTCATGCCACGAGGATGCAGACTCCCCAAGCGGAATATGAAGTGCTGTTCCTCCAATTTGTGGTGTTGCTCACTCTGGCTGTGGAGGAGGTCCAGGACAGAGGTCGGATACGAAATGGGAGGGGGAGTTGAAGTGCTGAGCCACGGGGAGGTCGGGTTGGTTAGTGCGGACTGAGCGGAGGTGTTCGGCGAAATGATCGCCAAGCCTCCGCTTGATCTCACCGATATAGATCAGCTGACATCTAGAGCAGCGGATGCAATAGATGAGGTTGGAGGAGGTGCAGGTAAGTCGGACCTGAAACGACTGCTTGGGTCCTTGAGTGGAGGGGGGAGGTAAAGCGACAAGTGTAGCATCTCTTGCGGTTTCAAGGGAAAGTGCCCGGGGAAGGGGTGGAGCGGGAGGGAAGGGAAGAATTGACAAGGGAGTTGCAGAGGGAGCGGTCTTTGCGGAAGGCAGACAGGGGGAAAGATGTGACGAGAGGTGGGGTCACGTTGGAGGTGGCGAAACTGGCAGAGGACTATGTGTTGTATGTGCCAGCTGGTGGAGTGAAAGGTGAGGACCAGGGGGACTCTGCCCTTGTTGTGAGTGGGGGGGATGGGGCGAGAGGGCAGTGTTACGGGGTATGGAGGAGACCCTGGTGCGAGCCTCATCTATGGTGGGGGAGGGGAATCCCCGTTCCCTGAAGAATGAGGACATTTGTGATGCCCTGGTGTGGAACACCTCATCCTGGGAACAGATGCAGCGTAGACGGAGGAATTGGGAATAGGGGATGGAGTCCTTACAGGAAGCAGGGTGGGAGGAAGAGTAGTCGAGATAGCCGTGGGAGTCAGTGGGTTTATAGTGGAAATATGGTCACTGGGAGAAGGTGCAAACTCCACGGAAAAAGCACCCAAGAACCCAGATCTCTGGCTCTGAGACAGCAGCCTTCTTCAAGATTGCAGGATATGCAAACATTTGTGTCTCTGATGAACAATGTTTCGTTCTTTTTGTTCTTCAAGATTGCAGGATCTGCAAACATTTGTGTCTCTGATGAACAATGTTTCGTTCTTTTTGTGATTTGCACTGTACCACACGTGGCAGCATCCACGCAATCAAGTTATCACATTGAACAATCTTTGACCAAAACATTTCTTTCTTTCTCACTAGTTGATATCCCAACTGCCTCGGTGTCACAGAAATGTGTTTCGGTACTTGATGTCATTTCTGCGAGAATTGCTGAAGTATTCGGAAGACAACAAGCTTGATGCCAAGATGTTAGGTAAGAACCTTTGCATCATTTTGTTTCAACATTTCCTCATTAATATCATAGATCATTCAGTGATCTTATGCTCCTGTAAAGGGCTTTTATTTGGATATCCTGAATGCATTTCCCTCAACAGGATGAATCTACATATTAGGAAGATTCTTTACTTTGAGGTTGTTGCATCAGTTTTAACAGGATTTTAAAAGATAGTATTCTAGGTGAAGATAACTGCAATCTTTTGATATATTTAATCTGCAGTTGATCTAACTGAAAATGTTTTCATTAATTTATGTATTATAATTAATGTGTGTTTCAGGTAGTGTTGTTTTAATGAGTATTTCCTACACGCAAATTGGATATAACACAATTGATAAATTAAGGGAAAGTATCTGTATTAAACAGGCCGAATTGGGTGTAGTGCAATTTTGAGTGGGAACTAAAAAAACATTTTGGAAATACGCAAACATAATAACTGCCTGGGGGCTGCTTCTATGTAACTTACCCACAGTAATTTCACACCATTGTCTCAAGAACACAGCCTCAACTTTAACTGTGGGTGACTATACAAATTGACAAGCAAACACTTCTATTGGCACTTGTGCAATTATGCCTCTATTAAACAATGTAAAATGTAGTCTTTTTGTTATTGCAAATTAAAAATACTAGTTACAGCTATTAAAATACTTATTTTTGAAAATCTTGCAGGTAAAATAACTAACTTTTAATAACTAAAGGGCAGGATGGAATTGACAGTGTAGTTTGAAATGGTAAAGAGCAGTGGGGTGACCACTTCTTGTATGTAATGGGGCTGCTTCCAATGACTGCTTTATGTCTAGAGATCCTAATTGATTGTTAACTAAATGAGAATGTAGAAGATTTTTATTTTCAAAATAGATTTTCTTTTCTCCAGAAAGTTACAAAACGGTATAACTTTTCCAAAGGAGAAGAGTATTCTAATGTGTGGCCTTAATTATTTATTTAACTTTGATAATTGTTACTACTCGTATGTTTACAGACCTGTTTTTTAACTAATTGAAGCAAACATGTCTAGAGAAATTGGCATTTCATTTCCGTTGCATGCACAAATCTTTTTTCTGTAATCCACAGCTACTCTCTTTGCAAGTCTGCTTTTGAGACCACCACCAAACCTAGTTGGGCGGCAAACCCAGAACGATAGACAACGTGCTGTGAACTTTATCTATGGCTTTCTATTAGAAGACAACTAATTTTTGGACATACTTCTGATAATATCTTCACTGCACTGTGACTGTATTGCAAATGTTGCATCAAAATGGTGATCGATAGGTACAAATACTTGAGCCTTTTTCCAGTATTTGTTAGTATCCACTTGAATAATTGTAGGTCCCAAAGTCTTTCTTGCCAAATAGCTAAGAATGCTTGTCACAGACTGGCTCCATGTGACCATATATACTTCCATCCGTTGTACAAGTGTTTTTGATCCAAATTTGTATTTACCAATTATTGCATGAAATTTTTCAGCAATGTACGCAAAGTTTGTTTTCATTACCAGATTGATGTAAGTTGGACTCATTTTATACGTATATTTACGCATGACAGGTTGATACTGAGAAGGCACTTTCATCAAATTGAATAGAAAATCCAATGATGTATCACAGTATGGAATGTCCACTAATCTCTCTCAATGCCCTACCATTTAAGCAAATTTAAAATTTATAATTAAAATAACTGAACAGAAGTTAGTGGAGTAAATGAGCAGTGACTTGTTTTCTATTCAGTAGATGTATTTTCATGTCCTACAATTGTGATGGAACGTGTTTACTCAAGCCAGTCGAGTTTCCTGGCTAGTTTTAGGAAAGGGCATCACTTATAAGTGTTCTACTTCTGAAATTTGTTTGCCCAGATTACCAATGAAAATAGGAGAGACAGTGGATTTGACTGTAGTGTCGCTCGGTGCAATGGGCAGATTAATGGATGCGTCAAAACAAAATTACTAGTTATCTGAAATATTATGACTCTAAACTTCAAAAGTGCTATAGTTCTAGATGATCCAAACATAATTAGATCACCAATACAGTTTGTGTACTGAATTAATTCAAATTATATTGTACATGTTGCAAAATTCTATTCACGTGATGCTACAAAGCTTTCGATTTTCTTGTATTTATTAAAGATTAGATTTGTTCTACAAACCATTTTATTATCCATGTATGCTATTGCTGTACATTCTGGTTTATGTGATAAAGTGCAAGTTAATGTTATGTAAAAGGAGAAGCATCAGTGCTCATGCAATAATAAGCTCCACTTGTGGAGCCCCTACGTTTTCTCCAGTGCATTGGGATTCGATTCAGTTTTGTCTTGCTTTTCTGTGGTGCTGCAGCTAGCTGACATTCCAGAAGTGCTACCCATCAGCCAGTTATGCTGCAATATGCGGGGTGAATGGTGTCCGTTCTTGACGATTGTTATAACAGAGTAAGGTATTATCATTGTATGTAGTTGAAACAAAGAATACACAAGAGACACAAAGTGCTGGAGTATCGCTGGAGAACACGGGTAAATGATGTTGGGGCCCTCCTTCAGACTGATTCAGTCATTATTCACCTGCTGCTGCGGTTAGTGTTGCGGCTCGTGTTCTAGCCCCCGAAAGGACTCTTTCTTCAGGCTGCTGCCAACAACAGTACAAGCTCAGTCACTGTGAGGATTTCTCCCCTCACCTGCTACCGCTTCCAAGGTGGAGGATGTCGCCGACTCTGGGAAAGACAGCGGTAGCGGTGGGGGGGCAAGAGAGGGAAAGAGGCCGAGTGGACAGCGCGACGGGAAGAGGAGGCAGTCGAATAGGGAGATGACAAAGCAGCCACCGACAGCAAGAAGCAGCAACTGGTGTGAAGGGAGGGAGCCCCACGATATCCGAGCGCGTCCTGTAGGTGGCAACTGCCCAAAGAAAGCGCTGTCGCTAGGGGCTATATCGTGAGCCACAACAACGGCCGTTGCACGAGACTGCGCAATGGGTGAAGACGAACCGGCTGGTGTACCTTATGTCGGGAGTGGGGTTGGAAACCGAGGCTCTAAATGGTCAGGGAGACGTTGTGATCTGTTTGTCTGTTTTATCCGAAATCCATTATAAAAGATTCCGTTAAACAAGGGTTTCCTGTATTGCAGCTCTGCAGAAACAGCATGTAGTTCAGTATTGTACAAATTATAAGATGAGAGACATGGCAGTGAAATTTCACTTTAATGTTTTTATTCTTCTGGAATTGTTGGGTTGAATTCTTGTATTATTCGATCACTACTAAAAGCCATGTGATCAGTTCTGAATGATTTATTCTTGCCACATCCCAGCCCATGGGGAGACGTATGTGTATGTAAATATATTTAAAAGAAAACTATGGCATTGAATTTGTGTAGAAGAGTATTTTCAATATAATGTATGCTCCTAGGTAGGGGACAGAAATCATTTTTACATAAACCACAACCTCCTGATATGACATGCTTCAAAATGTCTGTAAAAGCATCTTGTATTGAACCTCTTCACTCAGCTAACATTGCCAATACTAAAGATCTTTTTGCAATTTTAAATGATGTGTTCCCCTCGGGTCACACTGCCTAAATGAACAAAATAATGTACTTTTACACAATTTTTAATACCATTCAGCATGAATTGAACATTTTAAAAAATAGTTAAATAATCCAGATTATACACAATTTAAAGATAAATATATAATCAAGCAGTTTGATTTAGAAATTTACTGGTACCAAGAAAAGCAGAAGCAGCAGTTGGGTGAATATTTGACTTTTTTTTTAATCAGCCTGTGCTGAATAATTGAAAATCCATTGAAACCAGGAAGAAAATGAAAATACCAAGTTCCAGTCCAAGAATGTGTTGATTGATTGAAAAGCCTTCTGTTATTTAAAGTTTTTTATCTTCATTGTTTTATCAGTTATGTCAGTTTTAAATCAAATAACATGATACATTTCTTAAAGATATAATTTAATGGACCTGATACAAGAATTATTCAATGTCATTGATGTGGTGGTAAGAAATTAAAATGATTAGATATCAGACTGGTTCATAAATGCTGTCTAATACACTACAATGTATATTTCGGTCTCTGGTTTATTTCATTATCTTAATAGTTACATTTTTTCAATTAAATCCATTTAATTCTATCCAAATTTCATTGTCATTTATTTTTAAATATTATTTTTGGTTTCTGGGTTCTTGGGGCATCTGAGTTTTGCATAATCTTTTTAGTTGTGATAATTAAGCTTCTATCAGATTATGATTCCAATCTATTCCTGTATTGTGTCGTAGCTATTGTGTGTATTTATATGCAATGTTGGTGTTTGTGTAGCTACTTTAGTTTGGGCGGCGCGGTCGTGTTGCTGCCTTGCAGCGCCAGAGGCCCGGGTTTGATCCCGACTACGGGTCCTGTCTGTACGGAGTTTGTACGTTCTCCCCGTGACCTGCATGGGTTTTCTCCAAGATCTGTACTCCAAAGACGTACAGGTTTGTGGGTTAATTGGCTTGGCTTTGTATACTTGGAAAAGTGTAAATTGGCCCTAGTGTGTGTGGGCTTGTGTTAATGTGCGGGGATCGCTGGTCGGTGCGGACTCGGTGGGCTGAAGAGCATGTTTCCGCGCAGTATCTCTTAACTAAACTACAGTAAAACTTTGACTTGGAAATGTTGATGGTTTGGCATCAGGCTCACCAGCTCCTGATTCCTGTGCACCCTTGAAACTTCATTTGGAACTTCTCGAATTGAATTAAGTGCGTTGGGATATAGTCTGGATCATTTGCCAGTCTGGCACCACCATATTGTTCAGGTTAGCCTGTCTTGTGTTACCAGCAGCTAGGTCATTATACCAATGCTGTATGTGTGGTCTCTTCAACAACATCAATTTTAACATTGGACCAAAAGAAAAGTCACTTGTATAATACTTTTACACATTAAAACAGCCTTGATTATTATTTTTGGATTAATTGGATTGTTAATACTGGATTCTATCATATTGCAGTTGTTCAAAGCATTCATGTTAACTTTATTGCCAAATGCAACTCTTACTGACTGTGGTTTAGGCAATAAAAGAGACTTCTGTTCACTTCTGACATTTGATCTTTGAATTGGTGTTTTTTGTTTTCATTGGTCTACATTTAAGCTTTTAATTGCATGTTAAAATCAGATTTATTTGTTCCTAATAATGGTCCATCTAGCAATGGTGTTTTGATCCTGTACTTAACTAGCTCTCCTTAATGTCCGGAGTCCTCACAGTACCAGTGGGTCATCATTTAGTTGTCTAGTATGTATTGTGGAATTTCGGAGCTGTGTTGAGAGAGATTTGTTTCATGTGTTTTAAACTGAAATATCAAGTACACATTACTATGTCAGGTTTAAATAGTTTGTAAATAATGTAAATAATCTAAACTCAGCTGATGGCAATGATTACTTCAGGGCGACAAGCATAGAGTATACTGTTGTCTTTTTCCTAGTTGAGCATAGTTCGTATTAATAGCAATTAATCACTTCCAGATCCTAAAGCGCAACTTTTACATTGCTTCATATTAAAAGCATGGGTAATTAGGGTTATGCGCTTCTAGTTCTGGTGTAAACATTTTGAAGAGATCACGATCAGCTTAGGTGTTTTGGCCGTCTCTGAACCATTTGTGATCAGATACAAGACTGTCAAAGTAGAAGACTTATCTGCTGTAGATGGAATTTTGCAGTGCGCTTTAAACTTGACATATTAATTATCCTAAAATCTAAAGCCATCGAATATTTCATTTTCAAAATGTATATTTTTCTCAATATCTGGCATGCTGAATGCAGAGGATTCCCCTCAGTTCACAGCATTACAATTAGTCAATCGGACTCAAATGGGTGCAGCTGTGTTTCACAGTAGTATTTTTTGCTTGCCTTTTATTTTAATTGGTGGGGAGTTGCTTTCAGTGTGTTCTAAACTTGGTAAATTATTTAAACTGTATTTTTCATTGGAAAGGCATGATTGGTGGCCAGCCATCAGTTGTCTGCCAAGTGCTTTCATTGACACCCTTCCATATCATTATCCCTTCCTCTTTGCACTACAACCTCTGCTAACTTAGAAATGCACAGAGCTGAGAACCAAATTTGCATACTTCTAGGCATTGAGCTTCAGTTCCAATGCAAGATATCACTGTGGAGGCTGCCTTCAGGACTTTGTTAGAAATTTGTGTTTGGCCTTGTTCAGTCAGTTGCTTATTGTAAAAGGGTTATGTCCATATTATTAATGAACTGCATTCATAATGAATAAATTCTATTGTTTTAAAAGTTTACTGATTTTTTGTTTTTTGTAATGCGGTTCCACTGTTGCTGAATTTATTTTTATCTTTCGAGAAAATGTGTACATTTAAGTCAATAAGTCAGCTACCCAAACGGAATGTGAGGTGCTGTGCCTCCAGTTTGCATGTGGCTTCACTCTGGTAATGTAGGAGGCTCTGGACAGGAAAATCAGTAGGGGAATGGGATGGGAAGTTCAAATGGTTTGCAACCGGGAGATCCAGCAGGCCTTGTCAGACACTTTGTAGTTGTTTGGCGAAACACTCATCCAGTCTCCCCTTGGTCTCACCAATGTAAAGGAGGGCACAATAATTTTGAGTTTCACTGTACCTTAATTGGTACACGTGCCAAACTGACCTTTAAACCTTTGAATTGTTGAGGCTGGACTCCGCTAACTCCTCTAGTCTCATCTACTACATTCTGTGCTCCCAATGTGGCCTCCTTTATATCTTCTTCCCAGTCCCATACTGACCTTTGTCTTGTGCTTCCTCCATTGCCCGAGTGAGGCCAAACGCAAACTGGAGGAACAGCACCTCGCATTCCACTTGGGTAGGTTACAGGCCAACAGTCTGAATGCTGAATTCTTCAATTTTTCACCTCTTCTCTCCTTGTATCACTACCTTTTTGTCTTTTCATCTCTGCCCTTTGTCTAGCTGTATGCCAATTAAACTCCTCCCTCACATGTATCCACCTGCCAGGCTTTGTCCCACCACCACCTCTCATCCAGCTTCCCCCCCCCCCCCCCCCCCAACTGCACTCAGTCTGAAGAAGAGTCCCAAGCCAAAACATCACTTATCCATGTTCTCCAGACATGTTGCCTGACCTGCTGAGAAACTTGAGCACTTTTGAGTCTACTTCTGAAGTGTCTCCCATCACTAATTACAGCAGCAGTACAATTTTCCTTTGAGTCTTGCAGTGTTAAATGGCACTTGGCCCCTGTGGTACATGCAGCCAAAGAGTGCACACCGCAATCAGGAAAAACTGCAGGCAACATAAGTTTATTTTTCTGCAATGCAATGAACAGGCAGGGAGGGGTTAATTGTGCACATGCTTTCTCCCAAATTTGAAGAGGCATCTTAACAAATTGGTTCCCTTGACTACACGACAACCACTTGGCGTTTATCCAGTAGAGCCTTTTAATTGACTGCTCTAACATGTTCTCACCAAGGGAGAAGAAAAAATACTTTTTTTTGATACGATGAGGGCTTTGACAGAAAGTGTTATTGCACATAAGAGGGTAATTCAAAGGACAAACAGCAGTTAACAATGAAAGCAGATTTTTTTAAGTGACAAACAGCACCCAGGTGATAACATTGAATGAATTAATGTTTGCTGAGAGAGTTCATCATGATGATGCTTTGTACAAAACATATTAGAATAATGAAATGTGTGCTGCTGAATTAAGGAGCAATTCATAATTATGGTTGTATTTACAAATTGAATTTTGTCTCTATATAAAATAGAGAGGAACAAGCCCTTTGGTCCACAATGTTTGTGCTAAACATGATGCCAAGCTAAATCTCATCTACCTGAACATGATCCATACCCCTCCATTCCCTGCACGTCTTTATACATAGTCCGTTTACCCCCCCCCCCCCCCCCCCCCCCCCCCAAATTTCAGGGCACCATAATATTTGGGACACATGGCTTCACGGGTGCTTGTAATTGCTCAGTAGTCTTTAATTGCCTCCTTAATGCAGATATAAAAGAACTCTCAGCACAGTCTTTCCTCCAGTCTTTCCATCACCTTTGGAAACTTTTATTGCTGTTTATCAACATGAGGACCAAAGTTGTACCAATGAAAGTCAAATAAGCCATTATGAGAACAAGAATAAAATAGTTAAAGGCATCAGCCAAACCTTAGGCTTATCAAAATCAACTGTTTGGAACATCATTAAGAAAAAAGAGAGCACTGGTAAGCTTACTAATCGCAATGGGACTGGCAGGCCAAGGAAGACCACCACTGCTGATGACAAGAATTCTCTATAATAAAGAAAAATCCCCAAACACCTGTCCGACGGATCAGAAACACTCTTCAGGAGTCAGGTGTGGATTTGTCAACGACCACTGTCCGCAGAAGACTTCATGAAGGAAGTAAGTTTATTGGCCAAGTATTCACATACAAGGAATTTGCATTGGTGAACAGAAATACAGAGGCTACACTGCAAGATGCAAATCAGTTAGCTGCAAAAATAGGATGGCCAGGTTACTGATTGCCAAGAAGTACTTAAAAGAGCAACCACAGTTCTGGAAAGGGGTCTTGTGGACAGATGAGATGAAGATAAACTTTTATCAGAGTGATGGCAAGAGCAAAGTATGGAGGAGAGAAGGAACTGCTCAAGATCCAAAGCATGCCACCTCATCTGTGAAACACAGTGGTGGGGGTGTTATGGCCTGGGCATGTATCGCTGCTGAAGGTACTGGCTCACTTATCGTCATTGATGATACAACTGCTGTATCATCAAAGCTAAAAAATGGTCAATTCTTGAGTGGCCAAGTCAATCACCCGATCTGAATCCAATTGAGCATGCCTTTTAAATGCTGAAGAGGAAACTAAAGGGGACTAGTCCCCAAAACAAGCATAAGCTAAAGATGGCTGCAATACAGGCTTGGTAGAGCCTGAGAAGACACCCAGCAACTGGTGATGTCCATGAATTGCAGACTTCAAGCAGTCATTGCATGCAAAGGATATGCAACAAAATACTAAACCTGACTACTTTCATTTACATGACATTCCTGTGACCCAAACATTATGGTGCCCTGAAATAGAGGGGCTATGTACAATCACTGCTGCAATTTCTACATGGTGAAACCAAAATGTATAACAATTACCTTTATTAAAATCTGATAATGTGCACTTTAACCACATGTGATTTTTTTTTCTATTACAACTCTCAAATTGTGGCAAATAAATAAATAAATGATTGGTCTTTGTTCCAAACATTATAGAGGGCACTGTATACACAGTGACCCAACCAATGAAGGAATGCATACCGTATGTTTTTTTACCACTATCTACTTGTGTTTCCACTTTCAGGGCACATTGACTTGGACCTGCAAAGATCCCTCAATACATCAATGCTGTAGAGGGTCTTTTGACCTGCCAAACTGCAACACTTCACACTTGCTCAAATTGAACTCCATCTTCCATTTCTTCACCCATTTCTATGGCTGATCTAAATCTACACTTTGACAGCCTTCTTAACAGTACACAACTCTACCAATTGTGGTATTGTCTGCAAACTCACTAACCATCTATATACATGTACAATGTATATGGCATTGATGTCCACTACAAACTTACTGACTCCCTTAGTTATCTTGACATTTCCTCCCACCCTGCCTATCAATTCCTGTGTCTCCGCTGCATCTACTCCCAATTCTCCGTCTCTGCCGCATCTGCTCTCAAGATGAGGCTTTCCGTATGAGGACACCCTAGATGTCCTCATTCTTTAGTGAACGTTGTTTCCCTCCTGCTGTCATAGATGGATCCCTCACACACATCTCTTCTGCGTCCTAGAGATCTGCCCTCACTTCCTCTCTCCCCAGACAACAAAAAAGGGCCTTTCACCCCTCTAGCCTCCATATTCCAACACATCCTCTGACATTTCTGTCACCTCCAATGTGATCCTGCCACTAATTATATCTTCCCATCTCCACCCCTTTCTGCGTTCCCCAGAGACTGCTCCGTCTGCAACCTCTTGGTTCACTCACCCCCACCAAAACCGCCCCCTCCCCAGGTACTCTTGCAACCGTAGTTGTAGCACCCATCCTTATACCTCCTCCCTTGACTCCGCCCAGGAACCCTAACAGACCTTCCAGGTGAGACAGAGGTTCACATGCACCTACTCTAACCTCATTTACTGCATCCAACGTGCACGTGCGGACTCCTGTACTTTAGACAACGTAGACTCTGCAACAGTTTCGCTGAACACTTGTGTTTAGTCCTAAGGCCTACTGGATCTCCCAGTTGCTAACCACTTTAACATCCTTTCCCATTCCCCTACTGCATGGTGGTGCAGCGGTAGAGTTGCTGCCTCACAGCGAATGCAGCGCCAGAGACCCGGGTTCGATCCCGACTACAGGTGCTGTCTGTACGGAATTTATACACTCTCCCCATGACCTGCGTTGGTTTTCCCAGAGATCTTCGGTTTCCTCCCACACTCCAAAGATGTGCAGGTTTGTAGGTTAATTGGCTTAAATGTAAAATTTGTCCTTGGTGTTAATATGCGGAAATAGCTGGTCGTCGAGGACCCGGTGGGCCGAAGGGCCTGTTTCCGCACTGCATCTCTAAACTAAACTACTGACTTTTCTGATCTGGGCCACCTCCATTGCCAGAGTGAGACCACACACAAATTGGAGAAACAGCAAGAAAATTGTCTAAGGTTTACTTTCTTACCACACATCTCTCATAATTTCTGACAAAGATACATTTGTGTTAATTAGTTCGATCCTCATCCCTGACAGTTAAGTGACTTAGTTCATATTAAGTTCCAATAAATAATAACTTGTTAGATTAAGCAGTAAACACACAAACAGCATTAAACTGTACCCTGCAAAGAATTAATGTCTAAAAGATATTGGAGAAACTGAGTCTCCTGAAAAGCAGATGTTGACTCAAGAAACATTTGCTCAAGAAATAGTGCAATGGTTAACAGATTAAAAACAGCCCACATATTCATTTGGAAAGGTAGACACAAAATCGAAGGTAGACACAAAATGCTGGAGTAACTCAGCGGGACAGGCAACAATGGTACAATGGTTAACAGATTAAAAACAGCCCACACATTCATTTGGAAAGGTAGACACAAAATCGAAGGTAGACACAAAATGCTGGAGTAACTCAGTGGGACAGGCAGCATGCTGAGTTACTCCACCATTTTGTGTCTACCTACGATTTAACCCAGCATCTACGGTTCTTTCCTACATATTTCATTTGGAACGGATCAGCCGAGCACATAAATGTTTTTTTTTCCTCTTATCAAATTGAGTCATCAAAAACTATTACAATCAATTTGTGGGGTGTAAGCTTCCATTCTTGTTTAAATAAACCAGAACTTGGCTGTTCATTGGCAAAAACAATATCAGACAGAAATGCTTTATTATTTAAAAGAGAGAAAGAATTTATGCAATTTCACAAAAATGTGTCCAAACACGCAACACAAATCTTGATTGCCACTGGCACAAACAACAGTACGGTGAGTGAATGGTTAGTTTATTTTGGCCAAGGTGAATATTGGTGCACATGGCATATCTCCCAGAGTTGCTAGGCAGGGTTTTTAATTGATCACTTCATCCTAATGTAGCTCACTTTAATGACTGTTATTTGTTATTATACATGCATTTTGGAAGTGTAGTTTGAACACCTTTTGGCTTTAAAGCAAGTATAATAAATTGAACCGTAGTAGACAAAGTGCTGGATACAACGCTAAAAATAATGCATAAAACTGAAGTGTTACGTTCAAACAGTGTGATACCTCTTGAAATTCACGGTTAAAGGTTTTGCTGGGAAAAGGTCGTTACAAAACCAATGATTTAGAATCTGTAACCCCTCAGGTATTAGTCATATATTAATGAAGTTTATAAAACATTCTTTTCAGTCTGAGCCCGGTGCTCATTGAGTCCAATATAAAGTGCTGACCTATACCCTTGTCACAATGAGAGATGGAGTCGGCCTTTCACACTTGAAGAGTCATCAAGAACAAAGACTTAGCCCGTGCATTAACAATAGAAAGAGTGAAGCCATATTTAATATTGATTTAGTGACATTTAATCTGAGAACCTGTGAATTATCTCAAACTCAGCACAAGTGCTTGGAAAACAAAGTCCAGTAAACCATGTAATGAGTTGTGTCTACGTAATGAGTCGTTCAGAAGGTCAACATTAAGATTTATTGAAAACCTTTCTCGTGTTTTTTCAGAATGCATTGGGATAAATTATAGGGAATATTACCAAAGGTAGATAAAAAATGCTGGCGAAACTCAGCGGGTGAGGTAGCATCTATGGAGCGTTTCGGGTCGAGACCATTCTTCAGATAGTACCAAGGTGCGATTTAAATTTTAAATCATAAGCCTTATGCATTTATATAATTCATATCATTCATGAATGGATCTTTCAACTCCAAAAGCAGGTAACAGGCACTTGTTTATATTACAGAATACTGGAATGAAGAATCAATGGGACCATTTTAACCGCTAAATCTGCAAGGCAGGCCCCATGTTTTAAAGCAAATTCATTAGCTGTAGAGATCTCTAGATCCTAGATCCAGATTTAGTCATGCATCCCTTTAAACAGCCTGATTTTAAAAGGCCAGCGAATCCTAAACAAAAATCATCAAAATGCTGCATCCTCAACAATCACTAGGTGGACAAAGTACAATACTTTTTTTCCTTATCTACATGCTAATTACAAAAGACAATTAGATTCATCAATAAATTGTCTTCACTCCAAGTAATAGGGGAGATTTTTTTTTCCAAAAGAATATGATCACCATTTTTGGTTTAATATCCAATGCCGTCCATTCAGGCGATGCATAGAATATTAATGTCTCCTGTTCTTGCCTTTAGCTCCTCTTTCTGCATTATTCCCATGTTACTCAATTATATTAGTAAAAGTGATTTCAGCCAAGTAAGATCTCCCATTTATTGACCCCTGACATTTCAATGTTGTAACTTAATTGTAAGTGTTACATTTCAATGTAGGATTCCAATGCCAAAATGATATTAATGCAGGGCCCATCATTGTGTTAAATTCTCCAGTGGGTGAGTAATGGGTGCATTTTGGGATAAATTACTGTAAAAGTATGATTGCCACAAATGTGGCCAGTCTGCATCTGGGTTTCCTGCCCTTCAAGGTTGTTCTGGTATGACCTGAAATTAAAGATTAATCTGCAGAACACAACGGTAGGCAACTCTGCAACAAAAACAAGTTATAAAGCTGGGTTTATTTTTCCATTTTCTGTTTACACCTGCTTATATTAATCAGCAAAAATTTCTGATGAGATGGTAGAGGCTGTCT
The DNA here is from genome assembly GCA_035221665.1 of Okamejei kenojei. Lineage (NCBI taxonomy): Eukaryota > Metazoa > Chordata > Chondrichthyes > Rajiformes > Rajidae > Okamejei > Okamejei kenojei. Next base: position 46,465,241 of record CM069143.1, read on the forward strand.
AACTGGCTGTGTCAGTCAGGGGTGAGGTGGGTGTTGATCGTATAACACCAAGAATATTTTCAATCATAGCTGAAATTTCTGCTGCAGATGGAGAGGGTTGGAAATTAGCTTTGGACTGGTAGAATCGGCACGTAAACAAAGAATAAAATAAACGGAAAAGAGAGCAAGACCTAATAGAGATGCAAATGCTCCTTGCACCCATGAAAGAAACTGACTTGGCAGTAAAGAGCAACACAGTTTAGTTTAATTTTAGTTTCATTTACAGTGTGGAAACGGGCTCTTCGGACCACTGAGTCCACACCGACCAACGATCACCCGTACCCTTATTTATCTTACACATTAAGAACAATTTACTGAAGCCATTTGGGACCTACACAAAATGTTGAGACTTTGGAGTGTGGGAGGAAACCAGGGCACCCGGAGAAATCCCACGCAGTCACAATGAGAACGTACAAACTCCATACAGACAGCGCCCACAGTCAGAATCTGGTTGGTAGCTGTCTCTGCTGCAGATGTCCTGATGTGGTTTCTTTGCTTCCTTTCCCAGTGAATTCACTTCTGTTTTACAGGCACCAGGAATTTTTCCTTGGGTTTTTTAATATTGTATTTTCCATATACCCTCATCATTCAACCTATTTCCTTTGTATAGTGCACTCAAGCTTTACTTATCAATTTGATTTCAACCTTTTAATCTTTTTATTTTGTTACTCCGACCTTATTACTGATGATGATTCAGGTTCTGGATTGCATAGGGGCTGGGCTCCTTGTTCAGCCACATTTCCCTGTCTCTTAGATCATTCTGTTCCCCTCTGTCTACTATCACAGCTGCCATCTCTGGGCTGAAGATATTATCTGACGCCCTATACTGTCTGGTCAACTGTCGAAATGAGATGTCAGAGGAGCCATCATCCTCATCGTCTGAAATCTTGATGTGCATATTTTCACTTTCTTGGTTGTCTTCTGCCTCACTTTGAAGCTTGCTGATGTCTTGTCTCAGTAACATATGAAATCCAAAAGTGCAGAGGATAAACACTAAGCCAGAACATACGCCAGACAAGAAGAACAGGGCTACTTTCTCTGGAAGACCTGAGAGGAAACAGATCAGACACAAATTTAATCTATCTGGAAACAGGATGACCACCAAGCCTGTTGCGTGTGGCTTTATTTGAATTTTCTAAGGCATAAACCATAGAGCAAGCTGAGACCTAGGGAAGGAGTAGTTTTAAATCCCCACGCCCAACTGCATCCCACCTCCCCACCAACAAATGTATGGATTTCTCCAGGATATGATGTTAAAAATGATAACCCCACCTCAAAATGTCTCGCAGATGTTCATTTTCTCATGTTATGTAGCACATAGAATGGCTGAAGCATTTAAAAGAAGAAGCTACTTGCCCCACAGCCAGCTGGCTTTCCTCAAAGCTCCTGCCATAAATAAGATCCTGCATTGCTGCAAGCTTTTCTTGTCCTCAACGGGTGATGCAGGGGTTGCCAAGGCCAAGTTGCCAGCACACCACAGTCCAAACTGCAACTCCTGCCTTCAGGTGTAAGATCCTCCACCTCCAGTCTACATATTCCTGGTTCCTGTCCCTCCCTGCTCTGCTATCCTCCATTGCAGTCCCCTGATCTCTATTCATCCCTTCCAACATCTTACTAATCCTTCCTCCTTCCCCACACATTTCCAGCAGCAACCCCAACCTCCTCTTTTGGCTTTTTACTCCCTTCCTCTTCTCCACTTGAGCTTGGCTCTGATGGTTTTATAGCTCAATGGGGGCAGCCAGCCTCTTGGTCTGCATCTGGGAGAGAGGGACACCATCCACAAGATGTGGACATCACTGGAAATACCAGTATTTAATGTCTCCCTCTGACTGCCTACAATTCAGGTGACAGGTAAGAGTCAACTGGTGATTTGCAATCACATGTGGACCAGACTTGGTAAAGGTAGTCATTTCTTCGCAAGAAGGACATTTGTGCCCCTAATGTTCTTCGGGTCCTGCAGTTACAAGGGACAAGAGGACCTTTGCAGGTTCAAATATCCAAGGATGTCTCCCATTGCTCTTATATAATAGGGACTAAAATGTCATTAATAATTAAAATCCTTGCTTCATTTGACCCAGCAACAAAGAAAACAATCAAAGTCGATCCAATGCATTATTACTAGGAGGCATGCAGCTATTATGTCCTCTTAGCTCATGAGAGTAAGAATTCAAACAGCAACAATTTTTTTCCTATGAGACTACAATCTAGTTGCTTCAAATGTTACCTTGAGCATGACTTTAATGAGACAGCAGCAAAACAGTTGTGATTATTGTTAATAAGTGGGATTTTTTTTAAATGAAATAAGAGTGAGTTAGTGTGAGTTGAACCACCCAAATTGTTGCCAAATGATACTTCTTATTGAATATGTTTAGTCTTTTTTTCATTAACAACAATATTAGAGGCATGCAGAGACGTACCCCTAATGTGGGCAAGAGTGGCCAGGGAACTGCTAATAATTGCGACATCTTTGGCGTAATGCATTGACATTCTCGGGCCATTATACCAGCCACCTGCAGCAAATAAGGACAAACTAACTCAGAGTTCTTTCAAAACTGACTCTATTTTCCCTGTACTATACAAAGCCTCAAGTGAGCCTCAGGCATTTTTTAGAATGAAGATTCAGATAAATGGAAGAAGAAAATGCATGAAATTATGCTTTCCATAAATATGTTAGTGTATACATCTGCAATGTAAAAAAAGCATTATAATAACTATAATATGAATGGGTTCATTTGTTATTTCTGGTGGACATTACAAGCACGTGTGCCTTAATTTTAAGGTGGAGCCATTTTAAAGGCAATGGGTTAAGAGAATTTGGACATATCTTCCAAATGCAACAACTAAGTTAGCTAGCAAAACATTTCCTTCACTCGGTTGTATCGACAAAGACAAATGTTAGAAACCCTACCGTGAGTATAATCTGATATTAAGAAGGGCTTTACTGGTCCTTGACCAGCCTCCTCGAAGAGCTTCTTCGGAACTGAAATTTAAAAAATACACATTATTATAGAAATTTGAAATCTTTTACTCAGTGTCACTAATTAAAATGATCAGTCTGTGATTTAGTTACCACATGTATATGAAACATTGAGTTGTTTACGGATTCCAGGGATGCAGGGGTCACCAAAGCTCAAAACACTGGCAGTGATCGAACAGTTTGCTTTGCTGTGGCAGCTTGAGGAGACTATCCTTAGAGTTGTGGGCGATAAGCACTCTGAAAGGAAAGGAAGTTATTCAAAGCATTGTGCCACCTGTTTAATCCGCCCCATTTCCACACCTCCTTCCTCCTTGTCATCTCTCCCCAAGACATTCCACAAGTACCAGCCAAGTCCCATTATTTGCACTGAGAAACCTCACATGTGAATCTTACAAAATCATATTTGCAAGCTGCGTAGTGATTGAGTAGAAATTTTAAACCCATCTGCAACATCCACGGATCACTATATTTAAAATATTTCCTTCTGTATCACAAACTACTCTCACATATTAATTCTACCTCCCTTTAGAGTTTAGACTTTTGATGTACAGCGCGGAAACAGGCCCTTCAGCCCACTGAGTCCGTGTCGACCAGCGATCATCCTGTACACCAGCAGTGTCCGACACACTAGGGACAATTTACAATTTTACCAAAACCAATTAACCTACAAACCTGCACATATTTGGAATGTGGGAGGAAACCCTAGCACCCAGAGAAAATCCCCACGGCCGCGGAGATCGTGCACACTCCATACAGACAGCGCCCATTGTCAGGATCGAACCTGGGTTTCTGGCGCTGTAAGGCAGCAATACCTTGTCCAGTAAATCATTGACAAAGCCATTGCCAAGAAAATGTTATTACATGCTTTGTGTATGAAGGAACTGCTGATGCTGGTTTAAACTGAAGATAGACACAAAATGCTGGAGTTACATGCTCTGTCCAGTATCATTAATTCTTCAGAAATCAAGAAGCCTTTAAAGGGTACCAAAGACATGAATTGATTTTAAAAGTGCAAGCCAACAAACTCTACTCAAACAGTTGTCAGGGATTTGTAAATTTACACAGGTCACTGTTGACTAATCACAGATCTGAAGCAGCACATTTGTGTTTGAATTAGATAGTTTACTTTCTTACCAATGTTAATTGACTGAGGATACAATATTTAATCACTGAGACATTGCATTAGATCTCTGTACTATGATTACTGCGTGAATCCATATATTTTTTGAGTATTTCGATTAAAGGAACATGAATCAAACCAAAATAAAGACAAAGATGATTTGCATTATTCTCAAGCAAAATCCAGACAAGTAGATTTTGCAGCAAAGATCAATGGATAATAGTAAGATTAAATGAGAACTTACCAGTTTGAAGTTTGATCTTTATTTTAATGAGGAGTTACGGTGAGCGATTACGTGAAGAAGCCCCGCTAGAGCGCCCGCGCATCGATCTTCAAAGCAGCGGCGTGAAATCACAGTAACTACAGTTGAAGTGATATAGTAAGACTCAGAAGACTAGAACTACCAGATGATCTTTGCGATTATGAGGGCCGGGAGTGGAGGGCAAGTAATTGCTCACCGTAACTCCTCATAAAATAAAGATCAAACTTCAAACTGGTACGTTCTCGTTTAATCTTACTATTTTACTTCGGAGTCACGTGAGTGATTCCGTGAAGATTTCAAAGCTCTGTGATTTAATGCCGTAGATACGACACAATGCTTCGATTGACACAGGATAAACAAATAATGTATTGAACATTGTTTAAATTATACAATGAAATCTTAAACAATTAAAAGAACAGTAATAACCCCTCGTTCACAGGGGAAATTACAAAGGAGAACTCAAACAGAACCCAAAACAGCATGCCCAAATCCTTCCATTGCGAGGACAGGTTTATCATAAATTGTGAAAAAAGGTTCCTTCACTTGACCATCCAGCGGTGAGGATTTGGTCGAAAGGCACGTCCTGCGCCTTTGCTGCGTACGTTGACGCCGCCCTGATGGAGTAAGATTTAAACACATCAGTGGCTACTCCAGTGGCTACTCCAGTTTCGGCCATCTAGAAATAGTTTGTACTGACACCTTTGATTGACTTTTTTTGTGGCTGATGAGCATCGCTGTTTCAGAGCCTCTGAGACTCTTGATGACCTTGATATATTGACTCAGGTGCATAACTACACATAGTCTTAGGTCAATGGGGTGTACTTTAAGCTTATTTTGGTTCCAGCCATCCCTGGCCTGCTTTGTTTGATTAGATCATATACATAAAACGTAATATTATCTACAGAAGAATGCATGCTGTCCAGTCGCAACTTTTGCAATACCTGGACCCATTGCGCTGACACTAGCACCATGAACATGACCACTTTGAGTGTTAACTTCTGGAAAAGCAGAGATGTAATTGGAGCCCATTGCCGAAGCAGTGTGAGAACTATGCTTACATCCCAGATTTCCATATATCTAGGTCTGGGAGGGTTTTTGTTAAAATACCTCTCATGAATCGGGCCACCAATAGATGAGATCCGACAGAGTGTTGTCCGGATCCTTGCCCTAAATAGTAGGACAAAGCACTTCGAGCGCTATAAATGGCTCTATAGGTTAACTGCTCGTCAAAATGCAATGTAGCAAGGAACTCCAATCCATCTGGTATGCCTGCAGTATGATAAGATATATTTGACTGTAAACAGATCATCTCCCATTTCTTAATATGAGATACATATCGTTTTTTAGTACTATCTCTCCAGGCCACCGTAATCACATCGACGGTCCTACTCAATAGTCCGAGTCCCTGGAACGGTCTGGTCAGAAGATACAAATCAACAGATGAATACAATCATGTGAAGGGGAACTCTCCTCCTGTCCCAGGGTGAACCAACAAGTTGCTGCATTTGGGGATAGTCATGAATGGCTGTGTCATCAGTCTCAGAACCAATGGGAACCATGGCTGTGTGGGCCAGTCAGGAACTACCAAACGCCTAAAGCATAATCGTGCTCTATTTTGGTGAAACATTGCCTGATGAGGCAGAATGGGGGAAAAGCGTAAGAACGTACGTCCCCAATGTAGCGAGAATGCATCCACCGCTACTGCCCCTGGATCCGGTTCCCATGAGATGTATTTAGGTAACTGGTGATTTAACCTGGATGCAACAGGTCTGGCAATCCATACCGGCTGACAATCATTTTGAAAACTTTTGGATTCAGCATCCATTCTGTGTTGTCATTGAATTTACGTGACCTGGTGTCTGGCTGGCACTTTCACATTATGTCTACCTGGTAGGTAGATATCTGAGACCCAGATGTTTCTCGTAATGCACCAGTGCCAGATGAGGTTAGCCAGATTGTCACATAATAATGACCTAATTCAACCCATGTGATTGATATGCAACAGCTGTGGTATTGTCAATCTGAAGCTGCACATGCAAATCATGCATTTAGGCCATAGAACGCACCCAGCAATTCTACATAGTTTATCCCATGCCTCTGCAGGATTAATGCCTCTTGCACACTCCATCTACCGCCACAGCTAGACTCAGCATCAGTGGCTCCCCATCCCGAAGCACTCACATCGGTAAACTGAAGGTTATTGAGTCAGGATGTCTCTAGTACATCGTGAGACATTAGTTATCCACCATCGCAACTTGGCGATAGCTTCGGCTGACAACTGCATTGGTCTATTGAAATGACCTGCATGTTCTTTTAGTGCTTGTTGTTTAGCTCGTTGTACATTCTGATAGTGCAAAGGTCCGAACTGTACTGCAGGGAAAACCCGCCCCTAATTTACCAATAACACTGGTTACTCATCGGATGGAGGGTTGTTGTTCATCAACCAGATTCCTACAGGCCTTCATAATTTACAGTTTTGGCCGTAGACAAAGTAACTGACATGTTAGTTAAATCAATGACGGACCCCAAATAGCCAATCATTCTAGATGGTACTAATTTGGATTTAATTAGATGGGTGAGGAACCTAACCTCTCAAACAGGTGTTTGGTAACTGAACCCAATTCCTCAGCTGCTTCTTGAGTTTTACCTATGATCAGGAACATCATCCAATTATGCCATTACAATGTGATTCTGAGCACGGAGTAGCCCTGATACTGGTTTCAACAATTTTGAAAATAACCTAGGGCTGAGGTTAACCCATTGGGCAAAACTTTAAATTGCCACAGCTGTCTCATCCAACTAGATTTCAAGTATCTACGGTATTGGTACTGAATAATATGCATCTTTCCGATCTATGGTTGCCATATAACACCCTTTTGATACCAGTTGCTTAGCAGTACTGAAATTTTCCATTTTAAAAATATTTATACTGGACCTAAGAGTTAAGTCTGGTTAGGTCCAGAATGACTCGACACCCACCATCATTCTTTTGCCTGGGGAATATTGGACACAAATTGTTGAGGCTGATATGCCATCCTTTCAATTACCCCTTTTTTGGAATAATATTCCAATTTGGTCATTCACCTGTAGAGTTTCTGGTATTGAAAACCCAATACCCGACTAGGTGTATTTTGTACAGGTGGAAATACTTCCGAGATAAACCTCATTCGAGACCCCTGGATACAGTCCAGTATGAATAGATCTGATGTTATGCAGCACCATGTATCATAGAACAATTGCAACCTACCCCCGACCGGTGACTGATCTCTAGAGGCTATATCCTGGACTAGTCCAGTATTTATACCTCCATGGTTGCTGGATTCCTCGGTCTCCTGGCCCTGTTTGGGGTGTGCATTGCAGCGTGCCAATGTTTTGGTCCCTAGGTAAGGGACGTATCAGATATTAAACTGATAAGAACAGATGCCACACTTGATCTTAGCCAAAACCCCGAAGAGTGATACATGAAGCTGGGGTCGCCCAGTTTGGTCCTTGACCTGCACCATCGTCTCTAGTTCAATTACACCTTCCCGTTCTGAAAGGGTATGGTTTTTGAGGCGGCATCCTGGTCTCAGGATGAGTTTTGATGAGGCCGATTGTTTTTGCCTCATCGTCCAGGTCTTTTCCTGGATATTAGAGGATCTGCACAAGGCTGTGAACCGTGGGTTGAGCGTAAGCTTGATGGCTATTCGTGAATAATTAATTTTCAAAATGGGCATTACACAGCAAGGTCCATATCCTGCTGTGTTTTGATAGTGGTGCCCTTGTACCATTTGTCCAAATGCCATTATTTCTGCTCCAACCAGTTTTTAGGATTTTCTGCAGCCTTAACGCATGCGCCCTCATGATGCGCCCCTTTAGAGCGATGCACAGTTAACAGGTGTCTGATATCTCTTGCGAAGTTTCCTCCATTATGGAGTCCTGGAGCTGGTGAGAGGCCATATAATTAAATTGCTGGCCAGATTAAACCATATAACATATAACATATAAACCATATAACAATTACAGCACGGAAACAGGCCCTCTCGGCCCTTCCAGTCCGTGCCGATCATTTGTTTTCCCCTAGTCCCATCTACCTGCACTCAGACCATACCCCTCCATTCCCTTCCCGTCCATATACCTATCCACTTTACTTTTAAATGTTAAAATCGATCCTGCCTCCACCACTTCTGCTGGAAGCTCATTCCACACACCCACCACCCTCTGAGTAAAGAAGTTCCCCCTCACGTTACCCCTAAACATCCGTCCCTTAATTCGCATGTCATGCCCTCTTGTTTGAATCTTCCCTACCCTTAATGGGAAAAGCTTATCCACGTCAACTCTGTCTATCCCTTTCATCATTTTAAAGACCTCAATCAAGTCCCCCCTTAACCTTCTGCGCTCCAAAGAATAAAGACCTAACTTGTTCAACCTTTCTCTGTAAGATAGTTGCTGGATCCCAGGCAACATTCTCGTAAATCTCCTCTGTACTCTCTATGGATTGTCATCCATGGCTTCACCAGTTCCCGCCGGTATGGCAAAATTGCTGGCCACATCCGGCACACCTGGAGCATAGCTCATGTGCTATGGTGTATGCACATAAGCAGTGACACCAAACTTCAGGGTCAGATTCATACAGATTCCTATGAGCCCTGGCTCTCCCGGCTCATGCTCACGGGAGGTATCATGCAGCCCTTAAAAAGGCGCTGCTGTTACGGGTCCCCATGCAGACTCGTAGGCATATTATTCTTCATACGTGTACAGCTCTTTTGCTATACGGACCTCTGCTAGAGGTTGCTGCTGAAAGCTGCTGGGGACCCTGGGCATTTAAAAACCCCGGCTGGAACACCTCCTGGTTGATCATTTTATCTATGAGGTTTTCCACGTTGTCCAGACGTCCCCAACCTTTAATTTTGGAAGGGGGAAATCTTTCTGGCCTGACTCATCAGAGTTGACAGGCCTGGACAATTCACTCTTGGCCTGCCTCCCGACAGCACCGGAGTTGCTGCCGCTGGCTGAACTGCCGGCGGCTCTGAAGTCGGCGTCGCAAAGCCGGCGTACACCCGCTGACCGCGGCCCCGCGGGTAGGTTTTACTTTATAGGCGACACACTCGCCTTATTTTCTCTGTTAATATTTTTTCCCTTTGGAAGTGTCCCTGCTGGCTCCTGTAACCAACCTTATGGGGACTTAGCAAACCGCAGAATGTTTAAAACACTTACCTGCGGGTGTTTTACTTACCGCTGGTGGAGCTGCGCTCTCCAGCCTGTCGGTGCGCCAAACGCGTCTGACGTAAAGACGCGCAGGCGCTCTGGTGGGGCTTCTTCACGGAATCACTCACGTGACTCCGAAGTAAAATAGAAACAAGATTTATTGTCGTTTCTTTAGTTATTCCTTAGCCTCGGATATTAGAAACATAGAAACATAGAAAATAGGTGCAGGAGTAGGCCATTCGGTCATTCGAGTCAGCACTGCCATTCAATATGACCACGGCTGATCATCCAAAATTCGTACCCCGTTCCTGCTTTCTCCCCATATCCCTTGATCCTTAAGAGCTATATCTAATTCTCTCTTGAAAACATCCAGTGAATTGGCCTCCACTGCCTTCTGTGGCAGAGAATTCCACAGATTCACAACTCTCTGGGTGAAAACGGTTTTCCTTATCTCAGTCTTAATGGCCTACCCATTATTCTTAAACTGTGACATTGAGTTTATTTTGAGTTTATTGATTTAGTATGAACTATTTATAATCCTTAATTCTACAAAGATAGTGTTGAATTTCAAACGTAACAGCCACAGTATTGGCGAAACCTAGAAAATGGCTGCAAGCTATAAATGACAAAAGAATGGCAGAAATAATATATGAAAATAGATTGTGTTAACAAAGCTTATATTGACTAGAGTTTAGAAGAATGAGAGAGAATCTTATGGAAATCTATAAAATTCCAAAAGAACTTGACAGTTTAAACAGAAAGGCTTGTGGGGGAGTCCAGGACTAGAGGCACAGTGTAAGAATACGGAGTAAACCTTATTAGGTTCACCTTGAGATTAGAGAGAATGTGGTTGGTTAGCCTGCTGAAATTTTTACCACAGAAAGCAGCTGAAACAAAACCATTTAAATATATTCAAGAAGGATTTAGGTGTGGCTCTTTGAGCTAGTGGGATCACTGCAGAAGATAAACACAAAAAGCTGGAGTAACTCAGTTGAGACAGGCAGCATCTCTGGAGAGAAGGAATAGATGACGTTTCGGGTCGAGACCCTTCTTTAGACTAGTTAGGGTAAAGGAAATGAGAGATATAGATGATGATGTACAGAGATAAAGAACAATGAATGAAAAGATATGCAAAAACGTAAAAATGATAAAGGAAATAGGCCATTGTTAGGTGTTTGTTGGGTGAAAACGAGAAGCTGGTGTAACATTGGTGGGGGGGGAGGGAGGGGGATAGAGAGAGGAAATGACGGGTTACTTGAAGTTAGAGAAAACAATACACATAGCATTAAGCTGCCCAAGCAAATGAGACTCCAATTTGCTGTTACTCCAATTTGGGTTTAGCATCACTCTGACAATGGAGGAGACCTAGGACAATAGATCTGTGTGGGAATGGGAAGGAGAATTAAAGTGTCCAGCAACCGGGAGATCAGGTTCGTTCAGGTGGACTGAGCAAAGTTGTTCAGCAAAACGATCGCCCAGTCTACATTTGGTCTCACCGACGTATAAGAGTCCACCTCTTGACCAACGGATACAGTAGATGAGGTTGGAGGAGGTGCAAGTGAACCTCTGCCTAACCTGAAAGGACTGTCGGGGTCCCTGGACAGAGTCGAGGGCGAAGGTATAGGGACAGGTGTTGCATCTCCTGCGGTTGCAGAGGAAGAAGGTACCTGGGGAGTGGGTGGTGTGGTGGGGAGGAATAAGTTAACCAGGGAGTTGCCGAGAGAACGGTCTCTGCGGAAGGCAGAAAGGGATGGAGATGGGAAGATGTGACTAGTGTTGGGATGCCGTTGGAGGTGGCAAAAATGTCAGAGGGTTATGTGCTGTATGCGATGGATGATGGGGTGAAAGGTAAGGACTAGGGGGATTCTGTCCATGTTGCGATTAGGGGGAGGGGGAGCAAGGGCGGAGCTGCGGGGTACTGAGGAGACATGAGTGAGTTCTTTGTCTATGATGGGACAGAGGAACCGCCGATGTCTTGGTATGGAACACTTCATCTTGGATGCAGATGTGGCGTAGATGGAGGAATTGGGAGTAGGGGATAGAGTCTTTGCAGGAAGCGGGGTGGGAAGAAGTGAAGTCAAGGTACTTGTGGGAGTCAGTGGGTTTGTAAATTTGGGTGATCAGCCAAGATCATATTGAGCAGCAGAACAGGCTTGAAGGACTAAATGGCCTGCTCCTGATCCTCTTTTCTACATTTTTGTGGATCTCCACTCTCTGCACGGACAGGCTGAATGTCGTAGCAATACTGAATTAGCAGATTATCTCACTGGCAATGATGTGTAAACAGCTTGCTCATTTTCACAGAATACTGTCCTTATTCACACTCACCTAGTCTGACACACTCTTTATAACTACTGTACATGTCAGTGAGAGACCTTCTGTTGAATTGCACATCTATTTCATTGCCCCGACATTACAGCCATCAGATATGATATGAAGCAACAAAACAATTAAAGACTGAATTTTAATTAAAATGTTTAATTGCTCTTCTGAAAATCGATGAACTCTCCAATGACCCTGTGGGCAAATATCGGCAATGGATCAGAAGAACTCCGAGACTCTGCCCTCCAAGCCTGTTGTGATAACTAGTCTTAGTAAGGACCTGCACGGTGGCACAGCAGTAGAGTTGCTGCCTTACAGCATCAGTAAATTGTAAATTGTCCCTAGTATGTAGGATAGTGCTGGTGTACCAGATGATTGCTGACCGCCACGGACTCAGTGGGCCGAAGGGCCTGTCTCCACACTGTATCTCTAAAGTCTAAAGTAAGGATGGCAACAGATCCAAATAATCCTGATGAACATTGAGTAATTTTTCTACTAGACAGTGATTGCGAAAAACTAAACTGAAATTAAACTAAAATTATGCACATGATGGGAATCAGAAACAGAAACCAATGATGCCCGGAAGTAGTTGTTGAATTTCATCTTCTGACTGTAGACTCACCAATATCTGGTGTTGAGCTGTTCGTTGAGGGGCACTCCATATTCCCATAAAGGCCTCGTCCATAACTTGCAGTGTAAATGACAAGGACAGTTTGGTTCTTACACTGGAGGTGTAACGTCTCATTCTCACATACTAGATTGCTCTGGTGTCCTTCTGAAAAATAAACATACTAAACAACATTAAGGATCTGAAAATGTTCTGCAAGTGATCTAAGCTCATTTTCAGTAGCAGAAGTAGTGGGTCTGTCATCCAGATGCACCAAAACAATTTTGTGAATGTTAAATGTTCTGCATCTCCATGGATAGAAAAGGTTTAGAGGGATAAGGGCCAAATTGTTTCATGGTTCTGTTCTGAAATAGAAGAAGGAGGTTCCACCAGTCCTCAACCAAAAAACAATAAATCAAGATTTTTTTCTTATAATCAGCTGATAATATGGTTGATATGTTTTGCACAATACTGCATTCATTGTGAAATACCATGAAGGTGCAAATAAATCCAAGTCTTTCTTATCAGGCAAGAAGAGCAGGTCCTCACGATTAAATGAGCCCAATCTCAATGGAAAATGGTTTTCAGGCGTCTTGTGAAAGAATTACGCATAACTGTCAAATGGCTTCACCTCATTCCATAGTTTCCTTATTAACTTTAAAACTGTGCCATACACAGCAGTGATGAAGGAGCTGGTGAATTTATCCAACTCGCCATTGCTAGGGAATAGCAGTGAATGGGCTCCTTTATTGACCAACCGTGCTATTCCTTCCATAAATTTTAAAGACATTTTCAAGAAAATAAACATAATAATACAATGTTTTGTGGTATTTATTAAAAACTGAATACAACATATATATTGCATAGTTTAATTATGAGTAGTGTTAGGGTGAATATTCAATAAAATTGGCATGCAGAGTGACATGACATGGTAGACTATGAAAAATGGATGTTAGACCTTTGCAGAAAAATTGACTTACAGATAGTTCTCAGGAATGGACCCCTTATATCCCCCTTGGAGCGTCTGCATTGGCTCCTCTTCCCAGGTAATAATTACCTTTGTTATCCTATCATTGGTACCTGCCAGTTTCTCATTGACATGCTGTGTGCCAGCACATGTGTATCGATGACAACCAGCCACAATACCATTACAGTTCATCCTTCTAAATAGCACATTTGGCTCATTTGGCATTTGGGTGACCAACCAAGCCATTGACTTTAGCCCCAATTATTATCTCTGATACCCAGTCACTGATGATCAATGGAAAATCATTCAGTATGTTCACAGTCAATAACATTGCACAAATCCAGCCTTTTTTTAAATTTAGAGATACAGCGTGGAAACCATGCCCTTCGGCCCATCGAGTCTGTGCTGACCAACAATCATCCATACACTAGTTCAATCCTACATTCGATGGACAACTTATAGAAGCCAACTGACCTTCTAACAGTTATCAGTGCACATTAGCAGCTAAGCCTTTGATTTTCAAGGTTTTAAGTTTGAGAAGTATCTCTCAAAACATCCACCTCTCTTCTTTCATTTAAGATACTTACATTTTTTTACCTTTAAATCCCACTAATGGAATATCATTTATTTTTGTAGCCCAGAAAAATACCTTCATAGGGTTTGATTGTGCTATATTAATGTATATATGCTGTTGCTAAATTTTATTTTTCATCCCCTGAGTGAGAGACAGCATCAAGAAGGGAAAAAAACACATGTAAGAAAAGTCAAACATGATATCCCTCAAATGTAAATAATTGAAATTGTTCTCAACTGGTTAGCTGAACCTGACCCTGTCACTGGCCCAGCTACATTCATCTCATCCACTTCATGAATACCCAATGTCCCCTTCATCATACTCTGTTTATAAAAATGATTTTCCAATCCACATAAACAGGGCTCAAAACAAACTCTGCTCCTGTGGCATTCCACAGAGCTTCCAACGTCTAAGCAGCCATGGCAATACTTTACTGGTTCTAACTTTGGTCTCAAAATTCACCACATGTACTTGACTCTAGTCTTTGTCTCTTACGGGGCTGATCACCCCCCCACGCCCCGCCTCCCCCCCCCCCCCCCCCCATCTCATCCGTATCCACCTATCACTCACCAGGCTTTACCGCACTCCTATCTCTTTCTTTCACTTTTCTCTCCTCTTACTCCATCAGTGTGAAATAGGATCCCAACCAGAAGTGACGTCTATCCATTCCCTCCAGCAATTTGTATTTCCCAGCATCTGCAGCTTCTCATGTCTCCGCAAATAATCTAACTTCTGGCAAGCAAGTCCATCAAATGTGCAAAATTGCAACCATCTGCTAACAATCTGTTGCGAAACTACCTGGTGTTTGTTAATTGTTAAAAATGGTAACGTTCAACTGTTTCATTTCTAAGCTCATTGCAACACATTTGTGATGCATCTTGTGTCTTCTCCAGGATCGCAACAGAAAGTTTTACGGTGAGGTATAATCGCTCCCTTTGTGATCCAGAAGATTCCATGACTTTTGTCAAAATCATGTTCGTCTACTCTGGCCTATCTTCCAAAACAACTCAATGTACAGTGTGGACTTTGCACTCTCTCTCCTGTTCTTTTGATGGGAAATCTTTATTCGCTAAATCATTAACTCTCAATGTCTCTTGGTGCATGTCCACATATTATCTTAGTTGGCAGAAACCACACCCAATTTTCAATATTGCTGTTCCAAACCCAGTATTTAAATATTAATTTGACTTCAAGCAACACTCAGGATTTCGCAGTATCTCTATAAGATACTGGATAATAGCTGGTTGTGTAAACTAGCAAAGAAACTTAAATACAGTAGGTAGACATAAAATGCTGGAGTAACTCAGCGACTCAGGCAGCATTTTTGGAGAAAATGGATGGGAGATCTTTCGGGTTGGGACCCTTCTTCATTACATGTCCACATACCTGACACGTCACCCATCCTTTTTCTTCAGAGATGCTGCCTGACCCGTGGAGTTATGCCAGCACTTTGTGTCTATCTTTGGTATAAACCAGCATCTGCAGTTCTTTGTTTCTACTTTAATACAGTGCCAGACAACTGCTTCTAGTGTGGCTTACTCCCATATAGACGGTCTATAATTTTCTACAGACATTTGCTTCAGAACATTTACACACATTTTGTAAAATGATGACAGTATTGCAGGAATTATCGCTAACGAATGTTACATATGGCACCATGAATCCTAGGATGGATCTATGTGAAATCAGACACAATCACCCACCCAAACATTGGTTATCCACTCACCAGGTTTGCACTTGAATGAAACAATCAGATATTTACTGGTCCCAGGGCAAGGATCAGGACCAAAAACCCGCCTGTTGACTGAAAACTGGCATGAGTGCTGTTCTTGACACTCATCATATAATTTCTGTTAAAAAAATATAGAATTAATGTTGGAAAACAAATCTAATCCTCATGCACTAAACTCCAATTGGAATGCTATAAATAGATATTTCTGAAGTTCTCTTTTTCCTAAGTTCACTGCCGCAGTAAATCAGACTACATTAGCAAAGCATATGAATCCATGTCTTTCTCTGTTAGATGATGTTGTCTGAGTCCTCTGGAGAATCCTGCACATTCTGAGTTATCTTAGCAAGTTGGTAAGACTGAGCTAATGCAACAGATTTTTTTTTTAACTTAATACCCCTTATAATAACTCTGAATGTGCACCTGAGATTATAATGTTTGTAAATGGCCAATTATTGCTGGAAAATATTGGTTTCTACAAGAATTGAACTCATACACAGGGGCATCTTGCATCCCAACACATGGGATTATCTTAGTTGGGGCATCTTGGTTGGTCAGCATGGACCATGAGTTGGGACCGAGGGCCTGTTTACATGCTATGTGACTTTATGACTCTCTGACATGCCATTAATGAAACATGGCATCAGGGCCAAGAAATGAATAAAGGAGTTTTGCAGACTTGCAAGGAACAGGAGAACCCCCCCCCCCCCCCCCCCCCCCCCCAGGAATAGAACGGAGCTGACCCCGGGGAGCGGCATGGTTAACAGGTGGCAAGGTGGTGCAGCGATAGAGTTGTTGCCTTACAACGCTTGCGGCGCCAGAGACCCAGGTTTGATCCCGACTACTGGTGCTGTTTGTACGGAGTTTGTACATTCTCCCCGTGACCTGCGTAGGTTTACTCCGAGACCTCCTCCCACACCCCAAAGACGTCTAGAATTGTAGGTTAATTGGCTTGGCGTATGTGTCAATTGTCCCTATTGTTTGTAGGATAGTGTTAGTGTGCGGGGATCGCTAGTCAGTGCAGACTCAGTGGGCCGAAGGGCCTGTTACCGCTCTGTATCTCTAAAACTAAAACAGAACCAGTTTGCACAATCCCTGTGACCATATCCTACCTCCCCACACTCCCCCACCCCTCCCTTCCACTTCGCCACCTCCTGGCACCTGACAGTGTGAGCACGTCAAACCTGGAGCCAGACAGCCTGGCAAATATAATTCCATTTACCTGCCGTGTGTTTGAAACCCAGCTGCAAACAAATAAAAATAGAAACAAGGAACTGCTGATTTACAAAAAAATTAACTAACTACTGGAATAACTCAGCGGGCCAGGCACCATCTCTGGAGAATAGGAATGGGTGATGTTTTGGGTCAGAGGGCCTGTTTACATGCTTTGTGACTCTATGACATGCCATTAATCAAGTGCTGATTATCCCGATCTGAAATTTCATCAGTCCATTTTCTCCAGAGATGCCGCCTGTCCCGCTGAGTTACTCCAGCTTTTTGTGTCTATCTTCGGTTTAAACCAGCATCTGCAGTTCCTTCTTACACAACAAATACATTTAGCCTTTTTAAACAAAAGGATGTCACAGTGCAAATTCCCTTCCACTGTGTAAAAGGTAGCCTTGCACAGATACAATATAACTCAGTAACGGCGTGTGCAGCACATAAATTGTACTGAAGCATCCTTTTGATCCGTCGCATGGCCAAGCAGGGTGGGACTCACGCACCGGTACAGCTGTGAGAGCCGCACAGTTGATGCTTTCAGCTGACGTATTCAACCCACTTGGGCATAAATGTTCACTGGGAACACGGCGACCGTAGAAGGCTGACAGAATGCTGATGGATGTCTGAGGTGGGCAGCTTATTGAGAACCGATCCCCGTCACAAGCGTGCACTGTGTGGTTTTGCAGAATCTTCAGGAGGTAACCTGGTTAATGGAAGCACATCACTGAAGGATTGAGAGCACGTCTTACCTTTGAACCTTTGAAAAGCCTGTCATAAATACTATTCTTCAACAAAAGTCATATTTCAGTATATAACGGCCTCAACCTAAGTTCCCAAAACATCTCCCAACTGTACCTCTTACACATTTGTACATACATCAAATAAGTTACAATTTTGAACAACCCTATGTCCCTCATAAACCAACACTTGCTGTAAGTTATGGAAGAGCTTTACAATGATTACATTTACGGATGGATCTGTTTTTCTTCCCACACAGATATAGGTTTATTTAACAGGACAAAAGCTGCTAAGCAATGGTCTTTACAAAGCAAACATAGAAGATAGAACTTAAATGTACAACATTGAAGATGGAACATAGATATAGAACAATAAACAGTGAACAGTGCAGCTCAGCAACGGGCCCTTTAGCCAACAATGTCTGTGCCAAACATAATGCTAAGTTAAACTGATCTCATCTGTCTGTACGTGGTCAATATCCCTCTATTCCCGCATTTCCATGGGCTTTTTTAAAAGCCTCTTAACCACCTCTACCATATCTGCCTCCACCACAATGTGTTCCAGGCTCCCACTTCCCTCCCAGCACATCTCCAGTAAACTTTCCCCCTCTCACCTTATAGTTATGCCCTCTAGTGTCCATTTCGATAAAAAACTTCTGACTGTCAACATATGAATTTAAGCAGTATATGAACTTAATGACTGTACTTAGTTAGCAGACCTTGATCTTTTAACTCCCCTGCCCCTAGACTTGCCCAATGTTGATACTTCTAGATCAACAGGGCATGGAAATGTCGTTAAATGAGTGTCAAGCACATATATAGTCGTCCCACTGAAGCCAGCATATTACAGGAGAAAGCTCTCATCCTCTGCCACACAATGTTTGCCTTTCATTCTCTGAGCAGCTGCAGCTGCCTCGTGTTGTTCCCAAGCAAACACACTCTGCAGTGCCAGCCACAGCCACCTGGAGACAATGGACATTTGTGCCCAGATCTGCCTCTTGTGTGACCTACTGGTGGATAGGTGGCAGCAAGCTGATATCTGCCCAGGACAGTTACTTTATTTGTAATTTCCATCTTGCTGATCCATCTACCATAAATGTTACTCTCGGAAGATCATCTACCCTCTGTCTGCCGTCCTCTTAAATTCACTTACTAGTTCTATCACTAATCCTTTAACATATTTTCTTAAAAACTATCAAACTCACTTTCCATTGTTGCATTGCTTTCTACATTCCCCTTAAGTCTCACACATGAAATCCCTTCTAACTTTTCTTTGCTGCTGGTCCTAACCCTACAGTGATGTCTCCTTATTGTGTAGGAAGGAAATGCAAATGCTGGTTTATAATGAAGATAGACATAAAATGCTAGAGTAACTCAGCGGGTCTGGCAGCATCTCTGGAGAAAAGGATTAGGGTGGGAAATCTTGTACTACTTTATTTAGATTTGATCACCAGTGAAAAGAATCTCTCGATTTTATTCTCCTAAAGCTTTTCAAGGATTTGAACACATATTTTAGGTCCACATGCTGCATAAAAGTACTTTATATGAATGAGGAACAGGAATCGCCTATTTGGCTACTAGAGCATTCCCTGCTTTTTAATAAGATCGTGGCAGATCAGATTGTAACCTCAGCTCTCTATTCCATTCTGAGAGAATATTCATTATACAGCACGGAAATAGGCACTTTGGCACAACATGTCCATGGTGACAAAGAAGCTCCACCTACGCTAGTCCCACCTGCCCATGTTTGGCCCACAGCCATCAAAGCCTTTCCTATCCACGTGAAAACGTTGCACCTCAGGTTCCTATTAAATCTTTTCCCTCTCACCTTAAAACGATGTCCTCTAGTCTAGTTTAGAGATACAGCACAGAAACAGGCCCTTTGGCCCACTGTATCCGCACAGACCAGCGATCCCCGTACATTAACACTGTCCTACACACGCTATGGACAATTTACACTTATACCAAGCCAATTTACCTACATCCCTGTAGGTCTCTGAAGTGAGGGAGGAAACAGAAAACCACGTGGGAGAACTTACAAACTCCATAAAGACAGCACCCGTAGTCAGGATCGAACCCGAGTGTCTGGCGTGGTAAGCGCTGTAAGGCAACCACTCTACCACTATGCCACTTGCAACTCTACCACTACACCTTTAGTTCTTAAAAGACCTTGTGCATTCATTCACTCTATCTATTCCCCTCATGATTTTATATACTGTACCTCTGTAAGATCACGTGTCAGCTTCCCGCACTCCAAGGAATGAAATCCTAGCCTGTCTATCCTCTCCCTATAGCTCAGGCCCTCTAGTCCTGCTAACATCCTTGTAAGTCTTCTCTACACTCTTGCCAGCTTAATGACATTCTTCCTATAGCAGGGTGACCAAACCTGAACAAACCTGATCCTCGAAATGTGGTCTCACCAACATGTTTTACAACTGTAACATAACATCCCAACTTCCATACTCAATACCCTGGATAGACACAAAATGCTGGAGTAACTCAGCAGGACAGCGTCTCTGGATAGATGGAATGGGTGACATTTCCAGTCAAGACCCCTCTTCAGAAAGCAAACTCAATGCTAACATTTATTTCAAGAGGGCTTCTATACAAAAACAGGGATGTAATGCTGAGGCTCTATAAGGTGCTGGTAAGACCTAATTTGGAAAATTGTGAGCAATTTTGGGCACCATATCTGAGGCTAGTTCTGGAGAGGGTCCAAAGGAGGTTTACAAGAATGATCCCAGGAATTAGTAGGTTAATCTATGATGAACGTTTGTTGGCAATGGGCCTGTACTCGCTGGAGATTAGAAGAATGAGGGGGGACCTCATTGAAACATACAGAATAGTGAAAGGCTTGGATAGAGTGGATGTGGGGAGAATGTTTCTACTAGCGGGAGAGTCTAGGACTAGAGGTCATAAGCCTCAGAATTAAAGGACGTTCTTTTAGGAAGGAGATGAAGAGAAATTTCTTTAATCAGAGGCCGATGACTAAAGAAGTACAGGTGTCAGAGGTTATGGGGAAAAGGCAGGAGAATGGGGTTAGGAGGGAGAGATTGACCAGCCATGATTGGGTTCTACTACTATTCCTTCTGACCTTATAAACTTCCCATATTAATCTCAGGGATATGCACAGCAAGGTTTGTCCTGACCTGAAGTTTCCCCTCCCCATCCCAATAATTATTAAGCACATTCAGGACACATGCAAATGTGTATGCGGACCAAGTTTCTGCTTAAAGTGCTCGTCCAAAAGCTGTCACATTTATGCTGTAAATTCTAAAGGCATCCCAAGGACTGGAAACAAACTACAAAATTAATCAATGTTTCAAATACAAGCGTTTCAGCTCATTGCCTCATTACAGCAACGTCTCCAGTGTTGTAATGTCAACTATCTTCTAAGGAGCCTCTTCCAACTATTGTTAACCCTTTTATGTGAAGTCTGGGAATACAGTCACCGATCAGGAATTTTCCCTTCTCATCCATGAACTAGGCAGACCTTTCGGGAAGTACTGGATTTGCCTGCACTATAATTTGAACCATGTCATTCACCTCCAAGGATCCCCTGAGAGATCTTTCTTTAAGGATGCAGATAACTACCTTACCTGCTGTAAAATCTAAAGAGAAATATCTACAATCAAACATAATTGTAATGTTCATATTCCAAGCAAACACTTACCTGAGAAATCTGGAGCAGCTTCAAACTGAGCCCAAAGGTAAAACCAAACCACTGTGGCAAATGAAAATCCCACGTCACATCTAAACCGTTTCAATGCAATCATACCGAAGGCTTGATCAGAGAGAGCATGTAAATGTTCATTCTGACTGGTGAATAATCATTCCAGTTTTTCTATCACATTTGGTGTCTGGCTCTCCCGGCAGATGCGATGTGATCACGGGTAACCTGATGAGTTGGCAGCCTTCTATGGCAAGGGCTGGACATTAGATTCAACACTGACTTTTTGTTCGATTTTAGATAATGGCAGCCGTTGGGAAACACTGTCACAAGGCAGTTGGTGCAGCCCTTTCCTGAAGGCACTCCTTCTCCCTGGGAAATAGTACAATGGACAATGGCAATCCTCATGTACGCTGAGCTTCTCTCTGTGTGATTGTCAGCATTAGCTGCTGCTTAATCATAAAGAGGAATAACTGAGCCTTGGTCCCTCACTATTCACATCCCCCACCACCACCCCAGCCCTCCCCTCCTAAATGTTCATATGTATTTTTTTGAACATCTGTAACCACAGCTAATTCAATGTGATGGGAATATGTATCTTGATGAATAACATGGAATGCTATGAGTACAGAAGAGCCACTATTTTCTATTTTAGTGATTTTTCTTTTATTTTTGTTGCATTTTCTTGGAGTTTTCTTCTAATTCTTGTACCCACATTTGTGACAGATTTCAAGCTATCCTAGATTACCAATCTGCTGCAAATGCTCCTGAGGCTCTGAGCTGTATGAAGGTCAAATAATAGGTCCTCGCAAGCCCAGGTAATCTGCGAATGTAGCTGAGCCCAGAACTCCTGGTGAATCCAAGGAATGAGAGTAAAGCAAAACAAAGTTCAGTGACTCATTATTAACACTAGATCAAATTGTTGGAGGAACTCAGTGGGTCAGTAAGTGGGTCAGGGGAGGGAAATGGACAGACGATTCAGATCACCTTCTTCACACTGAGTACATTAGAGATTGCTGATAGAAAAAGGCAAGGGAATGAATGGGAGAACAGCTTGTGATAGGTGGATCCGTTTCCTTCCACAGATGCTGTTGACCCATTGACTTTCCCCAGATGTTGGGCAGCTGTGGCGGGGCCTGAATGCAATCACCTCCTACAAGGCGAAACCAGGAGGCAGCTCGAATGGCGGCGATACATCTCTCCCTGATGAGCTCAATGCATTTTACGCACGCTTGGATAGGGAGAATACCGATGTGCCTTCCCGAGCCCCCATTCGCTGTGATGGTATTTCAGTCTCAGTCACAGAGGCCAACGTCAGGAAATCCTTCAGAGGGGTGAACCCTCGAAAAGCATCTGGACCTGATGGTATACCGGGTCGTGTTCTAAAAACCTGAGTGGACCAACTAGCTGGAGGTTTTACGGACATTTTCAACCTGTCACTTCTGAGGTCTGAGGTTCCCACCTGCTTCAAAAGGGCATCAATAATACCGGTGCCCAAGAAGAGCAAGGTGACGTGCCTCAATGACTATCGACCAGTGGCACTAACGCCTGTGGTGATGAAGTGCTTTGAGAGGTTGATCATGGTGAAAATCAACTCATACCTCGACAAAAACCTGGACCCACTACAGTTCGCTTACCGCTACAACAGATCAACGGTGGATGCGATCTCGCTGACCCTCCACTCCGCTCTGGACCACTTGGACAACAAAAACTCATATGTCAGACTGTTATTCATCGATTACAGCTCAGCATTTAACACAATCATCCCCTCCAAGCTGGTTACCAAACTCGCAGAACTTGATCTCTGCGCATCCCTCTGCAATTGGATCCTCGACTTCCTCATTCACAGACCACAGTCCGTTCGTATTGGTGGTAATGTGTCAGACTCGATAACAATCAGCATGGGAGCACCTCAACGCTGCGTGCTCAGCCCCCTGCTGTACTCATGACTGCGTAGCCGGTCATAGTGCGAACTCCATCATCAAGTTCGCTGACGACACCACTGTTGTGGGACGTATCACTGATGGGGATGAGTCGGAGTGCAGAAGAGAGATCGAGCAACTGTCCATATGGTGCCAGCACAATAACCTGGCCCTCAACACCAGCAAAACCAAGGAACTGATTGTGGACTTTGGAAGGAGTAGGATGGTGACCCACAGTCCTGTTTATATCAACGGGTCGATGGTTGAAAGGGTCAAGAGCTTCAAATTCCTGGGCGTGCACATCTCTGAAGATCTTTCCTCGTCCGAGAACACAGATGCAATTATTAAGAAAGCTCATAAGCGCCTCTACTTCCTGAGAAGATTATGGAGAGTCGGTCTGTCAAGGAGGACTCTCTCTAACTTCTACAGGTGCACAGTAGAGAGCATGCTGACCGGTTGCATCGTGGCTTGGTTTGGCAACTTGAGCACCCTGGAGAGGAAAAAGTAGTAAGCACTGCCCAGTCCATCATCGGCTCTGACCTTCCTTCCATCGAGGGGATCTATCACAGTCGCTGCCTCAAAAAGGCTGGCAGCATCATCAAGGACCTACACCATCCTGGCCACACACTCATCTCCCTGCTACCTTCGGGTAGAAGGTACAGGAAACTGAGGACTGCAACGACCAGGTTCAGGAATAGCTACTTCCCCACAGCCATCAGGCTATTAAACTTGGCTCGGACAAAACTGTGAACATTAATACCCCTTTATCTGTTATTTGCACTTTATCAATTTACTCATTCATGTGTGTATTTACGTATATAATGGTAAATGGACACACTGATCTGTTTTGTAGTCAATGCCTACTATGTTCTGTTGTGCTAAGCAAAGAAAGAATTTCATTGTCCTGTCAGGGACACATGACAATAAACTCTTTTGACTTTATTGACTCAAGAATCTAGCATATGCAGTCTCTCTGTGTCCAGTTATCTAATTACATTTTTAGAGGCTCAGTGTAGAAACAGACCCATCATCCCACCGAGTTCATGCTGACCAGCGATCACCCATATACTAGTTCTATCTTACATTAGGGACAATTTAGAGAAGCCAAAAAATCCACAAATCTGCATGTTTTAGAATGTTGGAGGAAACCGGAGCACCTGGAGAAAACCCACATGGTCACAGGAAAGAATGTACAAACTCCGTACAGACAGCACCTGTAGTCAGGATTGATCCTAGGTCTCTGGCACTGTAAGGCAGCAACTCTACCACTGTGCCACTGTGCTGCTCCTATGTCTTTTATTCACAATAAGATGTCAATTGGAAAAAAAATCCAAACATTCCAGTGGTTAATATTATGAAACTATGATTCCTTGCGATCAAATTGTCAGAAATTTAATTTTCATATCTTTGTGTTCCATGATTTTTGTCCACTGCGTCTCTGAAATCATTACATAAAGACCATCCACAATACCTTCACTTCCCTGTCCCTGCCCATCCTTATTCCACTGTAGTGGCATCTCAAGTTACCTGGAATTCCTTCCAAGCTTTTGTATCTATCCATGTCGGTCCTCCCTATTTCCCTTCTTAATCTTTCCTTTGTTGTTTGAACCGGGTAAACATAATTCCTTAAGCCTCTAAATATTTTGAAGGTTTTTGTCTTGTTAAAGTTCCTTTCGTAAATCTGAAACCTATCTCCAGGTTTGATTCACAGTATATTTAAGTGGTATGATTCTTATGTATAAAGTTGTGTTGAACTAAGTTCAGCTTCCAAAAAATGAATCTCCCTGCGGGGAAATGTAACAATATTTTAAAATTGTTTTGTGATATCCATTACTTAATACGACAATATCCTGTGCTCAAAAGGAAATTAACTACGAGGAAGATTGTGGACACAATCTCCCAAGAGAAATCTCCTGTAAATTATCTTTTGACAAACTAATATGCTGATCAAGCATCATATAATGGCTTACAACAGGCATTTATTGAACTGGATCCTGGATAAGAGGTCAGCTACTTTAAACCATTAAGCCTTTTACCCAACAGCAACTTTGAGAAGTCAGAAATTGCATATTGCATTTTATGTTGATATAGGGTGCTTACCGTTGATTTTCCACTCTACCCAAATCCCCATCTTCATTCTGTTTAGTACATTACTGCGTTTAGGGATGTGCCCAGCTGAATCCATACTCAGCCATGTAAGCACTGCCATTCAGTCCTTCAACCTCAAAAATGTGTATTTAGTCTAGCCAAAAGAAGCGTGTCATTTACAACAGGGAATTTGGAAAAAGATAATTCACCTATCGCATGCCCGGCTTTATCCCACCCCACCTGACTTTTCCAACTCCTGCCCCCAGTCCATCAGTCTGAAGAAGGACTCTGCCTTGGAGAGTCGCATATCCATTCCCTCCACAGATGCTACCTGACCTGCTGAGTTCCTCCAGCACTGTGTGATTTGCTCAGGAGCCAAGGAACATAGCTTTACAGTAAATACCAAAGTCAGCATTGACATGAGGAGAAAATAAGCAGCGTGTTATGTTCTGGAATGGTCTTCCTGAATGATGATGAAAGAACATTCAAAAGTAATTTACTGAAAACTTGGATAAATATAGGGCAGTTTAAAAAAAAAGCTGCATTGCAATAGTTTTAGACTAGATGTATGGTATTAAAATTGGATGGCTCTCTCAAACAATTAGCAAGGGCACAACAATGTCCCACTGCACTATAAGGTTGATTGATTGTACCAAGACTGGGCACTAAATCCTTAAATCAAAGCTATAATTCTTTGTTACTAACTTTCAATTGATGTCTACATATATGATGATTGACATCAGAGAATTCCACCTTCAGACCAGTGTGGAGGAAGGAACTACAGATGCTCGTTTAAATTGAAGTTGGACACAAAATGCTGGAGTAACTTAGAGGGACAGGCAGCATCTCTGGAGAGAAGGAATGGGTGACGATTCGGGTCGAGGCCTTTCTTCAGACTAGTTAGGTTTAAGGGAAACGAGAGATATAGACATTGTTGTAGAGAGATAAAGAACAATGAATGAAAGATATGCAAAAAAGTCACAATGATAAAGGAAACATGTCATTGTTAGCTGTTTGTTGGGTGAAAACGAGAACAAGTGCAACGTATTGATCTAACATTGACACAAAGTGCTGGAGTAACTCAGGTAGAATCTCTGGAGAAAAAGGATGGGTGACGTTTCAGGTCGAGACCCTTCTTCAGACTGCGATTGATCTAACAAGTGAACACCAGGGATTGTCACATATATGGAGATTCCATTTTCAATCAGGCCACGTGGATAATTCTCAAAAGAAGGATATTCTTTCCCACACAAAAATAACTTTAAAATGTAATGTCTCAACATTTAAGAATACCATTTCAACAGTTAAACAGAGACCACCTCGCGACATCCTTCTGTCTTCTTTCACCATTTAGCAAAAGAGGGAGGGTAAAATGGTGACCCCTAACTCAATCAATATCAAAACGATGTAGTATTTTTGCAAGGAAACAGTTGAAGTGTTGTGTGTAATGTTGCCCTCATATTGTGGGTGTAACTTCCCATTACAACTCTTATCATGATTATTTCCTCATCCCCAAGACTGAAGAAGATTTTCAAAATAATTGTATTATATTTTATTTTCTTAATTCTTAATTTTCTTTTAAATTAGAAACAGATTACATTGTATTAAGTTACAAGAAAGTGTACACACTGCTTTCACAGTGCATATCAGTAATAAAGAAATTCCACAAACTACAGTACAATACTTCCATCAGCACAACATCCCCTAACATGTACTTTAGATTCAGTTCCAACACCATCGTCTGTCCCAAGTCTTCAGTAAATAGCAGTCATGTTTGGTCTAATCCATGTACAGTCTAATGCATCTTCTTGACATGTTGCAAAATATTGGTAAATTAGCACTGAAATGTAAAGATATATTTCACACCAGCAGTTGAAATAGTCTGCAAACATGCATGGGTTTTGGGGAAAAGAGGACTATAGAAGAGAAAAACTCCCACTGCTCTTCTAAATTCGCCAGTCAATTGTGTGTTCCCAGAATAGATTAGTGGTGCGCTATGCTTTTTGGAGATTTAACGCTTGATTCTAAAGAGAAAAGTAACTGCTGGATTAAATCCAACAGGCCTTGCGCTAGCAAATATTACTTTAACACACAAGAAGGGGAAGGGAAGCTTGTGACTCATGCAAAAGTGTTGAGTCCAGGCATTTATTAAGAGAACTTAGTACCAGTGCCTTGAATTATTTTCTCGAATTTTATAAAAAGCTGGAATCAAATTGTTCTTGGATAATTTTTCCCCTTCCTTATGCTCCATCCCCAGTTTTCTGTGACAGAAGCTCTCTTGAGTTTTAGAATTCCCAACAAAGCTAAAACATGAGACATTCTTTTGCAATGTCTCATTCAGTCACAGCTCGGAATACCGTCAACTGCTATCACCAGTAATAATCTGATCACTGCCTTTCACTCAAATATTATGGAAAAGTATTTGCGTCTATT
Source organism: Okamejei kenojei (assembly GCA_035221665.1). Taxonomy (NCBI): domain Eukaryota; kingdom Metazoa; phylum Chordata; class Chondrichthyes; order Rajiformes; family Rajidae; genus Okamejei; species Okamejei kenojei. The sequence goes on from CM069143.1 coordinate 46,493,096, forward strand.
GAGATTATAATTTATTTTCTAAGTTTGTCAAATTCAAGATTAGACCTATGAAATCCCTCCTTCACTATCATGTCTATCTTTAGTAGCTTTTGCTTCACTCATAGTCTATTCGAATTTTCCTACGCTTTTGGTCCAGGCTTCTACCAAATCAATAGAAGACGATTAATCTGAGAGATTGAAAATAACTCAGTTAGAAATCTCACTAGAGATCCCTTGAGGGACTTCCACAAATAAAATACTCTTGTGTAAAAGCATTTTAATATAAAACTAAAAAGTGATCAACTGATTGCAACATTTATCCACATAAATTGCGAGAGAATCAAGAATCCCTGTTCTTCGAACAGCTTCAAACCTCTAACCATTGGCATCATGAAACTATAGACTTGCACTAATTCCACAATACAATGCACCCGACGGGGAGCACAGATTGAAACTTCAGGGCTGCAATGTTGTTGCCTTATCTCTAACCTGTATACCCTTTAAATGTAGTTTTCCATAGATAGCTTACAATTATGGGAATAGCCCTTATATTTCATGCATCCAGAACTTTAACAATACAATTGTGAAGGCAACCTATCAACTTGCACATCACTGCATATTTACAAACTTGGCAGTATTTCACAATGGCAATGTTTATTTGAAAATTAGCTTAAATCATTGGAAGGTTATAGATATGTTATAAAACAAATTTACTTAATTGAAATCTTTTGGTCTCAGGAACTCCAAATTTGTTGCCTCCAATGTTATATACATTAAAGTACAAGCAAATAGTTTAAATAAAGTGACACAGGCAGTCTAGTAGCTCCCATTCTCACCACCGCACGCTAAACACTCAACATGGACACGTACTCCGAGCATTTGACTGTGGAACATGAACTTTACTATCTTTTTTCTGCACTGCTTGGAAAGTCAATGTTTTTTGTGCCTTCAGCTTGCATGCAAGAGACATAAAAATGGATTCCACATGGTCGCTTTCTTTTGGATCTTTTGCTGACGTCTCAAACAAAAGCATGTTGTTGGCATCTGCAAAGCGGAGCGCGACATTGGAAGATACCTGGATCTCGTGGGTGAGATCACATTTGTTACCGACCAGCACCCGCGGCACACTGGGTGAGACTGAGTGGTTGTTGCATTCTTGAATCCAAGCTTTCAGGTTTTCAAAGGAGTTTTGTTTTGTTACATCGTACACAAATACCACAGCGTGTACATTTCTGTAGTAGTGTTGTACCATACTTTTCCTGAATCGTTCTTGTCCAGCGGTATCCCAGACCTGAATCTGAACAGAAGAAGAAAGAAGTTATAGGAAATGATGGTGGGAGTAATGTTATATATTTCGCTGCTACAATGTTCTCTCCTCTTTTGAAAGAAGCGTTTCATTTCCACAGAAACCTTCTAGTAGCAGATGTGAATGTATGGATGAAGATGCGAGTGGGGTCAGTTCATAAGTTCATCAATTATAGGAACAGAATTAGGCCAATCGCCCCATCAAGTCTACTCCGCCATTCAATCATGGCTGATCTTTCTTTCCCTCTCAACCCCATTCCCTGCCTTCTCAACATTACCCCTGACACCCGTACTAATGAAGAATCAGTCAATTTCCACCTTAAAAATAAATTATGTGTAGCATATGGAGATGGACTCTATAAATGCACAAGCACTTTTACTGATTTCTCCTTACTGGCTAGGGTGAGAGAGATTAAATAGAGCAAATACCATGTCAATGGAAAAAAGAAAAATCCAAAACTCCTCGAAGAATGTAAAATCAAATGATTTTGAAAGTTAATGGCGGTTAAGCAAGAAAAGATAGCAGTTATTTGACACTTCATAAAGACTCTACAAAAGAGCAATGAGGTGACATTAAGATAGATGATGCTGAAAATAGTGGGCAAGTCAGTCACCATTTACAAAAGGGAGAAACAAAATTAACATTGTATATCAATAGAAGATAGACACAAAATGTTGGAGTAACTCAGCAGGACAGGCAGCATCCCCGGAGAGAAAGAATGGGTGACGTTTCGGGTTGAGGCCCTTCACATTGTGTATCAATAGCCTGGCATCAGAACTGGAAGATGTTGGGGAAAACAGCTTTTAAGCAAATGTTGAATAAATGAAAGAAAAACATTTATTGGTACTGGGTTAGAAAGAGCTAGTGGATAAACCAATAAAACCCCTATTCTTTGTCAACCTCCATCAGAATAATAAACATAGCACGGAGAGAAGATCAAAATGTGACCTTCCCTATATTGTGAATTAATTTTGTTGTTGTTTCAAAGCAACGATTATGAACTTCCAAAAGCTGGAATCCATACTGTCTTTACTGGAAATCCTTAAAGATTAGTGCTTTAAAAGCAATAAAATCTAATATATATATTGTAAATGCAATGATACATTACTTTTGGAGTGTTTTGTACAGTTTTTACACTCCATTATAGCAAGGTATAAAAGCAATTGAGTGCCTGACAAAAAATTACCAGTGGCATTAATAGAAAACATAAATATATAAAGAATGACTTAAGACATGAGAACCTTTTCCAATACAGGAACAACAAATGCACATTTAATGAGAAAATAATTGTTACTGGATTTAATGGGGAATGGGTGTTACCTCTTCTGAGAGCATCAGTGAAGAGCAATCATTAACTTAATACAATTAGTGTGCATAGAAGTTGGTACAGATTTCAGTGAAGAATTGTCAAAGCAAAATCCGAATACCCTGTCGTGCATCAAGACAGCATTGAGTAAGATGAATGATTATGTTTAAGAGATCCCGCAAGATGAAGAGACCAATGACAGGTTCACCAATGATATTTAAGGAGGGTGTACACATTATCTGTTCAGCATCATCCATGATATTTACATATTGAGTGATTAGGAGCATCGTATCTTAAAAGCTTTATATTATTTATTTCAAAAGGGTAATTGAAAGATCCCCATGTTTAATTCAAGGGATTTGATGCAACAACACAAAAACACCACAATGCCGCTATTCTCTAGGTTATTGAATTAACTACACAGCCTTCATCCTGTACTCCAACCTGCAATTAATCCTTTTTTCACTGTTACACCATTCCTGTTGAAATTATTGCTGCCATCCTGACCATCAACTCATAAAATATTATTTAAAAAAATGGAATTTGTCAATGATTCAACACATAAAGCACTATCAAGAGATAATCGAACCATAGGAACAAAAGGTACAAAATTGCATCTGACCCATTTGGATAATTTTCTTTGCAATGTTGCAGGTTGAGAGGAGATCTGATATACTGGTAAGTATCTACTAAGTATATTATGATACTCATAGGTTTTGTAGACAGTCAGAATATTTTCCCCAGGGTGAAAATGTCAAGGACTAGAGGGGATGCTGCCTTCTGTAAGGTTTTAGCACAGAGAGTGGTGGGTGCCTGGAAGCAGATACAATAATGCAATTTAAGAGGATTTTAGAGACACATATGGGAATGGAAGAAATGGAGGGATATGGATATTGGTTGTGGGGAGACCTGGTATGTATATAAAATTATGAGAGGCATTCTGAGAGACAGGCACAACAGATTAGCTTAACTTGGCATTGCGTTTGGAATGGACATTGTGGGCTGAAGGACCTGTTCTATATTCTATGCTTTGTGCCTAAATGTCATTCACATAATATTTCAAATCTTAAGCCTTAGCACTTAGAATTTATTGCATTGTAGTATTTAGGTTATTAGAAAATAGGTGCAGGAGGAGGCCATTCGGCCCTTCGAGCCAGCACTGCTGTTGTTTTAGTTTTAAAAGTAATTTGTTTTATGGAGAATTTCTGTATTAAGTGCCAAATGGATTTGATTCTTCTTTGTGCTAAGAATCAACATTATATCTACATTTGTGAAACAGGAATCTTTTAAAATTAAAACAGTGAAAGTTCAGGGTGGATGTGTTCCCATTAGGATGAAACATAAGGACAGGAGGTCCAAGGTTTTCTCCAGGTGCTCAAGTATCCTCCCGCATTCCACAGAAGTACAGGTTTGTTGGTTAATTGGCTTCTGTAAATTGTCTCTAGTGTGTAGGATAGTTCTAGTGTATGGGATGACCGGTGGACGACGTGGACTCAGTGGGCTGAAGGGCCTGTTTCCATGCTGTAACTCTGAAGTCTTAAGTGTAAGATGGTGGATACTGAGCGCAGAAAATAAAGAGTATAAAGAGTGTGTGTATGTGGGTGTGTGTGTGTGGAGGGGGGGCACTTAAAAAGGAAATTTACGAGGACTAGGAAATACCAGGAATTATTATTGTAGATCGGATTAAGGAAGATCCCAAGGCATTTTGTGAATACATTAAGAGCAATAAAGTAGCTGGAGAAAGAGTGGGATGGATTAGCAACGAACAGTGTAATCTGTGTGTGGAGCCAGAGGATGTGGAAAAGCTCAGAAATTAAGAAGGATCTCAACCCGTCACCCAGTCCTTCTCTCCAGAGATGCTGCCTGTCCCGCTGAGTTACTCCAGCATTTTGTGTCTATCTTTGGTTTAAACCAGCATCTTCAGTTCCTTCCTACAAAGCTCAGAAATGAATACTGTTCATCTGCTTTCAATATGAAAAAAATACATTGTGGCTGGAAATTCCAGTTAGTACAGTGAAATTTGAGGACAAGCTAAGATTAAAAAAACAGGTATAATTCCTCAGAGTCCAATGAGATGTATCACAGGCAGTAATGGAAAGCAACGGAGGGGATTGCTGAGGTCTTGATGGAAATATTTAAATCCTTACTGACCACAAATGAGATGTCAGATAACTGGAGGACATCAAACATGGTATCTTTATTCAAGAAGGGAACAGGGCTAAGCCACATCATTGTAGGACCTTCTGTTTGAACTTCTTATTAATTGATGTACATGAAAACTCAGATTGTCCCAGCACTCATCCTAGTGGTACTCTGCCGGTCACTAGCTTGCATCACAAAAGTGGCTCTCATTCGTCACCCCTCTTCCTCCTATTTCATTCCAAGACCAATTTTCCAACTTGCTTGGGTCTCATGGGCTCTTACACTTGTTTGTCAAAGGCTTTACTGAAGTTTACTACATTTTGGGTCGAAAGGCCTGTCTGACGACATGATTTCATACTGCACAGAAATGGGGTGGGTGGGGTTATATTAAATAAACCAATGTTATAACAGAGGATAAATGGAGTCTGATGTATAGGTGTGATCCACTTACAGTCCTATTGTTATCAGTAATGCCTGCATTACTGATCCTGCTCAAGGCACCTAGAGCAACCTAAGAAAACTGAAGAATGGAGAAGCAAGGATCTGCAGATGCTATTTTACCAAAAAGACACAAAGTGATGGAGTAATTCAGCCGGTCGGGCAGCATCTCTGGAAAACATGGATAGGCCATGTTTCGGGTCGGGACCCTTCTCCAATGACGCTGCCTGGCTCATTGAGTTACTCCAGCATTTTGTGTCCTCACTAAGAAAAATTAACATTGACCACATCATTTAAATATAAATAGAATCACCCCATCTGGCCATAGATGGTTTAAGATGCTGAGCTGCTTCGTATAAACCAGTATCTAAATGTTTTATGTTTAAAACAAAAATAATGTGGTAGATTCAGCAGCTTCAAAAGCCTGAGTCATTGCTGCTTAGATTTTTTTTGTACACAACAGGGGCGGCAGAGTAGCGCTGTGGTAGAGTCACTGCCTTACAGCACCAGAGACCCGGGTTCGATCCTGACCACGGGTTATGTCTGTACGTTCACCCTGTAACCGTGTTGGTTTTCTCAGAGTTCTCCGGTTTCCTCCCACACTTCAAAGACATGCAGGTTTGTAGGTTAATTGGCTTCTGTAAATAGTCCCTATTGTGTTGGATAGAACTAAAGTATGGGTGATCGCTAATCGGCGTGGACTCGGTGGGCTGTAAAACCTGTTTTCATGCTGTATCTCTAAACTAAACTAAAAGGTGAAAGGAGTAGTAAAGTAGATGTATTCACCAGAGCAATTGAGTCCAATATTTACCAACAGCGAAGCCAAAAAAACATTTTTTTAAATCCCATCCTGTTGCAGTTCCTTTGAACTCTGAACTTTGAATGGTGTTGTTTTGAAAAAGCACGATGGGATCAGAACTATCTGCTCACATACTGCTTAAACCTAATCATGACTCTGCCTCTGTTAGCTGCAGAAAAGCATCCTCCTGACAGACCTACTGGAAATGGTAAGTAACATTCCATCAACTGATCAATACTTGTTTGACTGATACACAAGGCTCGTATTGGCTCTGTAATTGGACAAATCCAATCTCATATTTACAGCAAAATGTAAACAAATTCAAGTTGGTGGGAAGGAATACATGGCGATATTCTAGCGGCCAGCATTACTGTAAACAAAAGCCTTACCAGGCAGTTGACTGAATCGTCCTATTGCTGTTTGGTCTTCTGCAGTCCATATACATCACCTAATATGTACAAGATATGCCCACGCTGCAATTGAGAAAAGACTGCAGTCTAATTGCAACAGATTCCACCATTATGGGTAATCCTGTTATGTAAATAGAGATTTTAGTCACTTGGCTTAAATGACTGCATCAACTTATTTCTCTGAGAGATTGCAGGGTCCCTGTAATAGTGAGAGGGAAGATATCCAACTGACAAAAATGTGAAGTGCTTTCCAAAGAGGAAGCAATATGTTGACATTTTGCAGACAAATCTGCTGTAACAGCAGTTAGCTTTCGGCTTTGTCAGAATTCACTCCTTGGCTCGAAGAGTTGTTAGTTAACATTCCAGTATTCTCCTCATTCCCATGTCCTTATTTTTCTGGATTCTCCAACTACAATTGAACTTGTAGACATTTATAAAAGGATAAAATTATTTACTGCACAATTCTCTCCCTTCAATAATTAAGGCAAGGAACTGCTTGCGTGGAGGTCTAAAGATACAAACTGGAATATTACTGTAGCTTGCCACAGTCTCCAGTACAAGGCTGGATGCATTCCATCATTGAGCTTTTGGATGAGTCCACCTGTTAATTTTCTACTGAAAATTGTGTTATGTTTTAATTTTGTTTTTTGAAGTCAACAAATCAGTAAATTGTTATGGTGATAAAATGATTCTTAAATTTAAATTTAAATTTAAGATATAACGTAAATCTAAACATAAATACATATATACACATTACACAAATACATAAATACACAAAAACATACATTTAAACAGTTGTATGAATAGTTGAATACTAAATACTAGAATCAAATACTAGATGGCAAGGTTTTAAGGTGAGAGGGGCAAAGTTTAAAGGATATGTGCTGGGTATTTTTTTAAGCAGAGGGTGGTGAGTGCCTGGAACACGTTGCCAGCGAAGGTGGTTGAAGCAGATATGTTAGTTGCATTGCTTTTGGATAGGCATATGGTTATGCAGTGAATGGAGGAATATGGGTAGTATGCAGGTAGTTAAGAGATGATATTGGCATTATGTTTGACACAGACATTGTGGGCCGAAAGGCCTGTTCTTGTGCTGTAATGTTCTGATTTATGTTTTAAGGCATACAGTATCTCAAGTCAAACACATGGTTCACATTCTGCTTTCCTATGTCCGGGATTTTATTCCTCACAAAATAACAGTGCATGGTTCAACAAACTTGGCACAATATTCTAGTGGTTAGGCTATTGGACCAACTGCTTAAATAATATTTAAATTTAAGAATAATTGTATCACCACAATTAATTACTGAATTGTTGACTTAAAAAAAAGTAAACTTAACGGCAGTATCAGTAGAAAATTAGCAAGTTGATCTCATCCAAACGTTTAGTGATGGAATGAATCACATCTACTGCAGTGAAGCTTCTGTATCAGACAGTTAAAAAGCAACAAACTGCAGAAATCTGGAATAATCATGGCAAACGTTGATGCGGTAGCAAATGTGAGAGGGAAATATTTCAAGTTGATGACCCTCCTTCAGAACTCAGTAACATTTTCAAAACAGCCATGTATAAAAGCCCAGGGTGGGGGGTTGTGGGAGGGTATATGCATATGGACATCTGGAAATGCAGAGAATGGAGGGATGTGGAGTATGTGCAGGCAGATAGGATTTGGTCTTGGCATCATGATCAGCAGAAACATTGTGAGCTGAAGGGTCTGTTCCTGTGCTGTACTATTTCATGATCTATGTTCCATTGCCATGCATTTTAGCTGCATCAGCAAGAGGCAGATAAACCATTTTGTTCTGCTGGCTCTTGAATTCCTTGGAAGCCACCTTATACTGTGCTGATCATCCTTGCCCAATCCTGCACCTATGCAGGATCTCAGGAGATTGTTTTATGTTAAATATACAATGTAAATGCTTTGTGTAATAATGGAATGACTTTTGACCAAAATACTTACTGAGTTGTTCGAATTATCCCAGGTAAATTTAAGACAGACATAAGGTGATCTCAACAGTAACCATGCTCTTCCTCTATCCACAAAACAAATCAGCTTCATTCAAAATAAACAATAGTTGAATTGTTCACACTTTTGTTTGGTACTACAGCCCATAAGATTAGTTGAGAAGACAAAAAGTGCTTTAAGTCAGTGGCTCAGGCAGCACTACAGGAGAACATGGAACAAATCCATGATGGTGCCTGACCCACTGAGTTACTCCAGCACTTTGTGATTATTTTGTAAACCAGCATCTGCAGTGCTTTGTTTCTCCAAAAAAAAGCTGTTGCTAAGGCTAGCCAATACTTTTAAATCACAACAAAAACATAGTAAATGTGTCTTTAACGATTCAAAGTTATAAATCTCAGCAGCATTCGGCAGGTCCAACATACTTTAAAGCAGCTGCCAGGTTTAGTTAGCCAGTCCTCTCTCTAATGATCGAGACAGGTCTCTGCTCAAAAACATAGGAAATTACATTTCAAATGATGAGCATTTTCTGTTAGTAATTAAATCTAACAGATGGTTATTGAGCCTCCAGGGAATACAACACATGAGGGTGGTCTGGCAAAGACCTCGCTCAACCAGCACGTGCAGCATCCATTCAAACGCAGGTGACCTGTAACTAACCCCAGAGAAAGATTGGTTGCTCGGTCACCAGGAACACCGGGAAAACAACTCTTCATTCCACAAACGCCATTTCTTCCATCAGACCATGTGCTGGTTTGCCAGCTCCATCAACATCAGCCTCAAGAGTCAAGGGTAACGAATGCTGCCAACACAAGAGGCAGCCTTCCCTGTAACAGCATAGGTGGTTGAAAAGGTAAAAATGGGTGTAAAAATAATTTAAATTATTTCTTATAAGATAATGCAATCTCATTAAATAAATTGATTTCAGTTTTGTTTAATTTAGTTTATTATTATCACGGTATGGTGAACAACTTGTGTTTGCCTGCTTTCCAGTCGAAGAAAAGACTACAAGAATACAATCAAGCTGTCTACACTGCACGGATAAAGGATAAAGGGTACAACATTTAGTGCAAAATAAAGTCCGATTTAAGATATTTCAAAGGCCTCCAATGAGGTAGATGAAAGGGCAGGACAATACTGTAGCTGATGGGAGCACCGTTCAGTTGTCTGATAGCAACTGGGAGAAACTGTCCCTGTATCTGGTATACGTTTTTCAAAGTTCTGTTCCTCTTGCCTGATGGGAGAGAGGAGAAGAGTGAGTGACCAGTATGAGACTGGTCCTCGATTATGCCGGCCGGTTTGCCGAGGCAGTGTGGTGTAGATGGAGTTTACTCTTAATGATGATCATTCAACATCATATGACTGGAGTTGCAACCATCAATCTTTCAAATCAACATTTCTTTAACTCTATTCTGGCAGTGCAGCTGGCAATCTGGGGCAAGAAAGCTTTGTGCTCATGCTGTCTAGGTACTCATGCACTTTCTTCAGCAGCTCACAGTCAGAATTTTCTGCATGGAACCTACTAACACACAACCGGGAGTGAAGACAGTCAACCACGAGGGTTCATATTTAGAAGTCAAACTCAACAGTGGCCATATTTCATGTGACTGTACACCATGTCAATAATTCTCCAATAAGAGAGCAAGCAGACAATTGGCTTTCTTATTTCTTGTTTCAGTATTGCTGAGAGGTGTTGAAAAAATAATAATTCTTATTCTGCTTTCAATTTTCCACCTAACTACCATCCAAGATCTCATCACACTTTTTCTCAGTACAGTTCATCGCAAAACAATTCTGCATATTTTTATTTCATTTAAGCTCAAAGAACAGCATGATCTCAATAAAATGGTTGTGTTGTTTGGCCTCTACCTAATCGCTGTCTACTACTGTTGATATACCGTCTGTTAGCAAACAGTGATTCCTGGCAAACTCCAGCTTCTCCCTCTGATGGCAACCAACTATTTACCCTGTCCTCCCAGGAAGCACATCGCTGAGTGCAGAAGAGCACAAATCCATGCTATAACCAAACAGTAATAGCATGTAATCACATCAAACCTCTCTTTATGTGATTGTTACAACTGAAAATAGAATCATAGGATATAACAGAACAGCAAAGGGAACTGTTTATGGAGAACAATGTGCATGTGCAAATAATAAAATTCCAGGTTTGTAAACAATATCTTTAAGAAACCTTTATAATAGTTGCCTTTGTGGGAAAAATGAAGGACTCAAAATTATGCACACGAATGAAGCTATTGTCGATACTTTTTATATATCCAAAAGGGAAATTCTGTACTACATGCTGGAAATCTGAAATAGAAAACAGAAAAATTGGAAACACTCAGCCGATCATGTAGCGTATGTGGACAAAGTAACAAAGTTAATACTTCATGTAATGAACGTCGTCAATCTGAAATTATCACTCCTTTTGTCCCTCCACAGATGCTGCCTGACGTACTGAGCAGCAGTTTGGACATTTCCTATCTTTATGCTAAATCTACTGATATATATAACTGCGAAGGAATTGCAAGTTGAGTATACAATGTTGTGCCCTAAACGGTTGTTGTTGGTGTGTTGGATTACTTACCTGCCACATGAGAAACTTCTTAACAATAGAATTACAACCAGACCCTCATGTCCTGCTACTATGGAATGTATATTCTGTTTCATATTTTTCCTTATCTTAAAATATCTTTGATTCTGCACATCAAGAATGAAGAGGCCTTAGGTTCTCATTTTTCTTCAGAACTCAAGACTATGATCCCATATATCAGGCCTTGTCTGCTCTGTCTCCTAGCTGTAAATATCCCTTATTTATCTCAGTAAACAAATTCTTGCCAAGGAATGCAATGTGTAACTTCACCAGAAGACATGGTAGTTTCAGCGTGGACATAACTCAGCAAGTCAGGCAGCATCTTTTGAGAACATGTTTAGTTGACATTACGGATCAAGACCTTTCTAACAAAAGGACACAAAGTGCTGGAGTAACTCAGTGGGTCAGGCAGCATCTCTGGAGAGTATGCCAGCCACACCAGTATGTTATTGGGCTATAGTTACTTCTTTCTAGTTTGAGTGGAGCAGTCTGATGTGGAAGAGGAAAGGAGAGATGACCCCCAAAATTCTCATCCACAAATTAGATGATCAGATTATAAATATAGAACATAAATTCAACAGGAATACATTATTTTGATCACACATCTGGATTAGTTAAGGGATCACATGGATTAATTTGCGCAGAGTATTAATTACTGATCTGAATAAACCGGTTTGCAACGTAAAAGGATCCAAGGCTGGGAATTGGCCTGGGGCCTCTCAGCCTTGTGGAAAATTGGAAGCGTAGGCACAGTTCCATATTCACCACGGTTCAGCACTGTCAGCACCCGCCAGCATAACATGTTGGAGCATTTACACAGGGCGAGGTACCGTTGACTGAATGGTCCTCATTTTGGGAGAGGGTTGTAATGAAGATATCCCCGGGGAAAGCTGGCATGCCTCCTAGTGACTGCTCCCACAAAGGTGGGAATCCACACCAATGCACGAATACTAGGCTCGGTGATTATGGTTTTTTTTTTCCTTCAATTTTAGAGTATCAACTGGTAGATGCGAGGGACGGCATTAATCGATGACTATCGCGATCGACCTTGGACAATCTATTTATTACATTGCTGGTTACCTTGATCGTTTCTCCTTCGATGATCACGGGCTTCTCTCGGAAATCCACTCCGATGGTGGCCTCGGTCTTGTCGGGAAACGTACCCCCGCAGAATCTGAAGGTCAGGCACGTCTTGCCCACATTGGAGTCCCCGATTACAATGATTTTAAATATCCGCGCTTGCACGGACAGCTCCAAAGACGACTCGTAGTCCCTGGTCGCCTTCTTAGATGTGAAGCCCCGGCTCTCGCCATTCACCGCCACTTGATTTGCCATATTGGAATCTTCTTTGTGTTAACAAAAGTGCAACCAATCTTCAGGAAAACAAAATCTTGATTCAGGGGCAGAGGGAGCTCACATCCATCGATAAAAACAGAATTGACCGTCAAAAGGATTGTCGTTAAAAATTAAACACATAACATTTGAGTCGGGGCTGAGATTGTATCCACCAGCATCCTTACAATCGGGGCGATCCTTGCGTATTTTTTTTTTCTTCTTCAGTTTGTGTGGACAGAATAGGGTTGAGGATAAAACTGGGACCAGTTTGAGAAAGCTGCTCCTTTATCCCTCCTCTCGCTCCCGGCGCGTTGTGTGTGTGTTTTGTGCTGATTAATGTGGCCACGCAGTGATTGATCAGGTGAAACTGACGCAGTGATGGGAGCAGAGCGCTGGCAATAAGACAAAGCACAGCCTGCACAGCAAGAGCAAGCGAGCAGGCGCCCGATCACCCACAGCGCTAAAGCCAGCCGTGCATTCACGTCGCTTCGTCGCTCTACTCAATCTGAATTAATTGTCGAATTGCATATTCGATACTTGGTTTCCAAATGAAAATAGCAACTGGCCCTGTCGCAGGAAAACACTATGTCCACTGATCCTCTGAGTTGGCTATTCTGCATGAACAGTCATGCTTCGCTCACGTCTCCAGCCTCTGCTCTGCTCGCCTCTACCCACATCACTAACCCGAGAAAGAGAGATATTAAAAAGGAAGTGCGATGGCAAAATGACTATCCGATCCCGGCAGAGGATAAGACAAGCCCCGGAAGATTCTGACACTTGGGTATCTTTAAGGTGTTCCGATGTGCTTTGTCCAAAAATGCCCCTCACATATTCTGAGCCACTGCAATGAGAAAGTGGGTTCAATTGTATTAACCAACCAAGTTATTTGTAAATTGAATCTGGAGACTATGAACACTACTTAAATCATAATGACACTAGTAGTTAAACATAGACGGAAATTGTATTACATTTTAAATGCAGTTTTGTAATGAAAGGAATGGCTGATGACCGGACGTAGATTCACCGATGACTCGAAAAATTGGAGGTGATGTAAGCTTGAGCTATGAAGAAAGCTAGGCTATGTATCATTCTCGGGCCGCGCTCCCTCCACCCCTTTCCGTCCTTTCATTTAAATTAGGAAGATGGCAGGTCTGAAGGCGGTGCTTAAAACAAATAACTAATATTGATTTTAGTTCCCTAATGAAAACACCAATTGGTGTTGGGATGCAATTCTAAGCACACCGAGTACAGTCAGTTCATGTACATCGTACAGGCTGATAAACTAGTGTTCTTCTGCAAGTCTTCGGCAATTATAGGTTTTTTTTTCAGAATTATCTTTAATCTAACGACGTTTTGCTATTACAACAAAACACTGCCTACCCGGGTATATTAAATGAATTATATTTAGTACAAAGAGATAGTGATTATAATCTTGTTAATCATTGTGTTCTATGAGATTTCATGAGTGACCCTCCAATCCAATGCGGTGCACGCTCTTTTCCTCTTGCGTTGCCGTGTGGTTTCTCTTCCTCTTGGTCAAAGAGAAAAAACATTATCTTTGACTTTACATGACAGCTAACAGCCAAAGTTATCTTACCTGTTGTCATTTCCAATTCTCGACAACACGTTTAACTTGTTATCAGTTATATACCTTTTTGTTTTCAAACTGTTCCATTCCTTAGCATATTTGATATTTCTTACACAGACTGAACTGTTCTTTAATTTTTTTCACATAACCAACCTTCTACTCTCACAATTATTTTGCTGTAGTGATAAGGGTACCTTGTACTCCTCCATTTTTTGCAGTCCACCATTTCACTTGCCTTGGGCACCATATTACATTAGCACACCATTTGTACACAATACACATCTACACAAAATGCTGGAGTAACTCAGTGTGACAGGCAGCATCTCTGGCGAGGAATGGGTGTTGTTTCAGATCAAACCCCTTCTTCAGACATGAAGCAGTGTCTCGACCCGAAACGTCACCCATTCCTTCTCACCAGAGATGCTGCCTGTCCCGCTGAAGAAAGGAAGAGGATGAGCCATTGGGCTGAGGGAGAGCTGAGAAGGGGAGGAGAAAGTAAGGACTACCTGAAATTAGAGAAGTCAATGTTCATACCGCTGGGGTGCAAACTGCCCAAGCAAAATATGAGGTGCTGCTCCTCCAATTTAAGGTGGTCCTCACTCTGGCCATCGAGGAGGCCGAGGGCAGAAAGGTTGGATTCGGAATGGGAGGGGGAGTTGAAGTGCTGAGCCACCGGGTTGGTTATTGCGAATCGAGCGGAGGAAGCGATCGCCAAGCCTACCCTTGGTCTCACCGATGTAGAGCAGCTGACATCGAGAGCAGCGGATGCAATAGATGAGGTTTGAGGAGGTGCAGGTGAACCTCTGCCACACCTGGAAAGACTGCTTGGGTCCTTGAATGGAGTCAAGGGGGGAGGTAAAGTGACAAGTGTAGCATTTCTTGTGGTTGCAAGAGAAAGTGCCTGGAAAGGAGGTGGTTCTGGTGGGAAGGGACAAATTGACCAAGGAGTTATGGAGGGAGCGGTCTCTGCGGAAAGCAGTCAGGGGAAGAGATGGGAAGATGTGGTCAGTGGTGGAATCACGTTGGAGAAAGTGTCAGAGAATTATTTGTTGTACGTGAGACGGCTGGTAGGGTGGAAGGTGAGGACAAGGGGGACTCTGCCCTTGTTACGAGTGGGGGGATGGGGAGTGAGAGTAGAGTCACAGGGTATAGAAGAGACCCTGGTGAGAGCCTCATCTGTGGTAGGAGAGGGGAACCCCCATTCCCTGAAGAATGAGGACATCGCCGATGCCCTGGGGTGAAACAACTCACCCTGGGTGCAGATGCAGCGTAGACGGAGGAATTGAGAGTAGGGGATGGAGTCCTCACAGGAAGCAGGGTGGAAAGAAGTGTAGTCCAGATAGTCATGGGAGTCAGTGGGTTTATAGTGGATGTCGGTCAGGAGTCCATCACCTGCGATGGAGATAGTGAGGTCAAGAAATGGTAGGGAAATGTCAGAAATGGTCCAGGTGTATTTGAGTGCCGGATGGAAGTTTAAAAATATTTTCACTGTTAAATCCTTGCTGCCCCAGCTTCCAACAAACTGCAATCCAGGAACACTCTGTGCTTCCACCAAGTTTTCAGCTGAATGCAATCTCACGGTCCTCCACCTGACATTTGCAACAATGTTGCCATCATAGAACACTTACTCCTGCTCCTGCCAACTTGAACAGAAGGGGGAGGGTCAATTGGTATTGCAATTGGAAGTGCTGCGGTAGGCAGGGGATGTGCAATTGGAATTTTTTTTTTAAAGTCCAGTGCTGGGCGAGGCAGGGGAGTTGTGGAATCTTACGTTGGGAAACGGGTTGAGTTGGGGGACCACGCCTCCCGTGGGGACTACGGGTTAGTGGTGGAATATTGCATTGGGGCACCGTGTGACAGTTGGTCTGGAATACTATAAAACTGTTAAAGTTTCAGATAGTCAGACAGTGGGAGATCTCAGAAGGATTGGTTAGATATTTTCACGACAATGTTTACAGTACATGAAGGGGTTTGTGGTTAAACAGCAGTTAAGCTGCACAGCCAGTAGTTCAAGTAATCCTGCAGAAGAATGAAGAGCAGCAAATATAAGCAAGCTACATTAAGCTTGAAGATTATTATAAACTGGATGGATGGCTGCTGTGAGATGTGCAGACCCATGGAGATACCTTGTTACTATAAAGCGCTCCAGAGAAACCAGCAGGCTGCTAAATTGGAGATTGACTCCTTGAGCACCTAAAGAATCCAGTCAGTCAGGAGCCATGGAATACTCGGCCATTACTAATCTCCTTGTCAATTATTCCTCTAATCAGTTTTTTTTTAATGGGTGCTGATTCACTGATAAGAGTTATAGAGCACGGAAACAGGCCCTTTGGCCTAACTTGCTTAAGTCGACCAACATGCCTCTTCAACGCTACTCCCACCTGCTCATGTTTGACCCATATTCTCCTCAACCTTTCCTATCTGTGTACCTCTTCAAATGTATTTTAAATGTTGTCATAGTACCTGCCTCAACTTCCTTCTCTGGCAGCTTGTTCCATGTACCAACCACCAAAAACATCGAGATAAGCGGGGGGGGATTCGGAATAGGCTAAGTGCCCAAGTCTTCTGTCCACCTCTGCCCGGCATCCTTCTGGCTAACGTTCAGTCCCTGGAGAACAAGTTGGATGACCTCACGGCGAGGATTATCTTCCAGCGGGACACAAGAGACTGCAACATCATCTGTCTGACCGAGACATGGCTGAACCCTGGTGCCGGATCAAGTAATTTGCCCAATCGAGTCCTTCTCCATTTTCTGTGCGGACAGAACTGAAGAATCCAGGAAATCAAAGGGTGGAGGAGTTTGCTTCATGACGAACAACAACTGGTGCGACCCGAGGAATATTAATACGCTTTCTTGTTTCTGCTCGCCGGACCTGGAGTATCTGACTATCTCATGCCATCCATTCTACCTTCCCCAGGAGTTCAGCTCAGTGATCATTACAGCCGTCTACATACCACCGCATGTGGACACCAACGTGGCACTATTGGCCCAACACGATGTGTTATGTTGGCATCAGAACAAGAACCCTGAAGCGGCTATGGTGGTGGCTGGGGATTTTAATAAGGAAAATCTCAAAAAGGTCATGCCTAATTTCTGCCAACATATCACATGTGTCATCAGGGGGGAAAGAACTTTGGACCACTGTTACACGTCATTCAGGAAAGGCTACAAGGCCGTTTCTCTCCCTCCTTTTGGAAAATCTGACCATGCTACCATTTTCCTGCTGCTGGAGTATAAACAATGGATAGTATGGGAAGCGGCAGTGACGAGGGACGTAAAGCAGTGGTCTGGCCATTCAGAGACCATGCTGCAGGATGCACTGAGCGATGTCAACTGGAATATGTTCCAATCAAGTTCCAGAGACATCAGTGAGTTCACGGAAGCGGTCACAGACTTCATTGCAACAATGGCCGATAACATTGGCCCCACGGTAAGGGTTCGCATCTTTCTTAATCAAAAACCTTGGGTGGACAGGTCCATTCGCGTTGCCTTGAATGCTCACACCGCTGCTTACAACTCCGGCCTGGCATCCGGCCATATGATCGACTACAAGGTGGAGTCATACAGACTACAAAAGGCGGTGAAGGACGCAAAAAGGAGGTATACGGACAGGATAGTCGAAGATGGAGCAGTGGGACACCAGACGCCTTTGACCCACCATGGACCCACTGCAGTTCACATAGCGTCCGAACTGATCCACGGATGATGCGGTCTCCCAGGCTTTTCACACCACTCTCTCTCACTTTGACAGCCAGAAGGGGGGGCTACGTGAGGATGCTGTTCATTGATTTCAGTTCAGCTTTCAACACCATAGTCCCCACCAGACTTGCTGAGAAGCTGCTGGAACTGGGGCTGAACACTCCCCTGTGTGCCTGGGTCCTGGACTTTCTCACTGCCAGGCCCCAGGTGGTCAAGATGGGGAGACATACCTCCAACCCCCTCACCCTGAACACAGGATCCCCCCAGGGTTACGTCCTCAGCCCTCGACTGCTCTCCCTGTACACACATGACTGTGTGGCCAGGTTCAGCTCCAATTCCATCATCAAGTTTGCTGATGACACTGTGGTGGTGGGCCTGATCTCCGATAATGATGAAGGCCTACCTGGAGGAGGTGGCTGACCTGGCACTCTGGTGTCGGGACAACAGCCTCCTCTTGAATGTCACAAAAACTAAGGAGCTGATTGTGGACTTACTCAACAACCGAGGACGCACATGCCACTGGAGATAAATGGGACTACTGTGGATAGGGTGAGCAGCTTCAAATAACTGGGTTCACATCACAGAGGATCTGACATGGACAACACACACTGCCACACTGGTGAGGAAGGCAAGACAGCGCCTTTACCACCTCAGGCAGCTGAAGAAATTCAGAGTCTATCTGAGGATCCTTCAGTTCTTCTACTCTGAGGCTGTGGAAAGCATCCTGTCCAGTAATATCACAATCTGGTTTGGGAACAGCTCTACCCAGGACAGGAAGGCTCTGCAGAGAGCAGTGCGTTCGGCTGAACACACTATGGGAACTACACTCACCATCCTGCAGGAACTATACACCAGGAGGTACAGATCCAGAGCCAGGAAGATAATAAAGGACCCCTACCACCCCAGCAGCTACGGTCACGCTGCAAAAACTGAGAGGATGAGATGGAGTTTCTTCCCACAGGCCATCAGGACTGTAAACGCTTATCTCACCAGGGACTAATTTACTGTTGTGTTGGGTCTTTTTATTTTTCTAAAATGTAAATACTGGTTCTGTTCTGTTTTGTTGTTTTGGCACAATCCGCAGGCATTGCCACTTTCATTTCACTGCACATCCTGTATGCGTATGTGACAAATAAAGTTGACTTGACTTGACCCTCTGAGTGAAAAAGTCGTCCCGCGGGTTCCTATGACATTTTTCCCCTCTCACCTATGTCTTCTAGTTCTTGATTCCATTATTTTGGGTAAAACTACTGTGCGTTCATGCTGTCTATTCCCCTCATGATCTTACACACCTCTATAAGATCACTTCTCATCCTCCTGTGCTCCAAGGAATAACTCCTAGTACAATCACGTAATCCAGGGACACAACATACATTGCCCTGAGATCTGAACTAAATACTTGTCTTATTTGTTTAAAACAATGACATATTTCTGAAGGTCCAGCATACATCATCTTAAATGTGAATGAAGGCTGATATGATCCACAATAAACTAGACATTCAGTCGTTATGGCTGGATTGAATTATTTCAAATAGTATAACTTAATATACACATAACTTAAGAAAGATAATATGTGGAAAGAAAAAAGAACAATAATGGCCCACAATGAACTTGTATTGAAATGGTTCCACAATATAAAATCACAAGGTGAATACTTAGAAAGCTATTCTATTGGTATGAGTTTGTTCAGAAAATCATGTTTTGCTGCTCAGCATTCAGCAGACGTTCTAAATATAATTAAATCATTTGTTTTAAGAAATCTTAGTTTTAATTCAATTATACCTCATGTCTATTTAAGTATGAGAAATAAATTTGCAGCCTTAATTTTTCCATTGTGCTTGAACCTTGGTTTGTTTTATTATCATGCTTACTTTTCAGTACCTTTCTCTATTTACTTTTATCAGGCCACTTCATCGTCATTGCTCAGGTTCTTCATGAAGGTTAGAATTCAAACATTATTCCCAATTAGCAGGAAGTCCTCCACTTCCATATTTGCTTAACATTGTATTAATTTGGTGTTGGATCATACAAAATTCTGAAGGGACTTGAGATCATAGATATAGGAGAATGTTTCCCCCTTGTGTAGGAATCTGGAATTGAGATCAGAATATGGTGTCATCCATTTTGGAGCGAAATGAAGAGGGATTTCTCTCAGGAGGTCCTAGACTGAGCAACTGAATGCATTTATAAAGTTATAGCCACATTTTAGGTTTATAATGAAATCAAGAGTTAAGGGATCCAAGAAAGAAAGTACATTTATTATCAAGATAATACCGGACATTCTCAAACTTTAACTCAATCTGGACCAAAACGTTCACAACTTCATAGCCCTATTTTACCTTGATTGACCCTGACATTGTGATAACATTGATGAATCTAGACTGCCAACATTTTCAGGCTTTTACCTGTGTCTCTATTAACACTGCATCTATTAAAACTTGCAAGTCACAGAAGAAAATCTCCGTCCTATGGCCTGATTTGTTACTTTACTTGATATCTACTCAACAGTTCAGGAAACAGTAATGGAGTCAAACACATAAGTATTTCAGTACGATGACTTTGCACCAGAACAGTGAAGAACTGAAGATATCACATTTTCAAAAATAGTTTCCTCATGACTCTAATTCCCCTACATTTTCTATTTTTAAATTGGTGAAAAGAAAATGAGTGAATATTCATACCATTGACAGCTGCTTTAATTAGGATCTGAAATTACATTGATGGTACATGACCACAAATTTCTTTGGGATGGCACAGTAGCACGAGTGGTGCCACTGGAGACCTATGTTCAATCCTGACTTTGGGTAGAGTGTGTTTAGTTTGCAAATGATGCATGAGTTAACTCTGGGTGCTCTATTTCACTCCCAACAACAATGTAATTGACCATTGTTATGTACCGCTTGTTGTCTGGGTACAAAGGGGAAAGAGAAATTGGTGAGAACGAAGGTAGCATATAGGAGTAATCCAGAATTAGGATTATGTAGAATTAGTGTAAATAATTGGACAGGACTCAGTGGGCTGAAGAGCCTGCTTCTGTGCTGTACATTTGTATGACTTTAGTAAACATTTTGACAATGCCCCATGATAGGCTGGCCCTGAAGACTAAGATATGGGAGCTAGGATTAGCTAGCCATCTGGATACAAAATTGGCTTGGTTGTAGGAGGTACAGAGTGGTAGAAGAGGGATATTTTCACTCTGAGGCCTGGGGTGGGTCCCAGATCCTTTGTTATTTGTCATTTATATCAAAGATTCAGATGAGAATGAAGCTGGCACAATCAGTAAGTTTGCAACTGATACCAAAATAGTGGATAGTGAAGAAGGTTGTCCAAGTTATAACAGCTATTGATCAACTGGAAAAGCTGGCAAAGGAAGTTTAACATTTTGGGAAATTAACCCAGAGCAGGACATATACGATCAGGGCAATGACTTGGAAAATGCTGCTGAAGTCAGTTCTAGCGATACAAGCATCCAAGCATAAGGGATACAAGGTCAGGACCCTTTCTCGGACTCCTTTTTAGTGGCGTTCGAGTAAGTGAAGAAGCATTGATTGAAGAAGAGTCCCAACTCAAACTGTCACCTATCCATTGTTCTCCAGAGATGCTGCCTGACCCGTTGAGATATTCCAGCAGTGACTTTTTTCGGATAGATAAAATCTGTATTCCATGGTTGGCGTGCCCAAACTGACGAGACATAGGCATAGGGTGAAAGGAAGGAGGTTTAAAAGATATCTGAGGACTTCTACAGATGCGTCATAAAAAGCATTTTATCGGGATGCATCGCAGCTTAGTTTGGGACAGCTCCATCCAAGACCGCTCAAAATTGCAGCAAATTGCGGACGCAGCCCAGACCATCACACAAACCAACCTCCATTGCCTCAATTTATACCTCACGCCACCTCGGCAAGGCCAGCAGCATCATCATCAAGGACGTGTCACACCCTGGCCACTCTCCCATCGCGCAAAAGGCAAAGAAGTGTGAAAATGCACACCTCCAGATTCAGGGACAGTTTCTTCCCAGCTGTTATCAGGCAACTGAAGCATCTCACCACAACCAGAGTAGTCCTGACCAACTAACTACCTCATTGGGGACCCTCGGACTATGTTTGATCAGACTTTACTGGCTTTACCTTGCACTAAACGTTATTCCCTTATCATGTTTCTGTACATGTGAACAGCTTGATTGGAATCATGTATCGTCTTTCTGTTGGCTGGTTAGAATGCAACAAAAGCTTTTCACTGTACCTCTTTACATGTGACAATAAACTAAATTAAACTAAACTAAATGAGCTGTCAAGAGGTGGTGGTGGTGGAGGCAGAAACAGTAGCATCTGGACAGATACTTGAATGAGCAGGGCATAGAGATATGAAATTAATGCAAGAAAATGAGATTCACATAGATAGACATAAAGTGGACATACATGCAGTGGGCTGAAGGGCTTGCTTATTTTATGCTGCACAATTTGACTGTATAATCCAGTGCGCGAAGGCAGAAATCATTTGATTAAACTGCAGCATTATGGTATTCCTCTTCTTATTGACCTTAATTTTCATAATCATACTTTATTAGCCATGTATGTTTTACACCATTCAGGGAATTTCATTTGCCATAGTCATCAAACCAATAAAAAGCAACTGAACACACAAAATACATTTTAAAATGAACAACCACCACAGTGACTACTCCGCATTCCTCATTGTGATGCAAGGCAAAAAAAAGTTCAATCTCTCCCTTTGACCTCCAGCGGCCGGGGGCCTCTAACCTTCCGTTGATGGGACCATCTTTCCCGTAGCCGGCGGCGGGCCTCCATGTCGGGGCGATCAAGCTCCTGCATCGGGGGGGGAATCTCAGCTCCCCCGCGCTGGGCGATCTACCCCGGGTCAGGGCTAGTCGAACGTCGTGCGGCTTTTGGAGCTTCCCGACGTCGGTCTCAACCCGAGACGGCAAGCTCCTTGATGTTAAAGTCCGCACCGATCGCAGGCAAGGAATCAGCTCTGATGGTAAGTCCACGATACAATCCGGGAAAACAATAGCATCTCCGGCAAGGTAAGAGACTGAAGAAACATTTCCCCCACACTCCCCGCCCACATAAAACCAGAGAACATTAACACATGCTTTTAAAACACACAAAAAATAACAAAAAAAATCAAAAAGGACTGTAGGGAGGCTGCCATCGGAGCGCCACCCGGTGGATAGTTTTTATCATTTAAAGATAAAAATAATCATAATTTGAGTACAATTGAGTCCAGCTATTGGTTTGAAGCCTTTGCCTTCTAGAATAGTAAATTGTCAACTTGAAGCAATCAAAAAGAATGAGGCATCAAAATAGAGGCATTATATTTTATCAGCTACAGTTATAAAATCTTTTACGCTTTATGCTGCACAAGTGACTAGCAAATACCAAATTTAGGCCAATAATGTGGCACAGAGAAACTGCTCATTTTGAGGTATTTTCAGCCTTCCTGTGTGGCGGCACCTGGTGACACAACGAACCATCGGCTCTAGGGGGCGGCGTTTTGGTGTGGGAGGCGCTAGTCAAGGGGTCGGTACCTGATTTGGTATTTAAGTCCCCGCTACACTGGTGACCCCCGACGCCCAGGAGTGCAATCATGGAAGGGAAATTTGAGGAAACAATGCATTCTGCCGCTGCCGCCTACGAGGCCGGACTCAACGCGGTCTCCCTAAAGCTACCGACATTTTGACAGGCCGAATCCCAATTTTACATCTGCAAAGTTACAGCCGACAAGACTCGCTATCACTATGTGGTAAGCGCCCTTGACCAGCAGACGGCCGATCGGGTCTTTCCTTACCTGGATAATCCGCCATGGTGGGCAAGTACACAGGCCTCAAGGAGCTGCTGCTCCGGATCAACGGGCTGAGCCGAATGCAGCGCACGTGTCAGGTCCTTAACATGGGCGGGCTCGGCGACCGGATGCCGTCGGCCCTCATGAAAGAGCTGCTCACGCTCACGGGCGACCACCAGCCCTGCCCGCTCTTTGAATTTACCTACCTGCAGCAGTTGCTGCGAGACATCCGCCGGCAGCTCGCGGGGGAGAGCTTCGAGGATCCCAACCGGCTAGCGCCCTGTGCCGATGATCTGTGGCTTTCCGACCAGCAGCAGGTGGGCGCACTGGAATACCTGGAACCGCTGGAATCCCCAGAATCGCAGGACCGGATTGATTCACCGACCTGGCAGACCCAGCGACCCAGGACCACGCCCACAAGAGCCACAGTCCGGACAAGTGGCACAGGAGAGGAGGATGGCTGAGCAGGACTCAGGAGATCCAAGGAGAAGAATGTGGTGTTTTTACCACCAGCGCTGGGCTTCAGCAGCCCGCCAATGTTGCCAGTCATGTACGTTTCCGGGATACGGCAGCACCGGCCGCCGATAATCACCATGGTAGCTGGCAGGACAGGCGCACGGGGCTCAGGTTCTTGGTAAGAGGGCTCCCCATTAACTTCTGTGAATGGCAGTTCAATCCACACATATGGCTTCCGCACGGTTCTTGTCCTTTTCGGCACGTGCCATTTCACCTGGCCATTCATCATCGCGGACGTGGCCCAGCCGCTGCTGGGCGCAGATTTTTTGCGGGAGCAGTCGCTCCTCGTGGACGTGAAGGGGCAACGTCTCGTCCACATGTCAACTTTTGAGAAAATCTCCTTGCACTCCACTGCGCCCACCGCGCCAGTCAGCAACCCCATAGCGACGGTGGACAATGTCTTCGCCCAGGTACTGGTTAGGTTTCCGGACATTGTCAGCCCCAAGTTCGGCTCGGCCAGCCTGAGACAGTGTCATGCACCATATTTTGACATCGGATCCGCCGCTCCTCGCCCGCGCGTGCGTAGGCTCACTCCTAACAAGCTCCTCATAGCAAAGGCGGAGTTTCGGAGTATGGAGGCCATGGGCATAGTAGGACACTCCAACAGCCCACGGGCCTCCCCGCTGCACATGGTGCCGAAGGTGTTTGGCGGCTGTAGGCCGTGCGGGGACTACCGCCATCTTAACGAGGCCACAACCGCTGACCGTTACCCTATTCCCCACATACAGGACATCTCAGCACATCTGGCCGGGGCTAGGTTCTTCTCCAAGATCGACCTAGTCCGGGGATATCATCAGATCCCCGTGCGACCGGAGGATGTCCCCAAGACTGCAATTATCACCCCTTTCGGGTTGTTCGAGGTCCTGTGGATGCCCTTCGTCCTTAAGAACGCCGTGCAGGCCTTTCAGCGCCTGATGGACATCATGGTGCGCGGGCTCGACTTCCTGTTTGCCTGCTTGGCCGACATCCTCATGGCAAGTCACTCGCGAGAGGAACACTGCGCCCACCTGCGTCTATTCTTCCAACACCTCAGTGGCCATGGCCTCGTAATTAACCCTGGCAAGTGCCAATTCGGCCTTCAACTTCCTGGGGCATTGGGTAACACGGCACAAAGCAGTGCCTCTGCTGGAGATGGTTGAGGCAATCCGTCAGTTCCCGCGGCCTGCTACGGCACGTGGCCTCCAGGAGTTCATAGGGATGGTCACATTTTACCACCGGTTTGTTCTGGCGGCTGCCAAACATTTGCGGCCGCTTTTCCAGTTGCTGACGAGCAAGCAATGGGAGATACAATTGGAACAGTCGATTAATGCTGCTGATGGGTGCCAGGAATCCTCGTCATCGGTGCTGATCCGCTTGTGGGAGAGGGTCGGCGCCCTGTCTCTCATCCCAACATCGCGTCATGGAGTGGCCCCTACCCATATGCCACTGCTGCTGATGGGCTGCCCATACATTTTTCTTCACTGTGACTCCCACAGGTCGCCCTTGCAGCGCCCGTATGATGCCATCTCTGTGGCTCTTCACACTGTCCTGACTCACCTGGAAAGGCAGGGCACGTACGTGAGGATGCTCTTCATAGACTATAGCTCTGCCTTCAACACGGTCAGCCCCACCAAGCTCACCACCAAACTCCACCAACTAGGCCTCAGCTCGCCGATATGCGACTGGATCCTGAATTTTCTGACGGAGCGACCGCAGGCAGTGAGACTGGGGCCGCACCTGTCCTCCACTATCACCCTGAGCACCGGCACACTACAGGGCAGTGTACTGAGCCCCATGCTCTACCCGCTCTTCACTCACGACTGTGTTCCTGCATTCGACACCAACACCATCGTCAAGTTTGCAGACGACACAACGGTGATCGGGTTGATCACCAACTGTGATGAAACAAACTACAGTGAGGAGGTGCAGAACCTGGCAGACTGGTGCTCACGTAAAAACTTGTCCCGAAACACCTCCAAGACCAAGGAGCTGATTATCGACTTCAGGACACATAAATGGGTAATACGCCCCAATCTCCATCTACGGGGACAGTATGGAGAGAGTGTCCAGCAACATGGTACACCAACACCGCTGCGCTGGTCAAGAAGGCACAGCAACGACTGTTCTTCCTGAGAACATTGAAAAAGACTGGTCTGCCCCAACAGCTGCTGACGATCTTCTACCGCTGCACGACCAAGAGCATACTAACATAAGGCATCTCTGTGTGGTATCTCAGCTGCACGGAGGCGGAGAGGAGAGCTCTTCAGCGTGTCGTCCACAGAGCGCAGAAGATTATTGGGACAAAGCTACCAGCCTTGGAGGGCATCTACCACACACGGTGCCTCAGGAAGGCCGTCAGCATCCATAAAGACTCCTCACTCCCTTTTAATGGACTGTTTGAACTCCTACCTTCCGGCAGACGTTACAAGGCCTTCTACGTCCGCACCTCCAGACTCAGGAACAGCTTCACCCCCAGAGCTATAACTGCTCTGAACCGGCCCTGCTGAGTGCCCCCCACCCCCATGAACTGTCTCCCTTGGATGGTCACGTCGCACAGACACATTTGCACTTTAGACTGTTTTGACTGTTTTACTGTTCTTATACTGTTTTTATAAACCACGTTCTCGGGGTACCTAAACGTAAATTTTATTAGTTGTTTAAGTTATGACATTGGATGGAAGCTGCATACCAAATCTCGTTGCACATATGTGCAATGACAATAAAAATATATTATTATTATGGTCCCTTTCGTGTGCTGCAGCACGGGCCTACTACATTTGATTTGGACATGGAAGGCTGGCATGAAACTGACTGTGGCTCGTTTGAAACGGGCCCACTTGGACCTGAGCGAGGCAGTACATGTGGCTTAACCGCCCCGTTGCGACGTCCGCCGTCCCGGGCTCCCGGAGATTCTTCTCAACCGAACTACCCGTTCGGGCCGCCCCATTCGCTCTAGAGGGCGGTGCCTTGGTGTTCCCCTCTCTCTACCTGCCTCCCTCTCCCTCTCTAGCCGCGCCTGCGAGTTGGGGGCTATACGCGAGTGGATAGGGCGGGGGATGGTGTAAAAGGAGTGAATTAATAATATTAATATAATATCCAATGAGGGTGGTTAGTGTGTGTGTGGGCGGTGGTTATCGTGTGTGAGGGGTTGGTTAGTGTGTGTGTGACGCCGCAGACCGCCCACTCCCCCCGCAACCGCGCGTTGAGGGGACGGGACTCAACCGGGTCCCACATGATACATAACTAAAAGTTTCATCTTGTATGTATGTATGCTCCTGAAATACAGCAAAAACGGTACACGATAGCTCAGCAAATTTAGAGGTGCTTTACTCACCATTCGCCTGCGGTGTGCAGTATCAAGTTTTGTTATATTTTACAAAGTAACAAAGTTCACTTTAAAAACTTTAATTAACTTTATACTCTGAACGGGACGAGTTTCAACGTGGCAGTCGCGCCTGCGCAGTTGGGGAGGGTTGCCGGGTCCGGTATCCGTGCGTGCGCAGTTGGGGAAGGGTTGCCGGGGCCGGCGGCAGTGCGTCTGCATAGTGCGCTCCCACTTGCCGGGCCCATCAGCCGCGCCTGCGCAGTGCGCTCCCAGTTGCCGGGCACGGTATCCGCGCATGCACAGTTGGGGAGGGTTGCCGGGTCCGCCGCCTTTTTCAGATCAACAGAATTTCAAATAACTGAACGTCTCGAGGATCTCTGGGACCCAATGGGTCCACGGGTCGTCTAGTATTTGATAAAACTGGCAAAATTATGGCAGTATTATAGAGATGTGCCATAACTAAGGGTGAGTGTAGCTTTGAAGCAAATCAATTTCCAAAGTGAACCATACTAAGTCGCAGAGGAAGAAAGACAGATTCATAAAACTGTTTAAATAAAAACCATACTGAGGGAAGCAAAAGCAAAAAAGAATGAGTTTTCCATACAACATACCAGTTATTCTGACGCAAGAGAATAAATTAACCTGAAAACTTAAAATGCTACTCAAAGAGCATGAATTTGGTTTAGAAATAGATTAGATTCTGTACAAAAATACATTTCTTCTATAGGTGGTTAGATATTAAGAACAGTTTGTAAATGAAATTATATCAGACTTAAAGATGAATTAATACAGGTCAGTTACATGTAGCCTGTAGCAGTCATAAATCAATGTTCATAAGTTTTTCTGGTCAGAGCTGATGTCATTACCTAAAAAAGAGGAAAAACGCATTTATAATGCAAGTTAAAATAACTTGTACAAACAAATTAAAAATTATTAATCTATTGTTTAATAACTTTAATACGTACAATATCTTCAGGATTCATTATTCACACAGGACTGTGAGTGACTTAACATCTCAGATTTACTTCAGAATACGTTGCATCTTTATCTCCTGATTGCCTCGGGTTTTGCTTGGTGCTTTATGTATCCTCTCCAATCTATTAAACAAGATTCCTGTATCTGGCCCTAACTTTCTTCCTTCAAATATGCAAATATTATTGTGGTATCTGGCCAAGAAGTTCAAATGTTCCCAGTCTCGTTCATGTGGGCCAACAGCTAACCGTGAAAGCAGTTGATTTGCAATTGATGGGACCACTGGTTGCAATAGGATCCCATAAACACGTAGGCACTCTAAAGTAATGTGAAGTACTGTTTCCAGCCAGCAGCAATCATCACCAATTTTTCCATCAAGTTTCCAGGGAGTGTGTCTTTGGAAAAAGCCATTTGTTAATCGAACACAAAAATTAATGGCTTCTAAGGCCTTATAAATTTGTAGATTTTCGAAGCAGTCCTTAACATTCATCGGTAGTTGTTCAACCATCTGAATCATTTTATAATCTTCAGTTGTTGCTCTGCCTTTCAGGGGCCTGTTGTCTTCAGGTCGTCTTTCAGGAAAGCAATGATTGAAAAATGTTGTGTAAATTTGATCCAGGATTTATGCTTGTGCCTGTACAACGGTTAAGGAGACCTCCCAATGAATCTGCAAGGTCTGCATTTAAAACTTTCACCACTTTATCATCATAATAGTCACAGTCCGCATCTGGCACACCTTGCCGCAGCAAAAAATATCTGAAGCCATCAACAGTGTATACAGAAAATCTTTCCATTGGGTCAACAACATTTCCACAGCTCTTGGACATTTTTTGGCCATTGACTGTCCAATGGGAGTGAACATAGATTTGTTTTGGTAGCTGCAAACCAGCTGCCATCAGGAAAGCAGGCCAATAGATGGCATGGAACTTGAGAATATCCTTCCCAATAATGTGATGTAGGGCAGGCAGATTTTGATCCTCTGGATAACCTGCTACAGTCAAGTAATTAACTAAAGCATCTAACCACACATAAATTGTTTGCGTTGAATCTGCAGGAACTGGAATACCCCACTTCAAACGGCTCCTTAGTCGTGACACAGATATATCTGGTATTTCTTCCTGAAGCCAGTGGAGAACAATGTGATAGAATTTTTCAGGGATTATTACTTCTGGGTTCTTCTTTAACCACTCTAACAACTTGGGTTTAAACTCAGACAATTTGAACAAGTAATTTTCTTCTTTAGTCCATTCTACCTGTTGGTTAAAAATAAAAGTTAGAATAAACCAAAGTAAAGGTTAAGCATCAATTTCTGCAGATGAAAATCAGTGTGTGCAACTAGTGCATACTTACTAAAGCACGAAGTACAACATAATTGCATAGTGAAAAATACTAAAAAAGTTAAGCTATTATCAGGAAATACTCAGTGCCAAATAGGATACTGACAATATGTTAATACAGCAGCTGGTGATCTTTTGAGGTTGAATCAAGCTACAGTAGATGGAAAGGTTCGACAAGGTCACTTTCAGCAGGGTTAATGTGCAAACCACATTACATTAAGCTAAGTGCTAATGGAAAACACTGCACAAAAAAAAACTGATGAATGTTAAACCCCACCCTGTTCTCTTCCCCCATACTCGATGAGAATTAAAAGAGGAAAATGCTGGAAATACAGACAGAACACGTAGAAAAAAGAGTTAATGCGCCAGTTTACTGGACCATAAGCTCTGATGAAAGACCAATAATCTGAAACATTAACTTTCTCCATATCTGCTGCTTCACTGGAGTACTACCAGCATTTGCTATTTTTGTTACAAGCAAATTAATCTTTCCACCATGGAAAAATTCCAATAATGCACACAGCAGCATTATGAGCAATCATATCTACTGCTCTTTTCAAATATTGTGAAAATTAACTCAAGGTACTAATCACATTTAATACTCCTGAACATTATTGTATATAGTATGGCTTCAGGTCGGGATCCTTATATCTGTCTTCTGGAGAAGGGTCGCGACTCGGAATGACACCTGTCCGTGTCCTCCAGAGACGCTGCCTGACCCGCTGTGTCTATGGAGAGAAGGCAGGTACGGGATACTGAGTTGGATGATCAGCCATGATCATATTGAATGGCGGTGCAGGCTCGAAGGGCCGAAGGGCCTACTCCTGCACCTATTGTCTATGTTTCTATGTATAAGTGCACTCCCCAATGCAGGCTTACCTTGTGACCACTTTCCAAGGATACTTTAATAATGTTCCCATTTGTGTCTTTTCTTTCTAAAACTTGTGAATCAGAAAGGAAAGTCTCATCTGGAGTGGAATACCAGCCCTCGTATGCTGCTTGGTAGAGGTAGCCCTTTTCACGCAGAACACACCAAAAATATTGGACTGCAGTTTTGTGACGCTCCTCTGTAGTTCGAATGTAATCTGTATATGAAACCAGGGACTTGTGGAACAATTTCTTGAACTCCTCAGACACGTTGGAACAGAACTCCAATGGGTTCTTAGCTGCTGCATCTGCAGCTTGTTGAATCTTCAGGCCATGTTCATCTGTCCCTGAGATGAATGAAACAGCTGTATTATAGAATTAAATCTGACAACAAAAATATAAATATTTCAATTAAATGAGAAAATGAGTAGACAAAATTAAAATGAGCAAGTGACATAGTTGACTGCAGTAACAACAATGACTCCAGGATAAATGATCAGGGGATTGAAAAAAAGACACACAAGTGCTATACAAAGTAAAATACAAAGTGCTGGAGACACTCAGTGGGCCAGGCTGCATTTGTGCAAGAAATGGATAATGGCAATTGTGGCAATGATAAACTATGCCACAAAAATAGCAAATATTGAAAACACCTGAGTACGAGTGACCTGAAGCAAAGATCAGAAGGATCTCGACCCGAAACGTCACCTTTTCCTTCGCTCCATAAATGCTGCCTCACCCGCTGAGTTTCTCCAGTATTTTTGTCTACCTTTTAAGCAAAGATCAATTCACTTTGCACATGTATCGCATGGCCTGCTTAGTGCATCGAGCATTTTCCATCATTCTTTCATATTTCCAGCACCTGCAGTTTTATTTTTAATTTTCTTTTGCTTTGTCATTGGTGTGAAACATGACAAATTACAATCACAATGGGGAGAGGAGGATGCAAGCATGCTTTTAACAAAAAATATGCCATACTTAAACTGTTAGGAACCGAGAGTATACAAACATTGTTGACCTACAAGTGGAGGGAAATTGTGGAAATTTGTCATTTCTAATTTCAATTCCATTTATTAAATTAAGATGACTTGATTTGTTAAAAAGGCCCAATGAGACTTGCAATTTTAATCATACGTGATTAATATTACAATGCTCCACTAAAGGCACCATGCAGGTCACGTCTACATGATTGCGTCTCTGTGGCATGGTAGGCTAATTGGCTTTTATACATTTCCCCTATTGTAACCGATGAATGACAGGAAGATGTTAAGGAAAACAGGAGGGGGGGGGGGGGGGGGGGGGGACAGCGAATAATGTTAATACAGTATGGAGGAGTAGGATAGAGAAAATGGGTGCAGAATTGGAAGTAATAGGATTACCCTGTGAGCCAACAATGGCTGGGCTAAATGTGTGCTCCTACGCTGCAAGGAGAATAATGTGGGTAATAAAAAGTGAAATGCTTTTACTGCTTCAGCAAAATGTTAAATAAATAGCTGCAGCGACTAGTCTCCACTCAAGTGTACATTGGAGCAACATAACAAAGCACATTTCTTAGAAGTTAATAGTTTTCTCCTTGCAATCCCGACAAAATTTAGTAGGAACCCAAGGGGAAATATTTACACACAGAGGGTGGTGGATATATGGAACGAGCTGCCGGAGGTAGTTGAGGCAATACTATAACAACATTTAAAATACATTTGGACAGGTACATGGATAGAAACAGGTTTAAAGGGAATTGCGACAAACATAAGTTTCCATGCTGTATGGCTCTGTAATCACAGAAGAAAATTTGATTTACTCCATCTTCAGGAACCAGCTGAGAGCATTGGATGTTGCAACAGTCAAGGGAGCAGATAACAGCCTGGTGTCAATGGAAAACCTGCATTTGCAAACCAGCTGCGACTTTGGTCAAATTAATAACAAATTAATAATAGACGTCTACCCACCAAACTGGAAAATCATCCAGGTATGTTTTGTCTTCGAAATACAGGAGAAATCTAAACTGCTAATTACCATTCTCAATCAACAGTGATGGAAATGTCAGAAGCAGTTCCAGCATTTATTTACCAATAACTGTCTTCTACAAGCAGTACAGTAAACCCTTGTTTCTGAAGAAGGGTCTCGACCCGAAACATCGCCTATCTCCTTCGCTCCTTAGATGCTGCTGCACCCACTGAGTTTCTCCAGCCTTTTGTGTACCCTTGTTTCTATAGACCTCTTTATAATGGATTTTGGTTATAGTGGACTGACCTACTGACACTCACTGCCACGGCGGGCTGCCGCCGCCGCCGCCACCATGGCCCGTGCCGCCTATCTGGCTGGACTGCTCCCGCTGCCCGTGCCGCCTCTCTGGCTGGGCTGCTCCCGTTGCCCCTGCCTCCCGCAGGAGCCACCATCACCTCCGACACCACTACCATCACAGCCGCCTCTGCCACAACCACAGTCGCCACATCCACCATCAATAGCACTCCAGTCACCTGTGAGCATTCCAGAAGTGAGAAGAAATGAAGGTAGAGGGAAGCGACACCTTAAGGAACAACAACAGCTAAAGTGGTTGGCGATCATTGGCCGTGCAGATATCAAGATTGAAAATATTGGGAATTATCGCATTTGCTCACTGCATTTTAACAGTAAGGCATTATTTGTGTTTTTTCATTATTCCTTTGGTATCTAAAAAGCGATCAGAAGCATTAAAACTGGCTGTAAAATGTTAAAATCGCCCATGGTTCTCAAGTGGGTTTTTACATGCAAAAGGAAACGCTTCCGAAGCTAAATTTATAATTTTTAAAAATCGAATTACATTTTACTCAGAAGCAAGCCAAGGAATGGCATAATTGTTAGCTGTTAATTGGACATAATCAACCTCAGCAAATTGACAATATCTTTGAAAGGGAGTGGGTGTTTAAGCTGTCAGGACATTTTATTATTTGCCAAAATATACATCTCAATAGCATAATGATAGAAAATGTACTTTTCCACACACCACTCGTAAATCTGGAGATTTATTTAATGATAAATTTAGCTTCAGAAGCATTTTCTTTTTGCATGTAAAAACCCACTATGGGTTTTTACATGCTGTGGGCGATGAACTATGGGCGATTTTAAAATTTTGCAGCCAGATTTATCACTTCTGAAACTTTTTAGATACCAAAGGAATCAAGAAAAAACACAAATAATGCCTTACTGTTGACGAAATGCAGTGAGAAAACGCGATAATTCCCAATATTTTTAATCTTGATATCTGCATGGCCAATGTTCGCCAACCACTTTAGCTGTTAATATAATATATTTTATTGTCATTACAATTGGTTTGCAACTTCCATCCGATGTCATAACTTAATCGACAAATAAAATTTAGCTTTAAATACCCTGAGAACAATGTTTGTAAAAACAAACATTAGACCAGTAAAATCAACACAGACTAAAGTGCGAGGCCGGGGGAGACAGTCCATGGGGGTGGGGGGTACTCAGCAGAGCTGTTGTTGTCCCTTCAGCTCTCGCTTCTCTCTACCATAATTTCTCCTCATTTTTGGAATTCTGAAGTAGGATAAATGTCACTCACAGTTACCCCGATTTCTACAATTATTTACAGCGCAATAAATTGACCATTTTGGCGGTTTTAACAGATAATAAAGTACGCGTTTCGTGTATTAACAGTGTACTCGTGTATTAACAGTGTAAGCCGCAGGTTGCCATGTCCTCCACATGGATTGAGCTGCTCCATGCGTCACGCCCTTTGACCCGATGACCTTACATGCAACCCCCCCTATAGTAAACAGTCCATTGGCAAACACACAGAATTCTTTTGAAACTGCATTTATCAACATACTTAAAAATTATAAAACTCACACTCTAACAGTCCTAGTCTGCCCAACCTCACTATTGCTCAGGTCATCAACTCCTGGCAACATTCTCGTAAATCTTCTCTGCACTCTTTCCAGCTTAACAACATCTTTCCAATGGCAAAGTGACCAAAATTGAACACAATAATCCAACTGTGGCTTCACCAATGTCTTGTACGACTGTAACATGACCTCCCAACTTTTATACTCAATACCCTGACTGATGAAGGCCAATGTGCCGAAAGCCTTCTTGACCACCCTATCTATCTGTGAACTTAAAGTGTACTCATACCAATTATAAAAGCGTTACGAGTTTGAAGAAGGGTCTCGACCCGAAACGTTGCCTATTTCCTTCGCTCCATAGATGCTGCCTCACCCGCTGTGTTTCTCCAGCATTTTTGTCTACCTTCGATTTTCCAACATCTGCAGTCCCTTCTTAAACAAGAGTCCTGTATTGTTATTTTTCAAGCAACTATGTACCTGCACTTCTAGACTGCTCCGCTCCACAACACTCCTGTGCGTCTGGCGTGTGAGAGGAAACCGAAGATCTCGGGAAGAACGTACAAAATCCGTACAGACAGCGCCCTTAGTCGCGATGGAACCCGGGTCTCCCTCGCTGCATTTTGCTGTCAGTAAAGGCAGCAGCTACCGCGGCGCCACCGTGACCTACGGATCCAGCCCGCCAGTACCTGTCGTGAATTTCGCGTCGGTCCCCAGTAAGACCTTGAGCCGATACATGGCGTCGGCCAGCACCGCCGAGTACAGGTGGCCGATGTGAGGAGCCGCGTTCACGTAGAAAATGGGGGTGGTGATGAAGAAGGGTCCGGGAGCGGCAGCGGCAGCGGCCGCCGGGCCTGAGCGGGGACTGTGTCCACACGCCTTCCCCGCGGCCAAGCGGCATCCAAAGGCCCGACCATTGCGGGCCACCAGCCGGAGGCAGCCGGTGCCCAGAGACGGGAGGCGGCAGCACAGGTGCGGCCTGACACTTGAAGGCCCACATTGACCGAGTGGCGGCGGCACCGGCCCCGACACCGCGGCCTCCCCCTCCCCCCCCCCCCCCCCCCCCCCCCTCCCAGCGGCCGGTCACCGCGCCTGCGCACTCGTCTCCCCCCCCCCTCCGAACCCTCGGAGTACGCGTGCGCGTGACGTCAGTGGGGCGGGGTCGCGGTGCCGCGGCGGGAGAATTGCTGCCTGATTGCGCAGGAGACCCCAGTTCGATCCCGACCGCGGCTGCTGTCTGTACGGAGTTTGTACGCTTTCTCCGTGACCTCGTGGGTTTTCTCCGGGATCCTCCCACACTCCAAAGACATACAGGTTACTTGTAGGTTAATTGACCTGTATAAATTGTCCCGAGTGTGTACAGGATAGTGTTAGTTTGCGGGAATCGCTTGTAAGCATGGATTAGCAATGTTACACAATTTTGAGATTTAAAAAATCAAGTCTGCAATTTATCCCATCATATAAAGCATAAAAAGAAGTTTAATTTGACACCTAATTCACTTTCATATCTACTGTATTAAAAAAAGGTATGGCCATTTTCATACTCGGAAATTAGCATCGTGTTCCCTATTGCTTTTCCATTGACTTAACACAAAAGCTGTGATCGAGGACAGTCAAAATCCCATGACTTTCTTAAAAATTAAGAGAACTGAAATACATTTTCAGTTATTATAGATTGAAGTATTCTGAAACAAATATGAAACAATCTTACTTGGATGACCTGAAATTTAGCATTTAATTAGTTAGTTACCCAATTGTAGCTAATTACAACATTCAATTACTAGATCTAAACATCTATCAATTTCTTAAGAAAAGATGAAAATTTTTTAAATAGCCTAAGTGTCCAGATAACATTCACACAAGAATTCACAATATAACATGATTTTTAAATCTCATTGTCATTAATTTATAGGCCAAATAGAAGGAATTTATTTAATTCCCGTAAATTAATGGCCATTTAAATCATCTTGCGAGTGAGATTTTCTGGAACGCGATAGTTTGGAATGTTGCGGTTGTGGTGAATTTAAACCCCATATCGGCAGGAAAAATACTGCCGGTTGTATGGGGAATAAATCACCTTCTCGCAACGTGAAAATTTGATTAAAGGTATCCTAAGAAGCACTTTTTAAATGAAAAAATAAACCTTGCCTTGTCCCTTCGCGAGGTCCGTCCCATTGTCGGCTTTCACGGCTTTAGACGATGATTTTTAATTTACTACAGCAATTAAATTAGCAAGCGAGGTTTAAAAATCACTTCAGAGAATGGCAGTCGAGGTGATTTTTCTTCATCAACTAAATCGCCTGTTCAAGATAGATTTGAATTGTCTTCCGAAATACCGCATTTTAAACCCGCCCCCTTCTCAAAGGTGCCAAAGTCGCGCACACGTGCAGTGACAGAACTGCAGCACAGCAAAAGGTAAGTATTGTAACATACCTACAGGGATTTGGTAGGCCGAAGGGCCCACTCTGTCTCTAAACTAAACAAACCAATCAGCACGGTGACAGGGTGGCACAGCAGATAGAACCGCTGCCTCACGGCACCTGGGACCAGGTTCAAGCCTGACCTCAGGCACTGCCTGCGTAGAGTTCGTACATTATCCCTCAGTCATCTCAAATATATGTAGGTTTTTTTACACAAAAGAGCACAAAGTGCTGGAGTTCCTCAGCGGGTCAGGCAGCATGGAGAACATAGCTAGGCGACGTTTAGGTCAGGACCCTTCTTGAGACAGGTTGGCAGTGTGGGTTTGTAGGTGAATTGGCCTATAGTGATACAGTGTGGAAACAGGCCCAACTTGCCCACACTTCAGCCAACATGTCCCAGCTCCACTAGTTCTTCCTGCTTGCGCTTTGTCCATATCCCTCCAAACCTATCCTATCCATTTACCTGTCTAACGGTTTCTTACATGATGGTATAGTCCCAGCCTCAACTACCTCCTCTGGCAGCTTGTTCTATACACCCACCTTCCTTTGTGTGAAAAAGTTACCCCTCGGATTCCTATTAAATCTTTCCCCTTCACCTTGAACCTATGTCCTCTGGTCCACGATTCCCCTACTCTGGGCAAGAGAATTTGTGCATCTACCCGATCCATTCCTCTCATAATTTTGTCCACCTCTATAAGATCACCCCTCATCCTCCTGTGCTCCAAGGAATAGAGACCCAGCCTACTCAACCTCACCCTATAGCTCACACCCTTTAGTCCTAGCAACATCCTCATAAATCTTTTCTGAACCCTTTCAAGCTCGACAATATCTTTCCTATAACATGGTGCCCGGATCTGAACACAATATTCTAAATGGGTCAACATCAACATGCAAATTCATCAACATCTTATACAACTGCAACATGACCTCCCAATTTCTATACTCAATACTCATGCACCTGCACTCCAAGATCCATCTGCTCTACAACATTCCCCAGAAGCCAACCATTCACTGTGTAGGTCCTGCCCTTGTTAGACATCCCAAAATGCAACACCTCACACTTCTCTGTATTAAATTCCATCAATCATTCCTCAGCCCACCTGACCAATTGATCCAGTTCCTACCACAATCTTTCACAACCATCTTCACTATCTGCAAAACCATTTACTTTTGTATCAACAGCAAACTTGCTAATCTTGCCCTGTATGTTCTCATCCAAATCATTGATGTAGATGACAAACAGTAACGGACCCAGCACCGAACCCTGAGGCACTAGTCACAGGCCTCCAGTCCAAGAAGCAACCTTCCACCATCAGAGTTTCCTTTCATGGAGCTAATTTGCTATCCATTCAGCTATCTCTCCTTGGATCCCATTTGATCTAACCTTGCCAGAGCAGCCTACCATATGGAACCTTGTTGAATATCTTACTGTAATCCATACACACAATATCTACAGCTCTGCCCTCATCAACCTTTTTGGTCACATCTTAAAAAAAAAAAAAAAAATCAGATGTGTGAGACACGACCTCCCATGTACAAAACCATGCTGACTATTCATTCCTAATCAGCCCTTGGCCATCCAAATGCCAGTATATCCTATTCCTCAGAATACTCTCTAGTAACTTTCCAACTAGATGCTAAGGTTATAGCTCCCAGCATTTTTCCTGCAGCCCTTCTTGAAAAGAGGCATAAAATTTGCCACCCTCCAGTCTAACGGCACCTCTCCTGTATTTAAGGACGACTCGTAAATTTCAACCAGGGCTCCCGCAATTTCCTCTCTAGTTTCCCACAATGTCCTCAGATATATCTGATCGGGCCCTGGAGATTTGTCTACCTTCATACACAATAGTACCTTCAGTACTTCTTCGACGGTAACACTGACTGCTCTCAAGACACTTCCATTGACTGCCCCAAGTTCCTCAGTCTTACTGTCTTTCTCGTCAGTAAATACAGAGGAGAAATACTGAGAGGACCTTGCCCATCTCCTGTGGTTCCACACAGAGGTGACTGCTTTGATTCATGAGAGGTCCCACTCTCTCTCTCTAGTTACCCTTTTCCCCCTTATGTATATATCAAATCTTTTGGGATTGTCCTTAATGCTACCCGCCAGAGCTATTAAATATAATGCTGTTATGGTCTGTAGGACCACAGAGGATGAAAGTCTAAAATATCATGATTTTAAATTGTCTGACAACAATCTTAGTGCCTGTAATAAGATAAAATATCTAGGGCATATTATTACAGAACAAATGACAGATGATGAGGATATCTATAGGCAACGACGCATGCTGTATATACAGGCGAATATCCTCTTGCGTAAATTTGGTGCGTGTGCAGATGCGGTGAAGATGTCGCTATTTAGAGGATACTGCACACCCCTCTATACTGCGCACCTGTGGTCGAACTATTTAAAGACAAGTATGCAGAGACTAAAGGTTGCATATAACGATGCCATGAGAACACTGCTAAGGCAACCAAGATGGTGTAGTGCCAGTAATATGTTTGTGGCTGCAGGAGTCAGTACTTTAGAAGCTATCCTAAGACACCACATGTATAAATTCATTTGCAGGATAAATGACTAAAAATGTGCTTATTGTGGCCTTGACAAACATAAGGGTTAGCACTACACGCTACGAATCCCAGTTGTGGAGACACTGGTATCGTTGTCTCGTTGTACGACATTGATCATTTTTACTCTGGATTTTTAAGTATTGGGGTTTTAAAAAATATATAAATTATGATGTTTATATGTGATTTACCATGATTTTATATTTATGGTATTTGAGATGCAATGCATTTTTAATGTAATGCCCCTTGCCTGGACCTTGAGTCCGTAATAAAGTTATTATTATATTATTATCATCATCTCCTGCCCCTTTTTGCCCTTCTGATCTATTTTTTTCAATTTACTCCTAAGTTCCCAAAACTCCTCCAGGGATGCATTTGATCCCAGCTGCCTATACCTGTCCCATGCATCCTTCGTGTTTTTGACCAGTGCCTCAATTTCCCTCATCAGGCAAGTTTCCTGCTTTGCCCTTTACTCTAACTGGGACGTTAATATTCCACGCAGTTGGAATATTGCATTGGGGAACGAGTTGCGTTACGAGAACCAGGCCTCCCGTGTGACAGGGACCCAACGGATCCCACAGTCTGGTATCCTTCTAAACCTTTCCTATCCATGTACCTGTCCAAATGTATTTTAAATGTTGTGATTGTACCTGGAACAAATGTTGAGATACCTCTGGCAGCTTGTTCCATTTACCCCTCAACCTTTGCATGAAAAGTTGGCCCTCAGGTTGCTATTACATCTCTCCCCTCGCACCTTAAATCTATGTCCTCCGGCCCTACTCCAGGTAAAAGACTGTAATTACTTTATTCCTAGATATTCATATTAAGCATCCAAACAACACAAATCTTGTTGAGCCTGTCTGAAAGTTAACATTTAATTTGGAGTACATCGTGCATCAGCTTCAAATTAACAATGATTTCAGAAAATAAAATTGTTAGGAGACACTAAGATTTCTATTTAAGATTTGCA
This sequence comes from Okamejei kenojei, assembly GCA_035221665.1. Classification (NCBI taxonomy): domain Eukaryota; kingdom Metazoa; phylum Chordata; class Chondrichthyes; order Rajiformes; family Rajidae; genus Okamejei; species Okamejei kenojei. Next base: position 46,533,253 of record CM069143.1, read on the forward strand.
GTGCCAGATTAGAGATCTCTGGGTGACTTATGCCTGCCGCCAACACAAGAAAGCTATTCAACCTTGATATCCTCAAATTTCAACAAAATCTATTATACAACAACCAAATCCACTAGGCAAGGTATCTTTAACTCTTCTGCTTAAATCATTTTCAGATTGCAGGTGGATCTGCAAAAACAAAAAAAGATGAAGTGCTGGAGTAACTCAGTAGGTCAGGTAGCATCTCTGGAAATACACAAATAGGTGACGTTATGAGACTGGACCCTTCTTGACATGTTTCCATGACACAAATTGGATATAATGTCAGTGTTGAATTAGGGAACATTTGCATTACACAGGTCAGGTTGTTTATAATGCAATTTTGAGCAGGAACTGGAAAAACACTTGTTATTGGAGATTGGCAAGCAGAGAAAAAAACTGTTTTGGATTAAAACAGTTTTTATGACAAACCCAAACTCGAAGACCCTTTTCCCCATTGACACAATCATCTTTACAAGCACAATTTATAAAACATAGGTATCTTAGGAATACAACTATCGCGTTATAACACAACTACAATGATCAGCTCCGAGAAAGAAAAGACCAATTTTTAAACGAGTGTTAGAAAATGAAATTTATTACAAATAAAATTTACCACAAGAGCACATTTAATTTATTTTACAAGAGAAATTAGACTCACTTAGACATGAAAATAGCGAGAACTCAAAGTATGGATCAAAAAAAGTACTCAAACATATATATTTATACACTCATATTCTTTTTTTCCCATGACAAAATCCTTAAAACATTTAAATACTTGACAAATAGCTTCCAAAGCATAATTTAAATTGTTCCAAGTACAAATATAACAAAATGAAACATTTTTACAAATGGTAATTAACAGCAACATTGAAAAACTGTATGATCAATATTAAGTTCCTGTACATTAATAACAGTAGTTTCTAAAACATCAGGTCATTGTTTATAATTAAGATTTAAAAAAACTAGAATTAGCAATTATAGTACGTTCCCCCCCACCCAAAAAGTAGCAAAGCAATATTTTCTTTCCCCTCTTAACAAAAGTCATGACATTTAGCATATATCAGGTGTATTTTAAATAAAAAGGCATATGCAATTGGAAAATACACAAGCTCCTGGATCTGTTCTACAGGATAGTGGAACAACTGAGATGTATTAAATCAGTGTTAAGGTCACTTTCACAACAGTAGAGATAACAACAAAGGGGAGGATTGGGTAAAATCTGAAGCAATTAAAATGGGTTCATATTAGTTTGCGCCAATCTTCAGCATTTTGTTGCCAATTGAGAAAACAAAATTCACCTGATTTTGCAAGTTGTGATTTTTACCAAATAAACAAGAATCAATGGAGGAAGCAAAACAAAAAGAATCTGGTTTGCCTAGGAGAATGAATTTTTTCTTTCACTGTAGTTTTCCTACATAATGTTATATACTTTTAAGTACAGATTTCTGAGAAAGACTATTTAAATAAGCAAAGTTCCCCAATAGCCCATTTTAACAAAACAATATATTTTTTTCAATAACAATATGGTCTTTCAGTCTGCAAATCTATTCAGATATAAAAGATTAAGGGAATCAGATTTGTGACAATTAATTATTGCTTCTGATCTTGTGGTAAAAATACATTTGCTTTTTATGGTGTATTTCACATTTAAGATTATAAAATGTTTACAACCCCAGCTCCCCCCCACTACAATTTACAATGGCTGATTCTACTCTTAATTTAAGAATTCAGATACTGTATTTCAATGTTTACTGCATTTGAGTTACCATATGAATAATTATCTACAATTATTTCTGCTTAGCAGAGATACCATCGTGAAGAAATATTAAGCAAATGCTGCAAGTATTTACACCTACATACACAGCAACCCACCCACACAAGTGCAATGAAATACAATACCATTTCCCCCAATAGCCAGGATCTCTGATTTAGATGGTGTTCAATTTCAGTTGTTCTTCAAGATTCAGGACATCCAAGGGTGGAATTTTTGCCACTTCAAAGAAAACCCTAATTTAAAAAAAAAAAATCAAATTGCAATTAAAAACACTAAAGGACAATGCATTTATCGGAAAATAATACAGATCTTACAAAGACTCAGAAATGCCTGAACAAGTTACAATTCAGTGTCCCACTTGCTCTCACAACATAGTTCTTAAGCTAGGGCCACAAGTCAGGCAGGTCTTGTGAACTGGTTTTCATTTTTTTCTTTGTCAGATTTTATTTATAATAATATTTTCATTATAAGTAATCCATCATAACAACGGTATAACAACTTTTCAAATACACAACCAACTTATTTCAATAAGTATACGAATGTTACAAGTAATTCTTATAAACTTCTATTTTTTTAGAAAGTAGAAAAAGAAAATAATAGATTTTAATCAATAAGAATAGTCTTTGTCAGATTTTAGTTACAATGCAAAGGACTCTTTGATGCCATCTTCCAATTACCTATCCTTTATTGTTATCACCATCAAAGACAAAAAAAAACTCAGCGGGTCACACAGCATCTTCGGAGAACATGGATAAGTGACTTATCAGGTCGGGACCTTTCTTCACGCCCAAACCCAAAATGTCACCTATCCATCCTCTCTAGAGATACTGTGTGGCCTGCTCAGTTATTCCAGCACTGTCTTTTTTGTAAACCAGCACCTACAGTTTCTTGTAGCCACCAATAAAGACAAAGTGGAATATCAAAAAAGATGAGAAAATTAGGATTAAGATTTGGATGCATAAATTCACAAAAGGTCATTGGGTGGACATAAAATGCAAAATGACCAGTGACTCATTGATACTGACAGTTGAATCTTGTATTCAGCATTGTTGCCAATAATGTGTCCTCCTGACCTATTCAACACTTAAAGCAGAGTTTTCTGTAAATTCACTTTGTACTTGTACAAGGTCAAAATATGGAAGGTATATTTCACAATACAGCCATTATCGGCTCCATGTGACATAGGGTATTGGACATTCAAGCTCAAAAAGGATATTGGTTTTAAAGAAGGCGCAATGCAACATCATGAGAATATGGGGGAAGGAGGGGAAAGAGCAGATGGAGATCAAATTTAATCAAGGTCTTTAAAATAAAGAGGTACAGCCTTTATCAGAACACAGCCATGCAGACAAGAGTTTGAGAAGCTTTTATTATGCAAAGGGCAGTGCAGATCTGAACCACTCATGCACAAAGGTTGTGTGCATGCTAGGTCAATAGTCTGGTTCTGGATAATGTCCCAAAAGATACCAATTATCCACAGTCTAATTGACCAAGTAAGCTTATGGGCTTCCTTCTGGAGCTATAAAGCAATAAATCATTATAACCTTTTATTAACTGAAAGAATCACCAATGCCGTGATCTTGGACTACCACCGGGTGAGATGCATAATTCCCACCATTAAATATATTGGGAGGAATACTTATGTAGATTCTTACTTGTGAGCATACTTGTACCGCACAGCCTTCAGCCTTTCATTGGGCTTACTGTAAAGTAAAAGGTTCAGTCTCCTCATCAGCGAGTGCAGATCAGTGAACTGGTATCCGGTGTAATGTTGCAGTGTTGGAGTCTGAAACAAAGCCACATTTCCCAAATTCACTGTTTTTTAAAAACTGCAATAGATTTGGTGAATTTATTAGCTTATCATGTCCTCAAAGGCATACATCAAAACTAACTGGCGTCGGATACATGGTGGCGTAGTACATCGGAATCATAGCATATCCCTGTTGTTGAATCTGTTCCTTTCAACAGTACTAATTATAGGAAAAAACAAAACAGAAGCCAACTGCACTTCCCGAAAGGGAAGGAAAAAATGAAAGTGGGAAATGTAATCTAGCAAACTCCCGTCTCCAATGTCAGACCATCAAGAGAGGCTTGGAAGCTGTTGGTTTGGAGTCATTGTAATAATAAAGACCTCACACCCATGTCAGGTTATACACTGTTTATTTAGAATAAACAACTACAAGCTCTCACTTGAGAATTCACTTCAGACTGCGGAGTGTCTGGATACTTCACCGGATACTTCACGACCGGACTGCTAACACGTCCGGCACGTGTACAATAGAGACCATCTCCATTCCTCTTCTCTGGGGACAGTGTTGGTGGGGGAGTGGACCAATGCCTCTGGGGTTGGAGCAGGAGACTATGGCGCAGGCAAAGATGGGACAGACAGAGGAACTGGCACAGGCATGGATTGTTGTGCTGGCAAGAGCATGCAAGGGTCACCAGATACAGATTGAAATGAACTTGTACGATTTGGATAATAAGGAGGGATTGGCTTCTTCACAGGCAGAAGACGTCGTCTGTTTCGTTGGTAGGTGCCGCCATCAGCTCTAACAATGTACGAGCTAGACCAGAAATCACCCCAACACGGTCATGGCCATTGTCAGTCTGCAAGTGGACCACCTGTCCTTTGGTCAATGGCGTGTACACAAAATGCTGGAGAAACTCAGCGGGTGCAGCAGCATCTATGGAGCGAAGGAGATAGGCAACGTTTCGGGCCGAAGCAGGAACCACGGCCTTGTGTCCTTTTAAAACAATCTTGTAGCACTAATTTGTCCCGAACAGGGAAGAAAGGTCAGACTGGCAAAGGAACGTTGTAGTGCTAGTCTGGCCAGCCACGCTTAATGACAGAGGTTAGGGACCATAAGGCAGTGTGGGCAACTAAGTCCTCCATCCATGATGAAGGATACGGACATCACAAAAAAGTCATCATCCTGCGAGGGCAGATCCTCGCCGGTCTTCCGAGGTGCACGTGAAAGAGTGTCTGTTAGATGCATATCCTTTCCACGTTTGTAGGCGAGGACAATGTCATATTTTAGAAGACGACAACAAAAAAGATGTTGAGAAACAGAAAGTTACACTGTCTGTAAGTAATAATAAACAGTAACCACCACTTACCCATCCACCAAGATCTTTCATCTTGAGGGCCAATAGAAGGCAGGATGAGGCCAGTTTGGAAGCACTTTCCCAAATAAATTCATATTCCTGCAGAGTTAACTCACAGATGTAGCGGGCAAGAGTCAGTGTCTCAAGGTTGGCTCTGGCACACTGCAAACATCAATAGTCAGATTGTGAGATGGTATATACAGATTAATCCAACAAAGTACAACAAACTAAGTACAAGCAGCTGTGCAGATTCTTTGACAATAAAAAAATGGGCTTGGAAGGAAGCCCATTTTCCCAAATGGTGCTGCATAGATTTGCATTGTGTCAAAGTCAGAGATGTACAGACCAAATAGATCTGGAAACAGGCTCTTTATTGACCCACCTTTTCATGCTGACTAAGTTGGCATACTGATCTAGTTCCATTTGTTTCCATTTGTCCAGTTGCCGTCAACACCCTCCCTATCCATGTAACTGTGCAAATATCTTTTAGTATTCATAATTGTAAATGTGCGGGATGGAACTGCAGATGCTGGTCTAAACCAAAGAGACACACAATGCTGGAGTAACTCAGCGGGACAGGCAGCATCTCTGGAAAGAAGGAATACGGGACGTTTCAAGTCATGACCTTCCTCCAGTCTGAAGAAGGGTCCCAACCCAAAACATCACTCATTCCTTCTCTCCAGAGATGCTGCCTGTCCTGTTGAGTTACTCCAGCATGGTGTGTCTACCACAATTGTTAATGCTTCTTTAGCTTCCTCTGGCAGCTCATTGCAGATTTGGGCTACCTTCTGAGTGATAACTTTGCTCCCAACATCCTTCTTAAATCTGTTTAAATCTTTATAAGTAAACCATCTATATTTATGTCCAAGTTGGTATTTATAAAGACCACATATTCCCAAGGAACTCCAATGATCGCAATAGTATTTTCAGACTATATATTTATTTTGTATAATATATTTTGTGACCAGTCGAGCTCCTTAGGGATAAACAGTATTCTCAGGAATGGTCGTCATAAACCAAAGTGCCAGTTGGAGCTCAATCTACGAGACCTACTTTGACTTTCTAGTCTTCACGTCTGTCATTCCTCTCTGAATAATTACATCTCAGCTCCCCAACCATGGAAATGGAAAGAATAGTTTTGACAAGGTAACTGCACAATTACATCCCAGAAGCAGCCAGTTCCTCAAGAATGGGATAAGTAAACAATAATATTGTGTTTAGGGTCAAATAACATTCTCATAGATATGAAGCAATCAACCTTTGCATATCTCCTCAAGAATCGATAGGCCACTGGAATATTGATGTCAAACTTTAGCGTTCGGAGAATGTTCACTTCCATTGCAAGCAGCTCTTCTCTTTGGTATGCATCATCACAAATGTATAGGAAGTCATCCATGCAGGGAGGGCACCGCTCCTAAAATAATTACACCATTTAAAGAGCACAGTAACAGACCATTCAGGCCAACCAGTTCACAGTAGCTAACGTTGTAGGAAGGAACTGCAGATGCTTGTTTAAACCGAAGATAGACAAAAATGCTGGAGTAACTCAGCGGGGCAGGCAGTATCTCTGGATGTATGGTCTGGGTGATGTTTCCGGTCGAGACCCTTCTTCAGACTCAATCAGGGATATACAGAGACAGAGAGTTAAGGCGTGAAAATGAATCAAAGGAAATTGTAGAAGAGATCATTGTTAGCCAGGAAATGGTAACAAAGCAAACAGATAAAATGTAAATAAGGACAGTCAGACTAGTCAGAGAATTGGGAGGAGGGGATGGAGAGAGAGGGAAGGCAGTAGCTAATGTTCCACCAAGCCTCCCTCAGTCTTTCTTCATCCTAATCTATCAGTGTAATCCCCCCAAATCCCTCATTCCTTGAGTTTGTCCAGGCTCCCCTTAAACACACCTACCTCCTTATTTACTTCAACCTCTGTGTGGTGGTAATTTCTCACTACTATCTAGGTAAATGTGTTCTCATGAATCATCAACTAAATTTCTTGATTTTCTTTCTAAAATTCCATTCAGCTACTTTGGTTTAGCCCCTCAACTCCACATTCCCCCTTCATATTTAAGAGTCCAAGCATATCTATCATTGTGTACCTCAGTCAAAGACCTTTGGAAAATCTGAATAAATTGTATTATTATTTGACTAATGCAATCTTAGAAAATAATAGCTTTAATCAAGTAAAGCCTCTTGAAATACATGCCAACTGTTCATCGTCCATTCCCTCTACAAATGCTGCCTGACCCCGCAGAGTTGCTCCAGCACCTTATTCTTGTTCAAGATTCTAGTATCTGCAATTTCCAGTGTCACATTTGTACTCCAAACTCTAGAATATGGGCCAAGAATGCTTCATCACTCTTCAATGGACAACACTTCCACCCCCATCCTGGGAATCACCTGGTGAATAATATTTTTGCATATACTCTATCCCAGGTAGTGAACACCTGAGCATTGATCCCTACATTATGCAGTCAGTCTCCCAATCCAAACAAAAAATAGCTATTCCTAGTTTTCTGTCAGTTAACCAATTCTGAAACCACACCAATACACAGCCTTTGACAAGCTTGAAAGTGAACTGAAAATCCAAATACACCACGTTAACTGATTCCCATTATAACCATATAACCATATAACATATAACAATTACAGCACGGAAACAGGCCCTCTCGGCCCTTCCAGTCCGTGCCGACCATTTGTTTTGCCCATTATTGATGCTGCTTGGTACATCCTCAGAAAAGCTAGATTTGTTACATGTTTCCATATCATGAAGTGGTGCCCTGCTACCAGTTTCTTAAGAATTAGCATTGTCTCACAACCTCCATGCAGGATAGGGAAAAGGATCAGGAAGAACAAAATCCATACAAAAATGATGAAGTATGCTTACGTCGAACTTGGCAGCAATAAGGATTGCTGTAGAACCAAGCAGCTGCAATGTTTCCCTCATACACACAGCCTTGGACAAAAAATGATCCACCAGCTTCACTGCCAGGTACAGAGTCTCATGATTCAACTCAAAATTTTCCTAAACAGAAAGAAGGGCTTCACATCAATGAATTATTTTGGGAGGTAATCAACATAATGCAAAATTGTACAGTTTGCCACAGCATAGCCTGGTATAGGATAGCAATGAACCTCTTAAGATAACCGTCAGATGTACTATTTTAAGAAAGGAGCCGACCACAATACCAAGTTGCCACAGCAACTGAATTGTTTGTTCAGATCTAAATAAAATTGCAAGTACGTGTCGAAGAAACCAGCAAAAGAGGTCGGTTTAACATGGTTCAAAACCTCTTGGAATCCATAGGCATAGAACTAGGGAGGTCATGTTATAGTTTACAAGACATCAGTCAAGCCATATTCAAAGTACTGTGTTCAGTTTTGGTCATCCTGCTAGAGGAAAGAGCTTGTTCAGCTGGAAAGGGTGCTGAAAAGATTTATGAGATGTTGCCAGGACCTGTGGGCCTGACATGGAGCACAGGAGGATGACAGGTGCTCTCACAGAGGTATACAAGATAATGAGGGGAATAGATTGTGCGTTTACCCAGAGTAGGGGAATGGAGAAACAGAGGACAGAGATTTAAGATGAGTGGGGAAAGATTTTAATAGGAACCTGTGGGCCAACTTTCATTTTTTAAATCGCAAAGAGTAATAAGTGAATGGACCGATCTGCCAGAGGAGGTCATCAGTATCACACATATAAGATACATTTAGGCAGGTACATGGATATGATAGATTTAGAGGCATATGGGCCAAATGCAGGTAGGTGCGACTAATGTTGATGGGGCATGTTGGTCAGCATTGTCAAGTTGGGCCAAAGGGTCTGTTTTTGTATTGTTTTACTATTTATGACAATATATGGATGCGAGTGGAGTGAGCCAATCTGTATATGAATACCTACAGGCCACGTCAAGAAAACCAATTCAACAAGGAATGTCAATTGGCGTTGCTTCTTTGGACAGCTAAAAGGCATTTAACAAGGTTCCATACGAATAAATTAAAGTTAAATTTCAGCGGATTGATCAATTGATATGATTGTTGAGGCAGTGGAAGACATTTGGGTTATTGGATATAAAGAAATCGGAAAGGGGGGCAACTGGTAATGCCCAAGCCATCAAATTACCTAAATAGCAATAGTGCATCAGGGTAAAGGGTATTGAATGTCACAAGCAGAGCGTCCTCAACTTTTCTTAACCCAAACAGTTCACGTCATAAACTCAGCTGCCCAGCAATATATTTAAATAAAAATGCAGCCATTCAAGGGCTACACATAGTAAAAATCAGGTTCTTGAACTCAACCATTCAAATATTGCCATGAACCAAGTCACACACGGCAAACTATGCCTGCAGCCTCAGCAGCCGGCAAATCCATCCCACCGGGCATCAAAATGTGTACTCGTATCTATGGGGCTGTACACAAACCAGACATTCATAACCGTGGGAGGTCCTGTACCTCTCCGATCACACAACTACCAATACAAATTTTGAATGAATAGAGATTTGTTTTGCCGTGGCATCGTTCACGATTCCCCAGATGTCCCAAAGCTGCATTTATCAGTAATGTGACCTCATTACAGTCAAATGTATATAAAAGAGTCCACAAACTGCTGTGGTCTGATGTGTTTTTCTTGGTAGAGAGATAAATATTGGACAGGACACTGGAGAACACCGTGAGGAGGAGTTATAATTGGTTTTAAATTTACCCGAGAGCACAATTGGAGCCTCCACTTTATTTGAAAGACTGCAGCATGCCATCAGGTTGGCACTGGAATCTTAGTCCAAAGGTGTGTCTTAGTCCAAAGGAGTGCAATACCAACCTGTACTTCAACCATCCAGTCCACTAAAATGGCTCTCATCTCAATATTCAGGTCAGGCTGCTTTTCCATGTAGCCTTTCAGCACAAATTTCATCTACCAGGCACAAAAATCATATTGTCATAAAATGGATCACCGCAATGATTAATTTATAAACACACACACAACCAAATTCTTACAAGATGTAAGTAAAAGTGAACCTAGCACCAGTCCATACATTTCTTGCACACCTCAATAAGATCACCCCTCAGCCTTCTACACTAAAAAAAAAGCTCCTGCCTATTTAACCTCCCCCTCCAACTGAAGCCTGGTGAATGTCCTTTGCATCCATTCATCCTATAGCTGGGTGACCGGAACTGCAAATAGTACTCCCAAGTGTGGTCTCACCAACAACTTACACAGCTGCATAACGATGCCCCAACTTTTATACTCAATATCCTTCTCAATGAAGCAAGTGTGGCAGACAGAAGGGTCCCAACCCAAAACACCACCTTTCCATGTACACCAGAGATGCTTCCTGACCAGCTGAGTTATTCCAGCATTTTGACTTTGTGCCAAATCCCTTCTTCACCACAATATCCATCTGAACAGCCAAATTCAGGGAACCATTCACCTATACTTTCTGATCTCTGTGGCGCGACACTCTCCAGCGCTCTGTGCAAGTCCTGCCCTGGGGGTTTGACATGCCAAAGTTCAATGATAAAATAAGAGCACCGAACTTTATCATGTAATTGTACACTATGGATGCTGGATTATAATCATGTTTGGTCTTTCAGCTGATTGGTAAGCAAGCCACAAAAACTTTTCACTGTACCTCGGTACACGTGACAATAAACTGAACACTACATGTATAATCAGGAACCCAACATTCTTGCTGCAAAATCTAAAATAGTAATACAGTTTTTGGAACCGCAAGCTCTAAATATTAGCAGAAAACCTACCTCCCGCTCTTTCATGTAATCAAATATATCCTTTGCATAGATTGCATTTAGGAATGGATCATTCAGGTTCTCCTCATCAACGTCTTCATAGGGAGTAGGCTACAAAATAAATCCAGATTAGCAGATAGCACTCATTAACTCGGCAGGAACATAACACTAGTTGTTCCCCAAAATTAACCATCAAAAGTAACAATATCCAATAAACCCAGGCATTGGTTACGTTACAAATTATTATGAACTATCTGCTAATTCAGCGAGTACTGAATGTGTCTGTCAACTCCAATAAACTTCAGACATGGGCTCTCATGTTAGATTACAATAAAGAGTAACCCTATTGTGACAATGCTTTGTTTTAAAATTTCAGCTGACTGCTTGTGTGTTTTAAAAAAAATCTCATATTTTATAAAGCTGCATCGTGAGTTCCTGACTTTTATACTCAATGCCCCAAATGAAGGCAAATATACCATGTGACGTATTAATCTACTTGTGCTACTACTTTCAGAGAACGAAATACGTTGATCCTAAAAATTCATGAGGAATTTTTAGCAGATGTGAAAGCCCAGTAAGATAGTGACCAGTCAGAATTGCAGAATCAAAGAACATCCTAAAGAGTTTTTTAAATGTCTCAATATTGTCGATCTTTGGCATTAAAAGATATTTGGTTCCTCAGTTTGATTACGAGAACTTCCGAGGCAAGAAACTGGACCTATGCTGCAATGATATCTAGATATCATAAATAAAAATGTTTAAAATAAATTCAGTTAACTCCAAAATGAGGGAATGCCAGAAGCTTGAAAGGTACCCAGCTATGGTGTGTAAGATTCAGAATTTATTCATAGCGTTCAGGTCAAATCAATAACTTCAGGATTAAATCATTGTTTTTTTTTAAACTCTTTATCAACAACACAACTTATTTTGTTCTGGGGCCTGAAGAGCATACTTAAAAGTAATCTAATGTTGAACAAAAGCACACAATGACAGTTTGAATACAAATTTAATGTGTAGAACATGTGCCACACATTACAAACATTGCCCTTTTACTATTCAGTCTGAAGAAGGGTGCCGACCCTAAACGTCACCTGGTCCATGCCCTCCAGAAATGCTGCCCAGCTCGCTGAGTTACTCCAGCACTGCGTTTTTTTTTTTAAACTGTCCTTTTTACCGAGCCCGTTTGAGATGTTTCTGGTGCAGAATGGTCAGTGTGTGAATTCCACATGGCCCATCACTTCACTTAAATTTATTGGAGTCAATAATTTGTAACGTGGCAGTGGCTTCTGCCGACAGATTCTCTAGAAAAACGCACATCACGATTACCTGTACTTCTGCTAATTTAGCAACGGCATCTGATTTTTCCTCAGGTACTTCTGGTGTCTTGGGCGATTTCTCTTTTGCGTTGTCAAGACGCTCCTGAGAAGCTTTGGACCCTGTGCTAAAAGGAGAAAGGGGAAATGAAAGATGTATTTAGCATCATCAAGGCTTTGCCATATCCTGAAGACATAGAAACATAGAAATTAGGTGCAGGAGTAGGCCATTCAGCCCTTCGAGCCTGCACCGCCATTCAATATGATCATGGCTGATCATCCAACTCAGTATCCCGTACCTGCCTTCTCTCCATACCCCCTGATCCCCTTAGCCACAAGGGCCACATCCAACTCACTCTTAAATATAGCCAATGAACTGGCCTCAACTACCCTCTGTGGCAGAGAGTTCCAGAGACTCACCACTCTCTGTGTGAAAAAAGTCTTTCTCATCTCGGTCTTAAAGGATTTCCCCCTTATCCTTAAGCTGTGACCCCTTGTCCTGGACTTCCCCAACATCGGGAACAATCTTCCTGCATCTAGCCTGTCCAACCCCTTAAGAATTTTGTAAGTTTCTATAAGATCCCCTCTTAATCTCCTAAATTCCAGAGAGTATAAACCGAGTCTATCCAGTCTTTCTTCATAAGACAGTCCTGACATCCCAGGAATCAGTCTGGTGAACCTTCTCTGCACTCCCTCTATGGCAATAATGTCCTTCCTCAGATTTGGAGACCAAAACTGCACGCAATACTCCAGGTGTGGTCTCACCAAGACCCTGTACAACTGAAGTAGAACCTCCCTGCTCCTGTACTCAAATCCTTTTGCTATGAAAGCTAACATACCATTCGCTTTTTTCACTGCCTGCTGCACCTGCATGCCTACTTTCAATGACTGGTGTACCATGACACCCAGGTCTCGCTGCATCTCCCCTTTTCCTAATCGGCCACCATTTAAATAATAGTCTGCTTTCCTGTTTTTGCCACCAAAGTGGATAACCTCACATTTATCCACATTATACTGCATCTGCCAAACATTTGCCCACTCACCCAGCCTATCCAAGTCACCTTGCAGTCTCCTAGCATCCTCCTCACAGCGAACACTGCCCCCCAGCTTAGTGTCATCCGCAAACTTGGCGATATTGCCTTCAATTCCCTCATCCAGATCATTAATATATATTGTAAACAGCTGGGGTCCCAGCACTGAGCCTGCGGTACCCCACTAGTTACTGCCTGCCATTGTGAAAAGGACCCGTTTACTCCTACTCTTTGCTTCCTGTTTGCCAGCCAGTTCTCTATCCACATCAATACTGAACCCCTAATACCGTATGCTTTAAGTTTGTATACTAATCTCTTATGTGGGACCTTGTCGAAAGCCTTCTGGAAGTCCAGATATACCACATCCACTGGTTCTCCGTTATCCACGCTACTAGTTACATCCTCGAAAAATTCCACATGATTCGTCAGACATGATTTACCTTTTGTAAATCCATGCTGACTTTGTCCAATGATTTCACCACTTTCCAAGACCTGCGGGTTTGTGGGTTCATTGGCCTCTGAATTGTCCCAAGTGTGTAGAGAGTAAACAAGAAAATGGGATAACCTGCAACTAGGTTAATTATAGAGCCCATGACATCTGACAAGGAAGATTCCTCACAACAACATTAGTGCCAGAAGGACTGCACCCACAAACAGTTTCCCTTCAAGAGCAAAATTCCATTATTCAACTCCTTTTACAAGTAATTACATCACAATGTTATCACACACAAGATGCTTTATGCAATTAGTTGAATTGAAACTGGTCACACTAGTTGCAGGTTATCCCATTTTCTTGTTTACTCTCTACACACTTGGGACAATTCAGAGGCCAATGAACCCACAAACCCGCAGGTCTTCAGGATATGGCGGCGCAGCGGCAGTATTGCTGCCTTAGTGCCGAAGACCTGGTTCGATCCCGACCATGGGTGCCGCCTGTATGGAGTTTGTACGTTCTCCCCGTGACCGCATGGGTTTTCTCAGAGATTTTCGATTTCCACCTACACGCCAAAAACGTACAGGTTTGCAGGTTAATTTGCTTGGTACACTAGGATAGTGTTGATGTGCAGGGGTCGTTGGTTGGGGCGGACTTGGTGGGCCAAAGACTGTTTCCGCGCTGTATCTCTAAACTAAACTAAAGCACCCAGAGTAAACCCATGTGGTTCCATGTGGTCATAGAGAGAATGTGAAAACTCCACACAGAGGTCAGGATAAAACCCATGAGAGCCAAAGTTTAGGAGCTACTCAACGAAACAAAAACAATTTTAGAAAGCAATATTCGGATACAAAGTATATTAAGTATTTGCAAATAAGACTAATATAATTATAGTGGATATGTTCATGCAATGCGTACAGTATACATTCTCAATATATTGTACATTCAGATTGAGATAAAAAAGATAGTAATCTAATTTCATTGGTATATGTATTTAACAAAAGGTAACTTGTAATTATTGTATCTCAATTACTGTTTAAAGACAAATTATAGGAGGCAATTTAGCAATGGACCCAAACCTGATGTCAGCAGCAACCAATCCAGACTCACTTACTAACAAAAGTAGCACGTAGGAACTTGCCTTCCAGCAATCTGTTGTCAGCCTAAGGAGGGGGGCTGGCTTGAGAGCAAGAGGCCCTGAGTGGCAGCAAGGTCTCATCATAAGGAACTGGGCAAAATCCCCACACCACCCGCAGTAGCTTGTCAAACGTGGAATGGAATCTAATGTCAGGAACTTAATTTAAAATCCAAAACATTCACAATCACCAAGGACCCAAATTTTTAACTAAAATCCATTAAATAAGGGCGGCACGGTGGCGTACCAGTGGAGCTATGTCTTTATAGCGTCAGAGACCCGGGTTCAATGCTGACTACAGGTGCTGTCTTGTATGTTCTCCCCGCGACCTGCGTGGGGTTTCTCAGAGATCTTCTGTCTCCTCCAACACTCCAAAGATGTACAGGTTTGTAGGTTAATTGGCTTGGCATACAAAATGTGAATCACCGACAGTGTGAGTAGGATGGCGTTAGTGTGCAGGGTTCGCTGGTTGGTTTCCGCACTCTATCTCTAAACTAAACAGAAAAACACTCACTTTCCTTTCTGAACCTGTATGAAGTGCATTTGGGACAGGTTCAATGGGCCGATTCTCCAGCAGAAGTGCTGGAAACTGGTCTGTTTGGCACTGCGATTGGAAGAATCCAATATCAGAGCAGCAAGTTCTCAACTTTTACATTTTCACAGGAATCAGAATCTGGGTGGTAGTTACCTAGAGAAATGCTCATGGTTCCAAGATAGAATTGCTGATAATCCTTATAAGGTCTGGCAATGATTGGAATAAAGTTCTAGCCTGCCCAACGTTTCCCTGGTGAGTATTGTGAATGAGGAATCTAGGAGTATATAGTTCCCAGAAAGTGGCATCACAGGTGGTGAAAAAGGCTTTTGGCACATTGCCCTCCATCAGTCAGAGAAATTAGTACAGAAGCTGGAATGTTATGTTACAGCTGTACAAAACATTGGCCAGAGGTATTGTGTTCAGTTTTGGTCATCTTGCTATGTGAAAGATGCTATTAAGCTGGAATGGGTGCAGAGAAGATTTACCAGAATGTTGCCAGGTCTCAAGGTCCTGAGCTAGAGAGTGAGGTTGGGCAGGCTATAACATCATTCCTTGGAGGGCAGGAAGCAGTCTTATAGATATGTATAAAACTATATGGGGAATAGATGGAGATATTTGTCAGCTCCAGCCATCTAGCCTCCACTTGCCTTGCTACTGCATTGGATCCCGTCCACCTTCTATTCTAGTTGAAACCTTTCCGAGCAGCACTAGCAAACTTGCCCACCAGGATATTGGTTCCACTCCAGTTAAATGCAACCCATCCCTCTTGTACAGGTCACCTCTGCCCCAGATGGTTCATATGTATGTTGGGGCACAATGCACTGGATGCTTCCCAAATTTGGAGAGTTATGTGTGTTTGCAAAAACTTCCCCAGTTTAGTTACCCAATTCATTTTAGTGCACAGTTTTCAAAGAACCTAGGAACATTAAGGCAAAACCAAAATGTTCTTAAACCAAGAGAAATAACAAAGATATACTATGTGAAATAACACTTTTGGATCAGAAGCCTGTTGATTTGAACACATTAGATTGCTGAAGAAGGTTCTCGACCATTTCTCGACCAATTACTTCTCTCCGGAGATGCTGCCTGTCTCAGAGTTATTCCCGCTTTTTGTGTCTATCTTCAGTTTAAACCAGCATCTGCATTTCCTTCTTACTCGTTAGAGTGCGTCACTGTGCAATTGAATCATTCAGGTTGAGACCCCAAGACCCCAAACAACTGCTATGGTGAAGCATGCCAACATTAAAACAACATACTGCAAAATGGGAAAATAATTCCCCCAGTCAAACAACTCGGAGGAAACATAACCACAGCTCCATCCAAGACCGCAAGAAATTGCTGAGACTTGTGGATGCAACCCAGTCCACCAACTACCCTTCCATTGAGTCCATCTACCCTTCATGCTGCCTTGGCAAGGTCCAGCATAATCAAGGACTAGTAACACCCGTTCTTCTCCCCTCTGGCAAGAGGTACAGAAGTTTGAAAACGCATTCCTCCAGATTCAGGGACAATTTCTTCCTACCCGTTACCAGGCCACCAAACCATCCTTTCACCAACTAGAGAGCAGTCAGGACCTCCCATCTACCCCACTGGGGACCTTCAAACTGTCATTAATCAGACTTTACCTAAATGTTATACACCGTGGACCGCTTAATTCTGTGCACCGCAGACCGCTTAATTGTAATTATCTATAGTCCTTTAGCTGACTGGATAGCACACAAAAAGCTTTTCACTGTACCTCAGTACACATGACAATAAGAAACAAAACTAAAAGAAATAAACATATTCCTGTTATTGCAGCAACCAATTACAGTTATAAAAAAATAATCGAGATTTTTTTAAAGAAACTTTCATCATGATATACAGTGCAATTGCAAGCAGACACATATGAACACAAATACACAGGAGAAGGATAGTCACCTTCTTCGATTCTCATTGTTTTGCAGTGCTTCTTGTCCAATGCAACCCTTTTGAGTTTTCTTATTCACCACCTTCCCACCTTTTCTCTTTGTAATCGGGATTTGTGCTTGGCTTTGCTTGGCCTATAAGGGGCGCCAAGGAAAAGATCAGGTTTAAACAGAACTTTCAGTTTTTCAAATTTCCAGAAGCTTTTTTTGTGTTAAAGAAGGGATGCCACTCATTTATTTTGTGACAAAAGAACATGGTTGCAAACATACATTTGTGAGGTCTTCAAAAGCAGATCTTTTTTTAGGGCCACCTTGGGGTGATGAGGGAGATCTTTTGATTTGAAGATCACCATCCTAAAGAGGAACAAAGCCAAAATTATGCATTTCAAAACATTAGCCATGATTATTAAAATATTCCACATGAATTATGCAACAGGAATGTCAAGATATTAATGTGCTTATTACAGCCAAGTTATTCAATTTGCATGGTTATTAATACTGTCCATGGCTTTCCTCAGGTTCCTCAGACTGATTTTGCAGTGGCAGCAGTCAAAATGTAGTAACACGGAATCCTCCTGAAGGATCCAAACCTGAAATGCCACCCATCCATCTTCTCCAGAGATGCTGCCTGACCCACTGAGTTACTCCAGCATTTTTCGTCTTTCGTTGGTGAACTGGCATCAGCAGTTTCTTGTTACTAGTCGTTGAAATTACATCCATAATATCAGTGCCCAAGAAGACCAAGGTGACATGCTTCAGTGACCACCGACTATTGGCACTAATATCCATGGTAATTAAGTGCTTTGAGAGGTTGGTTATAAGTAGAGCCGTGAGTAGGCGCTAAAAATCTGTGAAATAGGCAGGCAAAAAGGCTAAATAAAATCACAAAAAAGGCATAAAAAGCATGTATTTCCACCACCAATATGGTTAAACATGATTATAATGGTGTACTACATTATTGCCTGGTTGCACATAATTACTAATATTTTTCTCAAATTATCTGGTGTTAAACTATGCTGCCTGTTAGACAGAATATGCTTCAGTTGTGAAAAACGTTTTTCTACCCAGCTGAGGTCACTGGTGCATTCCTGAAACAAGCTACAAACTCCACATTCATGTTGATATATTGTGCATTACAACTACATTTAAGAAATGTAGCTATGTTTTGTACTGCTTCAAGATCTATGTTAGCTAAAATCACCCTCTCACATTTTCCTTGTATGCCTTTACCTACATCACCAAGTACAAAGTACAGCAAGTGAAGATGTAAACAACTGAGCAATAGTTGTGGTTTTTGACTTCTCCAATACTTCCAATGTCAAGAAATACTCCTTTGATGGTTGACCTGCCTCCAGTTTACCGATGACCACATTGGCAACATATCTCCCCACAGCATTGGTTGTCTCTTCTATGGAGATCTATATTTTGTTGCATGCAACTTCATCTCTAATTTTCTGCACAACAATGTTGAAGTTGTGTCAACATATTTTTTCTGTAATGACGACTCGCTCACTATAGGTTCCTTTGTGTATTTTCCTAAAAAACCTCTGAGAGATTTATTTTCCAATTTCCACAGTGGAATTCCAGCATCAATGAATGCTTTACACAGATCACTCAAACTCAGATTTGCGATTGGAGCCAGCAGTAAATGTTGTGAGGAGACAAGCTTGCGTATTTCCTACCTTCAGTTTCTCTGCCGTCGATTTGTGTTTAACAGTCTGTACATGCTGGGAGACGAAATACTTCTTCTCATGATTCACTGCTTTCTCACATGCTTTGCAAATCTGCATACAGTTGTCTGTAGAGAATATATCACTCCCGCACACTCTCACCAAATCATTCAGTTTTTTACAAGGCATTGTCTTGACTTTAGGCATTTTGACGCTTGCTGGGGTAATCCTACAGGACCGGGATGCAGACCTCTACAGGCAGGCCAAGTACAAGCTGAGAAGAGGAATCAGAGCTGCCAAGGAAAGATACTCTGAGAAGTTGAGGAGCAAGTTTTCAGCAAATGACTCTTCTTCAGTGTGGAAGGGCTTGCAAGAAATCACAAGCTACAAGAGGAAAACCCCCTGCTCCTTGGACAATCGTCAGTTGACCAATGACCTGAATGAGTTCTACTGCAGGTTCGATAAAGAGAAACTTATCCCTGGTACCCCACACCCCATCCCCAATCAACACTTCACACCTACTCATAGCTTGACTACAGTTTGAAAAGACTAGATCTTTCCCCACCTACTCCTCCCCAATCACCACTTCACACCTACTTAAAGCATGACTCCAGACTGCAAAGACTGGACCCTTTCCCACACACCCCTCTCCAATCACCAGTTAACACCCACTTGCAGCCAGTTTTTGCCCTGGTGCTGTAAATTTTCTTGTAAGTTACGTTAAAATGGCAAAAAAAGGCTAATTTGGGCACTCAATCGTGAAAAGGCCATTATCTTCCTGAAATCATCAAAAAAGGCATGAAAAGGCATTTATGGCAAAATCCTGGCTCTAGTTATGAGACATCAACTTCTGCGTTAGCAGAATACGCAAGTTGCATACATCAACAAGGGATGTGATGTGCAGGAAAGAACTGCAGATGCTGGTTTAAATCGAAGGTAGACAAAATGCTGGAGTAACTCAGCAGGACAGGCAGCTTCTCTGTAGAGAAGGAATGGGTGACATTTCGGGTCGAGACCCTTCTTCAGACTATTGTCAGGGATGGGGAGGGCGGGACAAAGATATAATATAGTCGGAGACAGTAAGACTAGTGGGAGAACTGGGAAGGGGAGGGGATAGAGAGGGAAAGCAAAGACTATCTGAAGTTAGACATGTGATGTCACTGCCTTCCGCTCGGAACTGGATCACTTGTACAACAAGAACATGCACAACAGACTCAGCGACCACAGCTCAGTACTCAATACCATCATCCACTCTAAACGCATTGTCAATTCAGGGGTCCGTTATTTTTTCCCCCCTTTCTTTTCCTTCCTCTCGTTTATCACATTGTTTAAAATGTACTATGTTTACATATTCTGTTGTGCTGCAGCAAGTAAGAATTTCATTGTTCTATCTGGGACATATGACAGTAAAACACTCTTGACTCTTATCACTAAGCAATTGGATCCATGACTCCCTCATCAGCAGATCACAGCAAGTATGAATGGGCATCACTTCCTCCTCACTGACCATTAACTCAGGGGCACCTCAAGGCTGCATGCTCAGTTCCCTCATCTACTCTCTCTATAGCCATGACTGCTTCTCCACACAGCTCCAATGCCACCTTTAAATTCGATGACAATACCATCACGATTGGACAAATAACACGTAATGATGACAGATTACAGATGACTGGATGATGCCAGAACAACAATCTTGCTCTCGTTGTTGCAAGACCAAGGAGCTGATTGCCGAGTTCAGGAAGGGTAAACCGAGCGCCACAAACCCATCTACATCAGTGGAATGGCGATGAAGAATCAATAGCCTTAAGTAGTACTTCTCTACTACTTTGGAGGTTTGAAGAGATTTGGCATGCTGCCAAATATTCCATTGAACTTCTACAGATGCAATGTGAAGAGTATTCGTTGAATCACAATCTGGTCCATTAAGTTGTGCCCAGCAACAAAAGTGATTTTGGAAAATGGTAGACATTGCCCTGTCCATCATGGGAATATTGAACTCCCTGACATCAAAGAGATCTACAGGAAGTGCAGCCTCAAGAAGGCAGCTAAAATCATCAAAGTCTCACACATTCTGGCTATGCTCTCATCTTGCTGCTACAACTGGGAATGAGGCACAGGAGCTTGTAAACTGTTACCTTCAGGTTCAAGAACAGCTTCTTCCGATCAATCATCAGCCTTTTGAAAAGTATCAACCACCTTTTATAAGTTGCACATGTATTTTAGCTTACTCTCTTCTGGTCTGATAACCTAGTATCTGTTGTTTTGTTGCATTGATGAGCTTGTAAAGCTACAGCAAGCAAGAATTGCATTGCTCCATTCCATGCATATGACAATTAAACACTCATGACTTGATTTGTATGTTCACTATATTAAATGTAAGGGTATCTTCACTATATTATTCATCTTACCTTTTCTATTATAGATGGCTCCTTTCCAAATTTTTCATGTTGAAGGCTCTTTGTCTTTGAAACTGGAGGCATTGCTTGGACAACCTGAATTGCCTCTATGAAAGAGAGAAAGGAGAGCAGGTAACCACATGGATTAACTAGAGCAAGAGATCCAATGTGCCATTAAGAACACATGAGCAACATCATGCCAAAGAACTCCAGTCAATAATCATACAATTTTTGTTTCAAATTTCATGTTGACTCTATGACTCTTTCCACGGTGTTCCATTATTTAATTCTTGACTTCAGACCAGCATTTCCCAATTACTGGCACCAGGCCAGTAATTCCCCATTTTCTCTTTCTCTCCATTTCTCACTAGTGGTCACATTATCTACAGTCCAATCCAATTCCAGAATCTAGAGGACATTGGAAATCAATGACTGTGCATTTGCTCTACGTCTTCTTAGGCAGTCCCGGGGACGAAGAATTACTTGCTTTCACTGGCTTTATGAGTTCTAACGTGGCTGCAGTGGCAGACTGTTCCCATTGGGGCAGGTAATCCTGTGTTTTTGAGGTGATCTAGATAGTCCAGAGGAACTTCCTCAAAGTTCTCAGCACATCCCACATACTCCTTTTCCCTTAACAACTGCAAATTAGCAATGGGCCAGAGATTGCAGGAATCAGAATCAGGACTCCATTTCAAGGAGGTTTTGAGCACATCCTTGATTGTCTTCCCATGTCCACCAAGCATTCTCTTCTCATGATAGAGATCAAATAAGAGAATGTTTATTTGGGGAATGTGGTGTCAGGCAAATAAACGACATGGCCTTTAACCAAGATCTTAATGTAGGGGATATTGGTTGACCTGAGAGATTTGGAATATTTTAGAGGACCAAGAACCAAGATACTTGCATCGGCTCGCCGATATTCCAAAGAATGTGAAGGATTTTGCGGAGACAGCAATTATGGCATTTTCCCAGTACTTCGAGGTAACCGCTGAAGGCAATCTCAATAGCATAAAGGAGAGCAGGGTTGGGCTCTTTAAAAAAAAGGCTACGTGCCGTAGCACAAGACACAAAACCAAAGACCTAGTATCTCTGCACAAAACGTCGTTAATGTTGCAGCGCTTCCAGTACGCCCCCTCCACTCATTATGATTTAACGTCCCACTATCGCACACACTAGTGGCAGCTGAGTTCACTCCACATCTTACAAGTAAATGCATGTTTACTAATGCAATAAAAGCGAGAGGAATTTAAATAATTTACGAACCTGGCAAGCTTCAGGGAACAACGGAGACACGCTTTAAAACGGGGGCTCAATGTTCAGACTGTAGGGGAAGGCACTGCTCTCCGGATGGCCGTGCTCGGGGTGAAGGGGAGCACAGGGCAGAGAGGGTGTCGGCTCTTCAGCCCGGATGCCCGGACTGGTCTGGTCTGGACCGCTCGCCACTGCACTCAAACCTCTCTCATTCAGACGCGGCCCCGCAGCAGATTGATTTTTGAAAAGTGCGGCTTGCGCCATGCCCCGCCACCATTGGCCGAGGCGTTCGCCAATCAGCGCGTCGTCCCTACGCCATCTGCCGACGTCTTCGCCACTATTTCATTGGCTGCCGGCGCAGAGGCTCTAACCAATCATTGCGCCCCTCTCCGCCATTGGCTGCGAGCGCCGAGGCTCTGACCAATCATCGCGCCTCCCTCCGCAATTGGCTGCGAGCGTCGACGCGCTGGCCAATCAGCGCGCCGTCAGGATGCGTTGCTAACCCGCAGTTGCTAAGGGAGGGGCCTATTCGAATAGAACCCGCCGGAGAGCAGGGGGCGGGGTGGGCGGGGCCAGGGTGACGTCTATTTAAAGGGAAATAGTGAATGGTGGGAACTGCAGATTACTACATGTGAAGAGTGAAGAGTGAAGAGTGAAGAGTGAAGAGTGAAGAGTGAAGAGTGAAGAGTGAAGAGTGAAGAGTGAAGAGTGAAGAGTGAAGAGGTCCCCCCAAGTAACGAGAACACGGGATGAAGTGCCAAATGATATTACTTAAAAAATGCAACGATTGCATTCACTAATTTAGTTTATTATTGTCATGTGTACCAAGGCACAGTGAAAAGCTTTTTGCTGTGTGCTATTAGGTCAGCAAAAAGACTATACATGATTACAATCAATACGTCCACAGTGTACAGATGCAGGATAAAGGATAGTGGCCCTTGTTAGAAGTTCCTTGTTAGGATAGAGTTCCTTGTTTGTGGCAACAAGCACCTCAATAATTCATAATCCTGCTCTGTGGAAAGATAGATATCCTGGTATTTAATGCAATTCTATTCTGGTGCATCTTCCCTCCCTCCAGTTAGCTTATTTGCTTTGGTTGGAACCTAATGTAACTGGTCAGAGGTATTTAGAGAATAATTTATTACAGCATGCCAAAGACATCCTCGCACAATGGGCCTTGGTTTGGTTTTCTTCTTCTCATGTACCTTATGGACCACAATTTGTTGATCCTTTGAGTGAAGGTCCCTCTCTCTCCTGCACTCTCTATCTCCTCAGTGGTGTGAGGATGCCACCAGAGTGTGTCTTCAAGTGTTGGTGCCTTTATTCAATGTAGTGTAGCAAAGTTATGGGGGATGTATTCGATAACACAAGATCCCTTTATGAATGGGACTATACATGATTACATGGGAAGAGTGAACAGTGATCAGTGAACAGGTCCCCCCAAGTAACGAGAACACGGGATGCATCACTGTCTATATCTCTCATTTCCCTGATCCCTGACCAGTCTGAAGAAGGGTCTCGACCTGAAACGTCGCCTATCTCCTTCGCTCCTTAGATGCTGCTGCACCCGCTGAGTTTCTCCAGCCTTTTGTGTACCCTCGATTCTCCAGCATCCGCAGTTCCTTCTTTAACACATCCCTTTATGAATACTTGGTTCCCTGTTTAGCACTTGTTTCTGGGTGCAAACGACTTTCACCCATTTCCAACTGGCTATGGGTCAATTTTGTGATTTCCTTTTGTCAATGATGCAATTGAACATTCACAGTAAATGAACTACAATGCATGCTATTTATTCACCTGTTTTTTCTTCAGCAGATACCCAAAACATTCCTTTGTTCCATAGACGTGTTAATCCTGGCCAAATTGGAACAGCCAGGAAATTTAAATTGAGTAAAGGCTTGTGTGCTGCTAGGCCATTTTGGTCAAGTTAAATGTGCCTTTTTCAGAACTGGTACAAGCTGCTGAATGGTGCCAGTTTGTCTGTGGCCTAGATAAGAGCTGCAGGAAAAGAATGAGATATCTGCAGGTCCTTACAATAAGGTGTAAATTACACGAAACTGATTGGATCAATGCAAACCAGATATACATAGTGTAAATAATGTTGCAAAGCCTTATTTGGACAGTTTTTGATTGGTTAAGATGTTGTCTGGGTTGTCTGAATCCCAAGGCACATGTTAACTTGCATATAGAAGCTTTGTTGGATACATTATATTAGTTACTGTGTTATTGGGTTAGGGAACTGTCTATCAAGTACTGTGTTAATGGATATGTGTTATTGGACTGTATAGAGATCACCCCCATGTGGTTTGGCCCCTCAAGGTTCGGGGACCTATAAAAGGTCGCTCCCAGGAGGTCCGATGTCGATTTTCTGGAAGAACGCTTGGGACTGCGTGACCTTTTGGGCTGTGTCTGCTTGGCCGAGGCTAGAAGGGCTTGACCAAGCAGATACAAGGATCAAATATGCGGTGGTTAGGTATATTAGAGGGGAACAGTTGTTGTGTTATCCAAAGTAAGGTTTAGTTGCTCAAGTGCTTGATTCAGTATTTTATTGACTGAAATTAGACTGGGGGGAGCTTAGAACGAGCTCTTTACATTGGTGGCTCGTCCGGGATCGCAATGGACCGCCAAACACAAGTTTGCGATTAAGGGTATTGAGCTGTCTCGATCGAGCGTGCAGAAATCGGCGCCACAGTGTGGTTTTCGCATTGATTTTCTGCACTTCGCTAGTCGGTGCAGATCGATCATTCGTGGGCTTGGGAAAGGGTCCCAACGAGATCATAGAGTAAAGTAAGCACGGGGGGAGGGGGTGATAGCACTCCTTTGGGTTAGGGGCCCATAAAACCGGAGTGGGGTTAGGGGCCCTGCTCCGGTTGGGTTAGAGGCCCTTTCCTGATTTAGAGGCCCGAAACTCTTGGTCGAAGCTGGTAGCTGCAGCTGCTGCTGGGCCAATTTGGGGTTGGGTTTAAAGGCCCATAAAAGTAAGGTTTGGTTAGAGGCCCTCTCCTTTGAGTTAGAGGCCTGCAAAACCCAGCCCAGAGTTGTAAGGTTGAAAATGTATGGACTTGGTTTTTTTTATTTCAAAATATACTTTATTCAAATGATAAATATATACAATACATTAACCTTGCGGAAAATCCATCCAATATTTTCGGGGGCTGTACAAATTGATGATTACAGTTTAGACATTTCTTTTCCCCAAATTTCCACAAATCAGTCCCCCACTCGTGCCACTCATGTGGCACAATGGCGTGGGTTTCCTTCCCTTATTTTGAGGTGCGTCTCCACCACACTGTGCCCCCCATGTCCAGAGGCGGAAGGGCCTTAGATTGTGGCCCTCCCCCACCGAGCCTTGGCGTTGGCTGCACCGAGCTGCAGTGCGTCCCTCAGCACGTACTCCTGCAGTCTGCAGCGGGCCAGTCGGCAACATTCCCTGACGGACATCTCGCTCTGCTGGATGGTGAATAATGCTCGGGCAGACCAAAGGGCGTCTTTTACCGAGTTGATGACCCTCCAGCAGTACTCGATGTCAGCCTCTGAATGTGTCCCTGCGAAATGTCCGTAAATCACAGAGTCCTCTGTGACGGAGCTGTTCGGGATAAAGCGTACCAGGGACCCTTGCATTTTTTTGCAGACTCTTTTAGCAAACCCACACTCTGTAAAGAGGTGGGCAACCGTCGCCTCTCCATAGCAGCCGTCCCGAGGGCAGCGTATGCTGGCAGTGAGATTCCGACGGTGCAGGAAGGATCTGACTGGGAGGGCTCCCCTCACCGCCAGCCAAGCCAGGTCTTGGTGCATGTTCTGGCGATGAGGCATTTTGCCAGACAAGCTGGGCAGTCTGCTCAGGGAACCACGCCACCGGGTCCATAGAGTCCTTTCCCTGCAGTGCCTGCAGGACATTCTGTGCTGACCACTGCCCGATGGACATGTGGTCAAAGGTACACAAAAAGCTGGAGAAACTCAGCGGGTGCAGCAGCATCTAAGGAGCGAAAAAGAGTCTGAAGAAGGGTCTCGACCCGAAACGTCGCCTATCTCCTTCGCTCCTTAGATGCTGCTGCACCCGCTGAGTTTCTCCAGCTTTTTGTGTACCCTCGATTCTCCAGCATCTGCAGTTCCTTCTTTAAAAAAAATGTGGTCAAAGGTGTTGGTCCGGAAGAACCCTTCCACCGACGACAGATGGGGCGGCAATGTCCAGCTGACTGGCACATTGCGTGGCACCTGCGCCAGGCCCATCCTTCTCAACACCGGAGACAGGTAGAACCTTATGGGAGATAGGAGAAGAATTTGAATAAGAGAGTAGGATTGGTGGAGCAAAGAATTGTGAGGCTGCGGATACTTCGGTGCCATTAGCCACTGTTCAAGAGCGAATTTGATAAATTTAGGGATTAAAAAGGAGTGAAGGATTTAGGAATTCTGTTTCAGTTGTTCGGAGGCATGGGGAACAGCATAGACCGAGATATGACAGAAGATGAAAGGAACCCATAGCAAATAATGTGCAATGAGTTCCCTCACAAGGCAGAGAAATTAAGAGATTTGTCAGGAGCGCTAAATTAAAAATTAGGCAACAAGCTATGGCAGCCGGGGGGCATTAGAACAGTAAAAGGGGTAAAATACATAGAACAAATTATTTGGCAACATAGTAATAATGAGAGTGCAAAGGAATTAATAGGATTATGGAAGAAATATTATGAAAAACGAAAGGCGAATAAAAAAGTTAAGAGGATGGCTAGTTGGGAGAAAGCGATCGCTAAACTTGGAATAGAACTGAAAGAAGGTGAAGCAGATCAACCTCCAGGCAGTAGGAAGGACAGGAGTAGAGATGAAGGAAAACACACGGAACAGGGAAGAAAGAGGTAGATCTCCTGGAAGGAAACTACTCCCTATAAATTTTAAGTTTAGGGATCCGATGGTTAGTGCTGACTTCGAGGGGGGAGGAGATGAATATTTGGAAGAATGGACAAATGTTAACGCTAGTGGAAGTTTACAGCTCCCTCCATGTTCCTCTTGTGTTTCTCAGGCTTCACTAGCACCTTGTATGACGTGTGTGTAATAAATATTTTAGGTCTGCAGAACCTATAACAACTCCTGCAGATTCTACATAAGAGCATACTCTACTGCTAGCAGAGGCTGGGGTGCCAGATTCTTTGACTCTATCCACTCCACCATTAATAGATCGTCCAGTAGCTTATGACACCCGAAGTAAAACGAAAGGGTTAGCCCCGGTATTTAAAGAAAAGCAAGGTATTACAGATATAGTGCAACAGCCAGAATATGTCTGTGAGCCACAACCTAGACAGATTATATGAGCAGTGAGAAAGAAGAACGACTTATATGGACAGTATCGGGCACCCCCTAGCGAACGGGAAGATTCATCTGAGTGTGAGACGGTGATTGAAGATACCAAGATAGATTTCGATGTGACTGAAAGTCTATAAATTGAACAGATTCCCAGTGAGGGAAGTGTTGAGTACAGCCTTTGATTCGACCAGCTCAGTAAGTATAAACAATCCCCATACCACAGATATCCATACTCCGTGGAAGCCCCATGCAATAATGGCAGTACTAAACAAAATTCCCGATAGAAAGAAGTCACCTGCTGCCTTTATAGATTATTTGAGAACCACAATGCGTGGATATCATGCAGATTCCTGAGACCTATGGGAGACCATACAACAAATTATAACTCCAGCTGAAAACACCAAATTTCTAGCAGCTCTAGGACAACCAACATATGAATTCTTGGCAAACATATTAGTGGATGATAGAGCAAGAGAAGAAACTGTTTTAACGGCCCTTGCAAACACTTTTCAAAAGCCAAGTGATCTAACACAAATTCTGGAAATAAAACCAGAAAAAGTGGAAGGAGCAGATGAATTTTTGGAACGAGAAAATAAATTACACGTGGACCAATCAGGTGACTTAAACTATAAAAATGGAGTAAGCTCCCCACAATATTGTGCCATCTTATTGAATTGTCTCCCCATTACAGTAGCGGACTCAATTAAGACTGATAACAGGGACTGGTCTGAGAACTGCGCCAGTAAAATGGCCAGAGCTGTGAGGCACTATTGGAAGGATGATAGGAAAAAGGAAAATTATCCTGTAATTAGAAGAGAAACTGAATGTATGGTCAAGAAGGAGAAACCAAGCTCTGGCTCAGGACCATGGAGTTCCCAAATGTTAGTAAGGAATGGAATGGGGGAAATTAGAGTCCCAGACTATTCAGATTATTATTACAATTATACTCCCAATTTAGAACCATTCCAATGGAACCAAAGGGGTAAAATAAATTCAACCACGTTACCTAATCAGTGTTACACTTGTGGGGGGATGGGACACTGGAGTCCAGCCTGTCCGACAAGGGAGTGAGTGAGAGAGAGGGGTCAAAGAAAGAATTTCCGGGATCATGAGGAAATTAGGGATCCTAGAGGATATAGCAATATCCGAGATCCCAGGAATTATAGGAGGTCCTTCACTTCAAGAGATGACTGGGACCCGAGAGAACGGAGAGAGAGATGGCCCGAATGTCAGGAACCAAGAAATCACACACCGTTTACTCAAACCAACCCATTCGCTCAGTCCTGACTTATCAGGAATTGTGGATGTGGAGACATGACCCCTACTTTAGAACCCCCTCAAGTAATTTACCAGAATGAACGAATTGGATGTACTATCATAGTAAAAACTGAAGATCACATAAAAGGAAATTGTAAACAATCTTATAACTGCCCAAGAAAACCCCTTAGAGCAAAGAACATTGTAAATCAAGAAGCTTGTCACATCTGTACACAATTAGGTCATTGGAGTAAGGAGTGCCCAGCGAGAAGACAGGATATAGCAAAATGGAAGAGAAATCAAGGGGCAATAAAGAAAGTAATAAAAGGAACACAGTAGCTGGTGTCAAAAGAACTAAAGAGAACTAAACTGGCACTAGGGGAAGAAGAAATGAATTTATTGCACACGAGATACAGGAATAGGGATAGGAGTCATTGAGCCTTTGTAAATATGATCAATAACTGATATTAAGTTTGTGCCTCCAGGACAGTATCACCTGCCACAGGCCACTATCTGGGGAGTGAGGTAAATAGTATGTGGACCCTTGAGAACAGGCAGAAGACACAGCTCAGGTAGGATGTGTAGTTATTATCTCCATCCAGGTAGCTCCCCAGAGACAAAGACCAACAACAAAGAAGAAATTATACAGGGACTAATTGTCCTGTCCCTTTAATATACTATCTGGGGAAGGCCAACAAATAGAGAAGGCTGCTTCTCGATATTCCTTCTCCTTTGAAACTAACATTGAGGAAGATACCTATCCTAGTGCCCAACTTTAACATACCATATAGCTGATGGTGAAGGGAAAAGATAAGAACAACGTCCAAAACTTTCTAAAAAAAATCCAAGCAACAGCTCCGATTTGAAGAATTGAATTTAGAAATTTGAAAATGAATACTCCACTGTGGTTCGGGGCAAGATACTTACTTTGGGCCTATATTTAGTTATTAAAAATAAATTGATTTGAAAGGGCTTAAGGGATATAGTCTTAAAATAATTTGAGAATTGATTGTTGACTTAGCATTCTTCTCTTGTCTCACCCACAGGAGGATAATTGAAAATGGGACGGGACTATTTAGTGGCTATCAAGAAAGGGACAGACCCTAGCGGATATCAGAAGTTAAGAACTACCCAGGGAACGTAAGGTGGTGGTATCGAATGATGAGGTAGACTGGAAATTTAGATAATGAGTTCCTCTCGGAAGGTCAATACCAACCATCCAGAAAGTTTCTTAGTGGTAAGACGAAACTAGTTATAAGAAAGAACCTCTATTGACTGAGAGCTTATTCTACATACTAAGGAAGAGGTACTGGAGGAGAAGTCTTATTACATTAGAATGAGGAATAAGGGAATGAGTATTGGTATCAGAGTCGATGTATTTGACCAGTGGATCTAAATTTGTCTAACCCTTGATGGTAAAACGGCTTCTATTATCAAGGTGTAAAGAAATTGTCCCTAGATTTGGCATTTTTAATTGGCTTTATAATAAAATTGACAACATATGGAACTTGATTGATTAAATTTGGACAGCTGTGAATTCCACAGGAATTGGATGGAATTGTGTTATCAACCACAAGCTGTGGAATACGAAGGGTGAGACAGACCCTGAAATTTAAAATAGTAAATTGAAGGCTGAGACTAAATGTGGTTGAATTGGAACATTCATCATGGTTTGCATTAAATAAGAGTCATGCCTGTAGGGAAATCTGGACTGAACCCAGCTGAAATTTATATGAGAAACCATCATCAGATGTACATTAAAGAACATTGTGTGAATACGGAGAGGGCTGATTAGTGTTGATTCTAGCATAGAAAAGAGTAGTGTGATAGTGAAATAGAAAAGGGTTTGTGACAGACCAGAATTACAGTGGAATGTATGGGAAAGCATTAGTGCATGAATGGTAACTTGCTTTGCCCAAGTTCTTCAGGAATTATAGGTTATAGGTTCAACTATGGAAAGGGATAGAAGGATTAACAACATGGATGGAGGGGCTTTGCGTCCATGAAAACTCGGGAGGTGAAGACTCATCAGACGGAAATTGTGAAGCTACGCCCACGAAAACTCGGGAAGCTTGACTGGGAAGAAACATCATCTTGTTGTTGTTAATAGATGGAGAATGTAATAGTCACACATATGTATATCTGATTATCATAAATGATGGTTTATCAAAAATGATAAAAGGAAGGAATGTTAATCCTGGCCAAATTGGAGCAGTCAGGACATTAAATTTGAGTAAAGGCTTCTGTGCTGCTAGGCCATTTTGATCAAGTTAAATGTGCCTTTTGCAGAACTGGGGCAGGCTGCTGAATGGTGCCAGTTTGTCTGTGGCCTAGATAAGAGCTGTAAGGAAAGAATTCTTTCAATAAGGTGTAAATTGCATGAAACTGATTGGGTCAACGCAAACCAGATATACATAGTGTAAATAATGTTCCTTATTTGGACAGTTGTTGATTGGTTCAGA
This sequence comes from Okamejei kenojei, assembly GCA_035221665.1. Classification (NCBI taxonomy): domain Eukaryota; kingdom Metazoa; phylum Chordata; class Chondrichthyes; order Rajiformes; family Rajidae; genus Okamejei; species Okamejei kenojei. The sequence goes on from CM069143.1 coordinate 46,564,578, forward strand.
TGTTGAGCTTTGTCTGGATTGTCTGAATCCCAAGGCACATGTTGCATGATTAATCTCTGTTAACTTCTATCTAGAAGCTTCATTGGATACATTGTATTAGTTACTGTGTTATTGGCTTAGGGAACTGTATATCATGTACTGTGTTAATCGATATTTGTTATTGGACTGTATAGAGACCAATCTGTGGTTCAGCCCCTTAAGGTTCGGGGACCTATAAAAGGTAGCTCCCACGAGGTCCGATATCAATCTTTTGGTAGTACGCTTGGAACTGCTTGACCTTTTGGAGTGTCTCTGCTTGCACGAGGCTAGAAGGGCTTGGCCAAGCAGATACAAGGATCGAACCCACTGTGGTTAGGTATAGTAGAGCGGAACTGTACCTGTGGTATCTAAAATAAAGTTTAGTTGTTCAAGTGCTTGATTCAGTATTTTAATGACTATACTTTCAGTCAATAAAATACTGAATCAAGCACTTGACTGGGGGGAGCTTTGAACGAGCTATTTACAGATGATGCCTCACCCGCTGAGTTTCCCCAGCATTTTTGTCTACCTTTGATTTTTCCAACATCTGCAGTTCTTTCTTAAACAAAAGTGGAAAGTGCTCAGGGGTTATATGGTTCACCCCAATGCCTGAAGGAGGTTGCAGAAGGGTCTAATGATTGGGCAAGAAGATGGCAAATGGAGTACTCTATGAGAAAATGTGAAACTATGCACTTTTATGTGCTTAACATGTGGAGCATAGTGTGGAGGAATGGAAGATTATTCATGTTGCCAGGAAGAATAGAAAGTAGCAATAAATGAATACTGCTGATGCTGGAAATCTGGAACATAACCAACATATGGTTATGCTGGAAACACTCAGCATGTAGTCAGTATCTATGGAAAAATAAACAGATTTAATGTTTCAACAAAATGAGTCTTTGGCCTGAAACATTAACTCTGTTTCTCTTTCCAGAGGTGCGCCTGACCTGCTGAGTGTTTCTGGCACTTTTGGCGTTTGTGTTTCTGTGGAACTGTGAGTCTGTGGAATTCTCTGCCTCAGCGGGCGGTGGAGGTAGGTTCTCTGGATGCTTTCAAGACAGAGCTAGATAGGGCTCTTAAAAATAGCGGAGTCAGGGGATATGGGGAGATGGTAAGAACGGGGTACTGATTGGGGATGATCAGCCATGATCACATTGAATGGCGGTGCTGGCTCCAAGGGCCGAATGGCCTACTCCTGGACCTATTGTCTATTATCTATTGTCTATTGTTTCAGAATTGGTAGCAGTATTTTTTTTTAAATGAGTCAAGCGTCAAGAATGTTTTATTATCATATGTTCTGAAACAGAACAATGAAATTCCTACTTGCTGCAGCACCAGAGATATGTAAACATAGTACTCTGTAAAATCGGTAATAAACAACAAAGAAAGTTCAGTATCTACATAAAAACTAACGGGCAAACAAATAAACAATAATATCGCAACGTTAAAATAATGCCGTTAAAATAATAATGTTCAAATAAAACAAACTTAAAGCACACGGTATTGGTGGTTCAGTATTGATGTGGATAGAGAACTAGCTGGCAGACAGGAAGCAAAGAGTAGGAGTGAACGGGTCCTTTTCAGGATGGCAGACAGTGACTAGTGGGGTGCCACAAGGCTCAGTGCTGGGACCCCAGCTATTTACAATATACATTAATGATTTGGACGAGGGAATTAAATGCAACATCTCGAAGTTTGCGGATGACACGAAGCTGGGGGGCAGTGTTAGCTGTGAGGAGGATGCTAGGAGGCTGCAGGATGACTTGGATAGACTGGGTGAGTGGGCAAAGTGAGTGAAGAAAGCGAATGGTATGTTGGCATTCATAGCAAAAGGATTTGAGTACAAGAGCAGGGAGGTTCTACTGCAGTTGTACAGGGTCTTGGTGAGGCCACACCTGGAGTATTGCGTACAGTTTTGGTCTCCTAATCTGAGGAAAGACATTCTTGCCATAGAGGGAGTACAGAGAAAGTTCACAAGACTGATTCCTGGGATGGCACGACTTCCATATGAAGAAAGACTGGATAGACTCGGCTTGTAGTCGCTGGAATTTAGAAGATTGAGGGGTGATCTCATAGAGACTTACAAAATTCTTAAGGGGTTGGACAGGCTAGATGCAGGAAGATTGTTCCCGATGCTGGGGAAGTCCAGGACAAAGGGTCACAGTTTAAGGATAAGGGAGAAGTCTTTTAGGACCAAGATGAGAAAATCGTTTTTCACACAGAGAGTGGTGAATCTGTGGAATTCTCTGCCACAGAAGGTAGTTGAGGCCAGTTCGTTGGCCATATTTAAGAGGGAGTTGGATGTGGCCCTTGTGGCTGAAGGGATCAGGGGGTATGGAGAGAAGGCAGGTACAGGATACTGAGTTGGATGATCAGCCATGATCATATTGAATGGCGGTGCTGGCTCGAAGGGCCGAATGGCCTGCTCCTGCACCTAATTTCTATGTTTCTATGTTTCTATGCCCTCAAAGTCTATATAGTTTGGAGCCTATTTGGAGGTTGTAGTATTTAATAGCCTAATGGTTCTAGGATGAGAAGAAATTGGAAATAATAATAAAAAGGAACTGGAAATAGTAATAAAAAGGGGGTCTTTTATTGAGGGGGTGAGACTGGAGTTGATAAGGGGAGTAGAAAAGGCCCGAAGAAGTGTCCTGATCCAAAAGGACTATCTATCCACCTATCGATTTTTTTCCATAGATGTTGCTTGACCCGCTGAGTTACTTCAATATTAAATTTAATATTTGGATGTTTCAGGGCATCATTGAACACAAAATACAGTAAGTTAACAAATTGCTACACCAATGATTTGAAAATTACACTGTCTGCTAGCCTTCATTACAAAGAATTGGAGTATAAAAATAATGAGATATTGGTGCAATTACACCAAGCTTTAGTCAGATCATGCCAGAGTACCGAGTCTTGTTTTGGACTCAAGGAATATGCATGCCTTTGAGGTGGAAAGGCCTAGAATACTTAGATTAGATGGAAGATTTAATGGAAGGACCTATAACCATTGGAATTTTAGAAGAATGAGAAGGCAGAGTTACTTTGAATTGAGGTGGATTGTTTCTGAAACAGTGCATTGCCTCAAACTAGGGACCATATTTATCATATTGGACTTAGATAAGAAACATTTCTCGATGCTACATTATGGTGTGGGTCGCCTCCAGATGCTCTGGCTTTCTCTCACATCCCAAAGACAATCCAGTAGTTTACTGGCACTTGTAAATTATCCCTTAGTGTAGGTTATTGGATCAGAGATCAATACGTGTTAGAGATATTAAGTTCCAGGTGGAGATGGAAATAAGCGGAGGGCGGGGGAGGGGTGGGTTGAACGCAACTACCGTCCATGGGCTAGCATGAACCCTGGATGTTGAATGGTTGAATGGTCACCTCTATTATTATGTTAATATATATATGCCTGATATCGAGAGATTTTTGGACAAAAGGAATCAAGAGATATGGAAGATAGGCACAAAAAGCTGGAGCAAATCTGCAGGACAGGCAACAACTCTGGAGAAAAGAAATGGGTGAAATTTCGGGTTGAGAGCCTTCATCAGTCTCGACCCGAAAATGTCATCCATTCCTTCTCTCCAGAGATGTTGCCTGTCCCGCTGAGTTACTCTAAGATTCTGTGTCTATCTTCAGTGCAATCCAGCATATACAGTTCCTTCCTGCACAAGAAATATGAAGTTGGAATGCAAAGTGGACAAATTAGATCACCAGCCTTGATGTATTGAAAGAGACTGCAACGTCCAGGTTCAGAAATAGCTACTTCCCCACAGCCATCAGGCTATTAAACTCAACTGAAACAAATCTTTGAACATTAATAGACCATTATCTGTTTATTTGCACTTTATCTGCTTATTTATTGATGTGTATATTTATATAATGGTATATGGACTCACTGATATGTTCTGTATTCATGCCTACTATATTCTGCTGTGCTGAAGCAAAGCAAGAATTTCATTGTCCTATCTGGGACACATGACAATAAACTCTCTTGACCCTTGACTTGACGAGCAGACTTCAGAGGATCTTTGCTTCTCAATGTAAGGAGATGGGCATGTTGGTGTTACAACAAAATGTTTTAATTCGGAGTAATGCAAAACTTCAGAATGCTCTACCACAACATTCTTGAGTGAGATCAGTTGAGTTTGAGGCAATTGAAATATTGAAGTGCGTTCAGCCATGGCGAATCACGCCTCACAGGCCATGTGTCCTATTATTTAAATCAGATCTACAAAGAAGCATTTTTGTCGCCTCACCCGCTGAGTTTCTCCAGCATTTTTGTCTACCTTCGATTTTTCCAGCATCTGCAATTATTTCTTAAATATGAAGAAGGTTGTATTTTTTCTCCAATTGCTAACATATTATGAATAATTTCACCATTTCCTTTACTTGGGTCTCTGTAAAGATAAGGTTTTGCATTAACGAACGAATCATTAAGAACAGACAGGAAACGTGATAATCCCATCAAGGCAGATGAACGCAGTGCAGATCTCTAGAGTATTCTGAAGCAAAACACATTCAACACTTATGCACTCGACTCCAACCGACCAGTTCCGTTTTGATACCACAGATGTTGGTTTGAAGGAGGGCGGTTCCAATGCTGTTAGTCCCACCTCAACACCACTCCCATTGGTAAGCCTGCCAGCCACAGCCCCAGTCGGCAACTGCCCAGCCGTCAATCTCGGTGTAAACCCAGGAACCGGGTGTCAATCAGCATTGCATAACGCCGAAGGTTCAGCAGAACTGCACAGCAGCCCCAGACCATCTATAAATCCCTTAGCAAAAGTTTAGCCAACAGTTAGAATCTAACTTGAAAGCACCAGAGCTGCAGAGGTAAGCGCCACCTGCCTGTTGTAAGCACACTCAATGTATGTTGATGCTAATTTCAAAGGTGAATTTCAGATTTTAGTGGTTCATATCCCGCGGTTGTGAAAATGTCGATTTACCTCAATAATCTAAGGTTATAATTTATAAGCCATAATGTTAATATTATTTTATTTTAAAAATCGGACATAGTTACTGCCTTGTTTATCTATAGGGACAGGTTTACATTCAACATTACATTACCAGCGTGAGCCAACCCCTACCCAACCCAAGATGCAGGTGCTGAAAGTAACTTCTGCTCTGAGATGGCGGTTATGTTAAATACGTGTCTTAGGATGTGAGTCACAATCTTGTATCTTCCTTCACTGTTTACATCAAAGGCTCATTAGTAATACTTAATTTTTCTCTTCCAAAGATCATTTTCATTAAACTTTCCTTCCCATGCCCATTCCAAGTTCACATTTGTGTCTTATCATTTGTTAATTACAATTGACCAATTTATTAAATCAATAAAAGTATTGAAGTAAATCATTATATCACTAAACATGTAACTGGTTGTGTGAAGGAAATATGTGTATGGCGTTCAAACTGTTAACTCATTAACTGTGTAACTGAATTAAGTGTAGCAGGTTGCACTATCGCTATTGAGAAAGAGAGAATTGCTGTTACTATCAGTAATAAAATGCTAAAGAACAATCTTTTTAAATACTTGCATTGCATGTGACATCTGGCATTGTTGTTTTTTACCATTCCCCTTTTTTAAAATTTCTTTAAAATGTTTAACTTGAATGTATTTGTCTTAAAATGACAAACTCTAATCAGGTTTCAAAGTTTAAATTTGGATTGAAAGTTACTCATAATCTTGTGGAACGGTACAGGAAGGAAATCATTTTCAAAATGAGAGACTACTTATGAATGTCATTTGTATAAGCTTTGTTGCTTGACTAAGGCAAGACCAAATATTTTAATGGAGTAAAATTAAATTTGATGTGCTATTGTAATAGAGAATTTATAACCTTAATATAAATACCCATGAGTTAACAGCATAATAGAAGTTGACCTTAATGCTCATAGTAATTGCATAATGTACCATTTCAACCAGGAACATGAAGGATTTTGTAATATTTGGCGGATACAGTTACAAAAGCTACTCTAAGTAGAGTACCAATAAGCATTTAGAGAATTGAGAGCTGGAACTTCCATACTCATTGCTGTTCCTCCAAATAAACCCTGGTGGTCAGAATTGCGTGAAGTTTTACACTGTGGAAACAATCACGGATACACATTAACTCCAGGCCTTCAGTAGGTGAAGAACATGCATTAACATCTATAAAATGATTGCTGAGTTGACAAAATGCTATTTACTCTGACAGTTATGGCATAATTGGAATTTTGAACATTTTTCAAATGACCTTTCTTAAAATGTTAACTCTTCAATGGAAACATTTGCACTATTCTTTATGCCATCCTTTTGGCTGGCAATAGTTTATACGAATCAATGGTTAATATGAATTCATTTTCATTAGTTTGCAAAGAAACGAGGTGCAAAGCTGTTGATAAATCTAAGTCAGAGTAAGAAATTATAATACCAACATTGTACAGTGCCCTCCATAATGTTTGGGGCACAGATCCATCATTTATTTATTTGCCTCTGTTTGAGATTTACAATAGAAAACATCACATGTGGTTAAAGTGCACATTGTCAGATTTTATTAAAGGCAATTTTTATACATTTTGGTTTCACCATGTTTCAGGGCACCATAATGTTTGGGACACATGGCTGCACAGGCATTTGTAATTGTTCAGGTGTGTTTAATTGCCTCCTTAATGTAGGTATAAGAGCTTTCCTCCAGACTATCCATCACCTTTGAAAACATTTATTGTTGTTTATCAACATGAGGACCAAAGTTGTGCCAATGAAAGTCAAAGAAACCATTATGGGACTGAGAAACAAGAATAAAACTGTTAGAGACATCAGCCAAACCTTAGGCTTGCCAAAATCAACTGTTTGAAACATCATTAAGAAGAAAGAGAGGGTACACGTCTGAAGAAGGGTCTCGACCCGAAACGTCGCCTATCTCCTTCGCTCCTTAGATGCTGCTGCACCCGCTGAGTTTCTCCAGCTTTTTGTGTACCCTCGATTCTCCAGCATCTGCAGTTCCTTCTTTAAAAAAAAAGAAGAAAGAGAGCACTGGTGAGCTTACTAATCACAATGGGACTGGCTACCAAGGAAGATCTCCACAGCTGATAACAGAAGAATTCCCTCTTTCATAAAGAAAAATTCCCAAACACCTGTCTGACAGATTAGGAACACTCTTCAGGAGTCAGGTGTGGATTTGTCAATGACCACTGTCTGCTGAAGACTTCATGAACAGAAATATAGAGGCTACTCTGCAAGATGCAAACCACTGCTATCAGCAAAAATAGGATGGCCGGGTTACAGTTTGCCAAGAAATACTTAAAAGAGCAACCACAGTTCTGGAAAAAGGCCTTGTGGACAGATGAGACGAAGATTAACTTATATCAGAGTTATGGCAAGAGCAAGGTATGGAGGAGAGAAGGAACTGCCCAAGATCCAAAGCAAACCACCTCATCTGTGAAACACGATGATGGAGGTGTTGTAGCCTGGGCATGTATGGCTGCTGAAGATACTGGCTCACTTTTCGTTGTTGATGATACAACTGCTGATGGTAGTACATGAATTCTGAAGTGTATAGACACATCCTATCTGCTCAAGTTCAAACAAATGCCTCAAAACTCATTGGCCGACGGTTCATTGTACAGCAAGACAATGATCCCAAACACACTGCTGAAGCAACAAAGGAGTTTTTCAAAGCTAAAAAATTGTCAATTCTTGAGTGGCCAAGTCAATCACCTGATCTGAACCCAATTGAGCATGCCTTTTATATGCTGAAGAGAAAACTGAAGGGGACTAGCTCCCAAAACAAGCATAAGTTAAAGATGGCTGCAATACACGCCTGGCAGAGCATCACCAGCGAAGACATCCAGGAACTGGTGATGTCCATGAATCGCAGACTTCAAGCAGTCATTGCATGCAAAGAATATGCAACAAATTACTAAACACGACTACTTTCATTTACATGACATTGTTGTGTCCCAAGCATTATGATGCCTTGAAATGGGGGGACAATGTAGAAGCACTGCTGTAATTTCTACATTGTGAAACCAAAATGTATAAAAATGGCCTTTATTAAAATCTGACAATGTGCACTTTAACCACATGTGATTTTTTTTCTCTATTACAAATCTCAAATTGTGGAGTACGGAGGCAAGTAAATAAAAGATTCTGAAGAAGACCCTAAATGTCACCTATCCCTTTACTCCATAGATGCTGCCTTATGCTCTGAGTTCCTCCAGCATTTCTGTCTACCTTCGATTTTTCCAGCATCTGCAGTTCTTTCTTAAACAAGTAAAGGGGCTGTCCCACTTGAGCGACCTAATTTGCGAGCCCCCCCCTTCTCCTCCCCCCTTCTCCTCCCCCCTTCTCCTCCCCCTTCTCCTCCCCCTTCTCCTCCCCCCTTCTCCTCCCCCCTTCTCCTCCCCCCTTCTCTCTCCCCCCTTCTCCTCCCCCCTTCTCCTCCCCCCTTCTCCTCCCCCCTTCTCCTCCCTCCCTTCTCCTCCCCCCTTCTCCTCCCCCCTTCTCCTCCCCCCTTCTCCTCCCCCCTTCTCCTCCCCCCTTCTCCTCCCCCCCTACATTTGTTTTAACTAATCTCTTTCTCTTCACATATCTATAAAAACTTTTGCAGTCAGTTTTTATGTTCCCTGCCAGTTTTCTTTCATAATCTATTTTCCCTTTCCTAATTAAGCCCTTTGTCCTCCTCTGCTGAATTCTGAATTTCTCCCAGTCCTCTGGTAGGCTGCTTTTTCTGGCTAATTTGTATGCTTCATCTTTTGTTTTTATACTATCCCTGATTTCCCTTGTTATCCATGGATGCACTACCTGCCCTGATTTATTCTTTTGCCAAACTGGGATGAACAATTGTTGTAGTTCATCCATGCAGTCTTTAAATACCTTCCATTGCACATCCACTGTCAACCCTTTAAGAATCACTTGCCAGTCTATCTTGGCCAATTCACTTCTCATCCTTTCAAAGTTACCTTTGTTTAAGTTCAGAACCCTTGTTTCTGACTTAATTATGTCACTCTCTATCCTAATGAAGAACTCAACCATATTATGGTCACTCTTGCCCAAGGGGCCCCGCACAACAAGACTGCTAACTAACCCTTTCTCATTACTCAATACCCAGTCTAGAATAGCCTGCTCTCTCGTTGGTTCCTCTACATGTTGGTTTAGAAAACTATCCCGCATACATTCCAAGAAATCCTCTTCCTCAGCACCCCTGCCCATTTGATTCACCCAATCTATATGTAGATTGAAGTCACCCATTATAACTGTTTTACCCTTGTTGCACGCATTTCTAATTTCCTGTTTGATGCCATCCACTACTACTGTTAGGTGGCCTGTACACAACTCACACTAGCATTTTCTGCCCCTTAGAATTTCGCAGCTCTACCCATATCGATTCCACATCCTCCAAGCTAATGTCCTTCTTTTCTATTGCATTAATCTCCTCTCTCACCAGCAACGCTACCCCACCTCCCTTTCCTTTCTGTCTATCCCTCCTGAATATTGAATATCCCTGGATGTTCAGCTCCCAGCCTGGGTCCCTCTGGAGCCACGTCTCCGTGATCCAAACTGTAGCATAGTCATTAATAGCTATCTGCACATTCAACTCGTCCACCTTATTACGAATGCTCCTTGCATTGAGGCACAAAGCCTTCAGGCTTGTTTTTACAACACTCTTCCTCCTTATACAATTATGTTGACAAGTGGTCCGTTTTGATTTTTGCCCTGGAAACCCACCACCTCTTATTATCTGTTTATTATTATTTTTTCTTCGTGTTGGGTCTTCTTTCCCCCCCTACGTGTTGGGTCTGAGTTTCCCTTCTCTGCCTCCTGCCTCAGACCCTGTCTACTGGCTTTCTCTATTTGAGTCTCTTTCCCCCCCCCCCCCCCCAAACCGTTCTAGTTTAAAGTCCCCCCGGTAGCCTTTGCAAATTTCCCTGCCAGGATACTGGTCCCGCTCTGGTTCAAGTGCAACCCGTCCTTTTTATACAGGTCACTCCTTCCCCAAAAGAGGTTCCAATGATCCAGAAACTTGAATCCCTGCCCTCCACACCAGTCCTTCAGCCAGGCATTTATCCTCCACCTTGCTCCATTCCTACTCTCACTGTCGCGTGGCACAGGAAGTAATCCTGAGATTGTTATGTTTGCGGTTCTTTTCCTTAACTCTCTTCCTGACTCCCTAAATTCTCCTTTCAGGATCTCTTCCCTTTTTTTTACCTATGTCATTGGTACCAATATGTACCACGACCTCAGGCTCCTCTCCCTCCCTTTTCAGGATATCTTAAACCTGTTCAGACACATCCTGGACCCTGGCACCAGGGAGGCAAATTACCATCCGGGTCTCTGGACTGCGTCCACAGAATTGCCAATCTGATCCCCTAACTATAAGAGTCCCCTATTACTAATGCCCTCCTCTTCTTTTCCTTACCCTTCTGAGCAACAGGGCCGGTGTCTGTACCGCAGGCCAGGTCGCTGTTGCTACCCCCAGGTAGTCTGTCTCCCTGAACAGCACTCAAACAGGAGTACTTATTTCCAAGGTGTACAGCCACTGGTGTACTCTCTAGCGCCCGCCTCTGCCCCTTGCCTCTCCTAACCGTGACCCACTTGTCTGCCTCCTGTGGTTTTGGAGAGACTACCTCCCTGTAACTCCTCTCTATGGCCTCCTCACACTCCCTGACCAGACGGAGGCCATCGAGCTGCTGCTCCAGGTTCCGAACACACTCCGTTAGGAGCCCCATCTCGACACACCTGGCGCAGATGTGGACTTCTGGAGGGCTACCCGACTCCATGACCTCCCACATCTGACATCCAGAACAGTAAGCTGCCCTGCCCTTACCCTAGAATCAACACAAAATACAATATACGATACAAAATACAAAGTACAGTACACTACAAACTGCTGGAATCTGACTGCCAATCAGCTGCGTACTCAATTCCACCAATCAGCGGCTTCCTCAAGCCCAGTTAATTGAATAGAACGTAATGGATTTCAGTTCCTCCCTCACCAACGGCTCCTGGGCCTCTGTAAAAACAAAGCCCTGCGCTCGGGGTTTAAGCTCACCGCTGGGACGTCGCTCCTCCCTCACCAACGGCTCCAGGGCCTCCTGAGGATTATCTATTCTTGCACTGACAAAACATTCAAATCGGTTTCATAATGTATCTAAAATATTTCTTGTTTATTATCTCATCTTTCTGAAATGTTGAGTATTAGTTTAGTTTAGGGATACACATGGAACCTGGGCCATTGGTCCATTAAATTGGCCAATCGATCACTCATTCACTCTAATCCTGTTATCCCATTTTCTCACTCATTCTCTATATATTAGGAGCAATTTACAGAAGCCAATTAACCTACAAACCTGCATTTTGGTTTCATTTAAATAATAAATTTAGAACACGGGGAGTGATGTGGTTGAATGCCATATCAACTTGGCAGATTCAACTATATTAAGCCTCCATTGCAATGGGCTGGATCATTTCATCTGGTCTGGCTTCTAAAATCACTGGGGTCCAGCCCAATTGCTCTCATCTCATCTGATCTGGGAGCTTGTGGTCTGCCCATCCAATGCTAGACTCGGCTGTATCTACAGATGGTGCGGCAAACCTCGCCCTGGATGGTGCAATGAACTGCAGTACGGCAAATGAAACGTATGTGAAATGATAGTTGCTGCAGCACAATACTTGACCCACATGAATTGAATGTTTTTAGAAAAGTGTCTATGTCGTTTAAACTGTATCTTCTCCCAGAAATGAACATGCCTAGTCACCTTTGCATATTACCATTATTAATAAAAGTATTATTCTTCTGCACTTTGGTTTATCTTGTCTGCAACTCAGCAAGGATATTTTGAACTTCATCTCACAATTTAAGGAGGACCTTGAGTATAATTTTAACATCCAGAATCCAAAATGGGTGTTTTACAATTTTAAATTATTTAAAGTTCCAGGTTTACAAAACCAGATTAATCTGGATATTCTCATAATTGCCTACTTCACTCTTCAGGATGAAGGCAATGTGTTGATGTACTGTGGAATGATAAGAGCAGAACAGTTGAGTATTGATTCAGTCAAGTGATTTTCCCATGTTACAGGCTGGCTAAAATGGCACCTGATCCCAAACCCGATAGAAACTCCTTGTCCTTGCCCCACTTTTCTATGTGTCCTCACCAGAAATACTTTGACCTCAGAGGTTGCCTACCTGATGCATCCTTTCATTTATGTTAGGATGGTGATATCTGCATTTCATGGTATTACCAGTTCACCCAAATCTTGTTTGGGATCATTTTTCTGTAATTGAAACTGGAAATGTAGGATGGTAAAGTATTTGTCCTTTCACGGTTCCTTACAGAAAAATCCCCTAACCTTAAGTCAAGCCCTTGAAGAAATTGTTGATGAGGCTTCTGAAATCAATTTCTGGAAAGGACCAGAGAGCTCATTAAACTTTGTATGACTTTTCTTCAAAGGGTTCCAGTTCAAAGTTTGATACAGGTTCAACTGTGAAGACAAACCCAAACCCAGTTTCTGAGCTAGTAAAGAGACTACCTGTATGCAATGCACAAGGCAAGGCTGCTCCATTTTTCCTTTCCCCACCCACTCGGAGAATTTATGACCAACTATTCAGCAGAACGAAGCATAACACCAAAATTGTTCACTGGAAATTTTGTGTTGAGCACTTTGAGCAAGACCATGGGCTCTACTTGAGTTTCCTGCATGATCTTTCATGTGGTTATTGCTTTACTGTCAGGAGATGTGGAGCTTCCGAGGCACTGCCTTACTCCCGTTTTTAGTCATAATCTGTACCGGATACAGAAGCTTTCACTTGCAAGTTATCAGCCCCAGGACCCAACAGTATTCTCTGACTATAATTAGTTGTGGAACTTCTTCCCAGTTACCGTGTGCTTTTGCTGATATGGTGTGGAGGTTGAACAGAGAGGCATTTAACTTACAATATTAAAAAAATACAACTTTACTAAAATAATAAAGTGGCAGCAACTATTTTCCATTCCTGTGAAAATCGTTTGAGAATAAGAGCAATGTTGCCAGGGACAGGGAATGGGCTATTTGTTGTGGATTGGCTGAAGATGGGAATTAACTAAAATGAATTTACTTGCAGCAACATAATGAGAAGAGAAGCATAAAATAGAAATCGGCAGCAGCAGCAGCAAGGCAGAGCCTACAGAATGGAGACACAGGTATCTGCAGATGCTGGAATCTTGAGTAATCAGGAGTTGAGCAATCTTGGAACCAGAGCCCATGGAATGATGTGAGAAATAAAGTAGTGGAAACGTTGCCCATTTCCTTTGCTCCATAGATGCTGCCTCACCCGCTGAGTTTCTCCAGCATTTTTGTCTACCCGGGGGAAAAAAAAACTTGCTTTTGCCTCTTATTTTATCCTGATAGAGTACAAAGTAGGCTATTCAACTAAAATACTTAAGGCAAGATCTTACTGGCATTGGGCCAACATCCCTGGTCATTGACAGCTGCCACTGCTTAGGATAGTTTAGAGATGCAGTGTGGAAACAGGCCTTTCGGCCCACCATGTCCATGCCGACCATCTTATCACCCCGTACACTAGTTCTATATTATCCCACTTTCACCTCGCACACACTAGGGGCAATTTACAGAGGCCAATTATCCTACAAACCTGGACATCTTCAGAAAGACATGAGAATTAAGGGACAGAAGTTTCGGGGTAACGTGAGGGGGAACTTCTTTACTCAGAGGGTGGTGGCTGTGTGGAATCCGCTTCCAGCAGAAGTGGTGGAGGCAGGATCGATTTTAACATTTAAGAGTAAAGTGGATAGGTATATGGACGTGAAGGGAATGGAGGGTATGGTCTGAGTGCAAGTAGATGGGACTAGGGGAAAACAAATGGTCGGCACGGACTGGAAGGGCCGAGAGGGCCTGTTTCCGTGCTGTAATTGTTATATGGTTATATGGTTTATAATGTGGAGGGAAACCGGAGCACCCAGAGCAAACCAGTGAAAACCCATGCACTCATAGGGAGAATGTGCAAACTCTACACAGACAGCACCCATGGTCAGGATCGAACACGGTCTCTGGTGCTGTGATGCAGCAACTCTATCCCTGTACATCTACTTGTTGAAACTGTCAGTGCTTTTCGATGTTTCTGAATGACTCTGACATAAAACATCATCAAAAATTCAACAAATAATATTTTAAACAAAAAATAGCTAAAATAGGCCTTGATATTCTTCCACGTTACATTGATAATATGTCATTGCCCACATGAAAGTCTCATTAACAAATCATCAACATGATATGCATGCTTCTGGGAGAGACACCACCAATTGTTTGTGTCATGCACTACTCTTTTATGTGTGTGATTATTTAACCCCAGCACTGTTCTTTCAGTATCCAGGCTGAAGCTATCTCTTAGTCTTGACCAGATATTGCAATAACAGCTTTCTCAGGGAAAAAGGGCACATTGTCATCAACAGCTTTGCAAGAATATGAATCTAATTCTTCACAGCTCACCCTGCGTTCACACGTTAAACCTAATGAATCTAGATTTAATATCAACTAAGTTGTCTGACAGCAAGCAATGTTCCCCATTTCCAAATATTTCAGGCCCTCCTCAACCCTCCCACGTTAAGACTAGATCATCTCAAAGTTCCAGACTAATAAGGCGAGAAGTCACTTAATTACATCTTGTGAAATTACATCAATGAACTTCTGAGGTCATAATGACAAATTTTCACTTTCTCATTTCTTCAAGGTACGCTCAGCAATCTCATGGTTTCACGTAAAATTGTGGCCAAGTCTCTCGCAAAGCAGTTCATACGAGGATTTTTTTTTTTAATGCAGCAAGTGGTATGGTTCTGGAATGTACTGCCAGGGGTAGTAGTAGTAGAAGTACATTTAATTGTAAATTCAAAAGGAATCTGAAAATATTTGGAGGGTTATGGAAGAAGATGGGAATGTAAGATTATCTAGATTGCTCTTGCATGGATTCAAGATAGCCTTTTGTGAACCTCCAAGTGCTCCCATTAGGATCAGCAAAACAAAATTATTTATCTATCAGACACAAAAAGCAGGATTAACTCAGTGGGTCAGACAGAATGTCTGGAGAAAAGGAATGTGATATTTCTGGTCACCTATTCCTTTTCTCCAGATATGCTGCCTGATCGCTGAGTTACTCCAGCTTTTTGTGTCTATCTTCAGTTTAAAAACATAGAAAATAGGTGCAGGAGTAGGCCATTCTGCCCTTCAAGGCCATTCGATATGATAATTGTTGGTCATCCAAAATCAGTACCCCGTTCCTGCTTTCTCCCTATATCCCTTGATTCCGTTAGCCTTAAGAGCTATATCTAACCCTCTCTTGAATACATCAGATGTTTAAACCAGCATCGGCAGTTCTTTCCTTCACATTAGTATATATCTCTTCGTCATTTTTCAAATAACACTGTCACGGGTAGTAGACATGGTGTCTTACAGCTCCAGTGAACCAGGGTCAATCTTGCCCTCCAATGCTCTCGGTGTGGTATTTCCCACTGTGACCACGTAGGTTTCCCTTGACCATCTGACTTCCCTTGACGCATTGACTAGTAAATGCCTTCTATGTTCTGTGTGCCGAAGCAAAGCAAGAATTTCATTGTCCTATCAGGGTCACATGACAATAAACTCACTTGAACTTGAACTTCCTGCCACTTTCCAAAGAACAGCCATTTGATAGATTAATTGATTACTATAAACATCTCTTGAGCACATGGCTTAGTGGCAGAATCTGGGCGATTGTATGGGAATGTGAGGAGTATTGATTATAGGGAAATATGGAGTAATGGGATTGTTCTATTGGCGGGCATAGATTCAATGGGTAGAATGGGCTCCTGCAGTTATGGGAGGTTTAACAGTCATATGTTGTGGAGAAAGCCATGAAACATGGAATTAAGTTCTGATGTCTGGTATCTGCCATTGTGGCCACTGATCTGACATCATCAGACTTTCAAAAACCTGGCTCCATGCCTGGCTGTTAGCTCTGCACTCATCTCAGTGTCATTGCCTGCAGGGTAAGTCATCGTCATAAATCCTTGGGCCTTCTGTGGAAGTCTATGAATTTTTAAGATACAATCACTGTATTGTAAGAAGACCTGACAATGGCTTCTACACACGATTGCCCTCTGATCAGTTCAGTTCTGTTCAGATATACAGCGTGGAAACAGGCCCTTCGGCCCACCGAGTCGGCGCTGACCAGCGATCACCCCATTCACTCGCACTATCCTATACACTAGGGACAATTTACAATCTTTACCAAAACCAATTAACCTGGAGCATGAGAAGAAACTGGAGCACCCATAGAAAACCCATGTGGTCACAGGGAGAATGTACCAACTCCATATGGCCAGTACACATAGTCAGGATCAAGCCTGGGTCTCGGGCCCTGTAAGCACCAACTCTACCACTGTGCCGCCCCTCTGATGCTGGATTCCATAACATAGCTTGACTAGCCTCCTGATATGATCTCATACAGCTAGACCTCCTGCCATGTCTTTTGAGGAATCGTGTGAAGGTTATTCCACCAGTGGTGAAATGTCACACTAGAAAGAGATATTTTACCCTTACAATTCATGACAATTTGCAAGTTGCATCCGTGGACAGATGCTCATCTTATATTTGGAATTGAGCACTGCACAGAAGTAACTGAAGGGTCAAAACATGGCTAGAAACTTAATTCGTGAATTTAAATTGCTTCAGTTGGTGCTGGGAGGGTTTAAATGGGTTTGGCAGGGGAACAGGAACCACAAACGGAATTTGGGAAGGAGAGAAATAAAGCAGGAAGTGGAAGTTGGAAACGTAGTAAGCAAAATACATAGGCAGTCAAAAGCAAATTCAAACAGCAAATGGGATCAAAGCACAGAAAGATTTTTAATTGGCAAAATGAAAAGTGCTGTATCCAAATTCAACAGTGTAGAAGAATGAATGGCATAAATAGAGGAACATTTCAATCCCCATCAACCTTTCCCACTAACAGACTCAACCATTTTCCCTTTTTATCTTTTGCACTTATCGCTGCCAGCCTTGGTTATCATCTCCACCTTTTTCTCCCCTATCTGATTTCTCAATCAATCAGTCCCTCCTCGCCTAGATCCACCTATCACTTGCCAATTCTTATTCCACCCTTTTCCC
The DNA here is from genome assembly GCA_035221665.1 of Okamejei kenojei. Classification (NCBI taxonomy): domain Eukaryota; kingdom Metazoa; phylum Chordata; class Chondrichthyes; order Rajiformes; family Rajidae; genus Okamejei; species Okamejei kenojei. The sequence continues at coordinate 46,581,727 of CM069143.1, forward strand.
TCGCCTCTTTCTACCAGATCTATCCCTTTCTATTCCATCAGTCCGTAGGGTCCTGACCACAAATGTTACTTGTCTATTTCCATCCGCAGATGCTGCCCGATCCACTGAGTTTCTCCAGAAGCTTTCCTATTTATTTTTTTTGTTCCAGATTGCAGCATCTGCAATCTCTTGTGCTAGCTGATCTCTTGATGTTGCCTGACCTGCTGAATTTTTCCAGCTATAGCTATCACTTGCTCTCCACTCTGACTGCAGGCAACTAATGCTCCATACTTGTTAATGGAACTAAGTATACATTCAGCTATAACAAGTCAATATACATGTCGCATGTCTATCTTTACTTATTATCATTGCACCATTATGTCTTCAGTCCAGTATATTTCACCCACCGTTCTTTATCATGATTTGACTTGGAATCTGGAATTAATGATCTGGATGAGGGAATTGAAGGCAATATCTCCAAGTTTGCAGATGACACTAAGCTGGGGGCCAGTGTTAGCTGTGAGGAGGATGCTAGGAGACTGCAAGGTGACTTGGATAGGCTGGGTGAGTGGGCAAATGTTTGGCAGATGCAGTATAATGTGGATAAATGTGAGGTTATCCACTTTGGTGGCAAAAGCAGGAAAGCAGACTATTATTTAAATGGTGGCCGATTAGGAAAAGGGGAGATGCAGCGAGACCTGGGTGTCATGGTACACCAGTCATTGAAAGTAGGCATGCAGGTGCAGCAGGCAGTGAAAAAAGTGAATGGTATGTTAGCGTTCATAGCAAAAGGATTTGAGTGCAGGAGCAGGGAGGTTCTACTTCAGTTGTACAGGGTATTGGTGAGACCACACCTGGAGTATTGCGTACAGTTTTGGTCTCCAAATCTGAGGAACGACATTATTGCCATAGAGGGAGTGCAGAGAAGGTTCACCAGGACTGTCTTATGAAGAAAGACTGGATAGACTCGGTTTATACTCTCTAGAATTTAGGAGATTGAGAGGGGATCTTATAGAAACTTACAAAATTCTTAAGGGGTTGGACAGGCTAGATGCAGGAAGATTGTTCCCGATGTTGGGGAAGTCCAGGACAAGGGGTCACAGCTTAAGGATAAGGGGGAAATCCTTTAAGACCGAGATGAGAAAGACTTTTTTCACACAGAGAGTGGTGAGTCTCTGGAACTCTCTGCCACAGAGGGTAGTAGAGGCCAGTTCATTGGCTATATTTAAGAGTGAGTTGGATGTGGCCCTTGTGGCTAAGGGGATCAGAGGGTATGGAGAGAAGGCAGGTACGGGATACTGAGTTGGATGATCAGCCATGATCATATTGAATGGCGGTGCAGGCTCGAAGGGCTGAATGGCCTACTCCTGCACCTAATTTCTATGTTTCTATGAATCATTCAGAGTCTGACAGTATCCAAGGACTTTTTCATCTCAACACTACAGATGAATTGTGGCCTTGATGAGCTTCTGTGTCATGGCTCAGTTCTTTCCTATCAGACTCTCCTTGATAATTGACCTCATTCGACAAGACACGACAAGAGACAGTCATTGTCACATGCACCAATTGGTACAGTGAAATTTGTGGTCACCATACAGCCATACGAATAAAAAAAGAACACAGAACAGGATAGTCTTTAACATAAACATCCCCACACAGTGGAATCAGAGTTTCCCATTGTGAGGGAAGGCACTAAAGTTCAGTCATCCTCCTCTGTTGTTCGGAATCTGGTCCTGCAAGTTACCGGGCCAGTCCAAGTCACATATCTCCTTCTGCTAGAAAAATCAGGTCACCATCTTTGATGTGTAGCACAGTGCAAGTTCATGCTGGAATATCACAGAGACATGTGGAAATATCTTCATCTCCGGCACTCTTCTCTGCAATACAGTGATATATTGCGGTGATTTCATCATTCCGTCAACTGGATGCAGCGGACCAACACCGCTGAAACTGAAACAACCTAGAACATCATCTCTGCAGGATGTTTGACAAACTGGTGTGGCGTTTTCTCACCGGCTCTCCGACTGATCTCTGAACAGGTTGGCCGTGAATCAGGGAATGGCTTTCATCACTGAATAACACCTTTCTCCAGTCTACATTGGTACAATATGTATGTTTTAAGGCCCACTGGTACTGTTTCATCTTCATCACAACAGTTAGAAATTGTTTTTACACATTTAACTGAAGGCAAATTGCACAGAAATCACTAGAATTAATACCCAGAGAATGGAAAATTGCCAGAAGAACATTTTTTGGGGAGAATTATAGGGGTTCAGAAAAATATAAGAACATATACTGGACTTAAACTCATCATATGAAAAAAATAGCAAAATCAACTTGTGATTTAATTAATTTACACAAGGATGTAGGTGTCTCCCTCATGAAAGGTTTCTAATCTCTTTTCCAACAATGCCATCATCATCTCCTCCTCCTCCTCCACCAGCTCTAGTGATTTAAGCAGTACTTATCGAGCAGGAGTTGTAGGCTAGGCTTCCCTTCCCACGTATTCATATCTCCATAAGACACAGAACCAATCACAACCGTCCACTAATTTTCCTGTTTATCTCCTGACATTCCCATCAACTCCCCACAGAGTACCTTCACCCATATACTAGGAGCGATTTTGCTGTGGCCATCTAAGCTACCAAATTCTTCATCTTTGGGATGTGGGAGGAAATGAGGGCAGTTGGAGGAAAAACACATGATTACGTGGAGAATGTGCAAACTCCATACCTACAGCACTGGATTGAATCTAGACACTGGAGCTGCGAGGCAGGGCTCAACTAACTGTGCCACCCTTCCTCCTTTAGAAAAGCACCAGAGGAAAATTAATGTTTGTTGGTTGGCCCTGCAGCCAGGGTGACACACTATTATGCAATCTCATTATAAACAATGCTTCCTGCATTTAGATGCAGTTCCTACTGCAAGAGGCACCTGTACAGATGAACGATTGTGTACAAAGGCTGAATTGATGCACTCTGCACACTGCAATCAAACTGAACATCTCCTGGTGCCTAGGGCTATTTGTCACACCCAGGAGAGTTCCAGCACTCTCTGCTCCACTACTGTGAAGCGTAGCACTGGTTGATCCCCACCCAGAGTTTGTAGAGCTTAATGCCGGTTACTGGTTATTTTGCCAACAGTTGTGAGAGGTAGTTCTGTAAATCAAAGTCAAAGTCATTTTTTTTTTGTCACATGCACCCGAAGGTGCAGTGAAATGAATTGGCCCAGTGAAATGAAATATATGATGTGCTCTTGGGTGTTTGTGTGGAATGGCTATGGGACTGAGTTGACGGCATATGGATGGATGATGGGGGAATTCATGGAGTGAGGGACAAGATGCTGAAGTAATACCGGAGGGCTGGTGCATGAATGGATTTGTGGAGAGGAGGAAGACAGAGATGTGTCAAGGGAGATAGTTGGAGGACAACTGGGAGAGAGGGGAGAAAACCAACGGAAACTGGTGTGTTTGTTATGGTATCGGAGGGAAAGATTCTAGCCCCGTGTGAATGGAAGTGACACCAAGAGCTGCAATGAAGAAGTCTCAAGCTATGACTTGCGGGTGTCAGAGGTTATGGGGAGAAGGCAGGAGAATAGGGTTAGGAGGGAGAGATAGATCAGCCATGATTGAATGGTGGAGTAATCTTGATGGCTTAATTCTACTCCTATCACTTCCGATCTTGTGTTCATGATATTTCTTGCAGCACCATTCGGTATGGAGAATATTGCTCATGCAGGAAACCTCCCTTGCAACAATGCCTGCCTGCACAGTGTCCTGGTGTCTCTCTTTTGCCCCCTCGCACAGAGCTTGTCCCTCGTTTAGATCTAATGGTCTAACTGTCTCTCTCCAGTTCCCAGGCAGTGAACCTGGCGCAATGCTTCCTGCCCTCCAGTACAACAACAGCAGCCATGACTTAAAGTATGCGGAGGAATGTTGGTGGTGTTGTGAAGGTCTCACTTTAGGGGCTGGCAGATGAGCTCAAAGCTCTTCCTAAGAACTAAAATCAATAATTAAATTACAAATTCCAACCCCATGCTCCTGAAACTGGAGAGGAACCTCTAACACTGTTTTGTAAATGGTGGTAACACCTTTTGCCATCTTTTTCAAGATTTCCAGGACAGAATTAGGAAGGATGCTAAAATGTTTTAATATTGGAAAAAAATAATACATGATAATTTCAAGGCCATTATATAAAAACAGTAAACATATCCCCCCCCCCAAAAAAAATTCTTCCTCCTTTCTCCGCTGTAACCTTAAAATCACCCGCCCTTTTCCCAGGGTTCGGGAGTCTAAACCTAGAGGTCAGAGATGTGAGATCAGAGGGGGAAAAACCTGGGAGCAGCTTTTCATGCACAGGGCAATGGTTATGTGGAATGAGTTGTTAGAGGAACCTATAGAGGTGGGTACAATTATAATGTTTAGAAGTTGTTTGGGCAAGTGCATGGAGAGGAAAGGGTTTGAGCAATGTAGGCCAAATGCATGGACAATTGGGACCATTTGGCCTGTTTCCACGCTGTATGACTCTGTCAGGTCAATTGGAATTCAGATCGTGAGCTGGGTCTGACATATTTTCTTTACCCCTGTGCAGTAGCCAATGAAGCTCACAAGCTTGGGCTCCACTTTTGTTCTCCACCATGTTTTGTGACGGAGTGTAGTGAACCATCTAGTGACTACTTTGTTTGATGTCAAGAAATGTAGAAAGAAATCCCAGTATCACTGGCATTTAAATATTAAATACTGGTAGCCACATGGGTGACACTGGCATTTATTACCAAAATATGGGTCATTTTATTGAAGTGAGAGGACTTGGTTGGCTTTGAACCAACAAATGAATTAATTAGTCTATGCTGGGAGTCTGGTCTGTGTGATGGACTGGGCTATCGCCAACTCTCTGCAATTTCAGCAGTCTTATGCAGAGCTGTTCCTAAATGGGTTGGTCAACAAGTACTAGTCTTTCTAGTAGCATCCACCCCCCTTGAATACATCTGTTTAAAAAAAAAAAAAAAAAATACATTCCAATGTTCGGTGGGGGGGAGCAAAGGTAATGGAAAATTCCACCAAGGACCAGGTTTGGACAGCTGGAGGCAGCCCGGAATTGTCAGATGCTGGTGGATGTGGACCAACAGCTTACAGTTCCATCAGACATAGCCATCACCAACTTGAGGCCTGATCTTGTGCTCTGGTCGAACTGTCAGCGCATGGTGTATTTTGTGGAGCTCACAGTCCTTTGGGAGGATGCTGTGCAGGAAGCCTTCGAAAGAAAGAAACTGCGATATACAGAGCTTGCAGCGGAGGCAGAACAGCGGGGCTGGAGAGCTAAGATCTGCCCGGTAGAAGTTGGATGTCGAGGATTACGTGGCAACATCTACCTTAAGACTGATGAAGGACCTGGGGATCAGCGGACAAGCCCTACGCCAGGCCATCAAAGAAACATCACGGGTAGCAGAGCGGAGTAGCCAGTGGCTCTGGCTGAAGAGGAAAGACCCCATTTGGTCTCCCAAGTAACCGACTAGACAGATGCAGAAGGGGGTGGTACTGGGACGCCAGAATGCACCGCTGAGCCTACTGGAGACGTCGTGGGTTCAATCAGCGAAACGTTGATGAAAGTAGGTGCCCACTTGATAACCCCAATGACGTGTCTGCCTAGCCTTTCTCAACATCGGAGGAGCATAGGTGAGTGCAGAAGGCTTCCATCACCATCGGGAGTAAACTGATATTTGGCACTTTGGACTTTTAACATCTTGTCCTGTGTATTTGTAAACATTACACTGGGCAACTATGTTGCCAAGGTTGAACAAGTTAGGTCTTTATTCTTTGGAGCGCAGAAGGTTAAGGGGGGACTTAATTGAGGTCTTTAAAATGATGAAAGGGATAGACAGAGTTGACGTGGATAAGTTTTTCCCATTGAGGGTAGGGAAGATTCAAACAAGAGGGCATGACATGAGAATTAAGGGACAGAAGTTTAGGGGTAACGTGAGGAGGAACTTCTTTACTCAGAGGGTGCTGGCTGTGTGGAATGAGCTTCCAGCAGAAGTGGTGGAGGCAGGATCAATTTTAACATTTAAAAGTAAAGTGGATAGGTATATGGACGTGAAGGGAATGGAGGGGTATGGTCTGAGTGCAGGTAGATGGGACTAGGGGAAAACAAATGGTCGGCACGGACTGGAAGGGCCGAGAGGGCCTGTTTCCGTGCTGTAATTGTTATATGGTTATACGTATATAGCTATGATCCAAAATCACTAGTGATAGGTCATCAACACTTTTCCTTCATTAAATTTCTCACTCTTAGGGGAATAGATAGGATGAATGCATCAATGCTTTTACCCAGACTGGAAGAATCAAAAGCCAGAAGACATAGGTTTAAGGTGAGAGGGAAAAGATTTAATAGGAACCTAAGGGGCAAAGTTTTCACTCGGAGCATGGTGGGGATATGGAATGAGCTGCCGACAGAGGTAGTTGAGGCAGGTACTATACCAACATTGAAAAGACATTTGGGGACGTACATGGGTAGGAAAGGTTTAGAGGGAAATGGGCCAAATGTGGGCAGGTAACACTAGCATAGATGGGGCATTGTGATCGGCATGGACGAGTTGGGCAAAATGGCCTGTTTCCCAGCTGCATAACTAAGACTTTACACTAGTAAATATCACATGTACCAAATCGATATTTTTTGCAGTGGATTTAATGGGAGTTTTTGATATGTAGTTATTTACAGTTTACTTTTAATTTTCTTCTGCATTTTCATACTTTACTGCTTGACCAGTGAAGGGAAATAAATTGGTCAGGATTTGAACCAATCACCTATCTGAATGATACAAACTGGTTAATTTAACTCGCTCACCAAAAATAAAGTTTATCAGAAATTCCCTTGAAGTACTACAGTACTTCCTGTCTGCAGAGGTGTTTATGGTGCAGCAGTGTTATCAGAGTCTCTTTTCCTGTTATGGGCCACAGTGTACTTTACAGATTGAAATCTAACTTTCTGACCGCAAGATCACGAGAACCATTACTGCCCTTGTCACAGTCTTTACACGAAGTACAGAACATTTGAAAAAATGCAACAGCTCCACTTTTGAAATGAGCTTTTACGGTGGGCTGAGTGGGGTGCAGGTTTGTTACCCTCAACTGGTTTAATTTGAACTTGACGTTAATTATATCTGCTGATATGTGGACTGGTCTGTGTATGTTTGTGCTCATTAGCATTTAGTTTGTACAACTGATGATGGCAGCGGATTTAATAGAGCTAGATATAAAAAAACCTGCCCATTGCTTTATTTCTATTTTCTTTCTTCTCTCCCATGGTGGAGCTGCCTGCTATTACAGCAGGGATCCATGGCCAGTCTGGCATTTGGATCGTTGGGCCACACTTGTTGGACTTTAGACTTTAGGGACACAGCGTGGAGACACAGAGTCCACACCGACCAACGATTACCCCATACACTAGCCCTATCCTACGCACACTAGGGACAATTTACAATTTTATGAAGCCAATTAACGTACAAACTTGTACGTCTTTGGAGTGTGGGAGGAAACCGGATCACTTGGAGAAAACCCACGCGGTCACATGGAGAACATACAAGCTCCATACGGACAGCACCCGTAGTCAGGATTGAACCCGGGTCTCTGGCACTGTAAGACAGTAACTTTACTGCTGTGACACCCACTTCTTGTTCAGTGTGAATCGGCAGACTTATCAGCGTTAGTGTAGCTGGGATGGAAGAAGGTTCAGAGGTCAACACAAACTTGTCCTGCTTACCACCTGTGATTCCAGCAAGATTCCATGCATTATGATTGGCAATAGGAATCCAGTCAAATTGTTCTACCCTTCCCACCCACCCACGCAACACCCAAGCGTGACTGTGGCATGGACAGGAGAAGCCGGAGATACAGTAAATGACTGCAATCTGGAGATTGAACCCAACATCTTCTTGCTCTCTGCAGCTCAGCTTCAGACAATGCATTGACCAAGGCAATTATTACAAATTGCCACCTAGATCTGAGTACAAGAGTCTTATACATAGGACTGTTATATATAAGAAAGACCAAATGTAGACTGGGCAATCGTTTTGCTGAACACCTTCGCTCAGTCCACCTGGACCTACTTGATCCCCCGGTTGCTAAACACTTTAAGTTGCCTTCCCATTCCCACACTGACCTTTCTGTCCTAGGCCTCCTCCATTGCCAGAGTGTGGCTAAATGCAAATTGGAAGAACAGCATCTCATATTTTGCTTGTCAGCTTACAACCCAGGGGTATGAATTATGATTTCTCTAACTTCAAGTAACCTCTGCATTCCCTCTCTCTCCATCACTCCCCCACACAAGTCACACCAGCTTTTTGTTCTCACCTAGCAAACAGCTAACAATGGCTTGTTTCCTTTATCATTGTTACTTTTTTGATATCTTTCATTCATTTGTTACATAGATCTCTCCACATCATCGTCTATATTTCTTGTTTCCCTATTCCGTGACTTTCAGTCTGAAGAAGGGTCTCAACTCCAAATGTCACCCATTCCTTCTCTCCGGAGATGCTGCCTGTCCTGCTGAGTTACTCCAGCATTTTAACCATATAACCATATAACCATATAACAATTACAGCACGGAGACAGGCCCTCTCGGCCCTTCCAGTCCGTGCCGACCATTTGTTTTCCCCTAGTCCCATCTACCTGCACTCAGACCATACCCCTCCATTCTCTTCACGTCCATATACCTATCTACTTTACTTTTAAATGTTAAAATCGATCCTGCCTCCACCACCTCTGCTGGAAGCTCATTCCACACAGCCACCACCCTCTGAGTAAAGAAGTTCCCCCTCACGTTACCCCTAAACTTCTGTCCCTTAATTCTCATGTCATGCCCTCTTGTTTGAATCTTCCCTACCCTCAATGGGAAAAGCTTATCCACGTCAACTCTGTCTATCCCTTTCATCATTTTAAAGACCTCAATCAAGTCCCCCCTTAACCTTCTGCGCTCCAAAGAATAAAGACCTAACTTGTTCAACCTTTCTCTGTAACATAGTTGCTGGAGCCCTGGCAACATTCTAGTAAATCTCCTCTGTACTCTCTCTATTTTGTTGACATCCTTCCTATAACTAGGCGACCAAAATTGTACACCATACTCCAGAATTGGTCTTACCAATGCCTTGTACAATTTTAACATTACTTCCCTACTCCTATATTCAATGCTCTGATTTATAAAGGCCAGCACACCAAAGGCTTTCTTTACCACCCTATCTACATGCGATTCCACCTTCAGGGAACTATGCACAGTTATTCCTAGATCCCTCTGTTCCACAGCATTCCTCAATTCCCTACCATTTACCATGTACGTCCTATTTTGATTTGTCCTGCCAAGATGTAGCACTTCACACTTATCAGCATTAAACTCCATCTGCCATCTTTCAGCCCACTTTTCCAAATGGCCCAAATCTCTCTGTAGACTTTGAGAATCTACTTCATTATCCACAATGCCACCTATCTTAGTATCATCTGCATACTTACTTATCCAATTTTCCACCCCATCATCCAGATCATTGATGTACATGACAAACAACAGTGGACCCAACACAGATCCCTGAGGCACCCCACTGGTCACTGGCTTCCAACCTGACAAACAGCCATCCACCATTACTCTCTGACATCTCCCATTCAGCCACTGTTGAATCCATCTTGCTACTCCGCCATTAACACCCAAAGATTGAGCCTTCTGAACCAACCTTCCATGGGGAACCTTGTCAAAGGCCTTACTGAAATCCATATAGACAACATCCACTGCTTTACCCTCATCAATTTCCCTAGTTACCGCTTCAAAAAAATTCAAGAAGGTTTGTCAAACATGACCTTCCAGGCACAAATCCATGTTGACTGTTCCTGATCAGACCCTGTTTATCCAGATGTTAATATATATATTATCTAAGTATCCTTTCCATTAATTTGCCCACCACTGACGTCAAACTAATAGGTCTATAATTGCTAGGTTTATTCTTTGAACCCTTTTTAAACAATGGAACAACATGCGCAGTACGCCAATCCTCCGGCACTATTCCCGTTTCTAATGACATTTGAAATATTTCTGTCATAGCTCCTGCTATTTCTACACTAACTTCCCTCAATGTCCTAGGGAATATCCTGTCAGGACCTGGAGACTTATCCACCTTTATATTTTTCAAAAGTGTCAGTACTATTTTGTATCTATCTTCGGTTTAAACCAGCATCTGCAGTTCCTTCCTACAGATATAAGAGGTACAATCTTTGAAAGAAACACTGTAAATGTTTTTCTTTCGGTTAGAGAAAAAAACAGAACCAAAAAAGAAATGCATGACAATGTCACATGCATCCTGATGACAATAGTTGTTTCTGTTATTTTTTTTATCTGATTTCAACAAAAAAAAAAAACTTGCGTAACATGTTGAAATCATGTTTGGTTCTGAGTGTAGACACAAGGAACCGCAGGTGCAGGTTTACCAGAAACAACATAAAGTACTGGAGTAATTCAGTGGGCCAGGCAGCATCTTTGGAGAACATGGATAGGTGATGGGTATGGGGGGAGAAAGCTAGCCAAGAGATTGGGGTGAGACAAAGCCTGGCAAGTGATAATGTGTGGGGGATTTGTGATTGGCACATGACTAGACAAAGGCCAGAGATGAAAAGGCAAAAAGGGTGAGATAAGGATAGAAGAGGCATGAAATGTGAAGCTAGAGGAAGGAATATTGGTAAAATGGGATGAGGGGGGAATTCAAAGGTTTGTTTATTGTCACATGTACCAATTAAGGTACAGTGAAACACGAATTGAGGGGAAAGGGAGATATGAGTGTGCATCTGGGTGAGGAACAGGGAAGGGGGGGGGGGTCGGGGAATGGAAAGGTGGGGAAAGAGGGGTGGGGGGGGAGGGATGATTTACCCAAAATTGGAGGCTTCAATGTTCGTACCATTGGGATACAAGTTCCCCAAGTGGAATATGAGGTGTCTCCAGTTTGGATGTAGCCTCATTCTGGCAATAGAGGTGTCCCAGGACAGAAAGACCAGTATGGGAATGGGAAGAGGAGTAATGGTTAGCAACTGAGAGATACAGCAGACCTTGGTGAAACGAGTGTAAGTGTTCGGCAAAATAGCACATAGTCTATTTCTCCCATCTCACATTTGTTGTCTTTGTATCTGAAATCATCTTAGTCGCACCCCACTTCTTTCCCGGCTTTCTCCACCCTAATCAATCAGACTGAAGAAGGGTCCAGCCCTGAAACATTATTTATCCATGTTCTCCGGAGATGTTGCCTACCCACTGAGTTACTCCAGCACTGAGTCTTTTTTGAAATCCTGATTGTTTGGTAACATGGCTATAGTTTACCATGGCCAGAGATCTACTTTGGAAGTGTGTAAATGATGGACCTGGAATCCAATAGGAATGGCTATTGGACTGCTTGTGGCACCTGGCCTAGTATTGTTGTTGAATTATATGGGTATTCTGCAATGATTAACAACTTAATTAACTTTTTTGTACAGGCAGCAGCAAAATAAGATGATTACTGACAGACTATGTTTATTTTTTTTAGTTAGTTGAGTTAATTCCAGATGATTTAACACCACTAATTGGACAATTTAGCAAGATACTAAGAACTAATGTCCCAAGGCTAAATTTGCTGTGTGATAATTATTGGCCGCAACCCTCTTTATTCCTCAGATACATTGGGATAAATTGTCTGTCGTAATTCAGTGGCTGAGTAAGTAACAGCCATTGCTCTAAATTAGTGATCCAGAATCATCCACAATGGCATCTGGAGAATTTAAATTTAACTATTTATGGAAAGCCTGGAATTTAAAAACAAAAGCAAGTTACAAACACAAGTCTTGGTAAATGTAAAAACTGTCCCTGGTGGGTGTATGATAGTGTTAATATGCAGGGATCGCTGGTCAGTGCGGACCCGGTGGGCCGAAGGGCCTGTTTCTGCCCTGTATCTCTAAACTAAACTAAAGTCGTGGAGCTACAGCAAAAATCCATCTGGTGCACTAATTTTTTTTTTTAAGGGAAGGAAATCTGCAATCTTAACCCTTTCTGACCTACATGTGTCTCCAGACACACAAAGGTGAAAGACTCTCAACTATTTCTGCAGTTTGTGGGCAATAAGGGATGGACAATGAAATATCCTTACCAGTGATATCCACACTCAAATAACTTTAAGTTTGAGATACTTTTTCTGTTCATCTGACATTTTTTCTTTCATGTACTTTTCCCCTCAGATGTCAGATCCAACTTCTTGGCTGCAAAGCACCAAGAAACTATGTCAGGTGGTGATTGAAAACCGTGAGCAACGAATTCCAGTATCCGTCAAGGAGGTAAGTGACCTGGATGCCAAGAACTCATCATTACCATGTGCAGCACCCTTAAGAAGGCTTGTGGAAGTGTGCTGTATGATTAGAGTTACATCTGTGAAGTATTGCCCCGACAGAGAAACAAGGAACTGACAGGAAAGATTTGTATTTATAGTGTCGTCCACGTACTTTCTTAAGGTTTTCCAAAGTGCTTTCTGTCTTTTGAAATATTTCTGAAGGGTAATCCTTGTAAAGATGCAGCTGTCGCAGGCAATTTGAACTAGGTAATTGGACGAAAAGCGGGCATATTTTCAGTTGATATTGATCGTGGAATAGATATTGGCCAAGTGGTTGCGCTACTTTGAACTAATGCCACTAAATATTTTATGTCAACCAGAAAGAGAAGGGGGCATGTGAACAGAAAGCGACCTCCCCCAACATTGCAGCATTCCTTCCTTGCATTCATCCTTTTCCTGGGGTGGTGCCTTTTCCCACTCTGTTGTTAGACTCACTTAGGAGGATTTATTTGTTTCTCTCTGGGATGTGGAGCAGGGTTTATTTCCCCCAAGGACTGAGTACATCCTTGTTGGCCTCATCCATAACTTCCAGCATAGGGTCACAAGCACTGATGACCATAATAATAATAATAATAATAATAATAATAATAACTTTATTTATAAAGCGCTTTAAACAACTACAGTTGCCACAAAGTGCTGTACATGAGAACTCATGGACAAGGCATTACAAACCAATAAAAACCGTAAGACGAAGGACTATAAAAAACACACTCTAAAAGTTAAAAGACATTAAAAGCACTAAGAACATGAGCAAAGCCTCAGCCAGTGTTGAAAGCCAAGGAATAAAAATGAGTCTTGAGGGAGGATTTGAAGATGGACAGTGAGGGGGCCTGTCTGATGTGCAGCGGCAAGGTGTTCCAGAGTGCCGGAGCAGCAACAGAAAAGGCTCTATCCCTAGACCATAGTGTATTGTTTCCACGTTGGAATGATCATAGGCATTATAGTCTGAAGAAGGGTCTCGACCCAAAATGTCACCTACTTCTTCTCTCCAGAGATGCTGCCTGTCCCGCTGAGTTACTCCATCTTTTTGTGTCTATCATAGGCATTCTCTAACCACACTAGGGGAATCACTGAGACACGATTCTTAATGGAGAAGCACACTTATGAAGACTATTCCCTTTCCAGCTGCCCTGTTCTTTGATTTGGCTAGCTCTTCTCCATTGTGACTTCTTCAAATGTCAATGTAAAATCTTCTGAGTTCCTGAGCAATGTTAGCGTAGCAGCATTCAGATCTGTCACTGAATGTTGAGATTGCCCATGAAGATCCTGACATCCTAGATTCTAAACTTCACATTGTGAGATGGAGGTTGCCTGTGCATGGTTTCATTCGACATGGGGGATACATTGCACACTAGTTATCACATGGTCTTGACAAAGGAAGCTCTAGAGCTAGTGTCAATGGGGAGGCAAGACCAGTGGAGATCAGACTGTGCTGCATGGTATTAATGGTGGTCACACCCAGGGGTGCCATGCAGCACATTTACAGGCACACATGAGCGGACGTTACAGCACAGGCACCTGAAGTGGTGAAGTCCAGCAGGAAAGACACAAGCTAAAAGAATGGGTTGTGGGCAGGAAGGGCACAGGTGCTCGCTAGCTTGCTGAGGGCTGTATCACACAATGTTTCCCCAGTGCTATCCAAACTTGGAAACTTAGACTTAGAAAATAGGTGCAGGAGTAGGCCATTTGGCCCTTCGAGCCTGCACCGCCATTCAATATGATCATGGCTGATCATCCAACTCAGTATCCCGTACCTGCCTTCTCTCCATACCCGCTGATCCCCTTAGCAACAAGGGCCACATCTAACTCCCTCTTAAATATAGCCAATGAACTGGCCTCAACCACATTCTGTGGCAGAGAATTCCAGAGATTCACCACTCTCTGTGTGAAAAATGTTTTTCTCATCTCGGTCCTAAAAGACTTCCCCCTTTTCCTTAAACTGTGACCCCTTGTTCTGGACTTCCCCAACATCGGGAACAATCTTCCTGCATCTAGCCTGTATTTTGTAAGTTTCTATAAGAACCCCCCTCAATCTTCTAAATTCTAGCGAGTACAAGCCAAGTCTATCCAGTCTTTCTTCATATGAAAGTCCTGACATCCCAGGAATCAGCCTGGTGAACCTTACTCCCTCTATGGCAAGAATGTATTTCCTCAGATTAGGAGACTAAAACTGTATGCAATACTCCAGATGTGGTCTCACCAAGACCCTCTACAACTGCAGTGGAACCTCCCTGCTCCTATACTCAAATCCTCTTGCTATGAATTTTGCTACAAACAATCTACATCCAAAGCTCGTCCTCACGCAAAGCTGAGTATGGAAGTGAATTTATCAAGGAGGACATGGCCAATAACCATTAACGCACCAGGCAGCTATTTGTGGGATTTGGCTACTTACAGATTAGTTGGCATGTTTCCCACAGTATACACAGGTTTACTATACTTCAAAACGACGTCATTGGCTGTGATACAATTTGGAATGTTGATATTATATGGAAAGAGGTTGAAAAGTGAGAGTTCTCTCAACGTTCAGTTTTTCAATTATGAAATAGGAATCAAAATGAAATTGAAAACCAAAATTTCTATCCCAGTCTTTCCAGTCAATCTTCACCTATGATTGTAATTTCATAATAGTTTCCATCATTTCCTTGGTGCACAGACCAGGTTATCTTGCTTGTACTTTTTAATAGGAAGTGACAACCAATTACCCCGAACTTCATGACCTGATGGAATCTATCCACATGCATCACCTAAAAGAAGATGATGTAATTTTGATCAAAGGCTTACAGCAGCATTCTGAGACCGCGGCAGATGAGTTACAGGTAAAGTGCAAAGTCATTGTTATGCTTCTCTCCTTACAGAAGTGTCAAATTATGTAGCTATTTGTGATGTGATTTTATCCAACTCGGGGATGGGCAGTTTTCCAATTTGTTGTTCCTCAGCATCACTACTTAGAGTCATATGGTGTGGAAACAGGCCCTTTGGTCCAACTTACGCACACTGACCAAAATGTCCCATCCACACTTCTCGATCAGGAGGTCAGAAAACCTCTCTCGTTTGGAATTTATTCTGTTCCTGTAAGAGCATGTTGGATTTGTGATGGGACAATTAATGTTTCTTTCAAATAGATTTTGGAAAAATGGAATAGTGCTAGAATAAATCACTGACCATTAATGTTCTGCATGGTTACTATTGACCCGAAATGTAAATTGATTTACCAGAGAAATCTGTGACTAAATTATGACACAAACCAGGTTTGTGACAGAAACCCTTCTGCTTCTCTAGATGAATGTTGCTCCAGCAACACTTAAGAAATTCAACACAATCCAGGAGTGATCGTCTCACATATTTGTCACCTATTGTATCATCCTAAATTTTAGTTCTGCCCCTCCCCTAATCATCTAGTTTGACTCTAGTGGATGCCATTTACAAAATGTGCTGCTGTATCTTGCCAAGACTCACTTGATAGCGCTTTCCAAACCCACAACTTCAGCCACCAAGAAAGGTCAAATGAAGACACAGCTGATAACCCAGAATGTATTGCCTATCCCTATTAGCCTTTAAGGCCCGCACCATTCTCTGGAACCTCTGCGATTGATCATGTACTTGTTCTCCCTTCACTGTGGGTGAGTCTAACTGTTGAGTATATGTGGTGGAAGTTTGGAAGTTCCCATGAATATCTTCACCACAAGGATTGTGGCAGGTCAAGAGGGTGGCAAGCTATTATGTTCTGGAGGGCAATTAGGGATAAGCAATAAATGCTGATATAGCTAGTGGTACACGCACCCAATGTGTGTATCAGAACATTAAAATTAATGGCAGTCATAAACGTGCTACATTTTAGAGTCTTCATGATACAACCACTAACAATTCAAAATATTTATTTTACTATTGCAGCCAATTCAACCAAATTGTTCTACTGGTCATTTAAATTCTATTTAATTTGCAATACATTTTTGTAGAACTATTAAAGATGCATTTTGAAATTGGATCTTGTATCATATTATTTCTCGTAAATGTTAAAAAGAAACCAGTTGAACTGGTTTAGCTGAATTAGCTCCTTCAAAATAGACTGAGGGAAGCCAATGGCAGGATAGGTGCCATTGACTGGTTCAGTCTCCCTTTACTCAAAAAGCACTCAAAAATTAGATTGACTCAGTAAATGCTTATAGTTAAGTTTGTAAACTTGCACAATGCTTCACTGGTTTAAGCAGTAACTGGAGAAACTTAAATTTCACTCCTGATGCTGACAATGAAAGAATTAAATTGCAGAATTAAATTTGAACTTGATCAAGTTGAACATAGAAACATATAAAATAGGTGCAGGAGGAGGCCATTCGGCCCTTCGAGCCAGCACCGCCATTCATTTTGATCATTGCTGATCGTCCCCAATCAATAACCCGTGCCTGCCTTCTCCCCATATCCCTTGATTCCACTAGCCCCTAGAGCTCTATCTAACTCTCTTAAATTAATCCAGTGATTTGGCCTCCACTGCCCTCTGTGGCAGGGAATTCCACAAATTCCCAACTCTTTGGGTGAAAAAGGTTTTTCTCACCTCAGTCTTAAATGGCTTCCCCTTTATTCTAAGACTGTGGCCCCTGGTTCTGGACTCGCCCAACATGGGAACATTTTTCCTGCATCTAGCTGGGAATGGTTTGCATAGTTGGAATCGAATCAGGCGAGTCAGAAATTAAAATAATTGGAAATGTGTAATCCAAACTCATTGATTAAATATCAGAGACTCAAAAAGCTGCAGATGCAGGAATCTTGAGCAAAAAAACCCCAAAAGGTTGGAGGAACGCAGCAGTTCGGGCAGCATCTGTGGAGGAAAAGGACAGGAGGCATTTCGGATCAGGACTCTTCTTCGGATTGATGTAGGGGGAGAAAGCTGGAAAAAAGAGGTGAGGGAGGGGCAAAGTCTGGCAAGTAATGGATGGATAGAAGTGAGGGAGGAGAGGGTGAATGTGCAGTGTACGTGACAAAGGCTAGAGGTGAAAAGGAGGAAAAAGGGTGTCAGATGAGGGAAGGAGGAATGAAATGTGAAGCCACAGGGACGAAATGGGGATGGGAGAGGGCAAAGAGGGGGTGGGACGCATAAAATGGATATGGGATCTGACATTGGGATATCTGGGAAAAGCGATGCGGAATGGAGCAGGTTGTCTAGGTGGTGGGGAGGTGGAAGGAGAAGTTTGTGCAATGGAGTAGTAAGCAGGATAAAAGAAGAGGGTTAGGAGGTATTACTTGAACGGAGAATTCAATGATCATAGTGATGGGTTGTAAGCTATCCAAGTGGAATCTAAGATGCTGTCCTTCCAGTTTGCACGTGGTCTCACTTTGCAATGACAGAGGCCCAAACTATCTTCACAACAAGGATTGTGACAGGTCAAGAGGTCAAAAGCATCTGTATTTTAACCATATAACAATTACAGCACGGAAACGGGCCCTCTCGGCCCTTCCAGTCCGTGCCGACCATTTGTTTTCCCCTAGTCCCATCTACCTGCACTCAGACCATACCCCTCCATTCCCTTCACGTCCATATACCTATCCACTTTACTCTTAAATGTTAAAATCGATCCCGCCTCCACCACTTCTGCTGGAAGCTCATTCCACACAGCCACCACCCTCTGAGTAAAGAAGTTCCCCCTCACGTTACCCCGAAACTTCTGTCCCTTAATTCTCATGTCATGCCCTCTTGTTTGAATCTTCCCTACCCTCAATGGGAAAAAACGTATCCACGTTAACTCTGTCTATCCCTTTCATCATTTTAAAGACCTCAATCAAGTCCCCCCTTAACCTTCTGCGCTCCAAAGAATAAAGACCTAACTTGTTCAACCTTTCTCTGTAACATAGTTGCTGGAACCCTGGCAACATTCTAGCAAATCGCCTCTGTACTCTCTCTATTTTGTTGACATCCTTCCTATAACTAGACAACCAAGATTGTACACCATACTCCAGAATTGGTCTTACCAATGCCTTGTACAATTTTAACATTACTTCCCTACTCCTATATTCAATGCTCTGATTTATAAAGGCCAGCACACCAAAGGCTTTCTTTACCACCCTATCTACATGCGATTCCACCTTCATGGAACTATGCACAGTTATTCCTAGATCCCTCTGTTCCACAGCATTCCTCAATTCCCTACCATTTACCATGTACTTCCTATTTTGATTTGTCCTGCCAAGATGTAGCACTTCACACTTAACAGCATTAAACTCCATCTGCCATCTTTCAGCCCACTTTTCCAAATGGCCCAAATCTCTCTGTAGACTTTGAAAATCTACTTCATTATCCACAACACCACCTATCTTAGTATCATCTGCATACTTACTTATCCAATTTTCCACCCTATCATCCAGATCATTGATGTACATGGCAAACAACAGTGGACCCAACACAGATCCCTGAGGCACCCCACTGGTCACCGGCTTCCAACCTGACAAACAGCCATCCACCATTACTCTCTGACATCTCCCATTCAGCCACTGTTGAATCCATCTTGCTACTCCGCCATTAACACCCAAAGATTGAACCTTCTTAACCAACCTTCCATGGGGAACCTTGTCAAAGGCCTTACTGAAATCCATATAGACAACATCCACTGCTTTACCCTCATCAATTTCCCTAGTTACCGCTTCAAAAAATTCAAGAAGGTTTGTCAAACATGACCTTCCAGGCACAAATCCATGTTGACTGTTCCTGATCAGACCCTGTTTATCCAGATGCTTATCCAGAGATATATATTATCTCTAAGTATCCTTTCCATTAATTTGCCCACCACTGACGTCAAACTAATAGGTCTATAATTGCTAGGTTTATTCTTTGAACCCTTTTTAAACAATGGGACAACATGCACAGTACGCCAATCCTCCGGCACTATTCCCGTTTCTAATGACATTTGAAATATTTCTGTCATAGCTCCTGCATTTTCCTGTGTGACATCCCGTTGTCCCCTCACCTGTAGCCATTGTCATTTGCTCTATCCATCTGCCAGTTGTACCTCTCTCACTGTATCTACCTATCACTTGCCAGAGTTTGCCATATCCCCACCTTTTTATTCCAGTTTCCTAACCCCTCCCCCAACCCACACCCCCGAAGAATGGTCCCGACCCAAATAGTTGTCTTTCCATTCCCTCCACAGATGCTGCCTGACCCTCCAGCAATGAGTCTTTGAGTCCTTTGTTTTTAAAGACTTCCTACCCCCACCACCCTTTTCCGGTTTTTGAAGACCCCTTTCCCCCCCTCCTGCCGTCAGTCAGAAGAAGGGTCCTGACCCAAATCATCTGTCTATTCCCTCCACAGATGCTACCTGACCCTTTATCATTTTTAGTTTTCTTTAATCACTTGCCAGACTTTGCCCACCCTACCTCTCTTTTCCAGCTTTCTCCCGCAATCCTCATTAGTCTGAAGAAGAGTACAGATCTGAAACATCGTCTGTCCATTCCCTTCACTGATTAAAGGGGCTGTCCCACTTGGGCGACCTAATCCGCGCGTTCTGGCGAGTTTGCCCTCGACCCATACTCGCAGCATGGTCGACACGAGGTCGTAGGAGGTCTTTGTAACTCTCCTTCATGCTCGAGAGTGGTCTCCGTGTACACGAGGCATCAGCTAGTCGCACTGTATTTTTTTCAACTTGCAGCTTTCTCCTGTCCCCAACTCTCTTACACCTTTCTCCCCATCACCACAATCAGTCTGAAGAAGGGTCCTGACCTGAAATGTTACCTATCCATTTTTTCCAGAAATGTTGCCTGACCCACTGAGTTACTTCAGCACATGTCTTTTTTTCTGTTATTATTAAAGCAAAATCTTGGCTTGTGATCATACATCAAACGATTTTACTTCCCTAGCAAGTCAGTGCACTTAGATTAGGTTTCTGTTGAAGTTTGCAGAGAGGCTACACCAGCAGAACTGGAGCACTTCCAAGGACCAACGTATATATTACTGTACAAACAAGGAACTACAGATACTGATGTATAAAAGATTAAGGGTTCTGCCCAGCTGTATTATTGCAATATATATCGCTGTTATAAGTTTGATCAAAGGTACACACACAATGCTGGATTAACTCATCGGGTCACGCAATATCTCTGGAGGAAATGGATAGGTCTGCAGGGTTCCGACCCAATGTAACCTATCCATTTTCTCCAGAGATGCTGCATGACCAGCTGAGTTACTCCAACATTTTGGGTAAAGACCATCCGCAGTTCCTTTTTTATTACTATAAGTTTGATCAATATGTATACAATTATTTTATTTTTTAAACTGGTCCTTGTTGTTATATTTTTAAACCAGAGTTCATCGGAAGGAGTGATGTGTCTCTCACCTTCTACCCACTCCAGCGGCAGCTCTATGTTCTCCAGCCTCAGGAAATATGCCCTGGGATTCCAGCACGCAATCCATGCCGTCACCAAAAATGTTGCCGACATCAGCATTCGGAGTACCCCTAAACCTGAGTGCATTCCCACCGCTGGTGTTTCTCTTCCTGATGCCTTATATACTCAAGAAATAAACCTGTCCCCTCCAGAAGATGAACCTTGTCTTCATGATGTTCCAGTTCTTGCTGTTGATGTTCCACCCCGTCTGACGTCAGAGCTGCAGTACCATCAGCATTCACTTCAAAGTATCTCTGGATCTGTGCAGCCTGCAGCAGATTATCCTCCAGAGGGCATTCAGTCATCATGTGTTGCAACAGACATGGATGTGGAATCACCTCACAATCGTCTTCCCACCATTGGATCACAATTCTTGGAGAAGTTATCCACTTTTGCTGGGTGGTTGTCGAATGAGACACTCAGTGCAACAAACAAGGATAGTGTACATCAGGGAAGTGATCCTACTTTTTTACATCTGGAGCAGCCGGAGATCTGGACCTCCAGTGAAGGCCAATCTTCTTCAGAGATGTTTTCTCATGATATTATCCCAGACTCCCATCTGAATCAAATTTTTGCAAATGCTGAAGAGTCTCTTATGTCATCACAAGATGAGTTAATGGCAGCTAAACCAACAGAATGGGAAAGGAACCATGAAGTATCAGAATGTGGGAGTGAAAATGCCTCTGTGCGTGGCATAGCCAATATGGCAAGCAGAGAGGCTGCCAATATAATTCAGAAGTCATTTCAAGAGATTGGGTATGGAAGGGAAATACCTCTTGCTGACTATGTATCAAATACAACAAACACCAGCTCTTCATGGAAACCATTTGCTATAATGCATCCTGTCATAGAGAATTTTGCACTGGGACTGACCCAGGACATAATTTCTGATTGCACCAAGACAGTAAGCTCAGAATGGAAGGTGAAACGTAGCTACGGAGAGGCACTTGAAGGGGAAAGCAAGAATTCGCACCTTGCTCACTTGGAACAAGATACACCTCTGGACCGCTCAGAGATGCAGTGGTCACCATCTCACATTGGTACACATGAACATAATCATCTTGCAAGAACTACACCAAGGTCATTGTGTGTAGAAGTAATAGCCAGTGAACAGGTTGAAGGTTTAACTAAAGGAACACAGTGGTCTTTTGTTGAAACGCTTTCAGAAAGTGAGAGGCATTTATCAGCATCACACAAAGAGCAAGCTGATGATCAGGACTATGAGAAACTAGTGTATGATAAATTTGGGCTGACCAAGGAGGGGTCCTTGCACTACCCAAATGCACCACCGCCAACACCGCTGAAACCACAGCTTACGGGCAGTCAGAGGAGTTTTACTAGAAAGCTCAAGGGAGGATTGGCCAAAGAATTCCTTCCTTCACCCCCTCCACCGACCCCAAAGGAAACCATCAATTTTTGCCTGTCTAGTGAAGGGAGTGAGGAAAAGGCAGAATTTATGAGAAAGCTGCTACGATCTCTGTCTCAAGAGTTTAGAGCAGGGACTTCTGAGGTGCCAGAGGATGAGAA
This sequence comes from Okamejei kenojei, assembly GCA_035221665.1. Lineage (NCBI taxonomy): Eukaryota > Metazoa > Chordata > Chondrichthyes > Rajiformes > Rajidae > Okamejei > Okamejei kenojei. The sequence continues at coordinate 46,603,984 of CM069143.1, forward strand.
ACTGCAAAATGCGCCACAAGAGTGTCCATCCTCGGCAGGTGAAGTAACAGAAGGTTTGCGCACAGATGAGAAAAAGGTTCAAGACTATTTCAGTGATTTGGTGTCGAGTATTGTCTTTTCATCTGCACAGGTTATTTGTAGCATTACAAGAGAACGAATTGATCCTAAAGGACATAATGAGCAGAGATGTCACGATGCTGCGTTTAGCAGTGAATGCCAGCTGAACAGTCAGAACTGGGAAAAGCAAAACTCACATCCTTCTGATGTAGTCCTTTTGGAAATGGAAAAGATTCCAAGCGAAAACAATGGGCATAAACACAGAGCCAGTTTTCCTTTCCTAACAGAAAGCAAATTCTGGGAATATACCGACAGACTAACACAGGAAATCATCAGTTCGGTCTTCAGTTTTCTGAATCAAATTGAATCACTTGAATATGGAGAACATGAAGGAGAGAGAAAAGAAAAAGGACACAAAGATTGTAGGCATTCATGTTACATCAGGCAGTTAAATTCCATGTCTGAAGACTTGGGAAAAAGAGTGGTGCAGTCTGCTCTCCAAGTGTATAAGACCCAGTATCCATTGCAGCCAGTCAGCACTATGAACCTTTTGCAGGATAAAGTACATCCTGTGCCTGCAACTGAACTTCTTCAGAACACGGATCCTGCAACCAGCAATGTTGAAGAGATGTTTCTCACGGGTGACAACGAAGAGCAGCAGTGTATCAAACCATCATTAGAAACAATGAAACCTGCGGCACACGGTCAAGCTGTGGCTCTGGACACTGATCCTGAGTATAAACAAATGGCAAAAACTCAAAAGTCTAGAAATGGCATCAGAAACATTGCAAGCCCCCATGAAGAAACATATGATAAGGGTAACAACTACGCAAGTTTTTTCAGTCCATGCCCATACAAGCAGCCAGTTGTAAAGGGGAAGGCTGAGGAACTTGCTGGAGGGAATACAAGTAATATTGTTCAAGCAGGAACAAAAGTGGGCTTGCATGAGCAAACAAAGGAAGGGTCACGTCAACATAAAGAGCTGGATGCATTTCCAGACCTTGACTCCGAGCCCATTATTAATGATGAAAAAAAATCTTCCATCTTGAGATTGTCTGAGGTGATAATGAAGGAACCAGACCGCAAAAAGCTACACAAAGCATATGCTGAAATTTTAGCAGAGACTATACTGAATTCATCCTTGACTGAGGTTTATAGGCAATGCAGTTCTGGATTAGAGGTACTGCCACATTCCCTAAAAACTGAAGAATCGCATAGAAATGCTCTTTCAGTTTCCAGCAGCTTGGGAGAAGAGAGCCTTGAGGTCCAACAGAAAATACAGACAGAACAATTATGCAAGGGCAAGGAAGAACATGTTCCCTTCATTCTGAACACTAAATTTCAAGGACTCAACGTAATTGAATATCCAGGTGACTTATCAACGGAACAGCTGCAAGAGAATGCAAATGAGTCCATCGTTGCTTTAAGGCAGTACGGTAAAGAGCAAGAAAGCTTTGAAGAAATGGAGCACTGCAACCTCTTGACTCCAAAGACAATTGAACTTTTTTTGATGAACTTTAACTCTGCATCCACCACTGTTGATGCCCAGATACAAGCAATGCTGCAATGGGCAACAGCTTCTCAGCTCAACGTCTCCAAGATTCATATAAATAATTCAAGTGAGGACTTTGTACAGGTGAGTTCAGCAAACTGGGAATTATTAGAATACATTTCCTTGATTCCATAATTATGTAACCTAATTAAGGGTGTTTAGTTTAGTCTCGAGATGCAACTCGGAAACAGGCCCTTCGGCCCACCGAGTCTGCGCCGACCAGCGATTCCCTGCAGGCTAACACTACCCTACACACTCGGGGCAATTTACATTTATACGTCTTTGGAATGCGGGAGGAATCTGCAGCTTTCCGGACTAAACCCACGCAGGTCACACGGAGAACTTACAAACTCCATACAGCCAACACCCGCAGTCAGGATCTAAACTGGGTCTCTGGCACTAAGGCAGCAACTCTACCGCTACGCCACCAGAGTATTAATTATCTGAAGTTAATACAATGTCTGAGCAAAGCTGGAAAAAATACTTTCAAGAAAAATCCAAAGGCAAAATGCTGTAGATGCTGGAAATATGAAGTACAGAAAAAACTTGGGTTTGATGAATAGTTATTAACTGGGAACAATCATCCAGATTCTATCTAGTTAGATGCTTCCTGACCCACTAAGTAGCTACACCATTCTCTGCTTTTATTGACTCCCAGTCATACTATGTTCACTTTAAGGTTAAAAGGACATTTAGTTGAAATCATTTTAATTTTACCCTTCAACTGTTTAAAATGTCTGAACCCACCAGTGAATCTAATTGCAAAAAATCAATATTTCTTCTTAATATTTTGAAGAGACCAAAACCTGGCAACTTTGCTAACAATAGGGAAAGTTTGTTATTTAGGTCTACAAGTTTTAGAGCATATGGTTATTTCAGCATTAGATCGTTAGACATGGACCTCCCCCAGCGTGGGTTTTGCATATGATCATTGCCAGGTCATTTTGTATCAATCCAGAAGTTGAACCACGGACCTCAAAGTGATTTGCACCTGATACCAAATACTGTGTGTGTGATGACACATCCACCAATAAATTCCTGTTGATGAGGAAGTTGTTCCTCATTGATCACTTCCAAAACACATTCAGGTCTGAAGAAGAGTTTTCTCCAGAGATGTGTAGGAAAGAACTGCAGATGCTAGTTTAGCTGGAGTAACTCAGCGGGACAGGCAGCATCTCTGGAGAAAAGGAATAAGTAACGTTTTGGGTCGAGACCCTTCTTCATGTCTCCAACTTTTTGTGTCTTTATCCAGAGATGCTGCCTGACCTACTGGGTTACTCCAGCACTTTGTGTCGATCTTTAGTATAAACCAGCATCTGTAGTCCTTTGTTCTGCTTCACTGTACTGTGCTGGTATGGGACTCACTAAATATAATTCATTTTATACCTTCTTCCTTCCGGTGTGTCCCTTTCCACCACCGTTAACACAAGCACACTTTGCCCCGTTTCCCTGAAATGACCCCCAGCTGTGGTCACAAGCACTAAATCCTCAGCCCCCACCCAACCACACCCTTGCTTCATTAGGTAGCAATCATTGATGAACCAAAACTCCCTCACTGATCTGGACCTGCAACATCTAAACCTTCAAGCATCATCCCTCTAGTGACCCCCTTCAGCACCCAGTACCTAGCCCGGTTCTAGATATTTGGGTGGTGGGAACTGGAATTGGCCTTCACAGCTTGTTCCACCATGTGTTCAGAAAAATATATAGGAATACGTTTCCAAGTTCTACTGACGTTTGCAATAGTGGGTTGCACTGATCCCTCCTGGCAAGCTGACAGATTGTTTAAGGAACCTTGTAGAGCTTTCTTTGAATAGTATATGGTATTTAAAGGAGTGAATTGGGACACTTTGTTTCATGGGAAGGATGTAGAAGAGAAATGGAGGACATTTAAAGGGGAAATTGTAAGAGTACAGAATCTTTATGTCCCTGTTAGGTTGAAAGGAAATAGTAAAAATTGGAAAGAGCCATGGTTTTCAAGGGAAATTGGACACTTGTTTCGAAAAAAGAGAGATATCTACAATAATTATAGGCATGGAGTAAATGAGGTGCTAGAGGAGTATAAAGAATGTAAAAAGAATCTTAAGAAAGAAATTAGGAAGGCTAAAAGAAGATATGAGGTTGCTTTGGCAAGAAAGGTGAAAGTAAACCCAAAGGGTTTCTACAGCTATATTAATAGCAAAAGTATAACAAGGGATAAAATTGGACCATTAGAGAACCAGAATGGACAGCTATCTTCAGAGCCAAAAGAGATGGGGAAGATATTGAACAATTTCTTTTCTTCGGTATTCACCAAGGAGAAGGATATTGAACTCTGTGAGTTAAGGGGAAAAAGTAGAGTAGCTATGGAAACTATGAGATTCAAAGAGGAGGAAGTACTGACACTTTTGAAAAATATAAAAGTGGATAAGTCTCCAGGTCCTGACAGGATATTCCCTAGGACGTTGAGGGAAGTTAGTGTAGAAATAGCAGGAGCTATGACAGAAATATTTCAAATGTCATTAGAAACGGGAATAGTGCCGGAGGATTGGCGTACTGCGCGTGTTGTTCCATTGTTTAAAAAGGGTTCAATGAATAAACCTAGCAATTATAGACCTATTAGTTTGACGTCAGTGGTGGGCAAATTAATGGAAAGGATACTTAGAGATAATATATATAAGCATCTGGATAAACAGGGTCTGATCAGGAACAGTCAACATGGATTTGTGCCTGGAAGGTCATGTTTGACAAACCTTCTTGAATTTTTTGAAGCGGTAACTAGGGAAATTGATGAGGGTAAAGCAGTGGATGTTGTCTATATGGATTTCAGTAAGGCCTTTGACAAGGTTCCCCATGGAAGGTTGGTTAAGAAGGTTCAATATTTGGGTGTTAATGGGGGAGTAGCAAGATGGATTCAACAGTGGCTGAATGGGAGATGTCAGAGAGTAATGGTGGATGGCTGTTTGTCAGGTTGGAAGCCGGTGACCAGTGGGGTGCCTCAGGGATCTGTGTTGGGTCCACTGTTGTTTGTCATGTACATCAATGATCTGGATGATGGGGTGGAAAATTGGATAAGTAAGTATGCAGATGATACTAAGATAGGTGGTGTTGTGGATAATGAAGTAGATTTTCAAAGTCTACAGAGAGATTTGGGCCATTTGGAAAAGTGGGCTGAAAGATGGCAGATGGAGTTTAATGCTGTTAAGTGTGAAGTGCTACATCTTGGCAGGACAAATCAAAATAGGACATACATGGTAAATGGTAGGGAATTGAGGAATGCTGTGGAACAGAGGGATCTAGGAATAACTGTGCATAGTTCCCTGAAGGTGGAATCGCATGTAGATAGGGTGGTAAAGAAAGCCTTTGGTGTGCTGGCCTTTATAAATCAGAGCATTGAATATAGGAGTAGGGAAGTAATGTTAAAATTGTACAAGGCATTGGTAAGACCAATTCTGGAGTATGGTGTACAATTTTGGTCGCCTAGTTATAGGAAGGATGTCAACAAAATAGAGAGAGTACAGAGGAGATTTACTAGAATCTTGCCAGGGTTCCAGCAACTATGTTACAGAGAAAGGTTGAACAAGTTAGGTCTTTATTCTTTGGAGCGCAGAAGGTTAAGGGGGGACTTGATTGAGGTCTTTAAAATGATGAAAGGGATAGACAGAGTTGACGTGGATACGTTTTTCCCATTGAGGGTAGGGAAGATTCAAACAAGAGGGCATGACATGAGAATTAAGGGACAGAGGTTTCGGGGTAACGTGAGGGGGAACTTCTTTACTCAGAGGGTGGTGGCTGTGTGGAATGTGCTTCCAGCAGAAGTGGTGGAGGCAGGATCGATTTTAACATTTAAGAGTAAAGTGGATAGGTATATGGACGTGAAGGGAATGGAGGGGTATGGTCTGAGTGCAGGTAGATGGGACTAGGGGAAAACAAATGGTCGGCACGGACTGGAAGGGCCGAGAGGGCCTGTTTCCGTGCTGTAATTGTTATATGGTTATATGGTTAAATGCATCTCATAGTTGCAGCACATTGGGTGCTTGGTTCAGTCTGGACATTGGACTGACTCCATTAATTTCAGCCAAGATCACTGACTAAAACTAGACTTTCCTCCCATGCGCAAGGATCAGGAATGAATTTTGCTTTGGTCAACATCCACAAATTTCTATTACAAATGTGTAGGCAGCGATGTCTTGCCTGTCTTGTTACAGCATCAAATAACTTTTTATCAATCATGTATGAATTCAGATAAGAAATAGGATACATACCCAGACACACGTACATTTTTACCTTTTTTCTTTTGGTTGAATGATCTTCAGTAATGTAGATTAGGACCTCATCCAAACACAGTAAATTTGACCAAGCCAGAAATATCGATTAGAATTTCAATTTGATTTGCATCCTTCGAACGTCGAAGTGATGAAATATCTCCTTTTCTCACTCACTGAGCCAAGACGTTTGTTCATGATCAAAGCTGTCTAGATTTTCTTGTGCCATTCTGCTTTTGTAAATGCATATTTACTGAAACATTTCAAACAACTGCATCCTTAACCCATATAGTTTCTATAACAAGCGGCATGTGTAAGCCAAATTCAGTATAAATGAATTAATTTGCTTTGAGTTTCATTTTTAATGGGAAATCACTGTGCAAACAGCAAAAGTGATGGATGGATTCTTTGGAGCGGAATTACTCCCATTGGTGATGCCAACAAAATAGCCATATTTCCAACCAAATAGATCTGTTCCAAAAATATTGTGGTTTATTAAAAAGGTGATAAATTATATATCACAGTCAGTGAAATCCCATTTAAGAGTTAAAGGTTATTTCATATATTCCAATCCAGTATTTACTTTTGAGATGATGTGAACATTTAATATTTTCCTTTTCCTTCCAATCTCCATGAAATTCTCCTGAGTGGGTCAGGGAGCATCCCTGAAGAACATGGATAGGTAGGCTTATAGGGTCGGAAGAAGGGTTCTGACTCGATACATCAATGTTCTCCAGGGATGCTGCCTGACCCACTGACTTACCCCAGCGTTTTGAGTCTATCTTTGGTATAAACCAGCATCAGCAGTTCCTTGTTATTATGTTTTAAGCAGCTTGTTGGAAAACCACTTGTCCATGAACTAATGCCAGTTATTTATTTCTCTGTTCCAGTTCCCCACTCTATTTACTCTGGCTGAAGAAGAGGAATGGACAGTGGGAAACCTCCTCTGTGCTGTGCTAACTTTCTGTGAAAGTAACCACACAACAGCTGGCCCGACACTCTTTGATCACCTCCTTGAACCATTGCATTGTATCCAGGCTGACTGGCCCGATAGTTAAAGCTTGGTTGTTAGTGAGAAAACTATGCACAATTGCCTTTGGCGGTGTTTATTCTAAAGTAGGATGCAGCGTGTTTTCAACATTCATGTTGCCGAATTTGTTGTCAGAAGGCATAAAGAGGAAATTTATGTCTTTCAGTTCTTCCCAATCTTCTGGTCAACATGTTATACTGAAAGAAAGTATAATATTTTTATAACGGTTTAAATTATTATGGTGGAATCAGTTTATGTATGTGATCTGATCCTAGATTAACTCTACCAGATGCTATTCTGTAACAAGATATGGGGAGGTCTGAGAGCAGATCAAGTTACAGTGCCACTGTCCCAAATCTGATCATTTCCCCAGCCCTCATCATCCAATCAACTCCTCACTACCTCTCAGCCTAACCAATTCACTTCATCCCATTATCTTTTCCTTCCATTGCTTCCACTACCAACCCCACACCCCCATCCCACCACACCATGGCCAGCTCTTGTCTAAACTGTAAACCATTTTTTCTTGGATCTTCACTCTTTACAATGGAAGGATGTTGCCCGAGTGAATAATTTTATCGACAATTGCCCATGTGCTTTTAAATACCTATTGCTGATATTTATGTTTTCTATAGAATACAGTACAGAAAGAGACTGTTCCCATTACCATGTCTATGCCAGCTCCTGCAGGAGCAAACCTCATCCTATTCCTCTGCTTTTCCCCTACAGCCTTACAACTATTATCTCTAAATGCTTATCCAGTTCCCTTTTAAAGACACGGACTGAATCTAGAACTTGTACAGTGGGTTCTAGATTCTCACCTCTTTCTGAGTGGAAGATAAATCCTCATATCCTCCTGGTAACTTCTGCTCATAATTTCTGTTTACCACGTCCAAGCCACTCATGTGATAGTGTGCCCGTATCAAATCTCGCCTCAATCCCCTGTGATCCAAGGAGAACAACCCCAATTCTTCATTGTAACCTTTCCATTACTGATCTTATAATCTTCATCCTCAAAACCTTTCTAATAAATATTTTCTGCATCCTCTGGGACCTTCATATACTTTCTAAAGTGTGGCAACCAGAATTGAACACAATGCTCTATTTGTGATCTGATTCGTATTTTGTGCAGGTTCAGTGTCACTTCGCTGCTTATGTTCACTATGCCTTTATGAAACCAAAGGTCTGAAGAAGGGACCCGACACAAAACATCACCTATCCATTTTCTCCAGAGGTGCTGCCTGAGTTATTCCAGCATTTTGTGTCTATCTAGTATACTCCACTAGCCACTGCCTCCACATGGATTTCAAGGATTCGGACATTTTTATATCCAAATTGTTCTTCCTGTGCATAATTAAGAATTTTAAAGTTTACAATTTTAAATTATAAATGTTGTCTATTATACCCCTATTATTTATGCATTCATCCCTCTCTGAATCGATTTTAATATGCCACTTGTTTGGCCTTTCACTCATCCATTTGTGTTTTCTTCTAGACTTTACTGCCCTGCTCACTATATACTGCACTTCCAAGATTTGAATCATCCTTAAGTTTGCCATATTTACTCTGCACATTCATGTTTCTGTCATCAACGACTCAAAATGAGAGATGAGATAAATGATCCCTAGAGAACACCACCAAACACAATGAATTGGTAGTCTATCACTTTTAACTCTTGGCAATCTTGTTGCAGTTGTTAATTCATGGAGAAATGTTCTGATAGAAATGGATATGTATAGCTCTTTCAGGATTAGGCACAATACAAGTGCAAAATATATGTTTTCATTGGATCTGGAAGATTAACCTATTGACTGCGCTTTGGTATCTACCTTGAAGAGCTCGTGTCCAGGTTAATGGTAAATGCAACTTTTGCCTTCATACCATTTGATTTTGGAAACAAATTATTCAATCACTCAACAAAGCTCCCTCCAGTGAATGAGTGCATGAAGGACATAAACTGATCCGATTGCACCCTGAATTGAACTGCAAGACTTTACCATGTTAGTGGGAACAAGGTGTTACATTCACCCCACTATTCTCAGGTTATGCAGGAACAAGCATTCCTCATTATCTATGACTCCCTCTCAAGAAATCATAAGCTCATGAACCTCAGATGAAGACTGGTGTCTGGAAGTTTATTCCTAGTCAGTAGCACCAGAGTGTTGTATTTTGCCATTGAAGTCAATGGAATAATATTCATAGACAGAGTACCACATGTTGGTACTATTATATCACAATTTTTAGGCACAGATCTTAAATCCCTCTCATACTCTCATTTACATCTGTTGTCAATACCTTTGGAACTGTGCCTTGCTTTATGTTAACGTTTTAGCAGAGGGGATAAAATTGAACAGGAAAATCAGTTTATCTGAAGGAGGCATAGTACTGGGGTCGCTGAAGAGGCAAAATGCTCTGGATGTTGGTTTAATCTGCAAATGGAAGAATTAAATGTTTCCACATTATTTTGGAATGGCAACAAAAATCCTCTGCTCATGGACTTTTTCAGTGGTGGCCACATAAGATGTGATGAAACTTTTAAGGAATATTCATATAAGGCTGTACTCACGTGACTGTAAGAAAACCAGAATCTTAGACCAGAAGATCTAATGAAAGCTCTTAACTACTAAACAATCTGTTCCATACTACATTACATGTGCTGTGTGGGGTTCTCCTTTACAGTCAAATCTTCCCTACATTAAAGTTCTGAGCTATTCAGTGAAGAGCCTGACATGTTCCAGTGTTGTGAATTAGTGTTTAGTTCATCTCAGGCCAGGCAGGGAACAATCAGTTTGGAATCCTGTCAGATCTAGCATTGAATTATCCAGCCAGAGGGAGACTGGATTCTGTACAATGATTAGAAGGTTTTTTTTATTTAGGATTTACCTTGGTTTGCTCTGCATATTTCCACGTCTCAATAATATTTGTTTTAGTTGAAGTCTTGCATGTGCATTTCTGCTGTAATGTTAAAGCAGTGGGAGGATGAACACAATCCAATCATTCCTTTCTTCTGTCTAAAAAGATGCACTTTGTTTCAGAGAAAGAACTGCTCTACCTTGATGTAGATTGGAGCGTCTAGTTGCTCATTTCACGAGCTTGTAAAATAGAGCTGTATTTTTTTAATACTTTTATCTATGAATGCAAAATATTTTCCAACAATGTATTAAAACTTCGAAATAATGCTCTGCAATGTTTAAATAAAAAGTACATTTATTTTGTATACGGAACTCTAATTTATATTCAAAGGTAGAAAATGGTCATTCGATTTGCCAATCTGTATTGGAACCAAACCAAAAAATGCTGGAGAAAGTCAACAAGTCAGATTGTTTCAGGTTTCCTGCATCCACAGTTATTTAAAAAAATGATTGTCAATATAAATTGGAATATATGTTCCAAGTGAACTGTACTCTCAGACCCTCATGTGCTCCCTCTCTCCTTTATCACATTCTGCCTACTTGCTGCAGAATATGCTGAATGTCAAAAAAACAGAAAAAGCTAAAAAGAGATTGGATGCCAGTTTGTGTAGCATGTCTTCTGTCATGATTATTGGCTTCCGATTGTCTGCTACATCCTGCTTCCACTCTGATCTTTCCCTCTGCGTTGCTACAACAAGGCCCAATCCAAGAACTCCTCATCTTCCATCTGGGTACGCTGCAGTCTCCCAGACTCTATCGCATTGCCAATATCAGCTACGTCGCTCTCTCTTTCTGCCCTGATCAAACCCACCATTCCTGACAGTCATCCATAAATGATTTGGCTCAATTTTTCTCTATTCATCAGACTTTATGTTAGACTTTTGAAATACAGCACGCCCTTCGATCCACTGAGTCCACACCGATCAGCGATCACCCCGTACATTAGCCGTGTAATGTCTGCTGTATGATCCTGTTGTGACTAGCACAATGAATACATGTCCGACATCTTGTAAGAAGAGTTTATTTTCTGCCCCCCCCCCTCGGCCGCTACGCTCTCTCGGGCTTGGTCTCTCACAATTTCTCACTCCCAACTTTCACCCAATGTTGGCAGCCCTGCCGTCTATGGAGACCTGCGATTCCTCTGTCGATCGTGGGGAATCGTGATGCCTTTTCCTCGCCAGTGATCCCAATTCCCCCTGGCAATTCCCAATTCCAATGAAGGGTTTTTGACCTGGAACATGAGCGCTGATTTTCTTTATATGAATATTATCAGACCTGCTGAAGATTTCCAGCAGAAAACATTCCGGCTATTGGGCTTGTCTTAAACAAAAAAGTAGTATATTGCACCCCTCTGTTGTTAGAAAACCGGTGAATTTTCCTATTCCTCCTCCATCATTCCAAATCGATTGGTTTTGGTCCGTGGTAAGGAAATACCAGGATGACCCATGTACAACAACAATCCTCCATTTCAGACAATGTGGGAACAGACATGAAAGGTTTTTCATTAGCCTGCTGTTTTTTACATGCCTGAAAAATGAATGATCTTCTTTTGCAAATTAAACAACTGGAGCACCGCATGGAGTTTACCAGAAGCCATTTTCAGACAGGCCAACTTATCAGCAAACAGACCACCTACCTGGTTTGGACATTAAGCAGACTAACATTAAAACAAAAACAATTATTTCTATTTATGGTAACAACTCCTCCCAAGGACTTTATAGAACCACTATCAAGTAAAAACGAATACCGAGCCAAACGAAAATGTTGCTGATGATAATGCAAGAAAAAAATATGTTATTAAATCATATGGGAGAAAAGAGAGCTGGAGTTGTTTTGTGAAGGAGTTTAGTTTACTGCACCATTAGTGTACCAAATTTTAGTGAAAAACGTTCTGTTCTAGGACATTGGCAGATGAACTACCAACAGCGGATCAATTGCATTCAGAGGCAAGCAAGAAACCACTCTGCGAGTTACACGTTTTCCGCCCCTTTGAGGGAGGAAGAATGCAACAAATAGGATCATTTTTAATGGTTAATTTACAATATGTATTCATGAATTGAAGAAGGAAGAAGAGTGTATGGAATCCCAGTTTGCCATTTGCACAAAAATAGGTTGTAGTGAGAATATTTGGAATGTGAAACAGGATGTAGACTGGTGAGTGGACAAAAATGGCAAATGGACTTTAATTCTGAAAGTGTCAAATCATTCACTAAGGTAGCAGGAACCAAAACTCAGATTACTGACACAGATTACTGAATTTGGTTCCTGCTACTTTAGTGAATTACTTGACACTTTCTGAATTAAGCCCCATTTGTTATAAATGCTAAATAGAGAAAGACTGTAAATGCGGGGAGCACAGAGGGATCTGGTTCTTTTGCATAATGCTGAAGGTTTGGAGAATTGTGGAAGCTACATCACTAGAGGTATTCAAAGAGGAGACTGGTAAATATTTAAAAGATTGGAAAATTGAGGTTGAAAAGAAAAGAAGGCCTGAGATGGATCAGCCAGGTTCCTATTGAATGATGGGGCAGGATCATTTTGAATGGACTGATCCTAGTATTATTGTATTAAAGAAGATCATAGATTCTAATTTGTAGGGCTGGAGAAAAGTACAGAAATGTGGAGGATAGGGGTTGGGAGAAGATAAGATTGTTGTTGGAAAAAACAAAGAGGATGCTTTCTTTTCCTAGTGTAATGGTCAGTAGTGACTCTATATTATTAATTTCTGCTTGTTATCCAACTTTAGTCGTATTTTTCAGAATATTGTTTTTTTTTGGCTCAGTGTTTAACTCCCTCCACTTCATTTGGCATCGACTTGAGATCCTATTGGCTATTTGGCTTACTTGTTAAACATCCGAGTTTTCTGTTTCTTTCCCTCTCCATCAAAGAGAGTGGGTCACTTGTCTTCACCCACCCTTCCTCTCTTTGAATCTGAAGCCATTATTCCTTCACTTGGCAACTGTGTTGCTCCACTGGAACTGACCACAGTGCCTGGTTATCAAGACTACTGACTTTTATCTCCTAACCTACCGAATCCTCTAGAATTGATTCAAATTCAGGGGTAAAATTCAACCAGTTAACGTAAAATATGATTCACAGCTGGAGATCAAAACTCAGATTTTTTTTTCGGCCCGAATAGTTTTATTAAATAAACTGACAACGTCTGTTGAAATAGTTCCAATGAAATAAACAGTGCTCAAAACATCCTGTTTTTTGCAGCCAAAACAGTAAATCTCCTCCACTCATTGGTTTGCAAACAGTACAATTGGAATCCCAGTGCGATATGCAGGAAGATGATTTCCCAAAGCTCTGTGCTAATGTAGTTTCATATTAGGCCTGCTCAATCTGCTCTACATTTACATTTAGAAAAGTTCCCCTTTCCCCCTGGTTCTATCTTGAATGCCCCTGTACATTTTTAGGATTATTCTATCCTCATCAACTACTTTGGATTTTGGAAGAACGGCATAAAAGCATGTGAAAAGCCTTATCAATCCAACAAAGGGCAACTGAGCAATGCTGTAGCAACATTTGTTTATTTATAAACCTTCATCAATCACCAAGGAACAATTAGATATGGAGATATTTATTGACCCTTTCAGCACCAACATAAATATTGCACAGTGGCGCACCTCGTAGAGCTATTGTCATAGTGCCAACGAGCTGGGTTCGATTTGGTATCTCGCGTCCTCTCTGTGTGGAATCTGCATGTTCTTCCTGAGATTACATGGGTTTCCTCATGGAACTACCGATTTCCTCCCACATTCCAAAGACGTGAGAATCTGTAGGTTGATTGACTTTGGAAATTTGCCCCTACTGTGCAGGGTGTGGATGGGAAACATAGAAACATAGAAAATAGGTGCAGGAGTAGGCCATTCGGCCCTTCGAGTCTGCACCACCATTCAATATGATCATGGCTGATCATCCAACTCAGTATCCCGTACCTGCCTTCTCTCCATACCCCCTGATCCCTTTAGCCACAAGGGCCACATCTAACTCCCTCTTAAATATAGCCAATGAACTGGCCTCAACTACCTTCTGTGACAGAGAATTCCACAGATTCACCACTCTCTGTGTGAAAAATGTTTTTCTCATCTCGGTCCTAAAAGACTTCCCCTTTATCCTTAAACTGTGACCCCTTGTCCTCGACTTCCCCAACATCGGGAACAATCTTCCTGCATCAAGCCTGTCCAATTCCTTAAGAATATTGTAAGTTTCTCTAAGATCCCCCTCAATCTTCTAAATTCCTAGCGAGTACAAGCCGAGTCTATCCTGTCTTTCTTCATATGAAACTCCTGACATCCCAGGATCAGTCTGGTGAGCCTTCTCTGTACTCCCTCTATGGCAAGAATGTCTTTTCTCAGATTAGGAGACCAAAACTGTACGCAATACTCCAGGTGTGGTCTCACCAAGGCCCCATAAAACTGCAGTAGAACCTCCCTGCTCCTATACTCAAATCCTTTTGCTATGAATGCTAACATATCATTTGCTTTCTTCACTGCCTGCTGCACCTGCATGCCTACTTTCAATGACTGGTGTACCATGACACCCAGGTCTCATTGCATCTCCCCTTTTCCTAATCGGCCATCATTCAGATAATAATCTACTTTCTTGTTTTTGCCACCAAAGTGGATAACCTCACATTTATCCACATTATACTGCACCTGCCATGCATTTGCCCACTCACCCAACCTATCCAAGTCACCTTGCATCCTCCTAGCATCCGCTTCACAGCTAATACTGACCCCCCAGCTTTGTGTCATCCGCAAACTTGGAGATGTTGCATTCAATTCCCTCATCCAGATCATTAATATATATTGTAAATAGCTGGGGTCCCAGCACTGAGCCTTGCGGTACCCCACTAGTCACTGCCTGTATTCTGAAAAGGACCCGTTTACTCCTACTCTTTGCTTTCTGTTTGCCAGCCAGTTCTCTATCCACATCAATACTGAACCCCCAATACCGTGTGCTTTAAGTTTGCATACTAATCTCTTATGTGGGACCTTGTCAAAAGCCTTCTGAAAATCCAGACATAACACATCCACTGGTTCTCCCTTATCCACTCTACTAGTTACATCCTCGAAAAATTCTATAAGATTCGTCAGACATAATTTACCTTTCATAAAACCATGCTGACCTTGTCCAGTGATTTCAGCACTTCCCAAATGTGCTGCTATCCCATCTTTAATAACTGACTCTAGCATTTTTCCCCACTACCGATGTTAGACTAACTGGTCTGTAATTCCCCGTTTTCTCTCTCCGTCCCTTTTTAAAAAGTGGGGTAACATTAGCTACCCTCCAATCCTCAGGAACTACTCCAGAATCTAAAGAGTTTTGAAAAATTATCACGAATGCATCCACTATTTCTGGGGCTACTTCCTTAAGTACTTTGGGATGTAGCCTATCTGACCCTGGGGATTTATCGGCCTTTAATCCATTCAATTTACCCAACACCACTTCCCAGCTAACCTGGATTTCACTCAGTTCCTCCATCTCATTTGACCCCCGGTCTCCTGCTATTTCCGGCAGATTATTTATGTCTTCCTTAGTGTAGACAGAACCAAAGTAGTTATTCAATTTTTCTGCCATGTCCTTGTTCCGCATGATCTATTCACCTGTTTCTGACTGCAAGGGACATGTTTGAACTAATCTTTTTCTCTTCACATATCTATCAAAACATTTGCAGTCAGTTTTTATGTTCCCTGCCAGTTTTCTTTCATAACCTATTTTCCCTTTCCTAATTAAGCCCTTTGTCCTCCTCTGCTGGATGTTGAATTTCTCCCAGTCCTCTGGTAGGCTGCTTTTTCTGGCTAATTTGTATGCTTCATCTTTTGTTTTGATACTATCCCTGATTTCCCTTGTTATCCACAGATGCACTACCTTCCCTGATTTATTCTTTTGCCAAACTGGGATGAAAAATTGTTGTAGTTCATCCATGCAGTCTTAAAATGCCTTCCATTTCATATCCACCGTCAACCCCTTAAGAATCAATTTCCAGTCTATCTGGCCAATTCACGTCTCATACCCTGAAATTTACCTTTCTTTAAGTTCACAACCCTTGTTTCTGAATTAACAATGTCACTCTCCATCCTAATGAAGAACTCAACCACATTATGGTCACTCTTGCCCAAGAGGCCACGCACAACGAGACTGCTAACTAACCCTTCCTCATTACTCACTACCCAGTCTAGAATAGCCTGCTCTCTCATTGGTTCCTCTACATGTTGGTTCAGAAAACTATCCCGCATACATTCCAAGAAATCCTCTTCCTCAGCACCCCCTGCCAATTTGATTCACCCAATCTATATGTAGATTGAAGTCACCCATTATAACTGTTTTACCTTTGTTGCAAGCATTTCTAATTTCCTGTTTGATGCCATCCCCAACTCCACTACTATTGTTAGGTGGCCTGTACACAACTCCCAATAGCGTTTTCTGCCCCTTGGTGTTTCGCAGCTCTACCCATATCGATTCCAAGGGAAGGTGGGATAACATAAAACTAATGTGAATGGGTGATCCATGGTTGGCATGGACTTGATGGGCTGAATGGCCTGTTTCCATGTTGTATCTATAAATTAAATTAAACTGAACTATTGCATGTCATCATTGCTGGCTTTTTTTAATGTTCCTTTTCTTCCCTCTTAATCCACTTTTTACTCAGTCACGGTTGTGTCGTGAAGGAACAACACTTCATATTTCGCTTGTGCACCTTATACCCCAGCCTCATGAATATCGACTTCTCTAACATCAAGTAACCCTTGCTTTCCCTCTCTCTCCATCCCTGCCCCTTCCCAGTTCTCCGACCAGTCTGACTATCCACGTTTACATTTTATCTCTGTTTGCTTTGTTGTTACCTTCTCCTAGCTAACAATGATCTATTCTACATTTTTTATTGATCTCCGTCCCCTTTGTCTTGTTTTCACACCTTACACTTCCTTATCTCTGTGTCTCCCTCTCCCCTAATTCTGTCTGAAGATGGGTCTCAACCCTAAATGTCAATCAATCCTTCTATCCAGAGATGCTGCCTGTCCCGCTGAGTTACTCCAGCATTTTGTGTCTATCTTGGGTTTAAACCAGCATCTGCAGTTCCTTCCTACACGTTGTATTCATCTACTAATGGCTTACACCCAGAATCTTCCCCATACCCTCTTAACCTCTTTGCCTATTTCATAGTTTAAGGCACACCTCAATATCTTTCACTTTGATCAAGTCAACTATTCAAAGAATTTATGCTTGCAGCCAGTTTTGTCTGTTAATGTCCATGAAATGGCTTGGATTGTTTTACTTGGGTAAAGATGCTTTTAGCTCTGCATTCAACACCATTGTGCCAGAGCTACTACACTCCAAACTTTCCGAGTTGACTGTGCCTGAACCCCTCTGTCGGTGGATCACCAGCTTCCTGACAGACAGGAAGCAGCATGTGAGGCTGGGAAAGCACATCTTGGACCTACAAACGCTCAGCATAGGAGCACCGCAAGGCTGCGTACTCTCTCCTCTCCTCTACACCAATGACTGCGCCTCCATAGACACCTCTGTCAAGCTTCTCAAGTTTGCGGACGACACGACCCTGATTGGACTGATCCAGGATGGGGAGGAATCTGCCTACAGACAGGAAGTGTCACAGCTGGCGTCCTGGTGCCATCGCCACAACCAAGAGCTCAATGCTCTTAACACAGTGGAATTGATTGTAGACTTTAGGAGAGCTCCCCCTCACCCCACTCACCATCAACAACACCACAGTCACATCTGCGGAGTCTTTTAAGTTCCTGGGAACCATCATCTCCAATGACCTTAAGTGGGGGGGCTACCATCGACTCTACGGTCAAAAAGGCACAACAGAGTATGTACTTCCTGCGGCAGCTGAGGAAGCACAATCTGCCACAGGTAATGATGGTCCAATTCTACACGGCCATCATAGAGTCTGTTCTCACCTTCTCCATCATGGTTTGGTTTGGCTCAGCCACCAAGCACAACACCTGGAGGCTGCAGCGAATCGTCCGATCAGCTGAGAAGGTTATTGGCTGCAACCTTCCTTCCATTGATGAGCTGTACACTGCAAGGGCCAGGAAGCAAGCGGGCAGGGTCTTCTCTGACCCCTCTCACCCTGGCCACAAACTCTTTGAATCACTTCCCTCTGGAAGGCGAATCCGGATTGTCAAAGCTGCCACAGCCAGACATAAAAACAGTTTTTATCCACGAGTAGTTGCTCCACTCAACAGCCAAAAATCTGTAGCCTCCCTTTGATCTGGTATTTTGTTGGTTCACATGCTTGATCAATGGTGTTTTATCATTAATGTTTTATTATTATTGTTTAGTGTTTTCTGAGTCACTCGTAACTGTCACTGTATGTCATGTTGTTACTTGTGGGCGGAGCACCAAGGCAAATTCCTTGTATGAGAATACTGGCCAACAAACAAACAAACTTGCTTACTCACTCACTCGCTTACTCACTCACTCAGTAACACTGTAAAGAAACTTGTCCTTTGGCCCACTCCATCCATTGTAACTATCAAGTAGCCATCTATACTAACTCCATTTAACTGCACTGTTTTATGTAAACAAAAATGAGTGAAATTATTAGATCCGCAATAAAAACTGAGCTGAGAGATTCATTATTGGCTGACAATGGATGATAATACGCTTCATGCTACAAAGTAGAGGGTGGTGGCAGACGGTTGTTTTTCAGATTGGAGGCCTATGACTAATGGTGTGCCGCAGGAATCGGTTGCTGTTGTCATCTGTGCACGATTAATAAGTTTGCAGAACACTAAAATAGGTTGTATTATAGGCAGTGAAAATAGTTATCAAGAATGACAGCAGAATCTTGATTAGCTGGGCAAGCAGGCAGAGGAATGTCTAATGGTGATGAACGTGTGGTGCATTTTGAAAATTTGAACCAGGGCAGGACCTTCACGGTGAATGGTAGGGCCCTGGGGAGTGTTGTAGAACAGGGGGATCGAGGAGTGTAAGCCCATATTTCCCTGAAAGTGGCATCGCAGGTAGATGGGATGGTGAAGAAGGCTTTTGGCATGCTGGCCATCATCTGTCAAAGAAATGCGCATAGGAATTGGGATGTTATGTATTGATGAGGTCGAACTTGCAGTATTGTGTTGTTTGAATTACCCTGCTATGGGAAAGATGCCATTAAGCTGAAAAGGATCCAAAGAAGATTTACAAGGATCTTGCCAGGTCTCTGGGGCCTGAGTTATAGGGGAGAGGATGAGCAGGCTAGGACTTTATTTCTTGGAGTGCAGGAGACTGATGGGTGATCTTATAGAGGTGTATAAAATCATGAAGGGAATATATAGAGTGAATGTGTGGAGTCTTTAATTTAGAGTTGGGGAAACAAGAACAAGAGGGCATAGGTTTGCAGCAAGATGCGAAAGTTTTAATGAGAACCTGAGGGGCAACATCTTCACACTGAAGTTGGTGGATATATGGTGTAAGCTGCCAGAGGGGGTAGTTGAGGCAGGTACAGTAATAACATTTAAAATACATTTGGACAGTTTCCTCTTCTTATCGAGTCCACACAAGATTAAAAGTTGCTCAGCCAGAGCTGAACACACTTCTCGGCATCTGCATACAATGGCGTCTGCCTTGCGCTTCTTGTGCGTGGTGGTGGAAAGATTGGTGAAAACAGGGCCGCGACGTGAAGGCTCTTTCCTTGGACAGGTGCTTCGATAAGAAAGGTTTAGAGAGATATGCACTAAATGTGGGAAAATGGGACTAGCTTAGATGGAACATTTTGGATGGCATGGAAGAGTTGGGCTGAAGGCCTGTTTCTGTGCTGTATGTCCCTATGATCTAATAGTTCAATTATGAGCATAATGGCTGTTAATGAACAGGACATTGATCTGGGGATAGCAGTTCAATTCCAACCATGGCAGCCAAGGACTTTAAACTCAATGTAATTTAATAAATGAATTAATACATTGAATAAATGATATGACTGAAGAAAGGTCCCAACCTGAAATGTCACCTATCCATGTCCTCCTAAGATGCTGTCTGATTTGCTGAGTTACTCCAGCACTTTGTGTTGTAAGTGAGATTCCAGCATCTGCAGTTCCTTAAATCTAATTTTTTTAAAGCTGAATTCTGTTTAAAAATGAAATAAAACAACCAAATTTCATAAATATCTATTGCATGTCAGGGAATGAGTTTGCCAGCCATAGCTGGTCTGGCCCATGCCTGACCCATCAGAATCGGTTCAGGGCAATTAGGGCAAGGCAGTAATGTATATAAATATAAATGTCAACAACAAAGACTGAAATCACCTGAAGAATGTGTTGAGCAATGTAACTGGATTAGTGCTCCAGTCACCCAAATCGAGAAAGCACAAGTTAAAATTCCAGTTGTGTTCAAGAAATTGAATTC
Source organism: Okamejei kenojei (assembly GCA_035221665.1). NCBI lineage: Eukaryota > Metazoa > Chordata > Chondrichthyes > Rajiformes > Rajidae > Okamejei > Okamejei kenojei. Next base: position 46,624,150 of record CM069143.1, read on the forward strand.
AGTTTTTACGAGATCTGAAAACAAACATAACATTGAAGCTTCAATAACATTCAATTCCCAGGCCCCCTTTGTCTCATCTCTACCTTGGACATCCAGACCCTTTACATTTCCATTCATGCCATGAAGGTCTCAGGGGCTTCCGGCTCTTCCTTCAATGGAGACGCAATTAGTTCCCCTCAGCTAACACCCTCCTCTGCCTGGCAGAACTTGTCCTTGCCCTCAACATGTCTTTTGACTCCTAAAACACGTTCTTCAAGTTAACGATGTGGCCATGGGCACTCACAAGGGCCCCAGCTATGCTTATTTTTTTGTCACCAATGTTGAACAGTTCTTGTTCAAAGCTCACAGGTACCATAATCCAACTCTTTCTCCACAATATGGGTGCCTCCTGCTTCCGTGCATAATTCATTGATTTAATTAACTTTACCACTCACTTCTACTCTGATTGGACTATCTCTGACACCTCTCTCCCCTTTCTTGATCTCTCCATCTCCATCACATGGGACAGATTATTGATTGACGTACTATAAATCCACTGACTCATACAGTTATCTGGACCACACCTCCTCCCACCGTATCTCTTGCAAGGCCACCACTCACGGCTTTGTTGTGCCCCACCTCTTTTCCAGCTTTCTTCCCTTTATTAGAGTCAGTCTAAAGGGCCATTATCCGAAATGTCACCTACTCAATGTCCTCCAGAGACTTGAACTCGCTGCCTGACCCGCTGAGTTACTCAAGCATCTGCAGTCCCTTGTCTCCAACACTGAAGCTGTCAGACAAAGGGAACACGTTATTTTTGCTACTTAATTTCTTCCAAAAATCCATGACACAGAAGGAAGCAATATGGCCCATCACTTCTCTGCCAATGAACAAAGAGCTCCCCAGTGCAATACACCTTCCCAATTCAAAACGAACCCAGTACACTTCAAGAAATCATTGAATGTGACCACTGCCTCCACTGCTTTTCAAACAGAATGTTCCAAATACTTACCAAAGAAAGGCACAGAATGCGGGAGTAACTCAGCAGGTCAGGCAGAATCTCTGGAGAACATTGATATAATATATCGATTTTCTCCAAAGATGCCACCTTGCCCGCCAGGTTATTTCAGCATGTTGTGCCTTTCTTTGGTTTAAACCACCAGCATCTGCAGCTCCTTGTTTTTATATTCCAGATATTTACCACTTTGTTGGGGGAAACCCATATCTATAACCATGGCTATAATTTTCCAGTTTTGGCAATAAAACTATGTTAATTCTTAACTTTCTGGACATCTCCGTGCAATCACAACTTTCCCGTAACGTGGCAACCATAATTGTATGTCTTATTTAAACCATGCGCATTACTTTAAATTACATTTAAACACTGCGCATTACTTCCTTGCTCTCATTTTCTTTGGCGCATCTGTTAAAGGGAGGTTTCTCCTCTGTCCTTTTTAATTACTTCTTTAAGAATGTTAGGATTTTATCTGGCATTTTGAACTCCCGCCAATCTTAGCTGGTTCTGGGGGTTTCTTTTAAAGCCTCGCATTTCAATTAAACTGCAACAGATGTTTGATACAAGTGATGAAATGCCCTTTGAAAGAAGTTTGACATATTGAAGTCTTGGATAAGCTATCTGCTTGCAGGCCAATTTCCTATTTGCAGACAATTTCCACGATTGATATCGAAAAATTCCATGCTTTATCGAAAAAAGCTTTGTTAAATGCTGATTTGAATACCTTCGTTTTAACATTGGAGAGGCGAAAAGCAGTGGGCGGCGCAGGTTAATCAGTGATTTTCAGCCGCCGGGCGGGGAGCCAGCGGTGAACGTGTTCTTCCTGCTTACACCCTCCCACAACAACTCGCAGAGGATTTTTTTTTAAAGGTTATATCCTTCCAGTCAGACAGATAATCCGCGTTTACTAATCAGTGGTATGCGATGGCTGGATCGTACTCTCGATCGTGTAGCTCGGAGTCTGCGGCTCAGATGTTATCCCCCGGCCGCCGGACCCCCGTCAAATCCAAGCTGATTCTGGGCGTAGTGATCGGCGGCGTCGCTCTGCTTCTGGTGCAAGTTTGTGCGACTGCGGGATTGTTTATATATTTCACAAGAGAAATCTCAAAGGTAAACTCTGCTGCCCGGATAAATCAATCTGCAGAATGAGTCGGGTTAATGTTAACAAGTATTTTATTTCCTAGAGAGTCTGGGCTAAATTGGATTTGGGAAGTAATTGCAAAAAAACTCTATCTTTCGAGATGCAACAGAAAGGGAAATGTGATGTGACAGAAATTAACTGCATAACCGCTGTGGTTTTTTACTGGTTCGGTCACTATCTGTGTTTTATATAATTGGCGGAAATTTGCAAAGGAAGTTAAACTCCAGCACTTTGTGTAAAACTTTGTTCATGTGAAGCTGAATGAGCCAAAATACGAATTCTGGTAAAGGGCAAACATTAAAGTGGGGGTGAAAACGAAAATGAAACACACTGCATTGTGCCGAGCCTGCAAAAGTTGATGAGCTGAAAGAGGGGTTCGTGCTAAAAACCTATCGTGTGTGGAGGTGCTTGTGTTGAAATATATGCGTTTGCAAACCCATACAGGTTTCGGAAGGAATTTGAACAATCTTCCCCACCCCTGTCCCCCTCACACTCCAAACCCATACGGTAATTTAAAAATTACAATACTGTACGTTTGATGGATAAGTATTAAAGTCCGCAGTTTACTCTTCTCCCAAACTTACACTCTGGAAAGGGAGGAGTGAAATGGTAGCATTTGCGGTTACAGGTGCAGTGATTTGTTTTGACTCAGTAAGTGGTGTTGGCAAACAAAGCACTTTAAACATTGTGCCAGGGAGGCGTGCTGCTTTAATTTCTGAAGGCGCGCTTACCGTATGCCAGCAGAAAAACTTCGGTGCAGATTTAATTCGACCTACTTTTGGTCACCATGGATATTTAATATAGAGCCGGAGGCTAGAAACAAGCCCGCGCCACACGTTGTATTTATTGGAAGCAACTCCTGGCAGAAATGCAACCACGGAGAAAGCCCGGTGGTGCACAGGGACTGCAACTACAAGTGTAATATCCGCCAGAGTAGAAACATCTTTCGCGTTTTTGTCATTTACTTTGTTAGACTGGGACTGAGTGGAGAGACGCACTGAACATCAAAGATCTTATAGCGGAGGATAGCTATAGGATCTTTGCTGAACATTATAGACAGGCAGATGCTGAAAATCTGAAATAAAAACAGTAAACGGTGGGAAAACAGCATAGAAACAAAAAGCTGGAGTAACTTTGTGGGTCAGACAGCATCTCTGGAGAAAAGGAATAGGTGATGCTTCGGGTATAGACCCGTCTTCAGACTCCGAGTAGTCAGCAAATGTGGAAGGTGAAACAGCTACTATTTTGGGTACAGGGACCTTCATCAGTAATGAGAAAAAGCAACAAGTTAGTCTGGGTGATTGGGATGGTAGAGGTGGGTGAGAGATGGAACAAAATGGACAGATGGATCAATGACGAGCGCTTTGCAGCGCACCCGCCTCCAGTCCGCAAGAGTAACCCTGAGCTGCTACTAAATTGACCACCTCTTTCCCTCTCTGACCTCTCCGTCTGTATCCTCCATCGTAGCACCAAGGCCCAATGCATGTTTGAGGATCAACAGCGTGACTCATGACAGGGCATGCGGGACTGTCGAATTCCTAAACATGAGATAACTCACTCTTCCTTTATGTGAACTGTCCACTTTTACCTGTCAGTTTCGTTTTTTGTTTGCGGTCAGACTAAATAACATTGCACAGATAAAGAAGGTTAATTTTAACTCTCCCATTATTTTGCCATAGTATAGAAATTCCCTTCACCCCACCTACCATTCTCGCCACCTTCTCTGCTAAACTAACTTGAATCACTCTTTCTCAAAGGTACACAAAATGCGGGAGAAACTCAGCGGGTGCAGCAGCATCTATGGAGCGAAGGAAATGGGCAACGTTTCGGGCCGAAACCCTTCTTCAGACCACATCCTTACTCTTTCTCAATCCTGATAAAGTGTTCTGGGTGTGACAGTATTAAGAGTTTCGCTTTCCACAGATACTAACTGATTCGCTGAGCTTTTCCAGCATTTTCTGAAGATAAATCTACGGTTGCACTGCACACGAGTAGCCTCGATCCAGAGGGGCTGCTTAAAAAGAGAAAGAACAGAAATACCAGTTTTGATCCCCAGATTGCACTGGGTTCAAACGTGATCGCAGCACGAATGCTGGCAATAGTATTCAGCCCAAGAAGGAGGAAATCCAACAGAAATTACACTCTCAGTGTAGAAACAGTTTTAATGGGCAACTAAGCTCAGGCTGATCTGCCACGTAGTGTGAAAGCAGGCCACTGGCATTCGAATATTGCCATTATCGACTCAGGTGTTTGAACATATCCTCAATGTCACAGTGCACACAGCAGAAAATAGGAAAAAGATACACTTGTTGCAGTTTGTCGCTCACTTAACAATGACAGCAAAACATTGCCATCCTCGTCTGCCGGAATTTGAGGAAGGACATTCTTGCTATTGAGGGAGCGCAGCATAGGTTCACCAATTTAATTCATGGGGTGGCAGGACTGACTGTCATATGATGAAATAATGGAGCGACTGGGCTTGTATTCACTGGGATTTAGAAGAATGAGATGGGATCTTATAGAAACATATACAATTATTAAGGGATCGGACACGCTAGATCCAAGAAACATTCCCGATGTTGGTGGAGTCCAGAACTGGGGCCACAGTTTAAGAATAAGGGATATGTTTAAGAAAAAACTGCAGATGCTGGAAAAATCGAAGGTAGTCAAAAATGCTGGAGAAACTCAGCGGGTGAGGCAGCATCTATGGAGAGAAGGAATTGGCGACATTTCGGGTCGAGACCCTTCTTCAGACTGATTTAGAACTTTTCTTCAGGCCATTTAGATTTATAGACCACTGGGATCTCTTCTTGGGTAGGGGTGACCTGTACAAAAGGGACGGGTTACACCTTAACTGGAGGGGGACCGACATTCTGGCAGGCGGGTTTGCTTGGGCTACACGTGTGGCTTTAAACTAAATAGTATTGGGGGGGGGGGGGGGGGGGGGGGAGGGATTGACAAATTGAGAGTATAAAGATGGAGTTGAAGGGGAAGTGAGTACAGAAAAAGTTACAAAGGACTACCAAATTAATGGGAAGGACATTTTGAGAAAGGATAAGAGAGTAAGGTCAGGGCCAATTAGAAACATAGAAAATAGGTGCAGGAGGAGGCCATTCAGCCCTTCGAGCCAGCACCGCCATTCATTGTGATCATGGCTGATCGTCCCCTATCAATAACCCGTGCCTGCCTTCTCCCCATATCCCTTGACTCCACTAACCCCTAGAGCTCTATCTAACTCTCTCTTAAATCCATCCAGTGGCTTGGCCTCCACTGCCCTCTGTGGCAGGGAATTCCATAAATTCACAACTCTCTGGGTGAAAAAGTTTTTTCTCACAATGGTCTTAAATGACCTCCCCTTATTCTAAGACTGTGGCCCCTGGTTCTGGACTCACCCAACATTGGGAACATTTTTCCTGCTTCTAGCTTGTCCAGTCCTTTTATAATTTTATGTTTCTATAAGATTCCCCCCTCATCCTTCTAAACGCCAGTCTTTTCAATCTTTTCCTCATATGACAGTCCCGCCATCCCAGGGATCAATCTCGTGAACTTGCGCTGCACTGACTCAATCACAAGGAGATCAAAACTGTACACAATACTCCAGATGTGGTCTCACCAGAGCCCGATACAACTGCAGAAGAACCTCTTTACTCCTATACTGAAATCCTCTTGTTATGAAGGCCAACATTCCATTAGGTTTCTTCACTGCCTGCTGTACCTGTAAGTCACCTTTCAGTGACCGGTGTACAAGGACGCCCAGGTCTCACTGCACCTCCCCCTTACCTAACCTAACCCCATTGAGATAATAATCTGCCCCCTTGTTTTTGCCGCCAAAGTGGATAACCTCACATTTATCTATATTGTACTGCATCTGCCACGCATCTGCCCACTCACTCAACCTGTCCAGGTCACCCTGCAACCTCCTAACATCCTCTTCACAGTTCACTCTGCCACCCAGCTTTGTGTCATCCGCAA